>JAOXNO010000033.1:25399130-25417025 GCA_028565335.1 Limnodromus scolopaceus
CGCACTTATTTTCCTACTTGGGAGAAACTTCTGAAGCCATTGGGAATTGTGCTTGTTTAGGGATTCTGTGGTCTGTGGGAAAGGGCGCGTTTTCTGCTTTTTTTTTTTCTGTGTGTTTTCACAAAATATGCGAACACTTCGGTGAATTTAGACACTGGGATACGCAAAGAGCTTTGTAGTGGGTTTTGCAGCTCTTTCAACGGAGTAGGTGTGTAACCACCACTGACGTAACTGGTGGTTCACTGCAGGCGGAGAGAAATCCTCAAGTCTGAGTGCTCTTCAGAGCACAGTGTTAAAGGCATGGTGCTAAGGGCACCTTGCTGCCTCACTTCTTTCAAGTGCAAAGGATCTTGTATACTCCTGTCTCCTGGAGGATTTAAAGGGCAGGAAAATGAAAAGAAATTGGTTGACTTGGGGAAATATCCTTCTCATGACTGAGGAAAGCCATCTAGTGTTACTTCATTACTTTTCTGTGATTAAGTACTTTTCATTCATGTCAGTCTAGTCTGCTTTTCTGCCTCCTCGCAATGTGACTAGGAAAATAATCTGTTGCCTAAGAAGTGAATCATGTTTTGTGTACAGTAAACTATTACAAAGATGCTTATGCTCTCACAAGCATGAATATAAAAATAATATCAAGCATTTGAACAATTCTACTGCTGCTAGTTGAACTACCCAAGATTTAGTTAAAAATATTTTTAATCTGCTGAATCAAAACTTCCTTTTTGCTATTCCTTTTTTTTTTTTTTTTTTTTCTGGAGTGGCATGTCAAGTACAGGGGAAACAATAAATCACCTCTCCTTTACATTTTCCAGCAATCAGTCTAGTAAAAAGGTAAGGAAGGAAATTTTCCTTTGCTGTGATCACACAGCTGTCTTCAGTGGTTGGTTTCAGCATGGAGTTTAAGGAGAGCTCTGCACACATCCACGCTCTAACAATCGTTCAGCAGTTGTTAAATAGGCTGAGTAAGTTCATCTCTAAAATATGCTTTAGGCAATCAATTTATTTTTGTAAAATATGCTTCCATGGGTATGACTGGAAAGTAGGACTGCACTTTTTCATACTTGGCTGGTAATTGTGGCCACCTTGATTTGTCTTTGTATCCCTGTATAGAGGACATAATTATTAAAGATGCGTTCACTTATATTTGGCACATCTGAAAGGAAGGGTACAAGGTCAGAAAAAGGAAACCGTCATACAATTAAATGGATGAGGGTTGAAGACAATTACTTGTGTACTGTGAACTTCTTACGTGGCTTTGGCATAGTCAAGCTATTTAATCTCCACTACCTTGCGTCCATTTGTTTAAAAGAAAAAAGAAAGAAGGGAGAAATTAAATTAAAAAAAAAAACCAAACAGGCAAACAAAACCAACCAACCAAACCCCTTAAAATCTTTTCTACTCTTGTTTGGTCTTGCTTATGTAGACTATCTAGCAGGTAAAGGACTGATCATGCAGAATTATAAGAAAGCATAGGACCTAGACACTGCCTCTGGGCGTGGTTATAATGCAAATAATACCAACATGAGGAGTTCAGATATAGGTTGACTTTGCGTTTGCACTCTGGGGCATCTAAATGCGAAAAATACTTGTTAATGAAGCATGCGGTACCCTGGAGAATCCAACTCATGCAGAATAAAAGTTGTCAAGAAGGTGGTGCAATATTACCATGGTTCCTGTTTCTTTGGCTTTCTTAACAAGTATCAGATATACACGGAAGTTTTCATTACAATAAAGTTGCGTGAACTAAAAAGTAGTATCAGGTTGCTGCATCTGGCTTAGCTTTAGAAGTGGAAATATAGTAATGGGATAAACGAAAGGGCCACCCACTATAAAGTGTGGGTGACCAGTATAAGGAAAAAAAAATATCTTTAATGGATATTTATTCCAAAGGCTGTTACAAAGAAACTACTCTCAGACTGATGTAGTGCCAAACATAGAGGATTAAAGTTTTTAATGACCTTTTGTTGATCAACATCCAAGACATCTAGGAACAAAGAAGAGATTCCGTAACTCCACATAAAGAATATTATTTTCAGACAAGAAGAGAGTGCTTGAAAACATAAGTCCAGAAGATACGTTAAAACATAGCAGGGAAGCGGATAAATACAAGTCTCAGCTGCAGAACAGCTTATTTTGAGGGTGGAGAACAGATTTATAGTTAATTCAATGTTAAATGCCAGACTCCTAGGTAACTGCATGCTGACAAAGACTAGACTAGGACAATGTCCGTTTTGGCTTGATTCAGAGATTGCATAGGATTATTCCTATTTCTTTGGACTTTTTTTTTTTTTTTGGTACCTTTATCAAGAAATGTATGTCCCCTGTAGGTAGTGGACCTTCGTGTGGATTTTTTTTCAACTTTCTTTTCTTTCTCTCTTTTCTATGATGTTAGTTATTTTCTCTGGATTTTTTGGGGAAATCCTGTTGTCCTGTCTCTTCTGTATTATGGTCCCTAGCACTGATGGAAGTCTTCCTTGAAAATGGAAAGGGGCCCGTAAGATTGAGAAGAGGGTGTAGTCGGAGTGCAACGTCTGGAATGAAAGATGGTCCCTCAGTGGCTATTGCAGACTGAAACTAAGAGCAGTCCCTATTAACTCAGGGGCTGCAGACATAAATGTAGTCTGAAGCCACCCTGTTCTTGCCTCCTGGACTGCATGTGCTCAGCTCTCTCTTCT
The DNA here is from genome assembly GCA_028565335.1 of Limnodromus scolopaceus. Lineage (NCBI taxonomy): Eukaryota > Metazoa > Chordata > Aves > Charadriiformes > Scolopacidae > Limnodromus > Limnodromus scolopaceus. The sequence continues at coordinate 25,401,809 of JAOXNO010000033.1, forward strand.
GAGAATTGGGGCCTGGGTTTGTTTGAATTAATAGTGAAGTCATTACACTATGTAAATATGTTAGCGTTCATCTGGTTTTACTCACAAGTTATTCTTGCCTTACTGTGTTGTTCCTGTTTTCTTGTTTGTGCAAAATTAACGAGGAGCATTTTAAAAGAAAAGGGAAGAAAGGGTAAATAGTGTTGAAACCTTGATTGCTATGTTATTTACCACAGGTTGGAGTTGGGTAGGCAACTCTTAATTTAATCATATAATAAGAGTACAATGATTTTTTTAACGATACTGTTAGGGGTCCTTTCCTTTTCTGCCATCTTTGGCCTCCTTTGAGTAAAGTGTGATAATTTGCCGTAATAGCCTAGTATTATGTTTTTTTCCTTTTACTGAGGAGTCAGCTGAACAACAATATAAGTCTAACCACTTGACAGAGGTTGCCTGTGCCCTCAGGGGGCTGTGATCAAGCCCTTTCCCAGGACAGCTGCTCTTTTGCAGGTAGGCACAGTGCATGAGCCCTGCTGTCTCCTCGTACAAGCATTTCTGCTCCTAGAATGAATCAGGATGAGGAGCCGTGCTCTCATAGTGTGACTTTTCCTGTTATGACGGGGAAAGCCCTAAGTTACGTTATGGACTTGTCCTGTTTCTCAGTCTCACTGATACAGAACAAATGTAAGAACTGAAAAAATATCAGCCCTGGTTTGGTTTGGTTTTTTGTTCTTTTCCTGTCCTTAAAACTCATGAACTTCTGTGGCCACATCTCTGAATTCTGTGGTGTGTGAGACTGGAGAGCGGGCACTGGTGTAGGTGCCCTGGCATTATTTGTTTGTTCTGGCATTAAAGCTGAGCTGACTGATTTTTGGTACCTGATTTCACTTCCCTCTTGGTGCTTTGGAGTTCAAAGGACTTGGTTCCGCTTGGTTCCCCTTGCAATGGATCAGTCACAGCCATCATGTTGCAGAGGGGCTCATGGAGAGCAGGAAAAGAGGGAAGGTGTTTTGAATATCAGATGACAGTGGTGGTTTCTAATGCGTAGAGAAATAACAGGGGATTGAAAGAGGTGTATGAGCCAGGTGTTCTCACATAAGTGGCCATCAGGGAGACAAACAATAATGCTGACATTCAGTAACAATGTTAGATTGCAGTCAGCGGTCTGCTGAGGTGGAGACTGTGGTTCATCCTTCTCAGACACAGAGCATCTGGTTGTCTCTAGAGCTGACGCGAACTCATGTTTTCAGGGCTCTCCTTTTAAACATGAGGGCCAGAGAAACTGCACTTTGAAAACTAGTGTCTTAAATGCTTTGCATTCTGCGATGCAAAATGTATTCTGCAAGGAATACTTAAAAGTAATTTCTAGAGTGAGGACTGCAGAGGCTGCACAAACGTTTATAACGTGGAAGCAGTCTCTCTCCAGGCACTGTAGCAGACAAAGGGAGTTTTTGCACTGACTTCAATAAGACAGGGTTTCCCCCTTTTTCTTGATTTTGTGAATATTTAAAAGCAAAGGAAGTTTACTTCCTTAGTAGCTATACTACAGAAGGTAAAGCTGTCATCTCATTTTTCTTGCTGTGATTACTTGCTTGCAGAGGTGGTTCCCAATAAAAGCTCCACCTTGGAAGTGCATCATGATTTGGGGATGTTTGGATCCAGGTGTTAGAACAGTAACTTACTGCCAGTTCCCTGCAGTGTTACTCTACTCCCAACCACAGTATGTGAGTATCTACCTATGTTTTAATGCTTGGTGCTTTGTGAGCCATAGGATCTGCTAGCTTTTTCCATCTGGATAGTATTCTTAGATTAATAAAAAACTCCATACTTCTAGAGTTAATAGATCCAGAGAGAAAACTGTTTTTGGCAACCCACTGTTCATCCATCGCAGTAAACATGTTGATCAAAAAGCCAGAAGAATCTTACTCTGGAACAGATGATAAATAGCCAATTAGAGACAAAACTAAAAAGCAAAACCATCAGAAAAGGGGTGGGGAAAAGGCAGAGATAAAAGGGCAAGAAGAGTCTGCTGAAAAGGCTGGACATGGAACAAAGTGTGTGTTAACAAACCTTTATTCTTTGAGCAGTCTTTGGTGATGCATTCGAAAATGACATAAAATCAAGACCTAGAGGCTTCCTGTCACATTGATTTAGTGCTACATTGTTGACTTCAAAGATTACCTAATGTTGTTTTGGTGCTCTCTGTTGTAATGCTGCTGCTGGTAGTTCACCAGACAATATGAATCATACACATTGAGACAAAGTCCATAAAATTTGGGGTCAAACTGACTGCTCCCCAAACTTTTGAACCTTCTTTAATCATGTCTTCTGGAAGGTACCAGTTCTATGGAGCAGGAAGCCACCTTCAAAATCAAGCAGCTTAGGAGGCTCATGCTCTCGCCAAATGTTGGGGACACGTGATCCCATGGTTATGATACATGGTAGGGAGGGAAAACTCGAGCACCTGGTTATGCAGGGTGCTCGTAGGGCAGGAGACGTGGTATGCTTCCTTTGAAATGGCAGGATTCAGCAGGGTGACACCAATGTGGACCTAGCGTTGATAATTATTTGCCTTATATATGTTATCTGTATGTCCTCCTGAAACCAGGGTCAGCTTTAAACAGACGCTACCTCCTCCCGGTAGGACACAAAATATATGAAGTTCTGTAAGAAAAGGTGTTGAATTGTAAGCTGCTGAATAAGCGGTTGTGCCGTAGACCTAAAATGCTTGTTGAAATCTGCCATGTGGGCCAGGAGATCACATAGGGTCACAGTATGAGTGAGATTTCATATGGTAAAAGTCTTCTGGAATTACCTCTACTGGAAGAGGTACCACTCTTGCTGGCTAGCTCTGCGTGCAACAGGGCAACACAGCTCCTGTGTTTATTTTAAGGTGTTTGACAGTTTTTCCACCAGGTGCAGCTACATGTTCTCCCTAAGCACAGTCCCCCGCACAACTGCCTACCACTTGCAGAACGGGAAGTTGTTTTGTATGACATTTTTGTTGGGCTGATGAAAGCCTGAGTCAGGACCCACATGAGTCCTGCAGCCTTGTCCGTTCAGAGGGACCTCAGTGAGGTTTGTTTTTTGGTTGTTAAGATCTGAGTTTTCTTTGGCTCTAGCAAATCTTGAGAGCTGGACTACTGCATGTTTTAGAAATGTTCTTCCCCTGGTGGTCTAGCAGTGGATTGAGTATTACTTTGAAATATGAATATTTATTGTCTTAATAATGCAGGCTTCTGGGGCCATTAGCCACACAGTTTGAAGGAATGATGTTGGGAGGCTGCAGTATACATATCCGCGATCTAGCATTCTGTGAATCAGACCTCATGAACAGCAGTGTTGTTTTAAGTTGAAGAGTTAAAAAGAAGTTATTGCTAAAAGAAAGTGCCTGTGCTTAATCTAGAGGTGGAAGACGGTGCTTTTCTCTCTGGGTCTGGCAGAGAAGTGGGTCAGAGATGTATTATTTTAACAAGAAGGAGGCTTGGTGAGAAAAATGGAATAATTAAGCTTGTCATGGCAACTGAACAGAATAAATCTGTTTCATTGCAACTACTGTGAGTTTTGCTTTCAGGAATGGTCTGTGCCACAGCAGTCACTGAGAGTTGAGAGTTTCTGGTGAGATCAGTCTGAGACAGGATCCATGTCTGGAGCTGTCTGAGAGCACAGCATGATTTCCTCCGTGGGATAAATTAACCATGGCTTTCTGCTTGTGCACAGTGAGATCCCTCGCTATCATCTATGCTTGTGTTGAGCTAAGAATAGAAAAAGCAACATCAGCAGTGCTGTGGGAAAGCTGCATTGCTCCAGATGGTTGCTGATAAACTCGTTTCTCATTTGGGATTAAAAGCAAAATAGTAGTAAATGACGGTCATTTCCCATCCACATCTTAATTTACATGTTTGCTTAGCAGCTAGGAGAAAGCTAGGCTGAAGTTTGTCAGTTAGACATGGATTTGTCTGAATATACTTGATAAGCTATCAGAAAGTAGAAGGTTTTCCCTTGCAGGGAAAAAAACAACCCAAAAAGAGTTCAGAGTTTGGTTGGTTGGTTTGTCTGTTAAAAAGCTTTAACTTCTTCCCTTCCCCAACTCTTCCCTTCCCCAACTCTTCCCTTCCCCAACTCTTCCCTTCCCCAACTCTTCCCTTCCCCACTCCATTTTGCTTTATCACATTTATGTGGTACTGAATGAAGAGCTCTTATTTACATGGTTACAATGGTTTGTGAGATCATGTTATGTCTTCTCCTAAACTTTCATAGAGAGCGTCTTCATTCTATCATCTCCAAAGAGGTGAATGGGACAAATCCCACGCGTGGTGTATTCATCTAGCTCTACAGGCCACATGTTGCGAGCAACTGTCCCACCAATGTTGATCTGCGAAAAGCCGAAACAAATTTGAGATCCTAACTCAGAATCAGGCCCAACCAAGGAGCCAAACAATGACTTGCATTCTTTGTAATTCGTCTTGACAGCAGACTGTTTGGGTAAAGCATATCCTTGCATTTCCTAATTTATTGGTATGCTTTTACTTTGGATGAACTAATTCTTCAGAGAGAGGGAGAAAAGCAAAAGCAGACTTGGCACCCCTGTGGCTACTTCATATGTTTACTCTATGGGGACCAAGCCCTTGCTCAGAAAGATAGCTCTGTCCTGTCCAAAGCAGGACAGGAAGGAGAGGCTCTCACCATGATTGAGTCGGTTGCTTCATCGTGCCTGATGGCTGTGGAATATTAAGCAATACGTGCAGTCCCGGGACTAAAGGGCAAACAAGCTCTATTGTTCATCGATTATGCGGAGGGTAGAAGCTCTGTCCTCTTGCCTGTAGTTCAGGTCGGTTTTGGTCATCTAATTAGCACACCAGCTGTGGAAAAGTCAGCTTCCACCTACTTTACAGTCATTATTTTAAAATTTATCAAAGTGAAATAGAGAAAAATAACCTTTTTTCCTTAAGTAACAAGTAATAGACTGAGTTGCAGTACCAATTCATTTGCAGTAAGCTGTCCCACAGCCGCGGTGTGAATATAAAAGATTGTATAGGTGTGATATGAAAGAGAAGTCTTTTGACAGCAGAAAAAGACGTATCTGCTGGATGTGATAGCATAACCTAGTGACACAGGTATTTGCATAGAGTATTAAATAACTAGGAATTCTGTATGTACAAGACTGTGAGTAGTAGCCTACATTTGATTTCTAGCACACCTAGGAAGCATGACCATTCCTGGAGTAATGTAAGTGTCCATTTTCTTGAGCCACTTGTCTCGCCTTTGCAATAGCCACTGCCCCTTTGCCAGGTGAGACAGGGATGAAGGATTGACCTGGGTAGCTCTACAGTGCTGTAGACTTTCCAGCTGTACAACCAGCTGTGGCTTTTCTCCTGTTCTTCAGCTCGGTTCCCAGTACCATCACAGAATGATTGTATGAGGCAGAAGCTGGCCACGTGTCCAGTGGAGTAACCGCAGTGATACTGTCATTTATGTGGTACATGAGACTTTAGTTCTCTTCTTGAGTGTTGCTCAGCATCCACGGTACAAGGGTAATGAATAACCTCCATGCTGTTTCTTCTGCTGGGAGTGGTAGTAGCCATGATCATCTGCCAGGACCGACTCTGCACTTGGACTTTATGATGTGTTTAAAAAAAAAAAAAAAAAGTGAACAGCTTCTGGGGGAGTCGCTACCGATATCAGTTCCACCAAACCACTTATTTAGGCACAGCTTCTCTCAGTGTTGAAGGTGGGTCTGAAGCCAGCAGTGTCTAGGACTGCTTGTGCTGGATAAGTGATGACACAGCCCAGGTAAAATATGCCAGTGGCTCTTCCAGCCTTTCTCTGACGCAGTTAGCTAGTACGGCGTGAAGTAGCTTCAGCGTAAAAACAAACGCGACATCATAATATGAGCAAATGAGAGCCTGGTGACTTAAGGCACTGGCTGGGAATATTGTCTTCAAATACTTGCTGGAGGCCATGCTGAAATTCAAGCCCTTATCTCCCAAAGCTCAATAAAGTGTGTCTGCCATCAGTCTACTCACTCACCCTTCACCACATTATAGCATCTGTCTTTCTTACTCCCCCCTGGAGTGCTTCTCCATTACGTTTTATAGTGCCAGACAGAGAGCCTTGGACTGACCGATTCCATAACACAAGTTAGTATTTCTCCAGCTTGTGGTGAAACTCTGTGGTTCAGGATGACCATATTAAATATGTGGGATAGTAAATGACTCCAGCAAAAATATCAAGAAAACATCATTGCACTGAGAAGAGGTGCTACGTTAGATCTCCTCTGCCAAAAAGGGAAGACAAAGGTAGGAATAAACCTCACTCCTGCACATTCCTCAAATCAAGGGAATGGCATTAGACAGTTACAAAAGTTGGATAGTCAGTCCCTTCCTCAGCCTCACTGTGAAGTTAATATGAAAGGAGGAGCCTCATTAGTACCCCTGGAAGGACTTGTTCAACTATAAACCCCTCCAACTTTTCTCCTCTGTCATCTGCATCATTTTCCTTGAATATCTCTATCATACACTCTTGGCATTTTGAATATAAATTCAGGAAACACAGGAATGGAGATTCGTATTCTCTCTCTCAAACAGAAAAGGTTAACATTTGCGTGCTGCTATGACCTGGCTGGCAAAGGTTAGTCTTGGGGGACTTATGCAGGGGACATCCTGACACAGCATGAACTGCAGTCACTTAAATATCTATCCTGAATCCTCCTCCATTGCAAAACACCCAGTACATCTTTGCTGTGCATTTTTGGACATGCATTATACAAGGGTACAAAAGTAATTGGAATGACTGAGGAGAAAACATCTCAGCAAGCAATGTTCTTAATCAGGCAACACATTCTGAAAATGGGACTCATTATCACAGGCAAATCTAGTTTATGTCATGCTATGGGTGACTTGATTGCCTGTAATCTGGGCTAAAAAAAATAAATAAGATTGTTTAAATGCAGCTTCAGGGAGTGCTACATATTTTATCTCGGTTTCATCTGGTTTCCCATAATATCAAAGCTGTGTTTAGTGGATAGAGATTTACGACCAGAAAATGATATGTATAGCTGAAGAATGTGAAGGGATGATGTGCCTTGTAGAATTAGTTATCATTGCTGGGGAAGCAGAGCTGGTTTACAGCTTGCGTTTTCCCTCTCCATCTGGGACTGATTTGTGTCTTTGTGTTGTGTATAGGAAATGTTCTCTGCGATTCTCTGAACATAAAGACTGTGTTTCAGGCGCTGTGGTGTAGGAGATTTTGAAAACCTTGACTCATGCATAGACAGTTATACTTGTAAAAATGTACATGCTAATGTTTTCTTTATCTTGCGTTTTAAAAAAATGTATACATATTTATACGTAGATTGGCTCAGCTACTGCCAACAATGGGACAATTATGAACACATTTCCCCTCCTGTTAGCCAAGGCAATGTAAACACTATATCATTTTGTTTTTCTTCTGCATTTGAATACTGAATGCTGCGCAGCAATAGACATTTCTTTGCTGAGAGCAGGCGTTATTCCAATGAGTGTCTAGTGACTCGGAGACAGACACAAGGCTATGTAGGCATTTCTGTTTCCAGCTTTCTGTGATTGATAGCTAGGATATCAAATGGATGGTGGTTTTGGAAGAAAGATCAAGGCAACCGATGGCATCAGGCATTTGCAAGAGGGTTTTTCATATAGCTGGCTGGCAGCTGGTCTTTTTGGGCTTTAAATGGACTTCCCAGTTGTTGTCTGAGCTACATGTAACAAAAAAATATTTTTTTTGATGTGCTGCTGTTGTTTGCCTTAGGTAAGTGAATGTTTTGGCTTGTTTTTCACCTTCAAAAGTTTCATCTTTATTCAGGATGGGGCTCTAGAGTGGGATTAAAAGCTGAGTTATGTCACTTTTGTTGGCAATCTTTAATGTCAAATTTGTCTTTTATTATGTTTTATTACTTTTACCATTCTTAAAAACAGAGCTGCAAGTTTGCAATTAGATGTATATCTTAAAATATCTTTTACATGACACTCAGCCTAAAAGCCAAAAGTAAAACAGACACTAGATATGGTACGTGGGAGCATTCATTAGCACCATTCAGGATCAGGGAACTCTTTCTTTTTTTTAAAAAAAAAGCTATTTGAGGAACTGAAAGAAAACTGCAAGTAGGCTTCTTGCTGACAAGTTGCAGGTGTATACCACATGCCCATGTTGGAAAAAAGATGCGGTTATGAAGGTCTTGATGACAGACAAGGGTCTAAAATGCCTTTATCTCCAGGTTTTGGGTAGTTCATGTGCTTTTTATTTGCCTTTCCCCCAGCTAGCATTGTTAGTATTTTCCAAGCTCAGTATAACCATGCACAGGTCTATATAGAATCATTTTTCTGAATTGTAGGATCCTTAGTTTAATAAGGTCTCATTTAAGTCAGGGAAGCCTTACTTTTATGGTAACTATATCATAAATTGTAAATCAGTGTTAATGTTTCTTGCTGGAAAAATGAAGGAAAAGTGAGACTGAGGGGACAGCACTTTAGTTCTGCTTTGCTAGAATAGGCAGAATCCACTTGTGCCTTAAAAGTACCGAACAGGTAAGTGCTTACTACTCCTAGCTAAAAGATCTGGCTGCCTTTGATGTTCGTCCTCTGAAGGATGAACTCAAGAGGAAATGTTTATTCTTAAGGGAGAACGACTTACACATACGTCAGGTTACTCCAAATAGCTGCACTCTGGAATAATTCTTTAAAGACGCATATTCGGAGGGCAGAAGTAACGGGGCAGCAGCCCTTGGGAAATAGCCAGCCAGCATTTCTGGTACTGTGGAGTGAATTTTGACACAGAAAACAACTGATGAAATCACATGGGGTCCCCCTCCCACTAAGGGCACTAGAGAAACTTGCTTTATTATCAGACCTCTTGATTCTGCTGCGAGACAGAGAAACCAGAAGTTCTCCATCTAAAAGAACAATTTTCAGAGCAAATTCTCAACTGCCTCCAAGTTTTTTTTCTTTTCTGAGAACAGTATAATCAAGCCTTGATTTAAAATATTATTCAAAAAGTAATCAGTCTACATTGAAAATTAGTCAGTTGAGCTTTTTGTTTGTGGTGATTACTGTTTTCAAAATTACTCTTGCAATTAACTAAAAGCAATACTTCCATTTATTTAAAATGCCTGGAGAAAATTAGTTGAGGAAGTGTAAACATCATTTTCCAGAAAGTCCTCAAAATTTATTCACATCTTTTTATCTAAACAAATGCCTCAAGTATAATTTTGAAGAATGGAAAAAATCTATGATTAATTTAATAGGCAGTAAAATTAGATGCATAGTTCTAGCTGTGTGGGAGTCAACAGAAAAGATCCTGGAATGTGGCAGCGTGTGTTGTTATGGCTCCTTAAAGCCTCATGTCTTTTCCTTTTGGAGGAATAAACTTTTCTTTCTCTCTCTTTATGGGAGAATACAGTGCTTTCACGCCCTTGTTTTTTTAAAGTCAGTTTTCTTGTGAGATAACACTGGTTTTGATGAATATAGGAGGACTCTATACGTGTGTCGCTGCTTGCAGAGAATTATACGTGCATGACGTTTTGTGCTGTATAATGTATTCCATGCTGCATACCATAGGGTGTTGTTTAGCAGGTGGCAAGTCTAAGGCATATACTAAGCCCGTAAGTGAAGTAAAGGTTATGAGAGCGAAATGCTGACCAGTGATGTTTGTTCACTTCCAAGAAGTCCAACTGGTGTGGGCCGGTGGGGAGTGGTGCAATAGCAAAGGATCTTGTACGGATGTGGTGTAGATGGTCGCTGTGAGGACAGTGAACGTATCCATCAATGTGTTTGACAGCTATCAAAGGAAAATGCCTCCTTGGAGTTTTAATTAAAATGTTACCCATTACAGGGTGTGTTTCAGGATTTTTACTGACTGAGAGTTTTATGGCTCAGTTTATTCTTCACTGTGGAGTTTTAAGCTCGTGTCTTTGAATCAGAGGCCTGAACCCACAAAATTATGACTTCTCTTGTGCCAACATACGTTTGAGGCAAGAAAAGATGAAAACACCAGGGAGCTGGCTGTATCTCCCCGATTCTTTAGGCAGACAGGTACATCTTCAACAGCAGCAGGAGCTTAAAAATTGCTATATCGCTGTAGTGAAACATCTCTAACTGCATCTCCTCGCCCCAGCGAATGGTATCTCAAATGTTGGTTTCTTTGGTGGTTTGGGGGGGTTTGGTGGTGGTGTTTTGTTGTTGGGGTTTTTTGTTTGGTTGGTTTTTTTTTAATATATGAGTTTTTTTCACTGTAACTTTTCCTTTACACACCAGGCCTATCCTTGTACCAACGATAAAGAATGCGAAGTTGGGCGATACTGTCACAGTCCTCATCAAGCAACGTCTGCATGCATGATGTGCCGGAGGAAGAAGAAGCGTTGCCACAGAGACGGCATGTGCTGCCCTGGGAACCGCTGCAACAATGGTATTCAGTCATTTCTTGGTTTTCCTCCATAAAATCAGCATTTTGATAACATCTGTTTCTCTGCGTGTTCCAGCAGCAGTATTTTTTCCTGGGTGGCTGTACTTTTTTTTCTAAACCAAGAAAACTTCATTTTCTACCTCGTTTCACTCTACTTAATTTTCTTTAATAGTATTTCTGTGTTTAAGGCTTGTGCACCTCCAGGTTTTTCCAGTTTTGGGGTGGGGAAACCCAAAAATTATGCTGCTGCTGACTGGAATCACAGCATTACATTCAAAATGGTTTGATTCACCGGAAAACTGCACAGAACCTGTATTTTTAAGGAAGCAAGAGACTTAATGAGTCCTTGAATCTGCTCTCCCTGGAGGGGTTATAACTGTAGTGTTTGTTTTCCCATACTCTCCTGTGGAGTCTGGAGAGAGACGTCCACGAGGCAGTCTCCAGGTACTCGGACCATAAAACCAGAGCGACAGCGAAACTGTCTGACACCGAGTGAAGCAGAGCCGCGGTGAAGTTTGGTGCCAGGGGTTAGGGACAGAGGTGTGATTAGAGCTGAGCATCACTGAGGCCAAGCCCCAGCACTTTCATGGTCCTGGTCCTGATCCTGGTCTGTGTGTGTCTCTTGGCTGCTTTTCCTGTTTGTTCAGAGCTTCGACTGTCTTTTCCTCACAGGCATTTGCATACCAGTAACTGAGAGCATCCTTACACCTCACATCCCTGCTCTAGAAGGGCCACGCAACAAGAAGAACGGTCATTATGCTAGCAAGGATTTGGGATGGCAAAACATAGGGAGGCCACGCTCCAAGTTGTCACACATAAAAGGTAAGATCACGGTTGCACGACGATGCTTTGCTCCTTCATGTTATGGATCATGGTATGGCTGTTAAGGTACAGCAGTGCAAACCAGAAACAGCCAGTAATTTCACAGGGAGTGAATGCCTACGGTGAGAATTCACAGCATGACTCAAAAAGTGATGTAACATTAACCAACAGTTGCTGGGATTGAAATAGCATCTGCTTTCTTCTCTGTATCACAGGTGGACTGACAATCTGTTTTTCAGTTGTACAAGATCGCGTACATCCTCCCCTTGTAACGGTCATGTAATTAAGCACTTGCAATTCTGCTTACAATCCTGTAGCTGAATATCTCCTTACTGACTCTTATGGCAGGTCTCATTAATTACTCCCTTGAACCTTTCTAATTGATATATTCCCTTGTGTTGACATCCTTCTAATAGCCACAGATGGAAATATCATCTCTCCTTTTTCTGAGCTTCATTTGCAACAGTCTGCACTGAATCTGTACTTTCACGTTTTCCCATGAGGTAAAATAGTTTGGTTGCTCTTTTTAGGACATGAAGGTGATCCCTGCCTACGGTCGTCAGACTGTATTGAGGGACACTGCTGTGCTCGCCATTTCTGGACCAAAATTTGCAAGCCTGTGTTGCATCAGGGGGAGGTGTGCACCAAACAGCGCAAGAAAGGTTCCCACGGACTGGAGATTTTCCAACGATGTGACTGTGCCAAGGGGCTGTCTTGCAAAGTATGGAAAGATGCGACCTCCTCTTCTAAGTCAAGGCTTCACGTGTGCCAGAAAATCTGAATGAGGATCGGCAAGATAGTATTACGTGACTGTGGCTTTACGTATTTAATGCGTTATGGCATGGAAACGAGGACTGCAAATGAAAGCAGAATGGCTAAACTAACGGTTAGGGTAGAAGTCACACCAAATGCATTTCTTTTTGAGCTGGTGGTAAACACACGTGCAGCTGGATTATTCCTACTGTGCAGCTCTTCTGTAAATAACTTCTACAGTCTGCGGGAAGTGCTGGTGTGCAAACAAGGACAGTGGAAATTAATGTCACTTACCTTGCTGTGTTGTCCCATGATGTTTCAGGGTTCAGCGTTAGGGCTGCAGTGGGTTTCCAGCACGGTAATGACTGCTAATTAAATTGTATACGTTGTACTCCTATAGGAAGCAGTGCATGCCAGGAAGACTCATCTGTCAACACTTTATTGGTCACATTGCAGGTGTGAGAAATGAAAATATAGTTACTGTGAACGTCCGCACGCCCTTGTGATGCAGGGCTGACACTTCAGCAAAGGAAGCACTCCTGCAGGACAAGAGTGCTGTGTTTTGCAGGCCCTCGTGAAGGAGGTGAACACTTGCCATCTCACAATCTCAAGAGAGCAGCAGTTTCTCTAAGAGGAGGCATTTAAAGAGGGTTTTGTTTCCAATACATACTTTATGTAGTTCAACATCATAGTACGGCACTTAATCGCTTGTATTTGCCTCAGTTTAGTGCTAGTATATGTTGGGTTGAACAGATGAAGCAAATATGTGCATGCTGAATCCAGAATTATATACAGGCAGTTGCTCATTAGTCCTAAATATACTTTCCTTGCCTAAGTATACTTGCATTATAGACATTTCCAAAAGAAATAGCAGAGTGTTGAAGTGCCTAACATGAAGAGCTATGAAGTTGTATCGCTGTTGCTGTTGGAACAGGTGATGTAGACATTTGTTGAGGTGTTTAGAGCATACGGCTACAAGCTCAAACTTTTACATTCTACGCGTAGCAACGGGCTAGTGATGGCACTCTGCAGAAGCGTTAACGGATTTGTTTCTTAGAGGCAGCAAAGAAAAAGGAGTTGGCTCTTGTGAGCACCTCCTCTCCTGCAGAAAAGGATGTGAGAAGATGGTAGGACTGCAAACGACTGGTTAAACATCATGGGATGTCACAGCACACCAGCCTCCAGCATGTATTCAGCCTGAACTTGATGTCCTCTCAGTCTGGACTGTTCTGACAGGAATGATGGAAGTACATGGACTGTGGAAACAGCTGACAACTCTACGTTGTTTGTGTGCTGGTTAAAAAAAGGACAGTCTCTCTATCCCTTTTGACTTGTCTCCCTGGGCTTTTCAAACTTCTTTCATTTTATTTGCAAGTATCCCTGTGTATAAACATTGGTAAAGAGACTGATACTTCTTTAAAGAAGTCTGATTCTATAATTGACCTACTGCTAAGTTGTAATTACCCATTTATAATTACCCGTTTTCGTGTTTTGTAATACAAGGGACTTTACTGTTTAATCAGTTCTGAACAACTTGGGTAGACCAGTATGTAGTTTAACTTTGAAGACCACGTCACCCATACCTAAGACACCTCTTCCCACTGACACGTGTCCACCAGTAGCTGTGTTAAAGCTACAGCTTAGCGACACCACCTGACTTAGACTGTCTAATTAGAACACAGACATTAGCTACGTTGCCTTTATCTTTCATAAGAGTCTAAAGAAGAAGAGCATTTCACACCCCTCTCTCCCTACTGCAGTTAGTTTTTATTGACCTAGAGGGACCGCTCAGAGACAGGGTCTTCTGTTTTTTAATAGTCTCAGCGGAGTTTTATCTTGCAGCCCTATCGTTATAACTCTGCTTATTTCAGAGTTTTTCCAGTGAAACTGAAACAGGAATTAGGCTCAGAAACAGCACAATTTCAAGATATCAAAAAAGCACAGGAACCAATTTTGCAAGTGTTGTGATTATTTACACAGACACCACACATACCCAGCAGAGAAACTCTACTGCTCTCATTGCGACTACAGATAGAAGAAGACGATACCCAGTGTGAGCAGGAGGGTTGCAGAAACGGGCTCTCAGCATTTTTTAGCTCTTCTCATCATTGGTCTACCCCTTTTCCCTCTTACAAAACATAGTTATTTGGGATAATTTATTTACAGGAAATGTTTAATGAGATGTATTTTCTTATAGAGATATTTCTTACACAAAGCTTTGTAGCAGAATATATTTGCAGCCTGTTGACTTTAATGTAGAAAAAATGTATAATAAGATTAAATATATTAAATGTTCTTTCCCATTCCTCCTCAAGTATTTCACCCATATTCTTTTCCTTACCTGCTGCTCAAGAAGAGTAGTTCTTTCTGGAAAGATATGCAAATCTATTGAAAAAAAAAAAACAACAGTCATGTTTTAGCTGCACAAGAAAAAGCGTCTGATTGTACTTGTGTCTCAAAGCACTATGTAGGCTGAGTTTTGGTAAAACACATCTTAAAATCCCCACGCCATTTCTACATTTCTACAGAATGTAGAAATTTTCAGTTCTATATGAAATTCTACATTTCTGTCATTTCTACAAAATTGGTTTAAGTGGCAACTATCTATAGAGTTGTTTCTGTTGGGACAGCTTACACCGAAACGTTCAAGAGTAAGTTTTGAAAATAGTGTTCCTGGATGCATACTTTTCATTCAACGGGGTTAAACAGGAAAGGTGCCCAGACACAGTCCCTGGATAGCGGTACATCCCAGAGGTGCGTGTGAAGCTGGCATTGAAATTGCACGGCGTTTTTTGCTGTAGGTTACAGCATACAAATGCGCTTGTCCAAGATCTATAACTAGCAATTCTAAAACGGCCAGATTACAGCATTCAGCTGTAAATGAGACAATCCATATGACACAACTGAAAATATTGTTACTAGACCCATCCAATTTTCTGATCCCAGCACCCCCCCACCCAGAGCTCAATAAATATTGCAAAATAATGGCTGTGGTTATTGAGCAATGGTCTCGACATCATTGTTACTTGTTTCTGGTAACCCTTATGTACCTTTGGAGGATGGAACGGTCTCCAAGTTGCACTAGTGTTTTTACAACATGAAGAGGTTTCGCTACTGTTAATTGTGATATTTGGTGGGTAGGCCTTTGAAGAATTCTAATACTTTAAACAAGAACATAATAAAGGTGTGGGAAGGGAGGGAGGAAGGAAGGAAGGGAGGAAGGAAGGAA
>JAOXNO010000033.1:25419122-25480229 GCA_028565335.1 Limnodromus scolopaceus
GAAGGAAGGAAGGAAGGAAGGAAGGAAGGAAGGAAGGACTGTGTTGCAGAACTCCAGCTGGTCCCCGACTTCTTATTTTAACCACCACTGACGGGCCTGACCCCTGACGGATATGCAGCATTGAATGGAGCTCATTGAAAACTTGTTTATTCTGGCAGCTCCCTGTTTTTGTTGGAATTCCTTATTGTTATAGTATGAGTGTCAATTACTTATTTACAAATGTCTGGTACCAATAAACTCTTTGTTTTTTACTGTACTGGCTTGCAGCTTGCTTTAGAAGTGGTTTGCTGCATGCCAACTTCCTGAAGCAGAGGAAATAATCTGAGGGGATTATTTCCCTGATAGGAAATAGACTGAGGGGAGACCTTCTCGCTCTCTCCAACTCCCTGAAAGGAGGCTGTAGAGAGGTGGAGATCAGTCTCATCTCCCAAGTAACAGGCAAAAGGACAATAGGACAGGGCCTCAAGTTGCACCAGGGGAGGTTTAAACTGGATATTAGGAAAAATTTTTACACTGAAAGGGTTATTAAGCATTGGAACAGGCTGTCCAGGGAAGTGGTTGAGATGCCATCTCTGGCAGTATTTAAAAGACAGGCAGACATAGTGCTTAGAGATCTAGTTTACTGATGGCTTTTGTCAGTGTTAGGTTGATGGTTGGACTAGATGATCTGAAAGGTCCCTTCCAACCTCGGCAATTCTATGAGAGCAATGTTTATGGGAGGAACAGTCTGCAAGTCATAAATGACCTCCATTAGAAATTAATCAGGATGACTGTAAATAACTGTAAAGCAAGAGGCCTTCCGTCTGCTACCATGGCATCCAGTGAAACCCCAAAATGTATCAAAACCTCTGAATTTATCAGATTAATTTTAATTTCTCTGCACCTCTGGATTTTTAGTTCTGGCATAGTCAGATGTGGAAATGCCAAAATACAGTTCTCATAGTATCTCCAGCCTGACAACAATTAGAATCTTACAATAATAATTTCCATTGCAGAGCCTGCTTTCAGGACATTTGCAGCTCAAAACATCTATTCAAAAAGTTCAGAAGCTTTAAAGCAAAATCCAGAATTCAATATGTTATTTAATTACCAACTTTCAAACATTTTTAGATTCATTTATGAAAAGCCGGTGTAGAAACATATGGTTATACAACTGCAATTACATACCACATTGTGCAATGCACAAAGTACATCTTTGAAACACAGAAGAAATCAAACAAAGTTTAGTGTTGAAGACTAGAAGTCACACTCGACAGAGCGCGATCATTTAGCACTTGTCTTGCGTTGTACAGGGACTGTCTTAATGATTCAAACTAGAAATACTGAAGTACAGCACACCTGGATGCTTGAGTGACACCAAGGGTCACTAGGGTACACATGGCAGTGCTGTATACCTTTCAGCCTTTACAGCAATAGGATTTCACCCTGGGGCCGTTGTGATAATTACTTATTGAAAATAAGTGAATAAAAACCAGGCAATTCCCATTATGGAGCCATAGATCTGCCCATATAATTTATGTATTGATGGTCGTTATCACCCTTGGTGACACAGTCCCTCTGAATAAGGAAAGAGGAAGACAGTCGTACCAAGAAATCTTGCTTTGCATGCAAAAGTTTTAACAAAAGGTGGAATTACTTAAATTGCATCTTACCTTTCATAAGGTCAGCTTCCCAAGTGTTGTCTTCCCCATCTGAACAAAGAGGTTCATGTGTGCATGACCACACATC
The DNA here is from genome assembly GCA_028565335.1 of Limnodromus scolopaceus. Classification (NCBI taxonomy): domain Eukaryota; kingdom Metazoa; phylum Chordata; class Aves; order Charadriiformes; family Scolopacidae; genus Limnodromus; species Limnodromus scolopaceus. The sequence goes on from JAOXNO010000033.1 coordinate 25,420,851, forward strand.
TATTTAATGAGCTCCTCAGCTGTCTTACCAGAGTAATTTTACATGTCCTAGAAACAACACAGGAAATTAGTTTTCATCCAAGAATTTTATTTTTTTAAATTTTAATTTTTTTTTAATTAATTCACGTTTCTGCCTTTAAAAAAAATTAGACTGTTAGAATTTTCAGTCTCTTTCAGGAATCTGCCCAATTGCAGAATTTAAATCAAAGTAATTGCATGAAATGTAGAAGAAGGCAGAACCGAACAGTTGTTTCTAGTATCTACTGAGCACTAACAAATCGAGTACACAAACTGGCAAGGAAACGTGAGATGAACTTCCAAACAGCTTGAAATAAATGTTAAATTTTCCTGAAATTCCCAAATGTTAAAGTTTTCCTATAAAAGTATTTCCAAAATTACAACTCCGAAATATAAATGCTTTGAGTATATAGAAGCTGATTTACCAGTGATCCAATAGGCATAAAGTCCTATAGAAGTCAGCAGCAGCAGCAGCTGGGGTGCAGCACTTCAGGAATGTTTTCAAATGTCCTTGTGTCACCATGTGGCATGGGTCACCTTTCATGAAAAATCAAAGGAAAATCAGAAAAAACTCGAAGCAGAGCTGAAAAGAGTTCAGAAATCAGCAGTAACGATATTGCAGAAATGTAAAACAATTGCAGGAAAAGATTCTTGGAGAATAAGGGGGATTGGTTCAGAGTTCAAGTGTTTGTTGACTATTTTAGAAAGAAAATTACTGTGAAGATGATGATGAAGTGCTATGAAGTAATGAAAGGTTGAGAGAAGGTAGCCGGATGCAACAAATCTTCGTGTCTTCATGAACAAATTCTTCATGTCAGAAAGAAAGAGTCGGTCTTCGTAACACCCCTGTGCATTGTAAGCTACTCTATCCTACCCACCTCGCCCTTTTAAACAGCCGTGAACACTGTCCTAAAGCACAACTTGCATGTTCCCTCAAAGTCATCCCAATTTGAAGTCACCAAGAGAGGAGGTGGCTTGTTCCATATTTAAATACATCTCACTTATCCCCATTTGTTTTATCTGGATTATTATTTTTTTTCTGCTGGATGAAGGAGACATCTAGCACCTACTAATTTCTCCACATCGAGCTACTTTGACACTGAAATCCACTCTTTATCAGCCTTTGTGTCATGTTTTTTTTTTTTTTGCTGAAAGCACCACAGAATAGTCGAAGAGAGGTAGCAGGAGGTTTTTGACAGCTGCACTGGGGACGTATGAGCCTTTTGCATCTAGGGAAACTGGTGAAACTGTTTGGGATTTTGGGACAAGCAGGGTAACTGCTAAAGTGATCAGCAGTTAAATGCACATATCGGCTTTGTTGACATTTAAATTAGTACCGGTGGAGACACTCAAATAAATGTTGTAGTTTAAAGCTCATCAGAACTAGAGCTGGTGGAAAAACCCGTGGAAAAGATTTTTTTTTGTTGTTAGTTTCTTTTACTATTTCCATTTGGGGGTAGAAAACATGTTTGATCATGGATTTTTATGTTTGGTCAGCTCTAGGTAAAAATATATTTTATGCTAACAAATTGTTCACTATCAGCGCTGCATCTTTTTTTTTCTAAAAATAATACTGCAACCTTGATATTCAGAAAATTTCTTCAAGTCATAGCAAGAACTGTAGACTCCAGTCCTCCCTGTCTAAGCGCCCATCACAGAAATAGTTTCCAGTGCTAAGGAGGGTAACATTGGCAATGGGAAATAGAGTCTAACTTCTGTTCTGTACAAGGGTCAGAAAACACATTCTGTCTAGAAAGAATAGTTTTGAGTATCCCTGGGAACTCGAAGTTTACTACATTTTTAAAGCTGTTATTTTCAAAGCTTAAAAAAATGTACAGGTGCTTAATAAGGGATTTAATCAAAGAGGAGACCTGCTACAGGATTCTCTTCAGCTGATTCTAACTGTCTGAAAGTTAGGTGTCATGGCAAGATACAGGCAGGAGATGCTGAGAAAATAACTCACCTGCCCCGTGTAGACGACTGCCCACTGCCTACCTCTGTTTCTCCACTGACTAAAGGTAGAGCTTCGATACTGAGTTCATACCAGACCCATAGTTTTCAGATGTGTAAAGACAGAAAAGATGAATTGTCGTACCCTTGGTGCACAGAAGGGATGGGTTTAAGCAGCATATGGACAGCAGAAAGAGAAGAGTGGGTCAAATACTACCTAAGATCAGTATTTGAAGCTCTATCGCTATCCATAATTTAAGCTTTCCATAGATAGCCCCTGGCATTGGTGCAGTTTTTTGTACCCTTCTAATCAACACTTCACACGCTGCCTCTCATTTCATCTGGTTCTTGTTCTCTGTTCTTCATACCTCTAAAACGGTTGTCTCTTTTTAGATTCTTTTTAAAAAGAGTCTGAAAAAGCTGCCTTGGCCCCTGAGGGACACCTCTCATGCCCTCCTGAGCGCCTTTCCCTCCCTCTGGCTCCAGCACCCAATCTGATGATGCCTCCCTCATTGACTGCTCATTAAATTTTCAACTCTCATTAACCCTTTGTTTCTGTAAGAGACTCCCTGCAAACATCCAGGACACCCACAAACATCTCTGACACCACCTGAACCACCAGCATGGCCCTATTTTGTTTTATTTTACCCATCGCTCCATCCTGGTCTGCAGCCAAAATGTACTTCAAGCCTGGACTTGAAGTCTAAACTCTTTGGCACTAGGACTGACTTTTGGTTCTGTATTCATACAGCACTTAGCACAAGAGCATCCTAGTCCACAGCTAAATGTCTATTATCTTTATCGTTTTTGCTACCATAAATAATTGGAAACACAAACATCAGACAGGATTGTTCTGCTAACGATCCCTAAAGCGAAATGAAAACTCGACACTGTCCTGCCTCACACCACAACAGTTTTCAACTTCTGCTCCACGAAATCCCTGTGTTCAGAGAGCTTAAACCAGAACGCACACCTGTTGTCAGCAAGTTGTAAAAAAGTTAGGAAATTGCAAATCAAAAAGGGGCCAGAAAAAAGACTATACTAAACCAAGAGCGAAACCCCTCACGCTCTGCGTACAGGCCCTGGGAAGTTATTCCGTCTTTTCATCGAGAACGTGAATCAAGCTGCAAAAGCAAGCGAGCCGACGGCAGCATTTCCGTGTCTTCTCCCGGACAGGCACAGTTGCTATTTCTGTGTCTGCACGTTTCCATCTATGACAAGAATACTTTAAAGCGTGTTTGCCATCACGCTCGATACCATGCTAACCGCAGAAACTCTTGGTATCTGCTCTTTCCATCCCATGAAAAACATATGACTTCGCTATACTGGGATTACAAAACTGCTCCTAAAGCGATGCGGTAATTTAAATTCCATTTCCCAGATGGGCAGGGCAAACAAGCAGTAGATGGACCTTCAAGTTAGACTGTTTTTTGGTTGGGTTTTCTTTTTTTTTTTTAATAAATGATGCGTGACAGTCATATGCTAAACTCATTTGTCAATCTTATTTTTTTATCTATTGCCTGGAAAATGCAGCAACCTAACCCTGGAGTGATGGAAGGGAAGCTGTGGGGCTGTGAATTAAAAACAGCATGCTATGAGGAGTGAGGACAGGTGCAGGCTTTGGCCAGCTAAGGAGGTGGAGGAGTTGATTGTGAGAAGGGTCTAGACAGGACCATTAATTAGGAAGGAGGGGAAGAACACGGCACTTTGTCAAGTTAATTTCAAAACCCATGACTTTTCACCTGAAGCACCCTGGTCCGAGTCCAAGACAACCGAGGGGACTCCAGCTTGTTGTGATGATGTGATGGTAAAATGCTCCGCACACATGGTGGCTGGTGGTCCTGGACCTATTCCCGGAGAAGCAGAGTTCACAGCTTGGCTCAACTTTGGTCCAACTGGCAATCTTTGTTTTGTCATAATGAGGCCCAAGGTGGAAATAAAATGGAGAGGCACATTCTTTCTTTCCTCCTGACAGGTGCCTCTCTGAGGAGCTGTTCACATACTGGTGTGGCCACATGAGTTGGGCCATAGACATCAGCTTGAGGCACACCATGCTCACTGAGGTGACACAGCCCGGCCACCACATGACCCATGAGGTTTCATCTGCTCAGGAAAGAAAGAGGCCATGTGCACCTGTGGTTTTACAAAAACCCCAACCAGGCCCCCAGGAGCACAGTGCATCCCATGTGGAAAGGCGGAGTGATTTCATTCCTACCCAACACAAGGCAGCCTTCAGGGAGACATGATGGATAAGCTGAGTGGTGCAGTCCAGTAGAGCTTTTCATTTCCCCTGGGAAAAGAAGAGCAAGCACCTGCCAGATTCAGAAGAGGTTATGGACATGTCTCTCCCTCCTCAGACAAAGGGACAACTCTGACACCGACATCCATATGGGTGGGATCTGCATGAGCCCATGGAGGCCTGGCACACTGGGCTCTGTTGACCGATGCCATGACACCCATTTGGTGCCTTGCATGGCAGGCTGATTCACGTGGTTACTAAAAGCCATTAATCTACCAACTCAGGAAAAGGAAATAAGTCAAAATAAGCTTTGTCATACAGGAACTCATTACATTATATAAAATATAATGAGATATAATACTCGCCACCCATAATTAAGTGAACGCTATATGGCTTTTGATCATAGAAGGATGCCAGCCTTCAAAAAGGTGAGTTGGATGTGGAAACATCCTTTGTATATGACTGTGATGCTTCTTCTTTCTAAGTAGAAGAACTTCCCTCCTTCTTCCCTCTCTTCTTCCTAATGCTATCAGTCTTTCCTTTACTGGCCAATACTAAACCATTAAAACCAGAGAACTCACACTGAACTATCACATCAATCCTTCCCCTGAAGAGGGTAAGATTTCTGCTTAGCGTAACTTTCTTGGATCTTTTCCCTTGAAATTGCTTCATTTTTAGTTTTGGAAAGTTGTTTTGCCTCAGGACATTTTTTTTCTTTGCTGTTTGGTTGATTTTGCACTGGAAAGGGAAGGGGTGTTTAGACTCATGAACTGAGAACATTGACACTGGGGTGGAAGGGCCTTTCAGGTATTTTCTAGGAAGTCAGACTGCATCTGCCCACCAGCTTTTCTTTGCTGGTATTTACTGACCGAATCTGGAGCTCTGGGACAACCCATGGACCCAGTTATGCTTGGGCAGTAACAGGAGACTGAGCTTTTACATATTATCCTTTACCTATTCCTGAGTTTACAAAACTTTCCCTTTTTAAGGGCACTTAGCAGAATTCTATTTATCAGAGGAATGCAAGGTCAGTGACTCGTAAGAGAGTTTGTCTGGGAGCACCCTTTATTCTTTGCAGCCAAGCTGTGTATCTATTGCCTTCACCATCTTCAAAACAATCCTAAAAGCACCGGAGATATACAGAGGGACAAAACCTAGAGTTCATTTCAAATCCTAAGGTAATTCACCCAGTTCTCAAGATAAAAATACCATGTCAGAAATAACTTTTTTTAATCAGATGTACCATCATATGTCTGTTTATATCAATCTTTCCACTGAAAAACCTAAAAACCACTTTCCCTTTTTTTTCTGTAAAAAAGCCCATTTTCCTCAAAAAAAGTGCTTAAGAACCATGATTCTGCGTAATTTAAACAATTTTCAACTGCTTTTGAAAATTTTCCAACATTGAAATCATATTTCTAACAAGAAAGTATAGTTCTACTTGTATTAGTTTGCCCCCCTTTCATTGTTTTACAAATGCATCTAATTTAGGAATACCAAGAACAAATTTCAAAAATCTGTATTTAGTGACACAAATTATGAAACAGTATTTTGGACTTGGTTTTGATTAGTTAAGGGAGTGAAGGGAAAGACAGCCACTTTAACATAATATATTAAATATATTAAAAGGTTTTTGGAATATACTAGACAACGCACAGGATGAAGATAAATCTTTGTGCTACTTTGCTGTTCTCAAGCAAGGCATGTTCTTCACCAGAATCTAAAAATACAGATCCAACAATCTAATATCCATATTTTGAGCTTAATAAAAAAATCTTGAGCATTTCAATGAATTTAACCTTATATATCAAATGTCAAGGGCTAGATTTCTACTGATTTTTTTTTCCCTGTATATGCAGTAAGTTGAACTAATCTTCTTGCCTCTGAATGAGATCACATTAAAATGGCTATAATGATTTAACTGAATCTACAATGCTAGGAAAATAAACAAACTTCCCAGTATTCTTTTTTACATGATAAGAGCTTGGCAGAGACAAAACACTTGATTTAGGAATATGTATTCAGAAGCCCTAAGCTGCCAGTTCTGAAATGGGGGGCACTTTTGATTTGTCATTCGACTGAGATGTCTAATGAGGGAAAATCAAGTGAGATTTTCAGAGACGCTCACTTCTCAGCAATTTTCCTGGCTTTTGAGTCGAACTTTTCAACAATTTTCATTAAATAAATTCTCCTTATGAGTGCTGTAATTGTAACATTGCTGTGGCCACACGTGCACCTGTCATCTCGTTAGCAGACACACTTTCAGAATTGCAATTTGAACTCAAATCCTAGCCATACACTTCTAATGCAGGGGTCATAAAAAAAGTCCATTTACTTTTGTAACACTTATAAACCCTGCATGCCACACCACGCTTTTTACTCAAGTGCAAGATACTTTCTGTACACTTAAGAGCAGCAGGCTTTCTCACTCCCACTGTGAGAACAGCTTCTGGAGGTTCAGCCTGGAGGGAAGGAGAGGGTGGGAGTCCCGGCTGCCGCAGCCCGTCCCCCCTGCCCCGCAGCGTGTCATGCCAGGGGCTTGGACATCCCGCCGTCAAAGGCAACGTGTCCTCCACAGAGGTGGCCGCCTCTGACTCAAGGCACGCAAGCTTTGCAAAAGAAACTGCAAGGAGGCAACAACCAGGCACGGAAGCCAGCAGAGCCGCTGTAGAAAAAGCTAAAGCAGGGACTGCTGATGCTGAAAAGTCTTTTCTCAATTCTGACTGGACTTAAACTGCCCTTGACAACCGACTGCTTGATCCAAGCTTGTTCCACTCTCATCTCGGTCCCCTCACCTCTGCTGTGCTCCACAGCTGCCCTTTTTGTCTTCCTCTCCTTCCCTATTGCTTCCCCACAAATCTCCTCTTTTCCTTGTCTTTCTAATCACCGAATACTATTTCCTTGCCAAAAGGGGAGAATTAACATGTCATTTATCACCACAACATCGATAGCTGTGTACTATCCCCCCTCTCTTCCCTTCCCATTTTGTCTATTTATAGACTGTGGCTTCAAGGCAGGTTGATTGTCTCCTGCCCTACCATTCGTACAGCACCCAGCAAACTGCGCCTGGCTTTGACTGGTCTCTCGTAAATAACACAATCAGGGAAACCTCCCCAAGAAGAAAAGCAAGAAAACTTCTTCTCCAAGGGCTTTTGACAGTGATGGGGTATTTTCTTAAGCTGGACCCTGACAGAATGTGCCACGGTCTCACAATGTAGAAAATCCACACCATTAGTCACTTGACTTAAATGGGAGAGCTGCCTGTATCCCGAGCACAGGCTATCATTCTCCACTCATGGCCTAATAAGATGCTTCCATTTCTGTTTACTACCTTTTCTTTTCAAATTCCTTCTTACCACTCAGATAATACAGCTATAATACTCGGTTTCTTACAAACCTAAAAAATACAACCCAGGCTCCCATTTGCCCCAAACTCCCGCACGTTGTTGCTCAATGGTGTTTTTAAACTGAATAATTACACCAAGACCCAGATAATCTTTGTAATGTAATTAGAGCAACACTTCAGATGATCTCAGCTGTGACACGGATGTGCTTATCAGCATATACTTCTACTACAGAAACTTAAAAATAACTTACTTTTTAAGATAGGTGGGGTAAAATCAACGATCACTAGAATGTTACAGAGCTTTTGCCCCAAAGTCACCAGAGTCTGCCAGGTTGTTGAACAAATCTCTGGTTTGTGTTCAGTTCATAAGCTAAAAAAAGAAAGATCCATAGTGAAAAATTAGACAGCACGAGAAGAACACAGCATTCCAGAAACCTGGGAAGTTTCCTCCAATAAAACTATAAAACAAACTCCCAGCAGTGTTTGCCAGGTTTTGTAATGTTCTTACCCATTAGCTTTTTGAATAGGCGCTTAGGGCTTTTCAGGGCTTCCGTTTGCACCGAGCATCTTTCTTCTGCATGGTCCTATGCAGCAACGGCCGAGGCGCCCGTATCGGCCAGTCTCAGTGCAGATCCATTGCTCAGTCACCGTGCCTTCCCTAAGCCATGACCGAAACGTGCAGCAAACCTCCTCAGGCCAGACCCCTCTACTTCCCTCCCCAGGCTTCTGGTTTCTTGACTTGCCCTCCCCTGAACCATCTCTTTTACCCTCCTATGGACACCGTCCCTTTGCTATTATCTGCAATAGCCACAAGCCCAGTAGGTTTTATGCTCTTGGCCAGGTTTCAAGTTTCAGCGCTTCCCTTGCTTTTCACCCTCCGTGCACTAATCATGGGTTCCCTGGTGGGGTCCAGGATCTAGATGCCTGTTTAACTTCTGTCCTCAACATTTCAAAACCATTAGTCAGGGCCTGGACTGTGGCCATCAGAATACGAGTATTGTAAGGTAAACAGTAACTCCCATATTTTCTTCACCCCCTGCATCTGGAAGACAAATAATGAGTCCCACAGTGTATTGTTTATTCTCATTCCGTATTAATTTTAGTTATAATGATAAGCTAATAGCTACTTCCTGGCTATGAGGTGAAGCACGGTGAGATACCACAAAGCATGAAGATGCATACCCTGAGATGGGAGGATGGCAGACCTGTGCCTTCACGCACTTCACCATGTTCTGAACTTTCTCTCCAATTAGCAAGCCTGGTCATTGTCACTCTAATGAGTTACCCATGACAGTCTGTGTTACCTGCAAGACAAATACTTGATCCAGACCAACCTATTGTCAGTGCAAGCTTCTATGAGTAAAAACCTATTTAATTCCCAGGTGATCATGCCTCTAGCTGCAATGCTATAAATACACATCTACTCTGTTAAGTAGCCCAACTGCTAAACTCATCTGCAAGTACCGTGCCTTCAGCTCATCACTGTTAATTCATTCAGGCTCCCCTCTTCTTCATTTTAGATAATCTCAGGTTGCTTCTCCCTTGAGTGAGATAATACCTCGTTTACTAACTCCCAGCTTGTGGGAAGGACAGAAGACAACAAGAGCCTGTAGAAGACAGAGACAGCCAGAGAAAACCTGAAGACAATATGCAGCTCTCCTGTCAGTCTCAGGCTTGAGACGCTGGGGTCTATTGGTTTGCTTAAATTTTCTCTTGGCAGCAGCAGTTTCCTAAGGTGTCCTTCGTATTCTTGGATCATTGATCATATCACTTCACTTCTATATGTGCAAATCGTAACATTTTCCTTCATTTTAACTTGTTCCTTCACTTACCACCATTAAATTTCATTGCAGCTCCATTTTTTGCTCTGTATTGTGCTCACATTTAGCACATATAAATATAAATTACATTAAAAATACTACATAAAAAATTACATTAAAAATATCCAAAGTAGACAAATTTTAATAAATATCCAACAAAGTTTTATGCTCTCTTGTATTCATATCTGTTTACCTAGCAAACCCATCCACCTTCTCTATCATAACAACAAAACCTGGTCTTCAACAAGTGCCAATGAGACTTAGGTGCATGTAAATTGGTTGCATTCCATCAGTATAATACCTAAACAAGTTCTGGTGCATGTTAATTGTGATATTCATTATAAAAAAAACGAACACTCAAATCAGTGAACATGTGAAAATGGAAACAAATGCTTTTCTAATAACCAGAATTGAGAACACCAATCTACAGACTAGAAATATTTGTTTGCATGATCAACAATGACGCAACAGATCATGTATCTTCACAGAGTCACAGACTCTCCATGGTTGGAAGGGACCTTTGAGATCATCGAGTCCAACCATACATCAAAAAAACCCCAAACCACACAACACCAAACACAAAACAAAATACCCCACCCAACAATCTTGGGCTCTAGAGCAGGCCCTGAAGTGCTACGTCTACACATTTCTTAAATACCTCCAAGGTTGGTGACTCCATCTCCCTGGGCAGGCTGTTCCGGTGCCTGACCAATCTCTCAGTAAAGTAATTCTGCCTCCTTTTTTGCTTTGTGATAAAGGATAAGGCTTTAACCCAAATGGGTTGAGGAAAGACCAGTGAAGGAATTATGGAGAAGCAGGAAAGAGAAGGTATCACAGTACAAAGAGAAAACTATGAAGGGAGAGCAAGATGACAGTAATTTCATGAGAAAAAAAAGACAAGGCAGAAGAAACCCTGCCAGAAAGTACTTCTGTAAGGCAAAAAGAGGCGTGCCTGCATGGTCGTCCTACACACATACATTACATTGTCTGGCTCAGGAGTGAACTTTTGGAATTTTTCTGCAAGGCAATTTATCCAATACATTTCTTTTTTTAGCTTTGCTTTCTTTTTCTTGTTTACACTTTTCTGTGCTCTATCACCTCAAAATCTGTAGGTTATAGGCACATCATCCTTTCATCATCACTGAATCCTTATATATTTTAATCTCACATCATTATCAGGGACTAAATTTCTTTCTCCTTCCATTCATGCTTTTGGGGTCTTTGCTCTTGAGCCTGTTTTGGATGGTCATTTTTTTTTTTTACCACTGAAGTGTCTCAAAAAAGAACACAATGCAAAGAGAGCTGTCATACATAGGATTAGGGCCTATCAAAACAAACAGTACTTTTGACACTGTCTATGACTATTACAAAGATTATAAATCATGAAAAACCTTGGATCTTGATTTTTTTCCCATACACCATACCAAAGAATTCCTTTGATTGCAATGGAAATCAATGCTCTCTTAGGATGATATTTCTTTATAGACTACATGTTCATTTTCATCATGATTCAATACTGGTAGTTGCTTTTATGGAAAATCAAAGGAACAAGGAATAAAAGGAGTAGAGAAATGTAACTATATGTAGTATTTCACCAAGATGCAAGATAAAGACATGGTTCAAGACACTAAAATCTAAATTACTGTCACATCTTACTCACAAGGCAAGTATGCAAAAGTCCAAAGAGGTAGGAGCATCACACCACAGATGAAAACAGTTTTACCGGGGGAGTTCTGCACCGAAGAAAGTTGTTTCAAGGCGCGGCTTGAGTGACACAAAAAGAGTTCCTCTGTGCTTGATAAATCAAAACTGCTAGGTATCCTGTGGGACAGAACAGTAGAGATGTTAAGCTACAAAACAGAGAAAACAAATCTGAAATAAGTTACTGAGGAAGATCAGGAGGGAAGGGCAAATAAATACTCCCCAGGGATGTGTGTCCCCAAACCCTTTGAAGTTAACAGGAGATTAAATTAATCTCTGTGTAACCGAAGCATAGACTGAAGGCCAATAATTTTGCCCTTAGCTTCAGTGCTGTGAGGATTTCTGCTTATGTCTATGAATCATAAGCCCAACAATAAATTTAGCCTTGGTGGTAAACCACGCAGTCCACACTAGGAAAAGTCATCCAGAATCAAACCTGATACTGAGCTACACTGATTTGTGACAGATATAGATCCACCAGTTCAGACACAATATCAGAAGAATGCATGCTTCCTACAGAGCATCTAAACCAAGTGCTTACAGTAGAAAGCTGGGCTCCTGACAGTCCTGTGGGGGGGAAGCTAAGCCCTTAACTATAGAATCACAGAATCTTCATTGAGCATGAGCAAGGTCGGAAGGGACCTTTGAGATCATTGAGTCCAACCATACACACACAAAAAAGCCCACCCAATCCAACAATCTTGGGCACTAGAGCACGCCCTGAAGTGCCACGTCTACATGTTTCTTAAATACCTCTAGGGATGGCAACTCCACCACCTCCCTGGGCAGCCCGTTCCAGTGCCTGACCACCCTCTCAGGAAAGTCATTCTTCCTAACATCTAATCTAAACCTCCCCTGCCCCAACTTCAGACCATTTCCTCTGGTCCTGTCATTATTCCCTTGGGAGAAGAGGCCAACACTCACCTCTCTACAATCTCCTTTCAGGGAGTTGTAGAGGGCAATAAGGTCTCCCCTCAGCCTCCTCTTCTCCAAACCAAACATGCCCAGTTCCCTCAGCCTCTCCTTAATTCAGGCGGTCTGAATCATCCCCTGGCAGGTCCCCTTGCTCTGCGAAGCACCAGCATGGAGGCATGGCAGCCCCTCGACCGTGTCCTCGGAATGCCCTTTGCATAGTCACAGAGGTAGCACAGCATCACATGGATCCTCAGGTTTTACTGATTGCCTTCACTTTTCCTCGGAAGATTATTTTCTCACTGTCACACCATAAAATTAAAACACATTATTGAAGAAACCTATAAAAATTAATTTAATATGGAAGAGAACTCCAGTCAGCTCTCAATTATATGGTTCAAGTGTTACATAGCTTGTGCACTGAGCACAGAACAACTCTGGCACAAGTGTTTCATTGGATTTCCTCCCCCAAGGAGCAGATTCACTCTCTCTCTACTCCCCCCAAACGGATGTAGTAATGAAATAAACTATCCCAGGCCAGAAAATGCAGATGTGCTGCTCTGCGTGCTATTGACACCCAACCCTGCATCCACCGAAAATGAAGCCAGAAATGTCCACCACACCCAAGCCATCTCTGAAGAATTAGACAACTATGCCCTTCCTCCGTCAGATAAAGCACGTAAGAATTAGAGGCTTTGTCCACTGCTTTTTCTGTCTTCTTCTTTCTTCCCTATAAGCCTGTTTACCTGAATGAAGGCCCCACTAAACATCGTTTCTAATGAAAAATACTTCTTCTCAAAGACACTGAATATTATTTCAAGGATTACACATGGGCTACTGCATAGTCTATCTTCTCTTTCACATGCAGCTCATCTTAGTGTGAGCAAGAAACAGCAATGGTCGTGGAGAAAGGAATGCTAGAACAATAATATGGGAAGAAGTGACTTCCAGAAAGAAAAAGAAACCATTTCTTGAAGTACAAGTTCAGCAGCCGCTCCTCTTCCCTCCCTCCCCCTTCCTGCCTGCTTCTCTCTCACACATAGACATACACTGTGCTTTGGGTAAACTGCAAAGCTCTGCACAGAGTAAAGAGCAGTCATTCTTACTGACAATACTGTATGGAGCCAGTAACTGGGAGTAACTGGGGTCAGGCCCTTTGGGAAAAAGGCCAGCAGGATTCCAGGGTATTTCTTCTTTCAGCACTAAGCAATCTATAGGGAGTCAAAATTTATCATTATACTGGACTCATGCTTGAACCTATCAACTTTTTCTTTCAGGAACACTGGTCCATAAATAAATATAGACTAAAGATATTCTTACATACTGAAATGCTTGGCTTTTGTTTTTGCCACAGGCATTCAAATACGGTCATAAGAGAATGAACATGAGTAAGTATATATGGGCATATGAGCAAGGGTGTATAAGACACAAATCTATGGTCTAAGGAAAGAAATTTTTTTCTAACCACGTGTAACAGAGCATGAACCTGATTTTACTGAGAAGTTATATCTACACATTTGACACTTGCATGCAGTATTGGAAAATCAATCTAAGTTTCTTCATAAAATATAGCTAATTATTCAGCCATAGGATTCTGTTAAAAAAGATTTTATGGAGACGCAGGGGACAAAAATCAAAGCTCTGTCTGTAACTGTGCGCATAATCAAAAAGCTAAATTTTAGCTAAAAGCTAAAATTACACACAGGGCTTCACTGATAATACAATATCGTAGTAATAATAATGTTAGCCTGTTGCTTCCCTTTTCACAGAAGAGACAAAACTGAGCATTTGCAGAAACACCCAGAAAACAACCGCAAAAACCACACAAACACACAACGTTCCCATGGCATAAGGCACCCAGTTCCCCAGCGTACAACTGCCCCACAACTTAATTCTCTTTTTTTTTCCTCTCAAATGATAAAACTTTCCTCCACTACTGAAATACTGGGAACACGGAAACTTACAGATAGCTAATACATCCTCTCCCATTTTAAAACCAAAATCAATAGCCGCAAACTTTCTCAAGTTCTCAAATGCTCATTCTGAACCACAGGCTGGTCTTGCGCTTTTAGCTTGGCATCGGTCCAGCAAAGCACTTACGCGTGTAGTTAACTTTAAACACATGAGCAGTCCCATTGATTTCAGTGGGACTTCTCACAGGTTTGATGTTAAGCAAGGGCAAAAGTGACTTGCTGGACCAGTGCCACAGACTGAAAAGCCTTTACCGCAGAGACTGAATATTTTCATGCACGTAGTGTCTGTCCCATTTTGTGTGAATGGAGACTTAAAGATAATGACAATAATCACAAGAACCTCTGCTGTTTCAGGTACGGTAGGGAATGGAAGGTTTTGTTAAACAGAAGAGAAAACAATCATCCATCCAAACTGGTATGACAGCCGCTATCAGGTGTTGTTTCTGTGTTTCCTAGGACAACGAAAATAACATTATTGTGTTTCCACAGCAACACAAATGTATTATGTCATGATGCAAAATACATTCACGGTATTCAAAGGGAAAAAAAAAAGTCTTATATATAGTAACGTAACAGATGAAAGATCCCTTTCCAGCTCAAGTATGGTTTTTCCTCCCAGTAACCTGCACAACATAAAAATCAATCTAGAATTTATGTGTCTCTGTTCCTGCGCTGTGGACTGTCACAGATCTACTTCACATCAATGAAGCAACCAGCAGTTTGTTGGGTTTTGAACATCTGTTCTTTGCATTGTAAGGTTAATCATGGGTATCAGCCAGAAACTTTCTCCCTCTTCTTACACAGGTAGCTTGGAAATGCTTTTCTGACCCATTCATTACTTGTTATTTGATAAATGTGTAGTACTACAGAATGGACAAAAAATTAAGCTTGAAACTGGAGGCACGCTGGTGGTTGACTGGGTGTTGGCTGTCAGGCTCAGCCCTAAAGAAATCACTACTGCTCACGGACAGACGGTGTGTTACGCACAGGTAACCTGCAGCGTGCGAGGGGTGCAGCGTACACCAGGTGTGCTGAGCTTCCTCCGTGCACCAAAATCAACCCCACGCACGGTGTGCAATGGACTCAGCCCCAGGCTGGATTTGTTGGACTCATTAGAACCACCTTGCAGGACGATTTACATGTACAAAGGCTGTGCCATGCACATGCAATAACTCTTACGTACATCAGATACACAAAGGCTGTTGTTCATGTCCTGCCTACCACAAGCACCCGCATTTCTGTTCTGTCTACAACAGAAATATAAATGATTATACATCACAGACAAAAAAAACACAACCAAAACTATCACTCAACCCTTAGCAGAGGTGCCAGTAACTGAAAGGGCTGGAGCTGGGAGAACTGATTTTTCCTAAAAAACCACAGTGCTGGGTGATGACTCCTGGAGTTGGGCTAGCCACTGTTACTCCAAAATCTGTGAAGACCAGGAGAAGCTGTGTTCAGTGCTACCAAGTCCACCTGTGCTCCAACAGGATTTGATCAAGAGTGAGTAGCATGTAACTGAACCAAATTTATCTCTGCGTTCATGAAGTCATAGCCAGCATCTTGCTGGCAGGAGCCAGTTCTTCATATCTGTGCTCTTGATTTTACTATAAAATGTCAGCTTCAGGTTACAGCAAAACTGAATGAGAACTGGTGGGACAATGTAGGAAAGGTTGGCTGGCTGACCCGTTTGTGAAATATAATTATTTCATTTTTGATGAGAAAAGAGAGATCAGGGTCACAGATACAAGTATTTACAAGTGCAAGCTATTATCTTAAGAACTCTAGGATTTAGCTAGGGAAAAATACATTTACTGGAATGAACACTGACAAGTAAAATATTTAATCCCCAAAGTTTTATTTCCCCCAAACATAAAATAACATTACTTTGAATGGTCCATAAATAACATTAATGGAGAGATTTTGAATGGGAAATCTCTAATGATATACGAGAGAGGACTTAAATAGGTTTAACTGGGCTCCTTCTCAAACTTGGCAACTGCATTACAAATGGTTTGGAGTTTTTTTTAAGCAACATTATAATTTGTTATCTGTTTGGATCAAATCCTAAAGCAGCTTTTTGTTCCAAATTTGCAAATGCCTCCAACGCAGAAGCAACTATGGGAAAAATATTTTTTACTGCCCTACCACGTTTAGAGAAAAGATTATTTTCATGCTCTGTGCTGTGATGTGAGCTCTCTCTATATGCCAATGGATGATTATGCAAATCCTCATTTGTGGTTCAACATAATGTACATGAAGGAAGGCTCATAACAAAGTCCTGCCTCCAGAGCTGCTATCTGAGTCTACATCCAGAGGCCAAATGGATTAAATGCTGTATTTTTTAAATTAATGTTCTAATACAGTGCTCTTCGAAAAAAGTTTGAAATAGGTAAGTGCTATCAATCACTTCTTTGCAAGCTAAATAAGAGGAGCAGAAAGATGGACGAGCTATTTGTCCAAATTAGCATAGGAATGTTTTTCCCCTGCAGTTGAGGCCTTTCTAGTCCACAAGCTTTTGCCTCAAGCAAAAGTAGCAATACTGGGACATAAAGCAGAGGTCAAAATTTAAGCTTGTGTAAATTGACAATATTCCCCCAACATGATGATTTTAAGCAAAATAAAAATTCCATCAATGATGGAATCAACATCAACAGAGGTTCAGTTTAGGATTAGAAACAGGAAGAAAATTGTTGCCGAAGTGGGAAAAAACTGAAGTACTGTATTAAAAAGCGCACAATGGATTTATGTGATAAAGACTTAAATTGCTCACATTCACAGTAAAATTGTGCATTAATCTCACATTCTCTAGTCTGCATGCTGAACAATTCTTAACCCAATAAAATAACTTTGCTGAACTGATAATATATGTATGCCACAGCTTACCCCATTAAAAATATAAAACTGCATCTAACATAATTTAGACAAACACAGGAAAAACATGTATAGCATAAGTAACAAATCTAAATCTCCCTAACTAGCAAACATTTATGCATATGCAAGAAGAGAATTGGTCAAGAGTAGAATTACGGGGGAATTTTTTCATTACATATAACAAAAAATATTAAAATAAACCAAACCATTTGGATTTGTATTTAGCAGGTATTCTCTCAGTTAAAATACCATATGCAGGATTTTACTAAGTCTACATTAAGATGCCTTAATTTCAGCAATAGTAAGAAACGTTATTTAAAAAACTTCAGTGAGATTACTATTTTGCAATAAAATTTCTCAGTTAACAGGATTTTATGCTTGATAAGCATTTCAATGCTTTGAATACGAATTAAGAAAAAAATACACATGCAGCAATTTCCCTGCTCCCGCTTCCTATAACTTACACTTCCAGAGTAACTAATTTTAATCTCTAGCAAATTTTGTACCCAATTTTTTTTTTCCAAAAGGACCTATATTTTTTGAATGGCTTACACAGTGTGACTCCCCACATTGTGCATCATTCTCTTTGTACGAGTGTGTTTGTAGCAGTTTTTACAAATAAAAACCAAAAATATACGAACAGTTCTAATATATCCATGGAAAACATGCAGTAAGGAAAATGTTGATTTAAGAATGCCTGAGAATACAAACCTATCTATATTTACTCAAAAAAGCAAGCAATAAAAATCTCTATAACAATAATCCTACATTTTGTGTTTGTATTTAATGTATTTTGCAGCCAAAGATTTCTTAACTAATGAGATTTTGCCTAAGGATTGTGAGGTCTGAAAGTTTTATATTTGAATTACCATAATTGTGAAATAAATACAAAACAGTCATTATGTGGATTTATAAACAGAAAATCTCTACACTCATGACAATGAGCATCTTTACAGACTGGACTGCTTGTTCTCTGTTATTTTTATCAGTTTTCATAACAGCATGTTTAGGGTGGTGAGTAACTGTTGCAACATAATGAACTTATAGAAACTACATATGTAAATGGTTAATATCTTTTCTCAAAAAAATCACATTTTCAGTGAGATATTGAAATAAAGGATTTTTGAGCAATACTTCTGACTGCTAAAAATCACAGTCAACTGCGGTACTTTAGCACAACTAAGCATGGGCATTACATTAAGCACATAATTACTCCTTACAAAATACAAGGAACGATGTATAATTTTAGAATTTAATTACCCATTTGCACAATCAGGAAAATACAGAGTTTTCTATACAAATCAAACTCCTGTGCAAGGTATTCTGTAACAATAACCATAATAGTCAGCTCAAATGAGATCAGCTTTGTACTTTTACTATCTAGATGTTTTCTCTCCCCCAACCACTAGTATTTATTCTCTTTCTATTTGAGTGTAATTAATGATTTAAATAAGCTAAACTCTGTCACCAATGAAACCAGTTCTAGAGGAGCTGAAATATTATTCAGAGGATCTATTTCTCCAAATGTTTACACTCACAAAAAATAAAATTATCTGGGTACACAATCAGCATGAAAAAACAATCCAAACCCAGTGTCTGAACAGAGTTTTTGCAAACAGGCTATCATTGCCATTGATTTTTCGCATACCATGAAATGAAATTTGCAAGGGTCATTGTTCTCTAACAGCCACAACAAAATAGAGTGCCTTCAGTATTATTTTTTTTTCTTTTTACATGTAACTGCAGAATGGAAGTGAAAAAAAGAAATACTGAGCTTTAACTAAAACTTAGCTATTGTATAATTTCATATTCATATATAATCTTCTAATTTCATCAGGTGCTGAGCTTCATATAATAAGGACAGTAACTACTAAAAGAGTCTTCACACCCCTCCCCAAAACCAAAAACACCTCTCAGAAGCTGAATTTGAGATACTGGAAGTAATGTGTGCTACAAATCCCCTGTTAAAAAGAAAGACCTTCTATGTAAGTTTTAAATAGTCTTATAACTTCTCAATTTACTTTTCACTTTACTTTTCACAAAGTTTTCTATTTTCTTCACTTTCACCAAAGTTATTCCATTGACCTGGCTGTAAGTAATCATTGCTTTGCTTTCAGATAAGGAAAAGCATTAAGCTTTTTCAGAAAGTTTATGTTTCTAAAGCAAAAATGCAAGTACATGTCCCACCCCTCCAAAAAAGGTATCTGCAAAGCCACTCAGGTACACTGACTTAGAGGGGCAGTTACATATGGTAACGTTGAATAGAGTATTTGAGAAGGAATTAAAGAGAATGAGATTATGCATCTTTTGGACAAGGTATGAAGAATACAGACAGAAGAAGAGAGCTGGCAGCACACTATGTTAAATGAAAGAGCTGTAGAGCTAAGGTAAAAAGTCACCTGCCATATTTTGCCTTCAATTGATGAAACTATGCATCCTATATCTGCTTTAAATCACCATTGTTGCTTCAAAAGTCAATCTACTATATGAATATATTCTCCTATTTAGGACAACTTGTAAATCCTCCTATTTTTTTACTAACTCAAAAGAAATAAAGTTTCTAAAATTAATGTGTCCTAGTTTACCGTACTCACATTCTGAAATTTTCATTGTCAGTCCCTTTCATGGAAAATACTGATTTTTTAATCATCTATTTCAGGTAGTGACCTTCCAGCTAAGCACAATACACTTATTTTTGTTACCATTTCAACGCTAATACTCAAACAGAAAGAAACTATGAGAAAATAGCTATACTCAAATGCTACCATTCAGGCCTTTTTGAACCACACCAAGGTATTACCCCACAAGTCCTGTGAATGATATTTCCCTGCAATAATACGTGATATGATTAAAGCAGTGTCAAACCATCTTGTAGAACACTAAAAGTCTTGGTTATAATTCTGAAAAAAAATACTTTTGTTTTATGTGTAAGTTTGGATCGAATTTATGAGACATTGTTATAATCCTGATGTTAATAACTTGCATTATGGAAAATCCCATTAAAGTTACTTTTCATGGATTAAAGAAAACTGTTCTGCCTGAAGAAAGATATCAGCATATAACTCTTATTTTTCTCCCAGTTCAAAGCCACTGTGAAGTGTTTGCTGAAGGTTCAATTTTGCAACACCTTGAGCCTGATTCAGTTGAAGCTCAATTCAATGCAATTGTACTCCTTCCTTCAGTTAAGTGTTGGATCGTATCCCGTCACGAGACAAATTATTCACTATGATTAACACTAGGGAAACAGAGCTCTCTCAGTGCCACAAAAAAAAAAAAAAACATATAAAGGATTGAAGTACTTTCAAGATGTAAGAAGTAAAACAAAAAAATGAAGCTTCAAACAGAAAAAAAAATGCCATTGATCAAGTATATTGAACAGATAAAGCCTTATTTTTATGTATGTATTTTGATTAATCAGAAATACTGATCTGGTGTCCCAGAAGGTTAAAGTTTCCTTGCGTCTAACAATGGCAATAAATCATCCATATTTTTAACACAGAAATGGTTTTAAAAAGTGTTGAGTTCCCTGTGCCTCGGTCACAGAAGTTCAGATTTTTCCTGCATTTAAATTAAGATCTTTGTCATTTCCAGCTTTCTTCAGGAATCTTTTCTCATAGGTCAGATTAAGATGTTTCTAGTGTGCCAGAATCATCATCTTTTTGTTTGTTTGTTTAAATGAGCATTCCTATAGGAATTCTGTAAAATGTCAGAGTGTAAAAAAAGTTTATTTCTGTCCTTTGACTGGAGCAAGGCAGCTTGAAAATTCCTAAATTCAACCGCAACTAGCAATTCTCTTCCTGCAGGGATTCCTGCAGTTCCCGTATTCCTCGACTTTTTAAGTTGTTACAGAAACTGTTTTATGAACTGATGTACCTTCACAAATATTTTACATCCATTTTGTGCCTCAGAATATTTTGCAGATTGAATCCTCCTCTTTCACTCAATCTTAGAATTTAACCACATCTTCTTGCCTATCTATTTCTTTAGCATCCCAAATACACTTTTGAACTATTTAACTGGAAAAAATCCACAAACACCAAATGGACTACAGCATGACCTAATTCACACCATATAAATAATGGATAACGATACCAAAGTTACTGCAGTGAAACCAATATAAATTAAGTTAAATAAAAATGGACTCTCTTCTTATACTTTGATTTAGTTACTCAGCTTGCTTTTTTAAGGCTTGCCTGTTAGCTGATGGTTCAAATCATACTTTGCTGCTGATTGGTCTTTCAAGAAATCAGCCTACCTTCTTTACTTGATTTTACTATGCATTTTCTCTCCTCTGTCAGCTTAATAAGCACATTAGCATCTTTGGAGTGTACTTTCAGTGGTCATTAATGATGTACTGATGAAGCAGAGCCTGGAGCCCACCCTGAGTGCATGAATGGCAGAAGGAGGGCTGGTAATCCCAACTGAGGGAGCCTCATTCAGTGGCAGTGGTCTGGTCAGCCTGCTGGTTTTTGGTACCCGTCACAAAGCTACAGCATAACTGGTGTGCTTACTGCAAATGTGAAATATTTCTCCCTGCTCAAAACCAAAGGCTTCAAATGTGATCTGAAACAGCCAGCCCACTAAGAGGTGCTAGTCATAAAGAAGAAAAGGAAAAAAGAAAAGGAGAAAAAGGGGTGGGGAGGGGGACCAAAAAGAAATAACAAGAAAAAAATAAAAGAAAAAAAAGGAAATAAAAGAGGTGCTCACAGCATCCAGCTTTATACCCAGTCCGAAGCAGCTCCAGGTTTGGACTCAGGGTCACAGCTGCTGTGGCAGTGCTCCTCTCCCTGCCTACTCACCATGCTTCAGGGGATGAATCTGCCTTAGCAAAGCAATAGATATCTTTCCAATGACACCAACACGCACTGGATCAGCCCCATAATGAGGATAACTACTAGAATTGCTAAAAACATCCTAATTTCTATCTCTAAATGAAAGCACTCTAAATAAAGCTACATTCTCTGCCTTGCAAAGGGCTTGCTTAAACTCGTGTAAATCAGCACAGTCCTTGGCTCACACTATTTTAATAAGACCCATGTGTATTAAACCAGATTATATGACACATGTTAAGGTTCATGTTTGATATCAAATTAAGTATTCAGATGATTTATGGAAAAGAGTTCACCTCCCTTTCCCCCACGTGAGGTTTAAGACTAATCTTCAACCAGATCTTCCAACACTTTCTGCACTTAGGCCTTCCCCACTTGAAACTTTCAATGTTGTTTTTACTACCACAAGAGACCGATACCCAGCCTAGCATCTGTTATTATTCCCTTGCCTTTTCTCCCTGGGAGAACGTATGAACCTAGCATATATCACTGCGATTACTGGATGCTGCTAAATTCCTAGAAAAAAAGAAGCGTTGCTTTCCTCTGCCTTGTAGAAGGATTTGATTGCACTATTACTCTATGCACTAATGTGCTGCTTGGCTATAAAGGGAATTGTTGAGTAGTTTCTTTAAAAAAAAACAACATAGCAATAAAATCCCCACAAGTTCCATAAAGTAAACGAACACCCACCATTAGCTCTTACCCACAAGGATCAGCATGACAGCTGTATTGATAACGACAGGCATTTGGCTGGAATCACTTTGGGAGGCAAAAGTGTGAGTTACGCCTCCGTCTATCCACCAAGATGCTGTGCATTAGCATTTGTTACTGAGAGCAAAGGCAGGTGATGCTATAGGTCATTCACCCCATCTTGTCATTTCCACTGATGGAGAAGCCTCACAGGTCACCAGGGATATCATCAGAAATGATCTCCTCGGGCTGAAACAGGAATTCACTACTCCACCAGATAAACTTCAGCCTGTTTTACCATGTAGTCAGTGCCATTCTTTGAAGTGCACTTACCTGCTGTGACGCAAAAAAACTCATTTCCATTTGTTCTTCTTCTTTTGCATGGCACAATAACCTAATTCCTGATGCCGCCATTTAGGACTTCCCACAATAAATTTCAGTCCTGGCCCTTTTACTGCTCCCTTACATTTTGCAACATTTGCCCTGGTGCTTTTTTTAAAAAAAAAAAATAATATGTCTGTAGGTATTTAGCCAATACCCTAATGAAATCTGATTTTGTTTTAACAACATACGCACATTTGATTTTCCACTACTTACTGTTTTCCTTTGGTGCGGAAACCAGCCTGGTAAGGACCCTGATGCACAACTTTCCTTCTTCTGGTACAAGTGGGTACAGACAGATATGTCGTAAGCTCCCATAGGCAATGATCCTGTCCAGAGAAAGTAGTTTCAAAACAATAAATACATCTAAATATAAATACAGCTATGGGCTCGTGTGATGAATTTTAATCAATGCACAGACCTGGCATTAATTAACCATGTGTCGTTAGTTCCAACAGACCTTGTCCTCAACAGCTCCCAGCAAATTCTAGTCCCACCCATTGTCTGGGCTATTACAGGCCAAAAAAGGTGTTCCAGAAAGATTTATTGCCTGAATGGCCAGGCTGCAATGAAACCTTGGTATTTACACAGGATTTTAGTATATACTTATCACAAGGCTCATATCCCTCTTTTACAGATGGCTCTTCCAAAATAATCTGACAAGGGTTAAGTTGCTTGCATGCTGAGACCACTTGCTGTCCTGTAGACAAATATTCTTTTATTACTCTCCTCTACTGTGTGCTTACATTTTTCCTTGTCTTCTGCAAAGACGATAAATTCTTAGGGTCATAGACTGTCTTTTTGTTCTGAATTTTGCCGTATATCAAGCAGTGGGAACACACTGAGTAACTAGGGTGTACAGGCCAAACAAATTGCTAACAAATAGAAACTTCAAATTACTTGACTAAAAACACATAGAGAAAACCCAGTGAAAAGGTCTGACAGCAAAAAACCTTTATCTGTATTATATATGTACATAAACCTCAACACACCTCAGAGATTTGCCTCCTCTACCCAGTATCTTAGACGGAATTGTTCACAGACTGATTATGTGGAAAATTGTCTACTCCACAAGATATCAGTAGCCTTTCAACCTATGGAAACACTTAAAGTGGAATTCTGAACCTTTAGGTTTATCTACTCTACAACTTCTATAAATATGTTTGCTTAAAAAAAGTTAGAAACAGTCCAACAAAATTTTAGGAACATTCATTAGGTGAGTTTTGCTTGCATATCTCCATTAAAAGCAGCTGCACAGTTAAATACTATCTATTTCTGGTCCTGCCTTTCATTCAACAGACAAAGCCATTTTAGAACAATGTTCTGTTACTGATAACAATTTTATTCTATATGCTTTACTGATAAGACTTTAAACAGAGGATGACAGTGCATATTACAGGCAATATATCCAAAGAATTATAGATGACATTTTGTCTGTTCACAGAATGCTATGCACATTTCTTTAAACTATCTTTGAGAATCTAATCGTCATCATGTAAGTATTTTTCAAAATCTTAGTTTAATGAAACACATTTAGAAGTTCATTTTAATGAAACACATTTTACCTTCTCATGCACTGAAATAAAGTAGGGGTTTGCCATGCTGTGTGCTCCCCTTAAAGGAATCAAAGGCAGAAGACAGTTTCATCACAAAAGCAGTAAAACCACCTGCACTTCCAGTTATCTATCTCATCCCTTTTTCATTTCCTCTGCCTGACAGCAGGCCACTTTATATGCCCCCCAGATGAAAAATAAAGGTAAACTTTTCTCATCCTTTGAGATCAGGACTTAATTTTGCGTGTGCTCCTATGCACCAGACTTTCAAAGCCAGTCGGCTAACAGAAGGTCACCTTTTGCGCTGATGCCCTTCTAGCCAACTGGGTAGCCACTAAGCTATATGAGTTAAATATTTTTAAAGCACAGTCATGGCTATGAGGAAGGCGCCCATCTCCTTCCAAACCTGTCAGCCACAGAAGAGCTGCTGCCCGCATCTTCTCCATGTGAGAGTGCAATGGTAAGGAAGGCGACTGTCCTTGTCAGTTGGGAACCTCACTCTCAACCAACACACAAATGCAAGAAGGACAGGTATGGCAGCAGGTTCTACCTCTGCAAATGCTCTAGCACATGTCTAAACTACCCAAAGGCAGCTACTCAGGTTTTTGCAGGAGCAGACCCTAGCTCATTACAGTCAAAATGTGATTGCAATCTACCTATAAGCAGGGTGCACAGGAACAAGCCCACCACAGTTTGAACAACAAGCAGCCACTTAATTTCTCCAGACTCATATCCCAAACACAGATATGACTTAGAGAATACACATTTTCACTCCTCCTATAGAGCCTGATTAATGTAAAATGAAATACAGGAATTTTGTTTTAATATTCTATTTGAAACTTTCTTGTTTCAGGAAAACTCCTTCCTATTCCATTTGCAATTTATTACAGTTACAGATAGAAAAATTCTAAATAAGAATAGCAAAAAGATTTAAAAGATTAAAATAATAAAAATATTTCCACACAAGCCCAGTATCAGACTGAAAAATTTTGTAAAGCTCTTGTAAAAAGCTTTTTGCAAACACTTTGTAAAAGCAGCGCGTTACCCTCACGTTCCCTGCTTCTATACTGAGATGTTCCCAACAAATGGAACTTAGCTTAAAAAGCTAATCACAAGTTATGAAGATCTACTAAAAGATAAAACTTAGCCAATGAATAAAAAATGAGATGAGATACGAGGATGACAAATAGGAACTTTACAGGATAGAAAAAGGTACGTGCTTACATTGCTCAGACAAGACCTCCACAAAGAGTGCACAATGTTATCATCTATTTAAATGGCAACAAGATCAGACCAACAAGCAGAATTTTTACAGATCCCACCCTCTGCAGAAATTTCCCTCAAAATTATTTACTTCATAGGCAGAAAAGCAATCTCTGGTAAACTGTATACAGCACGTCTCAATTTGGGACAGTTCTCTGGTATAATCTTTGTCTCCAGTCACCAAATATAAAAGATGGATAGATCTTATTTATGAAGTTCACTATATTCATTACACCCATACTTTATAATGTGCACCCATTAGGTTTTATAGCAAGAATATTATAACTCCACCCAACCTTCATTATAAAGTCTTCATTTTCTCTTATTGTAGGTCCAGAGGACCTAATCAAACTCCAGGAAAGAAAGTTATCACATGATTTCTGTAAAGAATTAAGAAAACCCCAAAACATCCAAAAGCTCACTGCTGAACACACTAAATGAACTAAATAATGGGAAACACATTTACAATGTCCTTTAATGGTAAGCCTATCCAATTTGTGATTTAAGAGGTCAAACTATTGGTTATTTTTGCATTCCTGGTAATTTAAGAAGAAGCAGACTGGGAAATGTGCACTCGCAGGCCTTATAAAACTGCCTTCCTTATTTTGAATAATAGACATCTATTGTAAAAAGCTTACTAGTGGAAAAGCCCCCCTCCATGTTTACGCGCTTTGGCTGGAGAACCCGCTGCCCATGAGGCTCACAATGAAGAATGAGCGTTTAAAGAGACAAAAGAAATCAGCCACAGAAAATCCCGCCACCCATGTGTCCGGAAAATATGAATTGCTCCAAGAGTTGGGACGACAAAAATTGCTGACACCAGATGGTAACATTCCCTGTGAGAGTACCGCACCATCATCTTGCGCTGAGAATGAAGCTTTTTCTCAAAGTCCTGGGGCGAAGCCTAATAATCGGGCAGGCAAGAGGAAGGAAAGGCTGAGATGGGAACACAGCTACAGCTCTTGGCTGGGGCAGCCCCAAAGACTTCTGCCCCTGTTGCACCAGCACAGGCTCCAGCCAGCCCACCCACAGAAACCACAGCCTGGTTTTACCCAAGCTTAAGACTATTTTATAAGACCTGAGGGCTGTTACATTGACTTCAGCGGATTACACCCTTCTATGTAAAAAAAAAAAAAAAAAAGTATATTGAGGCAAATCACAACATGTCTATAAACTAAATGAAATTTCAAAAGCTGGAACATTTCTAATTAAATTTCATTTAGTCACAGCCAAATTGGACATTGCTCATTTGAGGTTTTATATTCCAGCATGAGTGGAATATAATAGGCTGGTGGTTAGGACATTAACTTGAGGTGTGGAACATCCAATTTCAGCTCCATGCACTGCCTTCTTAGGGCTGATCCAGTTTGAGAAGAAGCAATCTGCCTGAAGTCAGCCAGAAGGACCAGCAGGAAATGGACCTATGTTCACCCTGTATCTACACAGCTATACATTTAATATCAGTCTTATTCTTCAAAAAATAAAGCCAATGAATTCTTTGTTCATCTTTAAGTCATTTCCAGGCCAAGTATCAAGATAATGTTAATTCAGTGTGTGACAAAGTTGAAATTTGAGCACAAAGTAATTTTAACAAGTTCAAATCGCCCAGACTCTGAATTCTGTCCACGAAAGCTAATCCAAAACACAGCCCATGTTTTCTCCTGCGTGGGGCAAGAGGAGAGCCAAATAGCATCACGTCCTTAATGCAAGGAAACACCAAGGCTGGTACTGCCTTCCGTGCATTTTAAATCAGGATCAAAAAAGCACTGCTCTTCAGTCAGTCACTTTTCTGCTTAAACCTTTACCTCTATCACCAACCTTGGTCTCTGAGAACAGGCTGTGCACCCAGGAGAACCGTTTGTTTCTTCCAACCTTATTAGCTCATCTAATGATACCTCCCCCTAATAAAGTCAGATTTGCTAAAAGGGAAAAACTAAACCAAACCCAGACCTCAATGCTCTCGTAGGTGAACTCACGTGGCTGTCCGCAGGGATCTGTCTCTGTGAATGGTGGGGAACACCTGCGCGGGTCGTGCTTCTTTTAATTTTGGTAGATTACGCAGGGGCTGAGCCTGTCAGCAGAGAAAAACCTGTGATGATGCACCCATTGCTTTTGCAGGGTATGAATCAGGAATATCTCTTTCTTTGACTTTTCTATTAAGCCAAACCAGAAAGCTAAGCACGATGAGTTTCAAATTGTTGCCTTTATCAGGCAAGTGTTAATAACGAACCTAAAGGCTTTTCATAGTTAAACAAAAGATATTTAATAAGTATTTTATGGTTGGTTTTTTTCACAACGCTATTTTGTTATGTGTGGAGATGGGTACACTGGTCTCAGATCTAGGCAACCAAAATACTTCCTGAAGTGGTTTAACAATCTGTCATAATGTAAAGAGACGCAACAGTTATTTGATAGACAGAAAATAAACTAAACAGATTATGAGATTATAAATCCTTAAACTACTGATATCTGAAGTAGATTTATTTGTTATACAGAAAGTGTGGATGGAGACTATGTGTGAATAATGGCACAACTGTACTAAGGCAAGGAAAAAAAATGTTCACCTATTATTGCCTGAGCAATGCACAAGCTGTTCTTAGAGTAAAAGCCCACATCTAGGAAACGTGGTCTGGCATTAACTTTCTGCAGACTAAACCGCACCAGTTCTGTGACTCAAAAGCCAAAGAAGACAATTTTTTCTCTTCCACGCAGCACTGGCCAGGCCATGTCAAGCATCAGTGGGAAATAAGCTGAGGTTATACCTATTATTTCCAATTGCAAGGGTAGTGGGGCAGGAAGCTGAGAGATCCACACTTTTTAGCCAGTACTCAATTCACCAGTAAAGCAGGGCTCAACGTCAATGTATCAGCTGCTCCAGGCCAGGCAGAAAAAGAAATATACTCCATGCCTGCTCAGAGCAGACCTGACCATCCTTTTGTGCTCTCAGTTCCCCTGATCCCACAAAAATTTACAGTCAAACCCAGCACAGCTTTAGTCAAGATAACTTGCTGCAAGCTGCAGAAATGAAATTAGCAGCAATGTATCCTTTGCCTCAAAGGACTGTGCTGAGTCTTCGTTAGTCGAGTTTGTACAGGGTTAGAGATCACTGGATAGGAGTTGTGCACAAGTGCAAGGCGTTACGACATTACATACTGCAAAACTTTGTGAGCTATGATTTTTGTGGTAGCCTGGGGATTGTCGTGGTCAGAATCAATTATGTCACTCTGTACTTTTGGTTACTAAGTAAAATAAACAGATCAAACTATTTGGTTTTAGCAAGGTACACGAGTTTTACTAGCAGCTTTGTTCCCCCCTTACTTTCTGTCCTTCTATCTTTCATTGTCCTCATTTAGGATCAGAGAGACATTCAGGGTGGAAAGGACTTCGGGAGGTCATCCACCCAGCACATCCTCCCACACAAAGCAGCTGCAAGTCCAAATTCACACCACATAGCACCAAGGCTGTCTCCAACTCTGACTCCTCCAAGGATGGAGACCACATGGCATCTCTGGTCCAATGTTTGACTGTCATAGTAAAATACATTTTTCTGTGTCAAACAGGAACCTGCCCCGTTTGAATTTATGTCTGCTGTCTCTCCTCCTCCTGTCATGCACCAGAGGCTGGTGGCATTTGCTCAGTAGCCTCCTTGTAGGCACTGGCTGCTATGGGGTCCTCCAGGGCTCCCTCTCTTCCAGGCTGAACAATCTCAGGTCATGGCTGCCACTCCTAGGGCACCTACCCTAGTGCTCCAATCATCCTGGTGGCCCTCAGCTGAACTTGCTCTAATCTGTTAACATCTTTCATGTCCTGAAGCCCCAAAGCAGGACACAGTACACCAGATGTGGTCTAACGAGCGCTGAGCAAAGTTTTCTCTTGCAATCTTCGCCTCACAAGCAACCTAACATTTCCAGCATTGATGGCCACTTGCTTCAAATTGAGAATCACAGAGAACAACTGCAAAAAACTCCCACTGAAACAGATTAAAATATTTCAGCCCTTTAATGAACTTACCCCTGGAGAACCGTTTCAAACTCAATAGGCTGAATTTCAGCAAGAGATTATTTGGACTTAATAATTTTATTTTAGTTTTCTAAAAAAAAAAATAAAAAATAAATCCAAACCTTTCTCTAAAGCCTGCTTGTTTCTCTGTACACCAGTGCACATAGACACCATGAGAGCTACGCCATGAATGGTGGAGCCTCTTTTACAGCACGCCTTTGACCAACTCACATGGACTTTGCCAAGTTCACTAGCTAGAAGCACCTCTGCCTGTCCTGAGCCTTGAGCAGCTTTAGTCAGTTGCCATTTCTAATATCCTGTCTGATTTATGGTTTTTCTCCAGGGCAAAGACTTCAACAATTGACTTTGGGTTTGGGCCTACAATCTGACATATGTTAACCATTACCTAATTTTCAGGTGTTGTGCGGTATAGGAACTGTGCAAATAATTACTTTTTTGGATCTGTGACTGAAGTTATTTTTAATAAGACTTTGTTTGATTTCTCAGCATTTTGTACTATTTGTTTTCATTACGTTTGTGATACATTTCTGGTAACTGCACATGCCTTCCCATATACGACAGGAAAATTATGAATGGCTTGATCATACAGAATGATTTATAAATCTGTTAATTAGTATCATGGATCACTTATTTTAATCCTAAGGCTTAGCTGAGCTATATATTGGCACAGTGAACAAAGGGAACAAATATATCTGAAAATAGTAGTTACGTTATTTATTTAGTTTTAATATAAGCTGAAATTAAACCCTTGTCCTTTCCCTTGACTAATTTTAGGACTAATCAGGGTGGGATACAATTGTGAATTGGAAGAAAATGTAAATTCCTAACAGTCATTTATTTCAAAGCGTATTAAGTACCTTTTACAATTCAGCCTGAGCCTTCTTGCTCAGTATCTCAGAGTATCCTTTTAATTACGTTAGATCCATTTATAAAAGTCATTCATAATGGTAAGGATAGCAAAGGTTTGCAATAACACGTTGTCACACTGGTACCTCTACACAGCAGCCCCTTTCCCTTGCTGAATTACAAATGCACATTAAAATTTCCTGCCATTTAAAAATAATCATTAGGAGGAACAGAGAGAATATTCTTACTATCAAGAGACTCTGTCTCTGCCTGCCCCATGACTTGTCTGGGCTTCAGTACAGCACTTTCCATCTTCTCTGCCAGACTGTCTGGGTGTCAGCAGAGAAAACGTTTGCTAGTTCTGCTTTCATTTTTTATGTGCAGTAGCTTCTCCAAAGATGACCCTCCTCAGCAGCTTGGTTGGCAGCTGAAGCAGTCATTTTAACAAAAGCAAATATTGTGTTTTACCTTAATTCAACCTTGATGAGATTCAATCTTGAATTAAGTTTTGGAACAACTTTTCTTGAATTTTTTTTCTTAAGCAAGGAGGATGGAAGGCAAGAAATGAACAAAAGGCTGGGAACTTCAACTCAGAGTTCTTAAGTTTAGCAAAGAACCTCTACTAAAGGGATCTTCTAATAGGAAGCATTAGGCAACAATAAGCAAAAGAGGTTATTTCCTCTTTACCTATGCAAAATGAAACAGAGGAACAGGAAACTGCCTATTTAGGCTGTTCGTGTGTGTTATGGCGCTTTTTTTTTTGTCTTCAGATTCTGCATCTTTCCTTCCCCTGAATCCTCAATACCTTGCAGGATCTGAAGAAATTAAGTTTTCTTTGACACACTGAATTTCATATATGACTGATACTGAAATGTTACTTTAAATAAATCATTTTCTCATGTAGTTATTTTCTTGTGAGCAGAAACTGGCTATGAACAGCCTATTTGAAAGGCAGGCATATCTCCCTACCGCTGTTAACATCACACTAGGAGTATCAAGAGCACAAATCTTTTGTACCATTCAAAACTGCCTAATTTACTTCCTAAATGCTCAGAACTGGTGATGAATTTTGATCATCAAAAAGCAATTTAGTATGCCACATAGTGTGTTCTATTGCTTTACTAGAGACACACCTGGAAAGCACATTTTGCCTTAAACTTTAACTGAAAAAAATAGTGTGATGCATAGCCTAATGCTTTGTCTAGCACTAATCTCATAGGCTGTACAATGTTTAAATTTTAATGACATCTTCTAGAGCCACATGAAAAAACAATATATTGTGAACACTTGCTATTACCCTCCAAATGAAACAACTTTATCCACTGTCATTGCAAGTTTTTCTTGAAGCTGTGAGAGCTAGCAAAGGGCTCCAAACATTCAGAAATAAGGTATCTAATCTGGCATTTGTACAAATCAAGATTACACAGTCAAGCCAAAGAATGTGTCAATCATAACACTGGAAATATAACAAGTTTACTTTTTAATTCACTGCACATGAAACCTCTTTACAGTGTGTTTCATATCACTGCTTCTCATCCTAATTATCAAAAATCCTTTCTTTCCCCATTCACCATAAGCATGAACACTATAAGCAAAACTCCAGGTGTTTGCCAAAGAAGTTACTTCATTGTGGATATCAGTTTATAGTTTCAAAATTAATATTTACTTTGGCTTGCCCTAGGCTTTTGTTTTTATTTTTTCCCTGACCACTTAAGACAGACTTGTACAGTCACCTCAAAATAATATGCAATGCTGTTCTTAAACTACAATGGAAAAAAGAAAACTCCATCAATAGTAATTAGGTTTGCCTTGTAAAGAGCTTTCAAGTTTTTCTCCCCCCGCCTCAACCCTCCTCTTTCTCCCAAATCAATTCTTGGGAGCTTGTATGGTACAGCTGGTTGTTAGATTCAGCTACATATTAAGAAGTTAAAGCTAAAGAAAACTCCTTGACTGATAATTACAACGTGACTTTAAGGTGAGTAGATTTTGTTTGTGTGCTTACATGGTATGGGAAATAGTAAGCAGAATGAGCGTACAAAACCATAAAACATTAATCTGTGTCTCTAACTGAAAAGTGTTTTGATTTTTTGCTTTAATTTTTTTAATTCCACAGCCCATTTGAGAGTCAGAAATTGTTAGCAACATCATCAAGTAATAATTTTGTGGCTTCTGGAAAATAATGGATTTTCTTATTTTTAAAACACTTCAATCACCAATGTATCAACTTTAAATGCGTCAGCCACCTGCTAAACCACCAATGGAGCATTAAAACTAACAAATCACCTTTCACCCAAATTTCCCTTAAATAGATCAATTCACTGGATGCTATTGGTACATATAAATGTCCTCAGAGCAGATGAAACGTTGGGTGAAACCACAGGCAGAGCTGGAACGAAGCAGGCATAGCTACATATAAGCGTATGACAGATAGCTGGTGAATTTGGGTAAGGTCTTTTGGTCATACTGTTGGCACGTGATCATGCAAAGAAAGCATCTCTTCCTGCATCATCACCAGAAATATTGTATTTAGTCATTAACCTTTTGCCTATTAGGTGGCATTTCCTGATGAGGGAGTGTTAATGACTCTCACATTAACACATGCAGCAAGCACCCATGAGTGGCGGGAGAGGAGAGGGTTAAAATGAGTTTCTTTATGCATATGGTTCCTGTCTCAGCTGTGAGATCAGTTATAGGTCCCCGGCCAAAGATAACAGCTAAAATATAACAGATGCTGGTGCTTCCACAGCTGAGGTGAAGTATTTCCTTTCATCCTCAGAAGTCACTGATAATGTCCCAATTCTCTATTCACTGGAAACGTCAAGGGCACGAGCAGGTTATTACAATGTGAAATGAATGGACTGTTTAAACTGAGCCCACGCCTGCGCGTGGTGTGATGTTTCTCCAGTCCTGAGAGACTAAAACTCAGAGCAAGGAAGACAACGCTGCCCTCACAAAGGCAGTCACTGGACGCTTGAAGCTGGGGTCCTTTCTAATAGGGTACCAGAGGGGAAGGGAGGGTCAGCTGTTATCATCCAGACCTTCCTGGCAAAGCCATCAGCGTGGGGCTGATTTGCAAATACTTCCTCCCTGTGGCTGCTACCAGCCCATCCCGGCTTGTCACTTTTTCAGCCGAGTCAAAACACAAGTATTCAAGTAATTAGTCACCCAACGTGGACATAAATACTGGAAGAGGAAATAAACCTCTTACAAGTTCATAGAACTTGTACTTTCCTAAATATTTCCAACATTGTATAACACTACCCAGCACTCATTTGTACTTTGCGTTTTTACAGCCCTTTGAACGCACCTTAACCTGTCCAATTGTTGTTTTTTCTGTGCTTTAAACACAACCACAAAATGTTTACACATCTGAAACCTGGTTGACATAACATGCTTTCCAAGTAAAGCTAGTGATCTTAGGGATGTATGATGCTAACAGTTGCTCTTCTTATATGCCAGCTGTCAAGTTGCTCTGCACTAGTATAGTTGAAATAAAATAACTTTCTAATATACAGTGCTGGCACGAGCAGCAAATGCTTGCTTCTGTGCAAAAAAAAAAAAAAGCCAAATACTCAATACGCATGCATAAATACATTCATGTGTCAGGGAAATAGGTATATACATAGCTACACAAATTTGGAGAGTGACTTTTTTGTTGGTATAAGGCCAGCTAGACCTTCTTGCTTTCCCCTCCTGTAAAAAGGAACCAAAGAAAAACCGGTATCATTGCTACACCATTAAGGAAAAAAAAAAAAGTTAAATGCAAGATGCACCACAGTAAATGAGGCTGGAATGGATATGTACATTTCTGTAGCAACAATATCCTGGGAAAATGTAGTTTTCAAGTATGCTTATGCATGTAGCTTTGGAGTGTGACCATACAGAGCTGCTATGCCAGGAATCAAGATGACATGAGAACACTGAGGTACATAACATTTCAGTAGAAGTCGCTTTAAGAGAAACAGGAGAGTATAAAGAAACAAGTATAAAATAACAGACTGTAGTGGCTATTTACCTTGTATCAATGAAAGTGCATTTTTAGAAGAAATACACAGATTATAAAGCCTAGGTTTCAGCCTAAAATGTTTTCCACTCTGAAATCACTTTTCCAAATAGCCACAGAGATGCAACAACGATGTGTACAATTCTGGATTTCTCAGTAACATCTGGCCACAGGTTTTGTCAGCACCTCAAGTTCTGCTTTTGTTAAATGTGCATCTTGATTGCTAATCCAAACCGACAGAAAAACTGCATATCCAGATAAACCAAACAAAATAAAAAGACCGGGAAAAGTCACTTAAAAAAAAAGTATCATGAAAGTCATTCACTAAAACTAAGAAAATCTTACATCAAATGTAATGTTCTATTAGTTGGAGAGGGCTGTGTGAGCTATAGATCAAGATGGATCTGTATGTATGTTCATTGTCCTTATGCACTGCTTGGGACTACTGTTGTACAGAAGCTCCAGCCAGCACAAAATGTAGCTCTATGCTTTGGTAACTGACTCCCAAAGACCAACATTTCCAATGGAAAAACATTCCTCCAACCTTAAAACTCTCACTGACAGAAGTTTGTTTTTCCAACTAATGGACACATTTCTGCAAAAACTATCAGCTTTCCATGGGAAAATACTGATAGGTCACTAGAAAGCATAACAAATTAAAACCTAGAAGCAAATCTATATTGGTAAAATATTTGCTTTTGTTCATATATATATAACTGGGCCTCATGGAAGTTACCAACCACGCTCTCTCCAGGCTGGACTGCATCTCTCATGATACATCTGTTCTCCTCACCAAGAAGAGAGGCCCTGATTTATCGTGACTATTATAGTATGACCAAGAAACCTAATCCATAGAGGAGGAGGTGGTCATGAGACAGCCAAAATACATTTTTCCACTTGCAAATTGGGCACTATTTCAGAAAAATCCATCAGTCAAAATGTTAAATATTCTCAGCTTTTTTACTTTATTTTCTTTTTTGGCAATAAAATGACAAACTTCTTTTTTTTTGACATTACTTATTTTTTTGAATTACTTTTTTCTGTTCTAGATTGACTGCATTGGAGGCCACGATATGTGAACTGAAGGAAATTTTAATTCAGAAGAGTAAAATTTCACCTTTCTTTCAGGAAAAGATTACCTTTTGAGTTACTAACTAGAATTTAATCTGCGGGACAGAAAATCTGCTTCAAAACTTTGAATTTCTTAAAATCATATCAAAATAAAAGGAGAACAGGAAAGTAATGCAAATGAATATGAATGCAAAAGGTTAAATACAATATGAAAAGCAAATAAGGTCAGAAAGAGGTGTGGTTTTCCCTTCAATATTTAATCCAGCATCTAGAAAAGAAGTTGCAAGCTATTATTTTTATAAAGAAGCACTTCAAAGGAAAATCTCTAATTAAACAGCTGCACTGAGGTTTATCTGAATCTGTAGCAGAAACTAAACCCTGAAAAACAAACCTGAGCTACTTATTTTGATGGATTTTAGCTGAAATGACCAATAACATAAAAGTCAACGTTTGTATTTAATCCTTTACTGGAGCAAGGCAAAATAACACCCTTGCAGCTGTAACAATGCTGTTATATACAAGGCCATGCAAGCTGTTATATGCCATATATATGTCCTGTGCTACTATAGGATATTTTGTTTATAGTATCCAGACATCAGAAATTGCTCAGAGGAGGGGACAATGACATGGCATTTTTCTTTCTGAAGGACTGAGCAAAGCTGAAGAACTTAAACACCTGCAAGTCCAGAGTTGACACCAGAAGGGATTTCAGAGTGAAAGGAACACTGAATCATCTTTTCAGCCGCTCTGTTAATGAGTATTGTCTATTGATCAAATACCTGCCCAAAAATCATATCAGAAAATTGAATTACATTACATCCTTGCAGACACCAACCGCAGTAATACCTAATGCTTCAACAGTGGCAATCACTGCCAGGCAAAATGCAAAGTCTTAAATGCAAAGCATCCTTTCCATGTTCCCATTACAACTCCCTCTTTCTCCTTTGAGTGCCATGTTTTTAGAGGCTGGATCTCACAGTGTCATTGGGCTCGCTGAACATACTCAAAAGTGCTCCTTGCTACCTTATGGAAACCTCAAGTAAAATCATCTCTTTTCCAAAACTGGGAGAACAACTGGAGCTCTTTTAAATTTATTTTTGATAGAAGTCTGTGGTGGCAGACAGAGATGAACTGTCTTCCCCTTCACTTCTTCTTCTTTTTTTTTTTTTTTTTAAAGCAACATGTGTTAAAGGTATTATTTCATAAAATATATGTTTATTATGCAGTTATCTCAGCCTGAAGGCTTATGGCTTTCCAGTATGCATAAAACTGTACATAACTATAATCCATAGAGACTCTGGGTTTATTTAAGTCTCTTGACTCTCAGCAAAAATCCCAAAATAGCATAAAGTAAATAGAAGGCTGCCTGAATGTAATAATCTTAAAAATAAACAAACACGCCTCATGAGTAAGCACAGAACAGAACTGTTGTATAATTTAAGTTCCAAAGCTTGCTATCTCTATCCAGATACTGGTAAGAGCTATTCACATAGTTGTAAACTTACTAGTTTCAACTATGCTTTCAGAATAAATCATGTAACCATATAAAGATATTTTAATAGCCAGATGTACTTTGGTTCCTCAATCATCTGATGTAGTAAGAAACATCTGGTAAGGAACCTGTCCAGAGAAGTACAATTTTCCTCCCCATAACAAACACACATACACACACACACACACACACACACACACACAAAGATACCTTCTAGCCTCAAATATGCAGGTCTACTTCTAAGTATTACATCTTCTCATGTTTAATGATTCTCTGCGGTTCAATATTTAACTATTTTAGCATTTAGTCACATGGACAAGTGTGCATGTGGTTTTGTATTCAGCAAACTACCACTAGGAAAAAATGATAAGGAATGATATTCTTTACTGATTGTATCTCAACCAAACACTCAGTCAAGGAACCAAAACAGATGTCAGCTTCTGAATCTCAGGAGGTGGATGTAGGGGGAACCTTCTGCAAAAGCCAAGTAGGTTTTCACACTTGACATTTGCACAAGGAGCTTTCAATGCTCTCATTGTTGAAGTTGATGCACATGGAGAGTTAAGTGCTGTATTTGCAAGAATAATTCTATTGCATCCAATTTTAGTTTTCTGCACAAATCATTAGTGTTTTCCCATGAAAATTAGAATGTTACTCAAAAAAATACTGGAAAGTTGCTGGAAAATCTGTCAGTCTTTTGAAAAGAGATTTGGCAGGTTGGACAACACTACAGCACTTCATCATGGATTAAAAATATGACAGATGACTATTGAAATCTAATTTATCCAGACTAATTTTCACCAATGTAATAATTGTCTCCATTCTTCATCAGAAAAGTCATCGAGTCTTGAACATCAGCAGTATCGTGATGGCATTAACAAGCAAAAGTATTACTATATTTGTCATAGAAAATTGCAAGGCTTATAGTGACAGAGATTACTTCAATTTGTGGCTTTATTGCTAGAAGATGTAATTTATCCAGTGGCCATTTATTTACAAGTATTCTTATTTTGTTAATTTGAAGTGTAATAGGATGTTTTCTGTTTTTTTTTTGTTTAATCAGTGCCTGGAAGGAAGGATCAATATATTTGCAGTATTTCCTTTATTTGCATGCATTATGCTGATGCAACTCTGTTCAGATATTTATGAATAAACACTTGTTTTTTAAAGAATACGCAGTATGATACTTGGTTACTGCCAAGTTGATAATCTTAGGCAACTACTAAATAATCCCAGATAGACGGTGGAAATAGATTCTTTTAATTTTTCAACAGAAGTTTGTCTCTTTTACTGACAAACTCTCAGTAAACTCAAAGTTTACTCTTTTTACTAACAAACTGATATTCCCATTAAAATTCCCTGTTAAAAAGACTGAGAGCAAACACAGCGCAGCCTTAGGACAAATAACTACTCTGCCCCTAAATAAACACTTCACTAGTAAATAGAGGGTTATGGTGACTAGACCAGGTGATGCAAAAGCTACAATGCAGGTCTCATTTTCAGAAAGGGAATGAGAGAAACTAAACAAAGAGAATGGAGCCAAGTGGTTTTTAGTAATTATTTTATAGTCCAAGAAATAATAATGGAGACCTTTTCCTACTGCACAGTAAACTAAAGGAACTCTTCTAAACATTCTACATATTTTTCCTCCACTCACACAGTAGTTACTATCCTATTGCCACTGGGTATCCAAGTTTGATAGGGAGTAGACAAAACTCCATGAAATTGAACTCATGCAGTTAACCAACCTTAGTAAGGGTAAAAAATTAACAATGTAATAAAAGCAGATTACAGGTAATGTTTGGGCAACAGCAACAATAAAAATGCAAAGTATTCTATTTGAGAAGCTTATTAGCACAATTCTTATCCAAAAATCAGTAAGAACTCTTGGAAGTCAGTAAGTCATAATACCACAGATGGTAGCGCCGCCTCTTTGGCTCCTCAGACAAGCTCATAAACACGTTTCAGACAGCTAGCGTACTTTATCTTATCTGATAAGGTAATTCCTTTTCTAAACAAAAGAAACAAAGAAAATCTAATCCACTGGACTTCACTGAAACGTTTGACATGCTGCCATATAGG
This sequence comes from Limnodromus scolopaceus, assembly GCA_028565335.1. Lineage (NCBI taxonomy): Eukaryota > Metazoa > Chordata > Aves > Charadriiformes > Scolopacidae > Limnodromus > Limnodromus scolopaceus. The sequence continues at coordinate 25,459,913 of JAOXNO010000033.1, forward strand.
AAGTTATTAATTCAACTGGTAAAAAAAGAGATTAGCACCAGGACTGTAAAAGAGATAGTGGACATGAGTACTAATTGTGGGGAAGTATTGAAACTATGAGGCTAAAAGGAGGTTACTAGTGCAACTCCTCAAGCATTCAATCTTTGAGCCAAATATTTTCCATTTTCCGACATTTTCACAAACAGGAATAATTTGCTAGCGAGTTTGCCAGCAGCATAAATGCAGTGGAGGGCTGGAATATCCTACTGGGAAAAAAAATAATATCAGTGATCTTAGGGATAGACATGATACCAAAACCAATGATGCAAAAAAGCAGAAAATCAGGAACAGGATTACTACACATTTCTACTGTGACAACTCCACAGATGGAAACGGCAGGGGACAGAATGACCTAGCCACATTTTCCAAACACAGGGTGACTCTCATATATTTATGCCATCTAACCTTGCATGTACCTTGAGGAATTTCCAGAAGGGACAATTATTTGTGTCCAGGTATAAGACACTAGCAAGGCCTCTTTTGGAAGGCTGTGTACACTTACAGTCAGCCAAGCTCATAAAACATTTATCTAAACCAGAACAGAGCTACTAGAACAAATAAGAGAACAGAGAGTTAGGATGTTTAAAAACAGGGTAGCTTATTCAGCCTTTAAAAAAAAAAAAAATAAAAAAAAAGAGAGAGGGAAAAGTTTAAAGGGACTTCATTTTTTTTCTCTGCAAGCAGTCAGAATGATTAACATTAGCAGGGTAGAAAAGCTTTTCAGGACCATTGGCATGGGCACAAATGGGTGCAATCAATCCTCTCCTGGTTTATATTCCTCCCAACCCCACCTGAACAGCTCTCCTCCAGTTCCTGCAGTGCCGGCACACCTAGCCCTCCCCCAGCCAGAAAAGCTAGCCCACAACCTTCATGAACTCAATGAGGACCCCGTCTACTCATACACCTGCAGGTTGCTTAATGCTAAGAATAGCTTGCCAAAAAGTGACAGGGAAAAGATGCACTTTCACAGTCCCCCTGCAGAGCAGGCTCCTGAAGAACCTGTGGCCTTACACCTGGTATTTGTCTGTGTCCTTGTATTTATGAAGGCAACTTATGTCACAAGGGCAGGGAGATTTTCCACTAGACCAGGTTGCTCAAAGCTCCATTCAGCTTGACCGTGAACACTTCCAGTGATGGGCCATCCACAACTTTTCTAGGCAACCTGTTCCAGTGCCTCACCATCCTCATCATAAAAAAAAAAAAAAAAAAAAAGACTATGTAGTCATAGTCCAGGTAAGAAAGTGATAGTGTTCCTGCTGAGAAGAAAAGAGAGCATCTTCAGAAGGTCTTCTGGGATCTCCTCATGTGCTCTCAGTCCTTTTGACATCCAGATAGCAAGGCTAGGGACAAACCCACAAATCAGCCATACTTTCATCTCTTTTCTTTCATTCCACTTTTTAAAAGGCTCAAGAAAGCTATTCTGTCAAGCCCTAAGAAAATGCAAGTTGTTTTTTTTCCTTTCTTTGATAGTTACATCCTACCCTTTTCCATTTCTTTTTATGTTCACTGCATTTTATTCTTACGATGTCTGTCGAGCCCAAATACATGGAATTTGATTTTGAAGCCTTTTTTCATACAATACTCTGTTAGTAGCAGACTAACATGGTGACTAACATGGTGACTTTTAAAATTTTGGGTTAGATTCACTACTATATTAATTCACCATGCCTAATTTACAGCACCTTAGGAGCACAAGGCAGCCACAAACCTCTCTTAGAACACCTGGGTATGGCAATGCAAAGAGCTGGTTTCCCAACACTGAGCTGTGGCACTTCGACCACACCAGCGTAAAAAATCCAGCCTGGCAGTGTCTCCTATAGCATGATGATGCCATGCTTGTGCATTTGTTCCTACACCAAGGGAAAAAGCTTTTGCAGCTCCAGGAACTTCTACATAGCTGTGCAGTAAGGAAGATCACCAAGGAATATATTCAGTCACAGGCTAGTTAAGATGGAAGAAATGACTCTATAAACATACTTAGATCACCCAAATGATTTTGTGGAGCATCTGGGTGCCATTAGGTTGGCTTCTTTGGTTCTGGTTATATTGTCAGCCAAGTGGTTTCCACATAACCTGCATTAATAAACCTCTTCTGCCAGATAATTTTACAAACCAGGCTCAAAGTATCAAAACATGGCAACTGGTCTACTTTTTTGCTTATTACACTGACCCTATTATTGACAATAACATAAAAGCAAATTATGATGAAGTATCGTGCCTTTATTATTTTCATTACCACTGAGCCCTGGAGCCCCGTCACTAGAGAGGACCCCACTGTGCAAGGCATCCTACCAAAAGAGTAAAAACGGCTCTGGAGAGAAAACAGCACTCTGCAGAAAAGCAGAGAGGCAGTTAAACAATAATAATTTACGTTGGGATGTAGCAGACCCAAAGAGAGAGGCAAAATAATGAAAAGAATAAGCAAAAAAGAGGCTGTAGAAAGAAAAAGAGATGTTATACTGAAAGGAGAGCAGAAGAGGTGGAGAAGGTAACTAAGGGAAGCCCAGAATTAGCACCTATAGTAAGACTTCCAAACATTTTCCCTTTTGTCCATTCATCCTAAATACTCTGCTGCTACTAGTTTAGTTATACTACTGTTTCTCTTAGACCAGGCAGAGAAAGTTCATTATACTTTGGGGTGAGCAGCCCTGCTCTGTGAAGGTGTAATTCCCTATAATGGCCTCTTCAGAGCAATATACCTTCCCATAGGACACAGTAACCAGTGTGACTAATACCACTCATATGCACTTCATTGCCTCTCTCATCTTGCTGCCAGGGGAACAAGTGAGTGTGCAGGGTATGTTTTGTGTTAGCAGGATTTGGGTTTTCCCACCCTTGCACACAATGCAGAAGACAAAGCCAGTTGAAGAAACGCATTTTACATTTGCAGCAGAAAATGCAGAAGCTTATGAAAGTTAAATGTTCCTGTGAAAGTATATTTGAAGTGCATGCCCTAACCTAAGTATAAATCACTAAAAATTCTGGGTTTGAAAACGGCTCAGCTATTTAATTAGTAGTCACTAGATTATCTCACCCTCTATATCTCTGAGAGACTGAGACCTGGACCTACAGGGGCATAACCATGGCAGATATAAATCCAGTAAAACAATGAGAAGTCAGTATTTTCTCTCTGTGCGTGTGTGCAAGTCGTCTAACAAGACAAACAAAAAGATCTGAATGCTCCTTCTCATGCAGCCAGTAAAGGGAAGGTATCATAGAAATGAAAACAGGGCTATAGACAGACCCTCAAAGCCAGCAGAAAGACTGCTAGTTGCTTTCAGCAGATGCCTAACCCTGCTGCATCGATAGCCCAATGCCTGCACTCTCAGCAACCCCTGCAACAGCACAGAGCAGACAGTGAGGGCTCACAGCCCCTTTCACTTTGCCTGTGGTAAGTGCCTCCCCCCCTCAATGCCATTACCAGCACCTGTGCAGAAGTAAAAATAACACCTGGGCATAAAGGCACAGCAGGAAACTGCGGGCCGTGGTGTTTCTGACAGGTTCAGTAGGTTAGGATCCTTGCTCAGGTAACATTTCCTTCACTGTGCAACCCTCTCCCCCTAAATCCACCTCTCGATGTGCTTTGTAGTCACCACATTGTTCTAGCTGTGAGGAGCTAAGGATATAAGGCAAGGCAAGGCATGGATGGAGAGAGGTACCAGCAACATTTTTATTAAACCAGTTGATGCAGCTGAATACCTTATCTTAGCCGTTCTTTCATTTCCTGTTGTTCCCGTCTCACAGCCTGTTTTGATTTAACGCTATTCATTCAGGCAGGAGTACTCCACATAGGTAATGCGAAATTTATAAGACACAAAACGTGCGTGTGCCTGCACATGCACACTTGCCCATTATTCCTATACCATCCATATCTGTAGTCTAGACAAAGCTACAAGAGCCAGAAGTGGGGAACCGGAAAGGAAAATAAAAGGTGAGGATTGCATCAGCGTCACCAGAGCCTAAACTGGGAAAAAACCAAAGTGAAAACTTGCATGTTTCTCACTGAGCTGGGATATGACCTTCCATCAACCCTGGTCCACATAGATTTCAAGGATATTAAATCACCTCTGTGGCAGGAGCCCGGTAATCAAGAGCCACAGTCCCGTAAGAATTAAGTTGATGGACTAATTTGCCTATGGGCTACAGAAGGGCATGCTTTCAACTACAGGGTCTGAGCAGTGGCTGATGCTGCGCCACAAACAGCTGTAATGAATCTACACGAGAAAGAGGGGGTGCTAGCAGTAGTAAAAAAGCTTCCAGAGAATGGTTTAAAGTCCACAAAACCAACCAGCCCCCATTTTTCTGCTCCTTAAAAATGGGACAGAGCAGTAAACCACACAGGAGGTGGGGTGGAGAGCACAGTACTAAGGCATGCTCATAAATTACTCCAAGTATGACCTTGGTTATGGAAAATGAAATCTAAAAAAAACACACTTATTTTCTATTTATTTCTTTGATTTACCCTGCTGGAAAAATATAATAGGCAGTACAATTTCCTAAGCCGCAAGACTTCACCACAGACCATCTCATCTTTGTGCTGGTATCCAAACACAACAGGCATGGGATATACCCCTTCATCTCTTTGGGTGGTAAATTGTTACTCAGTCCATGGAAAATAAAAGGAACAGATGCATGAAACAAAATCGTGGTCCTCAGTTTTCGCAGGTTGGATGAGGCAGTCCCATCCCCACAGCGCCACTGCTTACCCTACGGAGCAAACCCTTGCCATGAGGTTGTTGGTGTGAATGACTGACAACTGCGCTGCGGTAAGTACGCATTAACACTTACGGGTTGAAAGCAGCCAGGTTGACGAGAACCCCACAGTAACAGATGAGTCAGCTTTGAATGCGTCCTAATTGAAGACAGCAGCATGGCCGGACATTTTGCACCAATGTGCTGGCCACCTGCTCGCAGGGTAGGAGAAGCGCTAGGCATGGTTCTGTGCATCTTGAGAGGGGAATATTTTTCAGCTATTAAGCAAGTCCACGGGCTGAATGACTTTAACTAAGCACAGCCATAAGGTCTCAGGTGCATTTTAACAGAGCATCACCGGAGTATAAACGCTGCTGTTATTATACAGAATACGTAATCTATGATGTATGGGCTTAAGCACAGGGGATAAGGGTCTCTTGAAACCAATTTAAAATCAAGCCAACTCGTAGCTAGAAACTAGCCATTATTCTGAACTTGATTGCTTTGTTTTTAAACAGGACTTTAGGAACAGTGACAACTTCAGGTTTATGGTGGTTGTTCATTTAACGGCAGAAGGAGTTGGACTACATTTGACACAGTGCCTTACTGTCTTGTTCAGCCATTTGTAGTTGGGACGTTATTGGTGATAATTTAGATATGTTCCAGATGTGAGAGAAATGTTCGCTCATTTCTAAGATTCCTGTGTTATGCCAAATACACGCAAATAGAAATTCATACCAGAGGGTGCATTATTTATCATTTTCCAGTCCAAGAGGCAAGAAAAATGAAAGGCATCCAGCACAGCCATCACGATATACATGGCTAAGAGAAAACAGATAGAGTTTGTCACTTATTAGACCCCCCAGTCCCATACAGACAAATTTAATGTTGGTGATTGCAGCTACTGTTAGATTTTCTTTTTGCTATGAATGTAATTATTACATATACTGTAAGCATTCTATTAAGGGCTTATCTTTTAAATTGCATTGCCTGTTTGATTTCATTACTAATTTGAGTTTTGAGGTCTTAAGTTCATCAGCAAACTCACTTGTGCGCTCAAACAACTAGTTTCATGTCATCCTCTTACTGTGTACAGGAAAAGTAAAGTTATGAGCAAATAAAAATACAATAGCACACATTTATCCTCAATTACACAGTCTTATTTAACAACAGATCCAATAAGCACACTCAGCAAAACAGTAGCAAAAAGGGTTCCTATTTCCATTAGCTGAAACATTTCCAAAAATGTTACAACTATTGATTTCATTTTCATTTTTCACCCCACTCCCCATGCTGATTGAAATGCAGTGCTTGAAAATGACATCTCAGAAGTTTTTTTAGAGCTTTGCAAATGTCTTCCTATATATGTGATATTTGACATATGTTTCAGTGATGCAGTTTCTACAGACAAAATTGACTTGTAGGCTGTTCTCCCTAATTCTTCCTTCTGCATCTCACCTGAATGCTCTTACATTCCTCATTGTCACACACTGACAAAAAGCTTCTGATCCGGGATCCATTTGAGATAATGATAATTTGAAATATCTAAGGAAGATTAACCCAAATATAATTAATTTCAGAGCTATGCGGTTACTGTGCACAGGTTTTCTAAAATACTGTATTCAAAACTGATCTGAAAAGGAAGAGGTAGAGTAGGGAGGGGGAGGAAGAGAAGGAGAAGGCTATGGATTTTCACCTAAGGGCAGGGAGTGGCGCTTTAGCTTTAATTTATCTTAATTAAAACTAGTAATTTTAATTAACCAGGTATGGTTTGAATACATAGATAATTCATTAGACTAAAGCCATAGTTGTATAAGAGATGGCCATTTTGTGTGCTAATACTGAAAGACCTACTGATGTGCTGGGCTTAAGTCCACATGAAATTCAATTTTCTGCTAATATTTCCAAGTAGCTACCCTCATCCCTCTTTCTTTCCCTCCATCCCTTGGCAATTGCTGCAAGAAAGAAGACGTTGCCCAATGAAAGTAGCACCATTTGGTTTCTGAAATGCAAGACAAATTCTTGGAAAGATTATTGGAATAGTAATCATTACCACAGATCTGCCTGAGGTAAATTCTCTTACCAAACATACTTGGAAAATTTCCAGCCTTCTAGAATGAAAACGTAACCATGTGCTGTTGATCCCAGATCCTCATCCATAACCCTGAAGCTACAAACTGCCACCTGCAAATATAAGGTGAGGAAGGCGCAGTGCTGCACTTTCTCCCTAAACCATAAGATGGAAGTGGGAGTTGCTGTGGGAAGGCATCTGCTATTCTGAATATCTCAGGCATGCCAATTATCAAAAGGTATTATGAAAAAAAGAATCCAGTTAATCACAGGTTAAATTAAGGTTTATGCTGATTCCCATGAGGTCATCTGATTTTGTTTAAATTGACAAAGACAGATTGTATAAATTATATGTTGTAAAATATAATTCTGAAATAACTCCAGAACTTATTGACCTAGACTTCGAGTATTATGGGACAACTGTTCTAAACAGGTGTAATTCAGAACAGCAACACTAACTCTATTGTCAAGAGATTTATCACAAAGATTAAGCTGCTTATTTTAACAAGGAGCAGAAATTCTCATTACATGTCCCTGATTAAACAAGTTACTTCAGCATTTGGCTATTCTTTCTGTACAAGTTTATAGAAGTGCCTTCACTCCATCCTTCTCCACAAACATTCAGCAAATTATAAGGAAAACATATTATGGGCAAAGATCTCCACAACACTGGTCCAAACATGTCAGCATCTGATGTATTCATAGTTCCCACTTACTGTACCTGAATTATAACTAAGTTTGGGTTTTTTTCTCCAGATCTCCACCTCCTGACCCCAAAGAGTTGAAGTTGCCCTTCAATACAATGCGATGGTTGCTAACGCAGTATTTCACTGGGGACCTCTACCTCCCAGATATTTTGATGCTGTTCTAAGTTAGCTCACTCAGGGGAGACATTTTTTATCTCTTCCCTACCTTAGTAGAGCTTATGCAGAAGAGAATCTGGGTTAATACTCCCTGCTCCTTTCCACCTGATCACAGCAGATATAGGGCTGCTTCCATTTCACATCTGCCACTGTCTTTCGCAGTTTCCAAATTTTTTTGTCTCTTTCTACAACTTACCAGACCTACCCCATGCTTTTCAATTTATATCCTACTCGAAGTCTTATTACATGCAAATCTGACAGAGAAATCTGAAATTATAAGCATCTCTGAATTCAAGGTCTTGTTTTAAAACTGCTTACAGCTTCACTAAATTGTAAAGATTCAGATAGAAATGATACATAATTGGTTTTAAAACACTGAAGCCCCAATTAACATTTGCAATGCTCCAATGTAATTCCAGAGTAGCAGTACTTACACCAGCACAAACCCAACATTCGTCCTATTGGAATCCACTTTCACAGACTGTATTCTTTAAAGTGTTCATTTTCCCCACCCCAGACACACTGAACTTATTGTTTTAATAATTTGCATTAAAAAGCCTGAACTTTAAAAACTACAATAAGCATACAAGTAACACAATCCACATAAAAGACAAAAAGCATTTGTTCTTTCATTAGATTGACTTTTCCTTAGATGCATTTAAAATACCACATCATAAAATGTATGAGGGACCTTTTACTGCATGAACAATTAACAGTTTTCTCTTTCTTTCTTTACTTGTATAGGCAACTGGCTACCCCACAAACCACTTGGCCAAACAACCTGTTGGACTACTTCCAGGAAGCATTGAGACATCCACCAAAATATCAAAGGCTGTAAATACACTTTCATCGTATGTTCCAACTCATTCAAGAATAGTCAAGAAACATTAAAGACAACAATCTCATCTGAAGCTAATTACTGACAACTAGCTCAATATTGCCTATAGAACTCATCATCTTTGATTTTCTTCATTAAAGAACAGTCTCATCAGTTCCCATGTTTCTCAAAGTATTTCTTGAAAGGGTTATAATTTAGTGGCAATGAATTCCAGGTCCTGGATTTCTTAAAATTTTTTAACTCCACTGTCCTACTAGGTTCTTCGTGGTGGGTCCAAGTTTGGTCATAACTCTATTGACATAATGACTGGTTGAGGGGAAAAAAAAACCCCAAAACTTGAGACATCCTCAGTCTGAGGATGAGTAGGCATGCATTCAAACCATTCCATGACGGGCATTTTCAGAAGAAGTTGTGTCAAACCTCACTCAGTTTGACAGTTGTCTTTAGCTGCGCTCCAAAAATAGCATCTAAAACTAACACTTTTAGTTATTTTATCTTTATGACATCATCAGAGGGAAGAGGAATCGGTACTTCCATTTAATGGACCACATCTTAGTGCTGTAATGCAGCATGAATGGCTGCTAAAAAGAATGAGACTTCATCATCTAGCAGAAGGTCTACTTGGTTAATAACCTCTGTGCGCACGGGTGTGCATGTGTTCCAAGAAGTATTTCCATTTGCTACAAATATTAATCATGTTTTCAATGGACTCAGTATTTATTCAAAATATAAAAACATTAAAAAGAAATAGATAAAGAGCAATAATACTCAGAGGTCATACAGACCTGCAGTGCTTTGAAAGTCTCACTTGTCCCCTCGCTGATTGCTTTGGTTAAAGTATTTCACTTAAGCAAAGCACACTTTTTAGTGTAACTGGTGGGACAGGACCTACAGAGATCACTCTCCACACTCATATTGGAGGATGCCTCAGCAGACCATAGACCTGCTATTGTCTACTACAGAAAACACAAAGAAGAGACACTCCAAGAAGCACTGGGTGGCAGCAAGGCGTACTGAAGACAGTCTTTAAAAACTTCTGGAACTGGCTATTCTTTAGAATTTGGTCTATGTCCTGCTAACTCACAGTAACTGAGACATATCAAACAACCTGTTTTCTAAAATAAAGTCATACCAGAAAAGTCTTTAAGCTAAGATAACGCTCACTTACATCCTTACACTTTCACATCTGAAATACAAAAGCCAACTGAAGTCAATGCCTTATTTCTTTCCTTCTACCATACTCGCTCCTCACATGTTGAATTAGCCGCACACTTCTCCTTCATCATCTCCCCCAGCTTTTCCTCTCAGTAATCCCAAACACCATGGTTTCTGCCATTTGCCAATTCTCTATTATAGTCTTATTGCCCAGTAAATATGGTGTTGCCATTGCTTGTAGCAGGACAAGCGTTATCCTTGGTTTTATTTTTTTTTTTTTATATTCTTGATAATGTATGCTACCAGTGGAGGTCCCAGGACATGTCAGTCTGGGCCAACGAGGAGCTGTGTTTGAGCTTGTTTAGTTGTAAGAGCAATTCTCTAACAACTATTAGGTCACTATCACCTGCTCTGCTTTACCTTTAGCTTACCTTTGTTTACATGTATGGTGTGAGGCTTACTTATAGGTAGCAGATGGCAATAACAAGTACTACTTGGAATCCTAAACCAAAAAGCAGCATGGACAGCAGTGTAGCTTTGTCAGTATGGACACAGGATGATCCCAGGGGTCCTGGGGCTACAAGCTACTGGCAACCCGTGGTCACTGACTAGCCAGGAGAGGGATGAGCCCTTGGAAGCTGGGTAAAAACAGCTGTAGGGGTAAGCAAGAGAGCAAAGAAAAAGTCTCAAACATATGTCAAAACCACCATATATAGTAAATTCAAATTTAATGTGGAATTGCAGACCAGTGAAGAATAAGATAAGCGCAGATCATGTTAGCAAACATAAAAATGCCTGAAAGCGGATCGTAAAGTGTGCAGAAAGATTTCTCCCAAAGATGGACTCAGGACACAGACAACTCACCAGAAACTTCCCCTTCCTCCCAACTGAAAACATTGCCCTTCAGTGCCAGTGGAAGGGTAAGGATAACATTAGGGAGAGAGGTAGATTCTAGAAAATGTGTGTATGCATCATTTTAGCTGTATTTACTTTGAAGTATGTGTCAGTATTATTGTAACTGGAATAATAATAATAATCCTTTGATTAGACAAATAAGATTTTAATTATCCTAATGGTAAATTCTTGGCTTTGCGTATAAGGTGTGTTCTTTTTGCTGATAACAAGATCTTGAGTGTGACAAATCAGTGGGAATTCAAAGAACATATTCTGCAACTGGGATGCAACAATTTCCTAACAATAACATACTCACTGGTTCGTCAAATTCAGATTATTTCTTCCTTGGAGAAGGGGCAAGAGTGTTTTTGAAGAGCCAGAGTATTTAATAGGCAACAGTACAAAGAACATGATACTTAGAGGAGTAAAACTGTTGACACCAACTTTTTTGCAGCTTTACAGTCTCAGAACCAGTGATATTTCAAAAGTGATGGATTTCAAATCAATACAGAGCACCAACTCAAACAGCACTCAAACCCCAGGCAGATGACACATATCACGGAGCACTATTAACATGTGGTGCTCATAAAGTATACTACTACCAGCTCGTATTTGGAGAGGTTTATGGTTATGTTCTACATGGAGTTATCTTGTCTTAAGGTATTACACACATGGATCACAGTAACAAGATCCACACCTAAGAGAAACCACCAGTCTCCTGGCCAGCTTCGATCGTGAGCGGGAGTAAAGAAATAAAGCTGTTTCCAACACATTTAAGTTACAGCAGAAAGGCCCCCATGAATTCCTCAAGACTACACATCTGAACAAACGTCACAGCCTGAAAGGGAGAGACCAGCTTCATGGCCTACCCATGGCTATTTTTGCATCACTTTTGCTTTGTTTAGGGCTGAAAATCATCATTAGATTTTCCATCCTTCAGTATCCTTCAAACAGGGTGGGCAGTCATCCTGCACGGCACCTGTGAAGTTATTTCAGCAAGAGAATCTGGCCAGACCTAGCACCTCAAAACCAAGACCCTACTCAGCAAGTCAAAGAAGTTTGCCATTTTGCCAGGATTTTATATCACACATCAGATACCGCCAATTAAAAAGTCTCAAAATAGTGGAATTCCTGCAGTTATATCATTGGCAGAAAGAATAAAGAAGCTGAATCCATAAGTAAGTTTGTTGAGAAAAGCAGAAAATACAGATCTATAATCCCCAGAAACAATAAAACCTAACTTCAGTGGAAAAAGATATCCAACATGAGTTTTGGTTCTGATTTCAGTGGGAGTTCTAAACTTTGGAAGTTTTTTTAGAATAAAACTTTATTAATTGCAGAATCAAATTCTCTAGAAATCACTCATTTTACTTTTACTCTTTGTTTTATTGTTGGACTAAGGTACAGCAAATTTTGCCAAGAAAGGGTAAGATCCTGTACAATATAGCTGCCCTAGGGATGGTAAGAGGCTATATAAATCCTTCCAAAGGAAGGGATTTGTATTTTTCGTAGAACTATAAATATAAAGCAAATGGAATCGCTTAAGAGTCGCTATTTGCCCTGTTGGTTCTTGTTCATCTTGTAAACTAAATGCAATAAAAGAACAAAGACTATTTTCCATTTTTAAGGATTGTTTCTCCATCAGAGCTGCTCAGACACAATTTATTTTCCAGTTGGTGAATTCAGATTGAAGAGGTTTCTGTCCCTCATCCCTATACTTAGTGCAACCTCTCTGTTTTTCAAAAATACTGTATCACGTCAGTGTTTTATGCTATAACTTTAATGCAAGGTAAAGTCCTGAACTGTGCCTGCTGAGGAAAATAAAAAAAATGTTCCTTTTTTTCTAGCAAAAAATTGCTAGAGAAAATTTTTGAATAATTTATATACTCCTTTATGGGAACTTTAGCATGTGTTCAACAGCTCATTCCTAACTTACCTGAGCCAGCAGATATTTTTAAAGGAAACCAACAACCTACATGACAAATAATTTAGTAGGAGCTGCTGAGTGCTTTCTACCAGGAAAAAAAAAAAAAGAAAAAAAGATGGATATTTATTTGCCTACTAATTTGCAGATCAGGATGGGCTTCTATATTTCAGATTTTGACTAGGATCCTTTGCAATCAGATTGTGATTATTTCAGACCACCGTAAAAGTACCTGTACTAATTTATTGGACTTCCAGCTACATTCTTTTTCTAGGTATGGGGACAAAGTGAAAGTGAAACTGAGTTAGTGAGGATAACTTAATAGTACTTCATTAGTAACCCATGTCAGCTCTGAAAAAAAATATCAAATGTCAATCATGCAGTTCACTCTCCTGGGTTCTCCTGGATTGTTTTAACTAAGTAAATGTATTCATAGAATCATAGAACCATCCAGGTTGGAAAAGACCCTCAGGATCATCAAGTCCAACCATCTACCCTACTCTACAAAGTTCTCCCCTACACCATATTCCCCAACACCACATCTAAACGACTCTTGATTCCAATGGAGAGTCTTTAAAGAAAGGAAGTATAAAATATGCAAGAGTAATCCATCATGCAGAACTGGAAGGAAAAAAAATATATTTGCTGCCTGTGAGAATTTTACAGAAAACACGTTTTCTTCCCTACAGGTCGGAACACACACAATCCCTATTCTTGAGAAATACCTGAGTGAATTTGAAGGAAAATACCCAAATTTATCCTCACTAGCATATGCTATTTGCCCTTAGTCTATTTTTTAAAAATTACTGGTTATGAAACATATCAAAATAAAGTCTGTTGAATGTGGCACACATAACCACTCAGGAAGACTTTTGGCTGTTGCAAGTTCCACTTTATCCCTTTGTATCCCTTTATCAAGCTACACAGCATCATGTACATAGTTAAGCCATCTGAATCACGGATGCTAAGTGAGAAGAAGGAAGATTTTCACAACATGCACTACTGGGCACAGTATATTCACGTACTTTTTAAAGACAGAATATTGTGGCACACTTTTCCCAGATATACCTTGAGAAAGGAAAATAATTTTTGATTCAATTAGCTGCAGAAACATCTTGTAACCCCTTTACAACAATTTGTTATGACCTTTCATAAATCAAAACAGTGTTGTTTAGCAGCCAATGAAAACATCTGTACAGAGGACAAAGAAATTAGTCTACACTCACATGCAAAGATGATTAAAATCAAATTCAGACATCAATAATTGATCCCAGGTGTCCCTCTATTCTTTGACCCATAGCTGTCAGTTGTCACTGATGTAGTTAGACAGTTAGAAGGTTGAGGTTTTTTTCCAATGTGATTTGGAAAATTTCTGAAAGCTTTTATGAGTCAAATCTAGGAATTCATGCAATAAGTGTCGTTATTGTAGAAGCCACAAAAATTAGAAACTTTTTTGAAGAATCTTAACTCATCTTAATCTGGAGCATTATAGACCTTGAAAATAATGATGATTTGGGGATAAAAGTTACCGCACTTTTTCTTTGGATACTAGCCATAATAGCAAAGATTTTTGTGACAGTTTTGAAACAGACGTTGAAGGTACATTGTAAAGTCAGCAATATGCTTTGATCATTCACATATTATGCAGATGTGCAAACATAAGACAACAAGCCTTTTTCTTTCCATAAAGCACAGACAGTTTAACTGTTAAAGGATAATAATGACTGAGTTCATCGGCTGAGAAGCACTATGGGTTCACAACAGACTTTTGTAATTCTTGGGGTTGTTTGCTTGTCTATTTTTACCATTTCTCCTTATCTTTAAAAAAAAATAAAATAGATCAACCTGTTATACATAGGAGCTATTAATACCTACAGTTGAAATTTCAAAGGTCAATCCCCAAACAACATTTGAGTCAGCAATGAGTCAAACAGCTCTCAGCTTGATGGTTTGTATTAATGACGGATTATAAACTGATCACTAAAACAGCAATAAAAATGTTACTGGACATTAAAGGAAAATGTACAGATTACCAGCCAATTAAAAATTGACAGAATCTTTTGTTACTCACACTTCAATGAAGTTTGTTGACATACAGACAGCAATGTTAACTCAGGATCACACTTGCTATCTTAAGCAAACAGCACCTAATCATGTAAAAAATATACTTGCACTCCACTTGTCAGACAGGAACAAGATGGAGAAATATTGCTATAAATCCTTATTTGCAAAGCTAAAGCAAAGATTCTACCAAAACAGAAGGAAAACTGGTTACTGTCAAAGGCCATGTTACATTAAAGATATTCTGTTTAAAAGGAATTTGCTCCTAAGATGTTTAATCTCCGTGTGCTGCTACCAAGCTCTAGTTCTGAATTCATGGAGGATGTGTAGCTGTAGACAATAATTTTGAGGTAATGCATTTAAACACTGCATGCCTGTATACCCTGAGCTGGACATTTGTGTTTGATTTTGCATTTGATTTGTTTTCTCAAAGACTATGTTCTACTACTGCCTACACCACTGTGAATCCATTCTTGGGAGAAGTTTTTTCAAGACTCCACAGTCGAAGCAAGTGCACCCAAAGCAAGTGTAAGCACTGATGGCCTGTTATGAAGATCTATAGCCTTGCTGTAATCACAAGCCTGAAATAAATTTACAAGTCCAACATATGCAAATGTCTGATTTCTTATTTGCTTCAAAGTGGAGGTACAGAAGTGAGACATTTCTCCTTAGCTGTTTAATAACTGGAAAGTGTTTCTCAGCATGTGTCAACTAAAGAATAAAGAATTAGAACTGAGCACTACCATTCACCTCTCCCAAATTCTTGGCTCTTTTTTTCTGCTCCAACCCTCACACTAACACATAAAATGTACAAAACTTGAAAACTGAAAAAATAAAAGAGAACAATGGTGCAGTTCCCTGTGATTGTCAACATCCAGTCAATCTGCTTTTGACTTGTGTCTCCCACTTAGGCTGTAAAACTCTTCAGAGAATAGAATGAATGTCTCCCTCCTAATTTTATGAAAAGCTTAGCAAAATTCAGAACTCTGGCATGTCACGGGGCAGATCACCATCAGGATGCCACCACACTCATTAAGAATCAATCATGAAGGTTCGTGTTACAACAGAGAAAAATCTACAGGGGTCAGTACCTTTGCAGCTAACCCAACAAAGAGACTGGGTCCCCATGGTGATGCAGATCTCAGTTTTGTTTCGCAATGCATCATCTATTCATGTTCTCAGTCCATAACTTAAAAATACCAGTTTGTAGAAATGAGCCTTACAAAGCTCATTCACCTTTATGAAGAGGTCTTACAGTCTTTCCTGACACAAGAAGAGCATGCATGTAGAGAAAGACATCCAGTGAGACAAAAATGACTGCCCTCAACACACAGCAGCACTGCAGTAAGACTTAACATCATGTTGTGCTTCCTCTTGTTACATTGCCAGCTGATGCAATTTGTAGCCTTTCCTACTTCTCCTAGAATTCTTTTACAGGAAACCTGGAATCCAGTATGCCTGGGAACAGCAGGCTGAACCCAGCCAAAATAAAAACCTAATAATACTCCAAATTAACAGCCAAAGGCAAGAGAACCAGAGCTTCTAAGCAGCAAAAAATAGTGTGTCATATTTGTGTCAAGTGTACTCGAGGTACTTAGCGCAGAGAGGAAAAGAGAAGTTCTGTTGATGGGTGAACATTTTGACATTTCCTTTTGCCCCAAAAGCCAAATACCAGAACCTCACACAAGAACTCCAGAAAACAGTAGCGGAAAAGGCTTGCTATAGGAAGCTTTCTGTCACATCAGAGGTTACTGTGGTTTATTTAGAAGAGGGACACGTATGTCTTGATGGAAATAGTCAGTTGCTCTTGCAGTCAAGGAATAAGCACAAGGTTACACGCAAATTTAAACTCACTGCCTCCTAACTTTGCAATTGTGACTGTGCTGGCAGGTTCCAGGCTCTTCTGCTTTTCAATACCCAGCTGGAATGTCATACAAAGAGGCAGATTTTCATGAGGTAATTAAAATCTTGCTGAAACAAGATTTTTCACATACTTCCTCAAGCGTAAAAGCAGAGGCATTCAAATGGACTGCATGTTTTTGACTCTTGGGTAATACACAGTCTTTTCTTTTACCAGTTCTCATCATTATCCATGCAGAAGTCTCCTACAATTATCATTAGTTTAGATCAAGTCCACAATCTTTATGCTATGATCAAAGTAGGTGCAGATGTTAAGATTGTATGAGGCATGGACTGCAAAAAATGGGATGGAGGCTAGAGGAAATTCACAATACTACCAAGTAAACCAGATTGTTAACCACCAAACAAACCTAACACAAAGAATTTATCTGCTCTCAAGATAAGTATCATTTCTATCTAATTTAATTTACTCTTGATTAATCTTACAAAAGAGAATAACCTAGGTCTCTTAAAAACATTTCTCACGATTTTTTGCCTTTGGAAAAAAAATCACCTAAACAAGTATCTATTTTTTAAGCTCATACTCTTTCTAGTAGTATCATCTAAACCAGATCATTCCTTAAGCTCTACAGACTTCTATGTTATTATCTCAAAAGCTCTCATCACTCTTTTCAGTAACTGAGGACAGGATTTTTCCAGAAGCACCACTAGAGTTCACGTTAGCCATTTTAAAATTTATTTTTTCAGTTCAGAAGATGCCTGCAGTGCAGCATGGAAGTATTTAACATGCACAGAAGAGTTAGGTAAGACTATCTTACTCTTTTTCCCTTCTAGTGCCTAATTGTTTTCAAACTCCTGACAGAGTTAATTAGACAGAAAGAAAATTAAGAAAAAAAATTGTACTGGCATTTGGTATTCTGAAGGCCCTGTTCTTAATTTCCTCCATTCTTTCATGTAATAATAGTTTTGGTTAAGCCTCCGGATACGTGGTAAATTGGACTGTTTGAGTCCTTCCTCTTAATAGCTTTTCTTGTAAAAATGTCCAACGTGAATAAATACAATAGGTCCCATTAGTGAATAAGGTATTTGGAGAGGAAAACATGGAGTAGAAATTGATTAAAACTTTGCAAAAGATACGCAGCTTTAGAGAAAAGAAAAGGTTCATTTCGTTCCCTGCTCATCTCCCCTGTGATGCACTATAATGACTCAAATCCACCAAGGCATGCACATGGAGCAAGCAGTGCTGGTTGTCCTTTCTTTTGGCTCATTATATTACTTGAGAGGTAATTAACTCTTGAGCAGCCACAACTAGATAGGTCACTGATGACATTACATGCCTTTTTATAGCAAGGGCTGGCTTTGCAGAACAGGACAAGAATGAGAAGGAGCTTCCTACCACTAGCAAAAGGAGCAGGTAGACTTTAATGTAATTCCTAACTACCATCCAACACTGAGAAGTTGGCCTCAAATTTGAGTTTTCAGATGATGACAGGAGCTAAATCTTGTTGCATTTCCAGTCTCTAAGTGTTATGCTAATATAGATAATGTTAACATACCAAGTTTAAAAAAGAAAATATTATATATGCATGTCTACACTAAGTTGCAAGAACATCCTAATTCTCACAGGCTCAGGAGTTGTCCCTACAGATGACACATCAAAACCCCACACTGATAGAACACGGGTTATTCTCCCCACTTTTAACTTTCATTTTCCTCCTCTAATGACTCTTTTCCTACCCCACCGCAAAAGTTTCTTTAACTTTCCTGCCTGCTGTAGTAGCTTCCTTACTCAACTCCTTTGCTTTGTCTATAAACACCCATGCAGCTGTTGATCCATTTAGTTGTTTGGGCTGTTTTTTTTTTAGTAGCACTGCACCTGAAGAGGTTACTGTCTCCCACACTACAGCCTGCTGCTGCTAGAAGCTATCCTCCCACTGATCGGCCCGTAGGAGAGTTCTCCAGCTACTTTCAATCAACATGAGACAGGTTACCAAAGACATACAATTTAAACTAATTAACCTAGCCTAGATCCTTTTTGCTTAACCAGGTGTGGGATCATCCACATGACCAATTCAGCTGGCAGCTGTGAGAGGATGAAAACCTCTGGGAGGAAGGATGTGATGAGCAGCCGGTAACCATCACACTTCCTCTTCCAGCTGCATCCACAGCTCTCCTCCTTAAAAAACAGTCCTGATCCCATTTGCAGGGGGTCACGCTTTCCTCTGCAGACTAACCCAACATGCAGTCTTTACTAGCTGGCTGAAATCCGAGAAGAGCAACTCCAGTATAGCTCTTCCTTATGCTGTCCCAACTGCTCTTACTAGTCTCTGAGGACCTCCTCTGGCTACAACTTGGCATCTGTAGGCCATCCGTTTTCTCCCCTATTTGAGTACCATCAACACCATTTGCTTGTTCCTCTTCTTAATGCTATGTCCTCCCCAAGTTTCCATAACTTTGCTCTCATCCTCTTACTCCCTAGGTGCTCTGGTTCTGCTCCAGTTAAACTGCATTGAGTAAATGAGATCATTTTGGTGTCTTCACACTGCAGCGCGTGGTTGCTCCCTGGGACAAACTCCTTCAGTTGTTCAGTTAAACCGAGAATAATTTGAAATGAAACTTACATTGAAGGTGCTTATAAAATACCAGCTGCTCCAAGGTCCATAATTACTAGGCATCCCTGAAGCATTACCTTGCCTTCGTTGGCTGAAATATCCTTTGCAAATAGACTCCCTGAAGTTTTCTTCTGTACCTTTGCAACATCATATTTTATCCTTAAGTGCTTTAGTACTTAAATATATCACGCTTCAAAAAATAGTCAAGCCAAATTTTAAATTAAAAATCCCTTTTTCCTACTTCCAATTAGATAGGAGTGCAAAAATCTCTTTTTCCCCATTTATAGAAACCCCTATTTTTGCCTCTATTTTTGTAAAAAATACAGAAACATCACAAAGCGTGCCCCAGATGTGTCATCATCCCATAAAGTTCCATATGTGCAAAAACCAACCCTAAAATAGAGATTCTATATTGACAAAATTATAGCCAGCAAGAGGGGAAAAAAGGTAGTTATGTACAACTTATGAATACTATTACTAGCCACTGAAGGAGAGTCGAGGGTATATTTCAGAAGTTAGAGAATGAAACCTCCTGGCCAATATTATAATAGCATTCCCAAACACACTCAAATGAGGTTTTATTTCATCTTGAGGAACCACTGTGACTGTGCCTCTTCAGGTCCCACTACAGGACTTTCAACAACACGATGTCTATGAAAACCTTTTGTTGTGCAAACCTGAGGAGGAAAGACCTGGAGTGCATCTACGCAACACAAGGGCTGGGAGGAAACACAGGCAGGGTGAGCTGCGCAGGAAAAGAAAGCAGTCTTTGGTGTGTTCTGAACTAGCGCAGGTGTGGTGGCATCAATTCCTAGTAGGATTTCTGCATGTGTAGCTAGGAAGATTTGGGGAACCAAATTTAATTATCAAATAGTGTAAAGGAAGAGCCTGCTCAGCAGAACACATAATTACATAACCAGATACGCTTTACAGATGGTGAAGAAGTGCAGCACCTTGTCACAGACCTTGCTAAGCCAAAGCAAGGTTATCCTTCATAACATGTTTCTCTTGCATCTTTTTTTCTCCTAGGTCCACCACCAGAAGCGAGGACTAAAGCTTCTACAGGAAAATAGCCTTAAGGCTTTAAAACACTACCATCAGACTCCGTCATTTTACCAGCTAAACTAAATGCCCTCTAATTAGTCCTGCTGATAGAAAAATCAGGTCAGGTGTGCTGAACAAATGCACTTCAAAGCTAAAAATGACAGTGCTTTAAAGCTAAATGCTGTTGGCAGGAATATAAATTATTTCAGCTAGATGAGCAAGGGGTGGGGGGGGGCAGGCCATGGGGACCCAATGGGTCTATGGG
>JAOXNO010000033.1:25480329-25508018 GCA_028565335.1 Limnodromus scolopaceus
CTAGATGAGCAAGGGGCGGGGGGGGGGTTTAAATATTTTTTCCTACAAGTTTTCTTCAGTGTTCAAAGCAACACTGAAATGTCTTCATTAGGTGTGAACTAGCAGGAGTAAGAATACAGAAGCGACTGGTATCCCCAGTGTTGGCATTCAGCGGCTTTTATTTCCAGCTCCCAGCAGCCTGGTCCCATGGGCTGAATTGCCCACTACCAGGCTGGAGCATATTTTTTTGATTTAGTTGCAGCTGAAGGAAATCCAGTTCACATGCAGTCAGACTGCTCCACAAAGTGCGCCAACATGATTCAAGGGCAGATGGACAGGTGATGGGTTTCAAAGCTTGTTAACACACCAGTGCAAATATTAAACACAGAGGAACATCAACCTAAGCCTTCTTTAGGGCTTAAAACCTAGAAAAGAGCCACAGGGTATGCAGCTTTCTTCTTCACTGGTCACTGATCATCCTGGCAGGTTTATGGACTTCAGTGACAACTTCACTCTGAAAATTAAGCCATTTTTACTGGGTATCTAATTTTAGGACTCCATATCTGATAATTTTTATTTACATGTTTTAAGAAATGGAAAAGTGTAGCTGAGGTGAAGACACGCAGCAAGACTGTTCCAGATGGCCAGAGCTGTAGGGGAAAAACTGGGATAACACTGGTGTGTTACAGACCCCACTGGGAAGAAATTAAAATGAGTAAGTTAATGATAAATTATGAATGAAGTATGTGCCGTGAATATTAACCACACACACTGTGTACTTTGTGAAACTATCTGTCTCCAAAAGAATAGCTTTGTAGCCACAGTTTATTTAGGAGAGATGGGAACACTGTAGGGAGTAGGGATCCTGCAGAGCTAAAGAAACTGTCCGGTGTTGTGAAAAACAGAAAATTATTCCTGACTTATACAGCACACTAAATAACAAAGACATTAAAATTTTATGGCACTCCTAGGGATGGATGGAAGCCCATTTCAATAGCATATTTAATTCTCTCCAGTTATAAAACATCAAGATTTACACGAACTTGGGGAGGAGGGAAAGCCAGGGAGATACACAAGAAGCATCACATCCCAGTAAAACATTAATTAATAAATAATGGAAGTATCCTGAGACTCAAAAAACGCGGGTAGAAATATTAATGTCAGTAAGAGATATTTTTGGAAAGGATACCTATGTGACTTCAGAATGATGTGTTTTTAAGCTTTGGAATGAAACTTCCACATGTCAACAGTAAAAATGAAAAATAAGTTGTCACTTTAAATTTGTCTTCCTAGGCAAGTGCCTTATTTCAGACCCTGTTGAGGGGGCAGAGGGGTGGGAGGGAGAATCCTCTTTTTGAACTTTTTGGGGATGCACAATAGTAAGCCACAGGCAGTTCTTTAGCCTAAAGAACCCTATCCCTTGATAAACTTTATACAGCAGTATCAGATAGGAACACTATGCTGGCACAGGAGCCTGAGAGCACAACCCTCCCAACAGCCCTTCTGAAGGCTCAAGTGTTTGTGGTCAAACACTTCCTGACACGAACATGCAACTTCCCACCGTTCTGGCACGTGTACACAGCAAACAAGAGGACACAGCCTTGGAGGTCCCCGCCGGCCACGGGAGAGCAAAGAAATCACCCAGAAACATCTGCCGGTGCCTGGCTCAGGAACAGGGTTATTAGCTGCTTTTCCTCTTTGTTTGTTTGTTTTGTTTTTGGTTTGTTTTTTTTTTTACAGCAACAAAGAGCCTGAACCAACAGCAGTAAGAGCACAAGGTGCCCATATAAACTGTTGTGAGCAGTAACGAGCCAGGCAAGCAAGGACATAACCAACACCACACGCTTTCTATTAGGAGTTGGGCTGAGCTGCTGATGGCGTGCATGTGCAAGAGGTGCAAAGTGGCTGAGACACAACACAGGGTGCAAACCTGGCAGTAATGGCAGAAGGGTACAGTAGCCAGAGAAATTAACTGCTTGCAACAGTGCTGAGAACTCACTCAGGCAAGAATAACAATTTTTTGGCTTTTATTTTTAGAAGACTAACTTGCCTTGCTCTGAATTGCATCCTCCTTCAAGGCATCCAGAAGATTCTGTGGTCCAGCCCTGTGCCTCAAAATGTCACACATACAACCCCACTACAAACTTTTATTCACTACAAACTTTTATTCTGCTCCAAAAGTGCAAGCAATGTCACTTTTAAGGCAGAAATTGACGAAGAACATATTTCCAAATGCATGGAATGTTATACAAGTTATATCATTGACATAAAGGGATATAAATATAAAGCATTAATATTTACTTTAAGAACTAAAAGCCTGAAGAAGTCATGGTATGTATAGTTTACAAGGTTGTCAGTCATACAAAAGAAGCCCATATGCTGTAGCAATATATTGGCAATAAAATCACATGCAGTATTAAAGAAGTTACTTCCTCCTTACTTTTCCTTAAAAAGGAAATTTTATCCAGGTACACAGGAAAAATGGGTTAATTGGACATAAGCTGTGAATTTTGCTCCACTTTGCAACCATCCAAGGTTTTTTGTTTTTGGTTTTTTTCCTTTGTAACTTACTTTTGGAAATAGCTAGGCTATTGGGGCATCAATTCATTCAAAATGTCTGCTTCAGCATGGGAAGATAATCGTTTTGATCTGTTTGGCTGCTTTCTGTTATTGTCTATGCTAAAAAACTTTCATAGATATTTTATGGATTTGCTGAGACTACTGCAACTCCTTGAAGAAAGATCTCAAATTTGGATATGAAATTGCAGTGGTAGGAAGGAAGTAATGTCATAACCACGGGATAGCATGCTGTGTCTCTCTTGAATGTTATTTTCCACTCCATGTACAGACAAACAGGAGGATGATTATAGTATTTGGTGTTGTAATAACTTAACCTAGCTAGCAGCAGCACTGACTACTGGCGGCATGGGCTTCAGTGCAGGGCTCTAATGGGTTGGAAACTAGTGGTGCCGCACACACGCTCGGATGGTTGGCAAGACCTGGACCCTCTGTCACAGCATCCTGAAGCCCTGTCACCCTTGTCTTCAGCTTGCTGTAGAGACATAGGAGCCCTGGAAGAAGCCCACTGAAATGTCAGCGTGACATTCTTTCTGAGCATCTGCTGCATTGAGCTATTGTTATAGCAGGGGGAAAAAAAAAAAAAAAAAAAAAGGCTGAAAGCAAAGAAGGAAAACAGGCTGGCAGTGTTTTAAAACCACTCGCTCCCTATCAGCCTGAAGCTGTGAAAGGGAAAGCCAGCACGAATTCAGGCAGCAGAGCCAGGGCAAGCGGTGGGGGAGGCTTGGCTGCCTGGCAGCCTGACCTCACTGCACCGTATGTCTGGCCGGGGAACCCGCATCTGCAACCTCTGGGGAGGCAAGTAGCTCAGAAGGCCACGCATAGCTTTTACTGGATAAAGCCTACGGTGAGCTGTGCTCACTACCCTGTTTTCCAGGGACATCAGCACTCACTAACTATTTAACTTTTCACCTGTCCCACTTGTCACCTTCCAAAAGAAGTCCTAATGCTATCTAATACGTATCGGGTAGCAGATACACAGAGTGAGTGTATCCTGGCAAGGATAAGTTAAGTGAGTTGAAACAAATGACGTGTTGCGGTCTATGACACAGGAAAGCAAGTAAATGATTAATAGTCCACTGAAAGATTATCCTCATCTGATATTTCCACACTTGTGAGAAATCCACCCCAGCTGCAATTTAATTTAACTGTTGTCTGTTTGGAGTTCTACCAACTCTGCCTCAAGTACTTTTATAATTGTTTGCATCTATTTTCCAGTCATCTTTAAAAATTAGTACACAAATATCTCAGAAACCTAAAGATTTTAAGCTGAAGTGTTAAAAGTTCTTAGTTTTCTAAGTCTAGATACCCCAGAATGGGATAGCAAAATCCTCTGGCCCACAAGACTACAAAGTAACCTGCCAAATGATAGCAGAAAGAAAGGTTGCTGCTCAAGTAGTGTGAAGATATACCAAGGCTAAACTCCTTTCTGCAGTTCATGGTAGCTGCTAAGGGCAACAGAGCACGAGCATCACTCAGACTGGGGAGGGGGGGAAAATGCCTTTCTTACTCTCTGCGCTCTACTTCCTCAAGGGAAGAAAAAAACCCAAGTAACAGATTCATACCACTACAAAGTTTCCTACATTAGACTGATCCTCCTGACAGGTTTTTAACAGCACAGTCATATTCTGCTGGAGACACGGATACACACCATGCAGGAAGCCAGTACGTTGTGTCCAAGGAATATTTCTTATAAATATACATACCACATAGAACAAGTTGCTCCTTATGAAATCACATAGGCAGCTTCCAAAATATTGCCCATTACATCTCATGCTTTCTGAATGAGGCTTTCCTGAATCTTTCTCTGCAAGGGTTTGCCACTAGTACGTTTATGGACAGATTAAGGAAACATTCAGGATTGCAATTAGCTTGGTACGAAGGACTATATTCACAGGCGGGTTATTCAGGATACAAAGCATAAGAACCCAGGATATTCTCCTTTCAAAACAGGTTAACCAATAGGGTCTGAAGCTTTATAAAACTGAAAGAGAGATTAAACATGCAAGTGGACAGTGAAATCATTTATAGTCTACTGAGAGATAAAAAAAAACAGACGAAAGGTATGAAGTCTATTCCTAGAAGGCACCAGTTAATGGCTAGTTTACAGAAATTAGGGACAAATTCCCCATGGCAGACTTCCCAATGATGTAATCTCGTCATCAAACAGCAGAACTTTTGTAAAGATGGACAATGTCCAGTGTGAAACTGGTGATTTACTGCATTAATCCTCTTTTTCTCTTACGTCTGCTGTGATCAAAGGTTACAGAAAATCTTCTGTCCTAACCTATCTTTCTGACATTCATTTCTCACACTGCTTAAGGCAAGCTTCTGCAAACAGATCTGGAACCCTTACTAACAAAAGACAAAGGTTTTCTGCAGTTCTGTATCATTATTAAGGGAAAAAATGCATGAAGATTCACTGTAAAAATCCTCTCACAAAGGGGGTACTGTTGTGGTATACAAGAATTAATCAGGGAGAAAAACATTGTCATTAACAAGTCATCGTAAGAAGTCTGGATTCTTGTAAGATGCATTAGTCCTTTTTACAAGTTCTTCCACACCCATCTCCTTTTCTAGAGTAAGATGAGTTCTGTTACTTTCTGGTACTAGAGAAGGGGGGGAAAAAGAAGACAAAAAAAAAGAAACAAGGAGATCCACAGGAGAGTGCCAAGAACTGGAGAAGTTCATCTAGTACAGGAAGTTTAGAAGGTCAGAGTTTATAGGGACAAATGGTCCCTCTCCTACAGAAAGCCCTGTTTCTAGAGAGGGAAATCAACTGACTGCTCCATCAGTTATCCAGGATGACAGATCAAATCTTCCTTCATTTCCTTCCTCTTTCCATTACACTTTGTGCACCTTCTGATATATTGCTATTCTACGTAATAACAGGTGTCCTACCTTACGGTAAACTTGCTAAGGAAGAGCTCAAGGAAAACATCTGACAAACCTGAAGACATAACATTTTTGGTACCTTTGGGGGGAATCTTAGGGGAAAACACTCAATCTGTGCCTCCCACCTCTCACTTGAGTGGAAAGACTCAAGGAGAAAAGACTTAAAGACAGGCTTCTCCGGGGAGCAGGAATACTGCACCTGCAGTGAGTGAAGAGAGAATGCTTTATGTCAGTGCAGTTATTAAGACCTTTGCAAACATTCTCGTAGCCACAGTCCTGGTAGGATTTTCACAATTTTTTTTCTGTAAGGTTTTTTCCCTACTTTCTCTTTGCTCTACAGACTGAGTAGGCCATGGGTGTAGTAAAATAATTAGCTCAGTATTCACTGGATTTCAAGATAGTCTATTAATAGATAATGGAGAGGAGGCTTGGGCTAAATATTATACAGGAGTTACTGAAGAGGCATGTGTTGTTACAGACATAAAGAAGAGAAGCCTTCTTTGAAAAACATTCCGTACTAATCATTTCTCTTTCAGTTAAGGAAATGGTACGATCCTGCAAGTTAACCTCTGAACCTAACCAGCAATCATTTATTTCTCTAATTTCTTTGTCTGACCTTTCAGAAACCCAACCGTATCATAATGACAGTGATGATGCACACAGTCAGAACTGGGAGCAAGTAATAGTTCCCAGATCACTACTATTCTATTTGCATACCATTTAGTAAATTGGTCTCTTGGGGAAAAATAAAAAAATAAGTCTTACAATTTCACAGCATTTTCTCAGAAATTTTCTAACATTTTGTTTTCTGAGGTTTTGCACTAACTATCAACAAAGTCAATTGCAGCAAAGTTAGCAAGTAAACCCATAAATAGCAAATTTGGCCATTATTCCTAGGTTCTGTCTTATGACTGGGTCAATCTTCAGTTATTACTTTCAGAGTACATTTTTAAAAATTCTTTCTGTTAATGCTTCTGGCTTCCTGTAAGTAAACCAAGTTTGCTCTTAATTGTGGAAAACTAATTTTTCTTAAACAAGTCAATATGATCCTCCATTTTCCTCAAGTCTTTAAAGCTTTCCCTCCTCCAATTCAGACAGAACTACCAGGTCTCCAGGATCGCATTTCAGCAAATTGTGGGTTGGATATTTTCTGAAAAGGGACTTTAACAGGTTGAACACAGCTGAGAAAAGGAAGTTCTATAGACTAATATTTCAGCTAATGCCTTCTTCATAAGGCATTCAGCCAAAACATTCATCTGCAGAATTTCCTTCCTAGTTATATAGTGAGATTTACCCTTGAGTGTTTGTAGTGATAGATATAGCTTTCAAGAGACCAGCTCTCACTAACAGTCTCAAAGGCAGGCAACAAGAACTACAAACAATACATAACCTGCACCATGAACTGCTGTACCCAGTGTCTTTGCAAGTTTTGGTCATTTTGTCTGATCGCTCATCTTTCTGAATCATTTTTCAGGAATCAGCCACCTTCTGCTGGGGAATTCCCTCTCTACTGTTCCTTGTGAAGACCTCAGTTACAGATGGCAATGACAACATTTCAGTTCACCTGGGATTTTGATAGTGTTTACCGTCTTATCAAGCTTGAGGAAAACTTACTTAAGGCTATATTTCATTGTGTTTTGATATTTATTTTGGGAATAATGACCCCCAAAAAGTCTGTTTCAGCTCAGCTGACATTTATGACACAGAACAGCTTTCACTTCAAAAAAAGGAGGCACTTGAGCCTTACCTCACCACACGTGACTTAAATAAATGACTTCTAAAAAGTATCTTCTGGTTTTGGATAAAACATCTGTATTTTAAGTTAAGGTCCAGTTTGAGTCTTGCACCAAGTTCACGCTGAAGAAGTCCTACTGATTTTGGTGGAATTATTCCATCTTTCAGTAAATACGAGAGCAGTGTCAGAACACGGAGAAAATCCCTTTTCTTCAGGAATATGGACAAATATCTAGATTATTTTTTTCGTATAATTAAAGTCCATAATAATAAACTAATTCCTTATTTTACAAGTTACTCCATCTAGATTAGACCACAGATGGTGTTCCTGTCTTAAACAGCGTATGCATTTTGTAAGCAAAACTTCTAATACTGTGGGTAAGGCAGGATTATATTGGAGACACTGTTAATTTACGTGTCGAATGCTTTTAAGAGTTGAAAGTGTTCACTCGTAACTGTTATGAATTCAGCAGATGTTACAAATTACATGCATATAATGTAAATGTAATGTAAAAGACATGAATTCTGTCTAATGTCTTTTTTCAGATTAATTGGCCAACATGTTAAAAAACACATCAAGATTAGGATAGGTGAGGCTGATCTCTGGTTAAAAATAAAAAATTATTTAAAGGAATCAACAAAAGAGTTCCCAGGTAAAATTAATAACTGTATTCAGAAAGGCGGGGCTGTCTGTTGTTTGATGCTTCAAAATAATTTATAAATTACACTTGCACCAATTTTTTTTTAATTTTTTTTTCCCCAAACATAGAACTGTTGGCATTCTTGATAGTCTACAGTAGCTGAAAATCTCACGTTCAGATGGAAAGCCACAATATTTCCTTCATGGAAGGGCCAGACAGCAACCGCATATTTTGTCTTAACACTTTTTACTATCCCGATATCTTAACACTTTTTACTATCCTAGGTGGACTGTAAAGCATTCAAAACACATATAAAATGGCAATGAAGTTATAAGGTCTCCATTCTGCACCCATTTCTTACTGAAGAAAAAAAAAAGGCCAACTAGCTAAGAATATAAAATGAATCAATTTTAAATACTTTTAGTTCCCAGGAAAAACAAACAAAACAACAACAAAAAAACCCCTCCACCCAAGATTATACCAGAGAACCCTTCAACTGAGCCAGGCAGCTTCCCTACAGTTACCAGGGTTTGGCAAAGACTGTTCAGCAATGACATTTTCTGGCAAAAGGAAAACTGGGCAAAAAGAACTGGAGAGCGGTGAGTAGTACTTTATGATTCAGACTCAGATAAATTGAATTACAAGTCTGGAACACCAAATAACAAGAAGCTGTAAATAAAGGTCATAAATGTTTCACATCAAGATATACACAAAGGGGTTGTAAAGCACTGCCATGTATGCACTCTATTCAAGCATACACAAAATGAGCACCAAGTCTTGTCACAGCGTGTTCAAAGGTATTAAAAATATTAGAAAAATAAAAAATGATAGACCCTTCAGCCAAAACAAGCAAGTAGGATAAAGATTCTTCATCTAGTGACCAAACAAAACCCCAAATATCTCCCTCTTCATTCCCCAAACCCCACTAACAAAGTAGCTTGTTCATTTTTTTCGGCTGTTTTCAAGTGTTTGTGGATTTCTGTTTTTGTCCAGAAGCTGAAGTATAAATAAATCACAATAAAGACTGCCCCCGTGTTATTGTTGACTTTATGCAAACCAGGAGATGCTGAAATATTCACACTATGGCTCAGTATCTTAAGATTTGGAACTCCGCAAAGCACCTAAAATAATTACTACCTTCTGCAGTCTGAATCCCCTCACGAATGCACACTTCAACAACCATTAGCAATCCCACGGGAGTTGAGATTAGGCCTTCAAACTCTTATAAAGCATTTAGCAAGACTCAAACTTGAAAAGATCCAAGTGCCCTTTACTACTGAGGAGATCACAACAAAAATAAATGATCAGGGAGAAAAGAAATGCCATCAAAACAATGCTTAGTGTAATATAAGGTTAAACTTCACCTTACAATGTTTACAAACTGGTTAACTTCTGTACAGGTCTAAAACAAGCAGTAAAACCTAAAACCAAAGCCCTAGTCTTCCACGTCTCACTCCCGTATGCAAGCCACTAGGTCTCAGTTACCTTAATTAGATACCACAAAGAAAAGTCAAAGTACAGATTGCTTTTTAATTTAATATACACTAGAAAAGACCTGAAGCAAATGTCAGTCTTAGCACAAAGAGTATGACCGATTGATGAATGAACTGAGGGTTTTGGACCCACATTTAATTGAACAGACCAAAAATCTCTTTCAATGGGCTTTGAATGAAATCTTTAGGGAGAAATCCTGGTTCTGCTGGAGTGAGTAGGAGCTTTGAGTTCCTTAACCAATGAAGTCAACAGTTAAGCAAGGAAGCAAACAGTCCAGAGTTCACCACAGAAAATATTCAGGGCTTCTCACCTCGAAGTTCAGCTTTCACATTTAAATTCTACTGAGGATAACTACAGTAGTCTGCCAATTTCAATCTGCAAAAAGGCAAGCGGAGCCAGCCAGACTCCTTCTGTGCAATGTACTGGAGACAGCATCACAAACCTTCTGTGCCTCACTTCGCATCCTCTGAAGTGGCAGACCACCACATCTGACTCACAGGCACAGCACAGGAACCACTCTAGTCACATTGATGGAGGTGCTTAGACTGCTACAGTAAGGACCAGAAAGAAACCTTATAAACAGCGAGGAGACCAAAAACTCAACACTTCACATAAACAAGAGACACTATCCTGCTCCCAGGGAAGCCAATGATAAAAGAGTCACTGACGTCAATGGGAGCATTTTCAAGCCTCAATTTAGGTTAAATTTGAGAAGAAGCGTCCAAGCAGTAGTTTTTGTCTTCCCCTTTACTCTCTCTATAAAAGTGAACAACTCCATCCTCACTAAATCATTCTCATGTTTGTCAGCTTCCTGCTTCTCCCTCCGTGGTGGGATCCAAGCAGCGAAGCTGTTTATAGATACACACAGACTTGTGCATGATTTTAATTTTATTCAACTCTGGAGGAAAGTAAGACTTGCCAGAGGTGGGTTTTGACACTACAGGATTCACTCATTTTCTTCATTCCCCTCATATTTCCAAGAGCAGTGGTAACACATTCAAACCGTAAGTCCCCTATGGATGCGGCACGAGATATAGTCCGTAAATACTCATGAGAGCTCCTATAGGCACTCCTTACAGTTTCAAGAACTCAATTCAAAAACTTTGAAAGACACCAGAGTACCCATAGTTTCAGGGAGGGATCTTGTCAGATCCTCAAAAAACATTAAAGGACATGGATACATAATCCCCCATTGATCTCGGAAGTAATTAGGTACCTAACCTACCTGGGTTACAGAACTCTGTAAATCCTGCATGTATTTGCATCAATACCTAGTGATTGCACTGAAAATGTGGGTTGAGGATCTTTGCTCCCATTGACTTTTGCTGAAGTGTAGGTGGGCTCTTAAAAGTTTGTATTGGTAGTGCCTAATGGCTCAAAAGGGATAACTGGAATGACTTAATGCTACTGCAATACTCACTGAAAGCTGACATCAGAGTTAAGCATGAGTGTTCACCTTCAACATTCAATTTCAGTTCAACAGCCACAGCTTCAGAAATTGTTTCCCAAGTGCCTCAGTCCCACATGCATTCACCTAGAGATTTCCAACCACTCAGCAAGGCTCCACTGAGCATCTTATTTCCTTTGATTTATGAGTCTCTCCAATAGGCAAGAGTTGAGGCAAAGCCTGAACATCTTGGAGAAAGTCAGGGGAACATCATAAATATGCTTGCGTTTATTTCAGTATGTGGCATTTGCTGCTTGTTGAGTGAAAGTTCCAGGGACTACAGTAACTGGAAAATGAACAAAGGAAGCATAGAGGGAACAAGGCAACTATGAGCATATTGACCAAATATCCCTTCTTCTTTCCCACACATATGCCCGATTAACAATAATCAAAGGAACAGATAGGTTTTATGCATTAAAGGGAATTGGGTCTCTCTACCCAGTTTGTTGTATGGTCACCTTTCGGCTCAGGGTGACAGGACTTTTTCAGAAGTCGCTTATTGACAATTTCAGTATTGTTTGAGCTTTATATTGAGATGAAGTTGTCTAAAATATATGACTTCCTGAATAGCTGCACATAGTTCTTTGACAGCATTTTCGCCTCACAGAGATGTTACAGGAGTGAGCTCTTCCCCCACCCCTTCTCAAATATTTCCTTTATTGTGAACTGAACTTCAGAGAAAGATCCAGGAGAGTAGCTATGCATCCGTCAGGCCCCACGCTGGCTCTCCTCAGGGGTGGGGAGCAGGCACTCCAAAGCTATCCTGCATGGCAAGTGGGGTCTGCACTAATTACTAACAGGCGGACATTGCAGTCACCAAGCTATGTGGGGATCTGAAGATGATTAAGTCTCCCCTGACATCACTCCAAAAGACAGTTACTCACCCTCCTCCAGCTTTCCCCTTCTTTTATAGGTGAAGAAAGGCCACAGCTAACATCACTGCCTCTGCAGTAAAGCCAGAAACTAGAGGAGAAAGTGATGGCTAACCACACAAGCTTCATGGTATAAACTTTGTTCGGGAATATAAAGCATTCCGAAAGTACAATTAACAGCCGCTGCTCCTGAAACTGACAACATCTGATGATTTATCATTTAGTTTACTTACCACCATTTCAAAGCCTTATCTTCAAGAAAACAGGGCAGATGAGCACATTGTCTGATGTCTCGGTTTAGTACTGTGCTTTGGATGCTTTCAGCTTACTCTCTATTTTAATAAGATGTGCCATGTAAAATAACAACAAATTCAGCTTAAACTTTGGGCAAGCTGCCTTGGTTTGCCAAAGCTCCCTGTGCAGACAATACTGCAGAAAGAGAGCAAGCTGGAAGCCTCCAGGCATCGCAGTTTTCTCAGATACATTAGTATGGCTTTATTCATAGTTCGATGAAATGGACCTGTCCAATACGGGCAGACCATCAGTGAGATTTCTGGAAGAAGACACCTGTTCAGCAGAGAAAGCTAGCAAAAGCTGAGCATGGAGAAGGC
Source organism: Limnodromus scolopaceus (assembly GCA_028565335.1). Taxonomy (NCBI): domain Eukaryota; kingdom Metazoa; phylum Chordata; class Aves; order Charadriiformes; family Scolopacidae; genus Limnodromus; species Limnodromus scolopaceus. The sequence goes on from JAOXNO010000033.1 coordinate 25,492,580, forward strand.
TTTGGCACACTGAATAAATTCTGTACATTCACATCAAAGAATATTCACAGGCAACCCAAAGGAAGTCAGCAGAAACTCCGGTAACTTAAAGAGTAGGAGACCACAATATAATCTGTTGGCATTTACGGAAATTGCAAACATAAATCAAATACAGAAAAAAGTGCTACAGAAAATAGCACTTTTAAAAAGAATTTTATTTATTTATTAATAAACCATACTTCCATAATCTAGACCATATATCGGCACAAGCAGAAACCCATCAATTTTCACCTTCTCATTCAGGACAATTTATGGTGTCAAAGTAAAAGAACTTGAAATTAAGCTGTTTAGCGAGTGAAGCATCTTATTTAAAGAAATAATTACCAATAGATAAGTCTTAATAAAAATAGTTAAGCAGAAGGCAACACAGAGCGGTTTGTCAGAGGTCCATGGTTCTCAAACCTTACTGAACATTTTCCAGCAATATACTTAGCATGTGACCTTTCTGTGGCTCCACAGTTTCCCCAACTGTTTTCATAGCTCATAAAACGTTTAGGAAGTGTTTATAAAAACTGCTTGAGGAAACCGTGCCACAAAGAACTTGAGCTTCACGTCTCAGCAGTCCAGCTTTGATTTAGTTCTCTTCGATGGGATTTCATTTTGCAAATGCCCCACTAACATCTGCATGCAGGCCCTCTTGGGATAGCACTGAGACATAGTCCAGTTTTATGTATATTACTTGGCCAAGTTCCTCCGGCATGTGATGGTTGACTTGCCTCTCTCATGAAATCACACATGCGAGCGCTCCCCACACATACACTTACTGATGGCCACTTTCAGTGATCTGACTGTGTTGGGAAGAAATATTATGTCATAAACACCATTGCAACATCTGTGATGGATCCTTTTGGAACCCAACACATGAACCGCCAAACCCAGAGAGCACTCTCGCATCAGAAGTCCATGACTGACGGTGCTTGACCTATTGCCCTGCAAGCTCGCCCCGGCTTTTTTATGCACGATCAAGCAGCCTGTTTGGAAACACACAGCCAGAGAAGTGTCACAGACGAGCTCTCAGTGTACAGCTCTCTGGAGAACGTTTGGAGAGTGCAACAACGAAACATGATCATGCAAGAACAATGAGGTTTAAAACCAACATTTTACTACGCTTAATTAACCAAAACCAACATTCACAGCGTTCTGCTGGAACTCTAGTCTTGAGCCACAAACTCATGACTTCCTGAGTCTTGGATATTAATTAGCAACTATCAGTAGCTTCTGAATATGCTCAGGATAAGGAGACTTGCCTCCACAGAAAGACCCTCCATTGATTTCCTATACTGTAGCTTTCAAATTAAACATCACCAAAACATTCTACCAAATAAAATAAGAAGTTCAGTCATAATGTATTCTACTTATAAATTAAAAAGAAAATTCTTCTGGTAAATAATAAATGCTTTAGTTCACACGTTTTAAATATAGCCATCTTTAATATCTTGTAAGTACAAAGGGAACATTGCCTTGCAAACTGATAGCCCTGTCCACTTGGCTAAGTCATCATATGCTTCACCAAAATCTTCTCACAAGAATTAATTAAACAAAAGGCACTTAAAACCTATTAATGTACCTACCTCCATGCACTTAAACCAGTCACTAAGACAGCTTGTGAAAAAACACCAATACCATGCAATAAAGTGCCACCAATAGCTATGGCAAATATTTATTTCTATTTCACTGGTAGAGATTCAATATCCTTCTTAACAGAGTAAGAGAAGCACTATTTGTAATAAAAATAAATTACAGCACACACATAAAACTTTTAGCACATACTTTTGACAATAGAACTTTTCCAGTTCAAGGCTGTTTTATGACACTAAAAAAAATGTTATTCAATCCCAGGAATCACTTATGTGATTTTTGAGGGTCTACTCAAGCGTGCACATTCTCACCCCTGTTAATTAATTATCCACTCCTAAGCAGTAAATAAGAAGCAGTCATTACCCTTGAGGAAAAAGCATGACATACATATCAGGTGTTAGACATAAAAAACAGCTTCAACTGGTTATTTGGTTCCCAGGCTTAGTGCGGGAATACAAATGAAACAAAGTAAGTAGAAAACAGCTACCCTGTTCTTAGCTCTAGGACTCTTTAGGAGTTGCCAAACAACAGAATGGTGCATCTTTCTTTAGGCTTCAAGTTATCATTAAGCTCAAGCCATTTAGGTTTTGACTCTATCTAGACATCTGCGGGAGGGACAGATGAAAAGCAAGTGCCCCACCTACACAGTCTTGACATCATTTCAGAGTAATGAACAAACTACGCTTGTGACATTGAGAGAAAATTGTAGCGTGCCCCTGTGAATCTTTTTTTTTTTTTAAATTCAGTTCCACTAAATTTTTCAGAAACCTGTTATTGGCTACATTTTATCAACAACGACCTCTCTGTTGTGCACACACACCACATTGCATCACCTGCTTTTACTTCATTTTTCTTCCCCACTGAAAAAAAGAAAGCCTGAAATGGTGCTCTCACTCCCCTTCACCTTAACTGGATGACCCAATCCCAGTATTTCTTACCATCCTGATGGCTAAACAGACACAAAAAAGGCACAAGGCACTGCAGATCTGAGAAATAAGGTCAAATGAAAGAGGTCTGAATTATGGCAAAGTATGACTTTTATTACTTATGATGGTTTATAACTCCTTTCTCTGAACAATTAGCCACATACTGTGCTACAGGTGGTTACACACTATATATTTGAGTACGTCCTACAAATAACTTATTTAACCTCACAGCTACAGCTTTTTACTTGAAAGAGTGGCCAGGACACCCCGTAACAGCTGCAACACTCAAGTTATAGGTTTTAAAAGCCAGGTTTTGTGTGTGCTTTGCTGCTGATAAGGTTAAGCATAAAAGCATAACTTTGAAGACTTATTTTGCAAGCATAGAGGAAAACAAAAAATATCATTCTACAATGACGATAGAAGGCTTCAGGATATTATCAAATCCCTGCTTATGGAAACCATGGAGAGAATATAAGAGCTGACACATTAGTATGTAAAAACCTACCTAACTCATGCTCTCCATGCTTAAAATCCCTACTTCACTGCAACCCAGTTTCAAGAGCCTTATTTCCTAGTGGACAAAAAACAGGCAAGAATCACATCTGCTTTGTACAATGGGACAGACTAGAAAGACCAATGTTTTACAATAATTGAAAGCCTTAGACACAATTCTTCTGCGGCAAAAGTCAACTTAGAAACTTAAAAAAAACCCAACCACCAAACCCCAAAACACTCCCTTCCCACAGCGTCCCATAACTTTAAACAGGTACGGACAAAACCATTCAGCAGACTCCTGTGTTTATGGTAACAGTACAAAACAGCACAAGCAATGTTTCCCATTAAAGAGGACAGTCTCCTTTGAGGTTGTTACCCAGTCTGCCCAGGATCCATTGCATAGCTGTTTTCTTTGCTACCTTCCTGTTTCCAGAGAACAGTGTAGTTGAGATGTGCACATACCCACGCTCTGAAAGTCTGTGCTCACCACTTGTCTTGAGAATGAATGCCATTGCCATTTAAAAGTCACAGAATTAGACTGTAGGTGAAAATAATATAAACTAACTAACATTAAACAGGGCATCTATTAAAGTCACACAGCCTAATTCCCCAATTCTTAATTAAAAAAATATCTATTGACATTGCCATTCTCTACATTCACCTCTGCACCACAGAGGTAGACTGAACATTACCAATTCTACACCACCAGCATATCACTGTTCATTTTATTAAGGACTATAAAGCTATAATAATATATAGAAATAAATATCACCTACAAGGATCTTCCATTCAAATGTATACATGCTTGCAGTAGTTTCTCTAGATACTTGAAATTTATCTTTGTGCTTCCTTGAAATACACATGGCTTCATCAAAATATAAGCCAACCTAAAACTGATGGAAAGGATAAGACACATGAAGTACGTGATTTAAATTTACCGTGCTCAAGGGCGGTAATTCCCTCTGCTGAGTTAAGCTGCAGTCCTTCAATCATCATTGTCAAGCAGGAATAAAAGAGGCAGTCAGCAAGAAACATTGCTCAGTCTGGAGAGCAATTCACAAGAGGAAATACTCTGAGAAGGCTCTTTGATATAAGACATGTCCTTTATGGCCATAGTGAGATCTTTCTTCGTGCTACTCAGAAAGTTCCTCACCACACTAGGACAGACTGCTGATATTTACTTTTTCTTTTTTTTTTTATGTATGAGAAAATTCAGGGCTATTTAAGAAATCACAACACATTTGCTTTATCACTGTGCAGTTAATGCTGTAGACATATACTAGCACATCTACAAAATTAAATCACTGCCATGCTGCAGTTATACTAATGAGCTGTAGCTGAATAGTTTTCTTTTAGAGGTAAAACAGGTGGAAGAATATTTGTTCAAAGCAAATCAAGTATGTGGATTATAAGTAAAAGCTTCTAAGCAGATCTTTTTTCCAGGGGGTTAAAACAGTATGGTTAAACAAAAATTGGAGATTGAATACTTGGGCAGAACCAAGGCTGTCTAGAGTACTCAGTCACCAACCCACATTTCTGCAGAGCCAGCAGGATGACCATGAACTCTGCTTGCAGGAGCACATCCAGTCCTGCAGTCCTTCCACTCCACCCTAGTGGGGGACCTGCATTGCCTCTTAACAACTCCTCCAGAGCACATACCATTCCTCCACCTAATTGAACTGGCAAGTAGAGCTGTCCAAGTTATTTGCTTGCAATGTACCCAATCTACAAGCTTACAGCAGCTAATTGCAAGAAAGATGTTTGGTGTCTTAACAAGACCAAAATCAAAACACCTTCCTACCACCTGAGCTGACAAAAGGACTGATGTTGTGAACTTGAGCAAAGAAATTTTATTTTTAAACATGCCATTTCTCAGCTATGATGCATTGCTGTCATTAACTTGGGAATTGTCTTACAATTTTCTATCCCATAAAAGTATGACATTCCAACTGATGGAGAACAGGGTTACGTCTTTAACTGGATGGCAGCCCACTACTTAAAAGGCACCTTGCTTGGTTGACGCAGTTATGTTTCTGCCAGCCTTGGAGCACAGACAGCCCAGTCTCATGTGGTTTCACTTTTGCGTTTGTTTCCCCCTTTATTGCAGATTCCACACCTGAATATGTAATCTTCAATGGTGTTTTGCGTGCTTGGCTAGAACTAAAAACTTTTATGCTCCAGCCTTGCATTTCCCAATATATAGATGAATATGAAGGATTTACACACACGGTACTTCTGACCTCCTGCTGCGGGTAGTATTTCAGCAAGATGTCTTTTTTTGGCAGGGAAGGGGGAGAAGGGAAAGAGGGAATTCCCACCTTTTTTGCAATGGCTGTAGGACCTCAATAATTTAAAGTAAGGTGATAAATGACCAACAGAAGTGTCCCATATTTTATCTCAAACTCTTCTTGCTACAGCTTCCACACTATTATTCCACGCTACATCTGATCTTTTGATTACACCATTGTATAATCAAAGAAACATAATGAAACCAATTTCAGTATTGTCAGCCCTAATTAATTTATACATCAGCTATTCCCTTTCTAAGGGACTATAGGCCAAGATAACACTCTACTTACACATATTTGTATCCCTGTCACTCTATGTGGCAACTCTAAAAGCAAAACTTCACAGGAATTTATGACTTGACTGTACATTACACAAAGAAAACTTAAGTCACCTTTTATGAGTCCTTTGCCTGTAGAGAAGAAATGCAGAGCAATACTGGCTTACCATTGCTGGAGTAAAAGTCATTAACTCAAACCAAAAGCCAAAAAAAGCTAGGACAAGTCACAAGAGCTTTGAGAGAAGCTTCTCCCCAGCACAAAGAAGAGTTTTTGATAAAATTCTCCTTTTTCCTGAATAATGGAACAGTGTTACACCCACAATGATTTACAGCACGAGCTCCAGTGTGAACATGGACAAGAAGTCCCAATCCTGCAGTTACTAGTAAGCCTTCAAAAACATGATCCCACAGAGCAAGCTTGTTCAGGTACAGCCAGAACTTTGAGTGGTACACAACAGCCAACACTTTGAACACCTGATCTCAGCATATTTGTGCATTCCAAACGTAGCAAGTTATTGCTTCCTGGCTGATCGCTAATACAGCTGTATGTTTGCATTATGCCTGGGGGCAGTTATAGGTCTCCAGCAGCATTTTAATAAGATATTTTATACATATTTTCTGAACTCTATTAAGAAATTTACCACACGAGACACTCCCAGGAAATTACAGAGGGGAAAAAACACCCAACACCAAACAAAAAAACCCATAGGTCCAGCCCAGCCTCTTACTGTCAATATAGCATTAAGGTTACACTAGATTAGATCGCACTCAGAATAGCTGAAGCCTGCACCCAGGATAAAGACGCACACTGATGATGATTTGGTCACCGTACAGGGGTTTCTGTAAAAATAAAAGGCCTTTCAAGAGTTTGAAGCCATGGAAAGCTGAGAGAGTGAAGCAGTCACATTTATTTGCACAACTAGGGTTTGGCTGTTGTTCCAAATGGCCCAGTTTACCATTTTCTGGGATCAGATATATGATAATACACTCAATAGTGCTCCACCACTCCTGAATAGTAGAGTCCTACTGGCACAAAGGTACCTGTAGATTACAGTCAGGAGACCCTCATTCAATAGGGAGAATTGTTCTTCTGCAGTAACGTGTGCTCACAGTGCCTATACTTTACCGACTCAAGCTCCTAATGAGCCTCGTGAAAGGAAAAGAGTAAATAATTACCCGGGATTTATGTATTAAAGGCTGATTAGGTTATTCTTCTATCTCTTAAAAGAAGGACCCTACCACAAGAGATAAGAAACCCGTTTATTTCTAAAGAAGTGACAGTCCATCAAATCATTAAAGACAAAAAGGTTTGCAAAAAAAAGGGCTGTCACATCTGTCAGTGTTAATATTCAGGTATGGCTTATAGAGACAACTTATCATGTCTTTGGAGTCAAAAACTGCCTATGTTTCATGTGAGCCAATAGGAGGTCTTAAGTTGGAGGAAAATGCAAACCAGACATTGCCAAGCTATTCTGCAAGACGATGGATATATCTTCACTTCTAACTCCACTGTGAGCTCACTTGCAACATGCCAAACACATGGCCACATCTGACATTTTACGCATGTCAAGCCTGTCTCCACCGTTACAGCCTCACCTGCGAGGCAGTAGGTGAGCACCAACTTGATGTCCAGAAACCGAGCACAGCCTTCTCATCTACAGACATGCTAATTCCCATGTGGATGCAAGACTTGCCACAGGGAAGCAGGAAGGCAACACGCAACTAATGTTTGGGGTTTTTTGTTCTGGGTTCCTCCTCCCCTCCCCAACAGAAACTTGGCGGTTGAAGTAAGGAATTAATTTGGTGCTTTAGCACAAAGACAACTATCTTGTTTATTGACTGAAGCACCGGGTGTTTTCTTCATGCACTGAGAACTGTTTGTTGCAGTGACATGTATAGGAGTACACAGTAGTTAAGTAAATGTGACTTGCCTTTGCTCTCATTGAGGAGAGACAGCAGTGTTTCTAGATACACTATTTACATGTTTTAGAGCTAGCACAATCTGTTAAGTCAAACACTTATGCAGAAAATGGCATGTTTTTTATTAGGGAGGGGCTTCAAGTCCTTAAACTCAATTCAGAGTTCCTCCTACTTAGAAAAAAAATGAATTAAGTGAGGGAAGACCCAACAGCACAGTTTCAAATTATTGAAAAGTGAGCTATGAACATTAAGAACAAGACTAAAATTAATTCTAGGAATTTAACAATTCATCTGAGAGGACTTCAGTATTTTGAATTTGGCAAGGTTTACCAATTCCAGGAACAAATGATTTTTTTAAAAAACCCTCTAAATGGTAATGAAATTATCATAATTTCCCTAAGGATTTTCAGCTAACTCATTTCTTTCAGGATCATGTTAAGCATCCAACATTTCTGAATAGCTTCCAGTTGCTGAACACCAGCTTTTATGATAAGCAATTTTTTAGCCCTTTCCTTTGCACACGGACTACAAAACTGAAAACTCAACCTGTGACTCCCATTCCTTTTCTACCCTGCTCACCTTTCCTCTACTCCTCACCCTTCCTAAGGTCTTTTTCTATATTATTTCATTCATGAAAGAATCAAAGCAAAAACTAAGAGGGCAACTGGACAGTTTACTGGGCAAGATCTTTTGTTTTAAGTTACACAGTCTGGTTTCATGCCCAGCCAAGGGTCTACAGCAAAGGAAATCTGGTGGTCTAACCTAAGGCCCATGGCAGAGACATGCTGTATCGCCAAAGCAAAACACATGATTCCACAGAATCCTAAAGCATATCTGCTGCCTCTTTGCAGAGAAATGAAAGTTGACATGAATGGAAATTAAATTACCTCCTTCCCCCAGAGGCAGTCATTGTCCCAGGTCAGAGGTATGCAAAGAAAAAATGAAAGAGTTCATATTTCATGGCTTGCACCATAGCTGTGACTAGACAGACAATATCTTCTATTTTTTCCTTGCCCCCCTGCCCTAACTTCCTGACTTAGATTCTCCAAATATTCTTCATAATAGAACTATTAGAATATAGGAGGGGGGGCAAGGGGGAGGGAAGTGCATATTTAAGCAAAGCATTAGTTGTGGAAATGTGCCGAAATTGAAAATTGTGTGGTTTTGTATAAAGGAAGAGGATACTATCACATAACCTCACTGAAACATATGGTTTGCATTGATTCTCAAAACCCGTAAATAAACACACTAGGAAAATCATTATGAAATTTTTAAGAAATTGTTGGTGGGAACTGGAAAAGAAGAGACACGGCAAAAGAAAACAGACTGTCAGAATTGCAACTGCAAGCTAGCTGAGAATAGATACTTTTAAAAACAAGCTTATGTTTCACAAATATTTACAGTAGGTGAAAAGCCTAAAGGCACATAAGAAAAGAAGCAAGAAGACAGCAGAGTTACATCATTAAGGCCACCATGAAAATTTCTGGATTTTAATGAATTAGGAAGCCCTGCATAGGCCCCTTTCAGTGATTTAATCAGAATCCAAGTTTGGTATTAACATGGATGAGTTCTACCACACGTGTGATCTGTAAACATACATATAAACCAGAAGAGGTAACACACAAATTTTTCAATGCTTGGGATATTTAAAGAAGTTGATTATTTCTTTTTCAACGCTGTGAACAAATTATCTTCCAGATGACCAGTAATTTGTCTTGAAAAATTATCCTGTTTCATGAGCATTCAGAAGGAAAAAAAGTTCCATGACATACCACGCTACTGCTTTAGAGTTGCACATTTTTAGTTCACTGAAACTGCAGTATTAAATGTGTTGACCTAAGATATTACAAGTATGAATCCATTAATTAATATTGTTTTGTTTTCACACTAGCCAAAGAATAGATACACAGTCAATAACAAAACTCTGCTGATGAGTAGTCACTCACAAAGGGACAGTAAAGCAATCACTTCTGACTGTCTATATCCTTCAACCCTCAGCCAGTTCACACTCTGATGAAATGTTTTTCCTTTTTATCCATCAAGATGTGAACAGGTTCATTAAATCATGTTTGTTTTCCTGACTTGACCAAGGCAGGTTATCCATATAAAATAAGACACCAATAATAAGGCAGCGTAAGGTGATTTAATTCCTCATCTTACACAATAATTAAGAAACAGCCCAGTATTTAACCCATTCTTCATCTGTATTTCGTATAGATGCAGCACTGAGATACATTTCCATTCTTTTCTGTTGCTTTAAATCTTGTCACCAATCTTAAAAATACAGGAGTCTCAGAGGGTTTTACAGTAACCCTCACTGATCTTGTTAAGACTGCCACCAAGCAGGACTGGCAACCTGCTCTCTAGCTCTGCTCTGCACGTTTATGTTTCTATCCTATTATTCAAGAGAGAAGTTTTGTTTATTCTTATCCATGATAATTTCCACTGTACCTGCTGAAACTCTTCTACCAGTTAGTCCAACACTTGGCTGTAGAGCTCGGAATACGTAAGCACATTTTTTCAGGAGCTGAGTATTAAAGACTTCTAAGTCACCAAGGAAACAAAAATGTGAATGTGGTAAAAGAAACACTTTCCAAGGGAAAGACACATATTTTTAAAAGCTTGCTTCCCTGGATCCTTTATGAAGTGTTCCTGATAGAAGCAGTCAAATGGAATTTGATTTTTCTTCTCCTAAGGAGTGTTGGGGTAAGAAGACGGACATGCTGCCCATAACACTGAGCTCAGTTGCATGACAGGCTACAGTAGGTTTGTGATTGTACATGCAAAGAGAGCCTGTCTAACCACATCTGTCTTGTCTTTGGAGTCTTCTACACAGATAAGCTGATGACAGCTCAGAGAAATACATGCCATTTCACTATGGACAAATCCCTTCGTGGCACACACTTCTGCTATTATAAAAATTGCAATAACAATAATGCTCAATCCAACTGGAGCCTTCCTAGGGAAAATAAATAAGTAAACCCGCACTTCCCTCCCCGAACAACCTCAAAACATGTCCAGGAAGTATCTAGATCATCCACTGCTGCAGCAGTAGGGCTGTTGGTCATCGTGATAGGTGGAGTTTATCCATCTTACCCTGAATTTACTCTCTGGCATAGGATTGTTGATCCCGTGAGAGTGGCTTTATGTTCAAAGCATTCTCAAAGCTTTGTTTCCTTTGAGGCACATTCTGTATCCATCAACATCAAGCCACAAGCTCCATTTTTTCCTTGTTAATTATGCCTATGCTGCTCTGCTCTGGCTTTGTTCATTGCAGAGCTTTGATAAATGAGCTTTCTGCCCTCATCATTCTGAGGACACAGAGGGAAGTCCCATCCAGATCCAAATGAAACGATGAAAATAAGGAAATGGTTTGGTTTTCATATTAGAAATTGATGAACTGTGCAGGAAAGGGAGGGAAGGGGGGCGGGGAGACGAGGAAGAAAAAAAAAAAAAAGAAAAAAAATTTCAGAATTAACTAGACTGGACCAGCAGCTCTGACTTTCTGAAGCTGATGGGTCAGCCAATTCTGGATACACAGTAAGGCTTGTCTTATTTGGGTAACTTTTCTTGTGAGTGCATCATGTTTCCTCTGTTTAGTAACTGCATAAGCGCCTCATTAGACCACTAGGACCACTAAGAGATGTCCCGGCTTTGTGACCAAGTGACCTGTCAATAATTAAAATTATCTTTCTGCTTAGTACCATACTTCAAATATTACGGTTAGTCTGTATCAGCTCACCTCTGCCTCTATGAAGCACAACAGCAAACAAAGCAGCCTATAGTTTAGTTTTGCATAAGCAGTAGAGTACAGAAGTGGGTCTTTGTAAGGGTGCCAGCACCTGCTTCTCATGGAAGAAGGAAACTGTGTGCTGTGCTGGTACTAACTAGTAAAATTACTGCAGTCTGCACAGATTGATTAGAGGTCTGGAAAGCAAGAATACCATAAAGAAAAGTGATTTCAAATTGCTTTACATAATCAGCTACGATTTTTGGCTTAAGCAGGTATAACATGATGACAAAACATGCTTGAACAGCAGTAGCCACCTGCCACTCTACATACCCTGTCCCCTGTCAGGGACGCAGCAGTTCCCACCAAAACTCCAGGCTCAAAGCTTAGTTGTAGGACAGCTCACTTCAAGAGAGTACAAAATAGCCTATTCCAGCTCTCTGCTCACCAGAATCAGCGTTTGTGAAGCAGTGGTTTTCTGTGCTCTTTGCCCAGGGCATGCTCAGAACAGGGAACATCACGTGCTGCAACTGTCACGTCCAGAGGGCAGTAGCCCAATGCCATGGCTAAGAGGGAGCACGTTTCTTTCACTTATGATGTTAATTCCCTCTTTTTGTCTGTTTTCTATCAAACAAAACATCCTTCACTTTTTAGTAATAAATTACACTGAAACAGATCCAAGGGTACCTAGAGGGATAACCAGCTGTATTTAAGTTCACTTAATTTCTTTGTTCTCGTGAAAACTTGCGAGTTTCAGGCATGGTACGAAGAAGGAAACAAAACAGACTTTATATTCAGAACCAGAATATCTCAGTGTTCCCATGACCTGGCTCCTTTGTCTCTGGTTGTATCTGATTTTTCTGAAGCTCCCAACAGCAGGATGGCTTTTTTTTTTTTTTTTTTGCCAACTGCAAGTCATCATTACACTGGGTGAAACGAATGCAGTTTTCCCCTGTACTCTAAGCTGCCAAACACTTTTACCTGCTGGCTTCAGTCTTGGCTATCCACTGCAAACAAGCCAACAATATCTTAAAAGTTAAGTCTGAAATAGATATTTTAGAATTAAACTTCATTGTCCCAAGCCTAAATAGGCTCACCTGGAAATGCCCAGATCTTGAAATATGATGCAATTTGTTTTGAAGTAACTAAGAGTAAGATGCAGAATTCTGAGGTGACCAAAACTGCTACAACTACACGTGTCATACACTACATGTATGACCTGCTGACCAGGTCATACAGCCCCTTCTGCAAATGCACGCTTTGGGCAGTGGGGCCACAAACAGGCCTTGTCCCTCTCCTGCCATTCCTCCAATACAGTCACCAGTGGAGCAATTCAGATGGCAGGGGCTATGGCCATTCTCTGCCCCTTCAGCACTTTCATCAGTATCCTCTACATATGTAGACTTCTTCTCTGACCTTATGCTTCACACGCCTCACGTGTTTCTCCTGTTCTCATAAAAAGCCCCTCTCACTCTACGTTTTACTTATTTGGACTAGCCACTGTTTTGGGATACTCGTTTCGCATTCACTAGTCAGTATTACTAACCCAACACTTATTTTCATGTCAGTGGCACTTAGCTTCTCTCAGAACTTCTCTTCAGCCACTATGAACGGGATACCTGCATGTCTAAATGTATGGAGAATTTGCTAAGTTGGTTAAATATGCACTTAAAAAAACCAGTAACAAAACGGGCAGTATCAGACTAAGCTGATAAACATGGCATAAGCTCAGCAATTACCCAGTTGCATAGCATATCACAGTCCATCTTGTGCTGTCAGTTTTCTTCATTAGCTTATTAGTTGTGCCTACTAGATGCCTATACCAGTTATTTATGTATTTGCACACACACTGAAAGGATCTTCTTTTCTCAGTGCTAAGTTCTCTTGGTGATAGAGGAGGGGAAGCAGGGAAGCGAAGCTGGATAGCCCTACCAAGTCATTACCTGTGCTAATGTGAAAATCTTCAAATTCTCTATTTTCAGAGACATCCGATAACTTTGATTAAGTCTTATGCTTATTTTTAAAGGCAAATAAATATGTTGTTTTTTCAAATACTTAGTTGGAGCTATGGCATTCCACTCGAGTTTTGACATTGCCATACTGGAGAAAACTTAACAGTTGAACAGTCCCTTAGAGAAATCACATTCATATATCTCCGGAGTATAAAATCAGCTAACCAGTCAGTACACCTAATCCCAGAAACATGGGAAGCACCATGAAAACTCGGGGTATTCAGGTGTCTTTCCTCGTACCTGTGTCTTCTTTTCATACAGTTACATCAGGAAAAGCTCTAGATTCTCCCTATGCCTAAGAAAAGAGAGTGGAAAAAGCTGAAGGGAAGGTTGTTCCAAAATAAAAATAGAGTTTGCAAAGTGTGGTGACTTGTGTAACATGCCTTCTGTTTCACTGACATGCAAGCCAGGCACATCTGATATTCAGCTGTTATTTTTTCACACAAGATAGTGGGATTATATCAAACACTGTGTGGCTCGCCACAGCAGAAAGGGAGGTGTGCCACGTGACTTTCATTTGACCAACATGAATAAACATTTCACTGAAAGCTTTCTTAGGAAACATAGTCTTCTTGAAATAAAAAACATATTTTGAAAGAGAGCCCACAACAGAAGTCCTGGAATCTTTGGCTTTTGCGTAACATGGCCCATTTTCTGGGATAACCATCGTGGTACAACGGTTCTCAGGACTGCCTGGTTTTTGGCCTTCGAGTTACAGCATACATGGGTTTCAGATACTCCTCGTTTGGCAGCTGGAATAAGGTACCTCGAAACATCAAGGAAACTGAACCCCAGATACAGTGACTAGCTATTAGTTTTCGTGCTGGCGGTGGGCCAAATTGTGTTCATTTTACTCGCAGGAGCCATCCAGCTGAGGTCAGTGTGATGACTCACATGAGCAGAGTGCACAGGACTTGGCATAACGTGCTGCAGAAGTGCAGATGTGGAAACTACTCTACAGCCAGAGACAAACGACGAGATTCGCAAGGCAACAAAGGATTTGAAGTTTTTTCTGCTGACCTGTTCATGCACTGAGACCCAACCAGACAATCACAACTCCCTAATGGTAGAGTTTATTGCTAGTATGTTATTTATGGTTTCAATAACCTATGTCTCAAGAACTCACTAGTTCAACAGGACTCACGGACATTTTTCTGAGCACCTACTGCAAGCTAGATCCAACGATTAGGACTTGAATACAGAAAATAATGAAAGGTTCATCATTCTGACAAAATCACCTTGAGATATTAGCATTTCCCTACATCCAGAATATGGGGAAATAATTTTCCCAACTCATAATGTGGAATCTCAGTTAGTTTTGTTACTCAAGACTAACCTTCCAATGCTATTGCTGGTATATTCTCTCCATACTATTAATTAAATCTTAAAATAAATAAATAAAACAGTAAAAAAAAAAATTCTAAGCCTCCAAACTGTGGAAAAATTGAGCAGCTGTATTAGTTTCCAGTACTTTTTTTTCAAATTCATCAATCCGTTCACTTTGAGTAGATACTCTCAGATGGATCAGCTTCATCTGTAGCATGAAGGACGTGGAATGACTGTGCGTGAAAAAATCTGAACAACTGCAATCCTATATGAATTTGCATTCCATTTGGAATAACTCACAGACAGCAGGTTGGAAACTCTATCAGTTTTGACTTGTGGAGTGTTCCTGTGATTTTCCTCTCTCTGAGGGCATATTTGACTCTCCCCAAAGAGACCAGGAGTTCTATCCTACAACTTCAGATGGATCACTAGATGCAAAGGTCACCTGCACTACAGCTTGCTACATCTGCTACCTCCATGAGCATACACTCTGCTTAAGTACTCCTTCCAGGTTCTTCCTTGACTGTGGTTTGCCCAGAACATCCCATGAAGGGGAACTTCCAAACCACAGAAAAGGAAAACATTACAAGCCACTACTGACTGTGGATTGCCCTATCAGTCTGTGAGGGAGCACAAAAGAGAAACAGAGAGGAGAGAAAGAGAGGAAGAGGATTTGGCAGAGGTCCCTTCCTGATTTCTACACCATCCAAACTCCGGATATAAAATACAGAAAAAGAACAGGGGGATAGATCTGGGGAAACCGGACAGGGTTTTTGGTATGAAGGGAAAACCTGATAACAAAACAAGAAGACTCGGTTCTAAATTAGAATCATAGAATCTTCTAGGT
>JAOXNO010000033.1:25508118-25524801 GCA_028565335.1 Limnodromus scolopaceus
TCTCTGGACCCGCTCCAGCACCTCAATGTCTTTTTTGTGGTAGGGGGCCCAAAACTGGACACAGTACTCGAGGTGGGACCTCACCAGTGCTGAGTACAGGGGGAGATTAGATCAACCATATCTCATAGATTTATTCTGACTTACCACAGAAGTAATATTTTATTCTGTTTGGGGTTGCTGTTAAATTTCATCCATTAATATTCTCCTTGCTTTAGTAGGGGTGTGATTATCAACATCAAGATAAACAAAACAAAGAGATTTTGGCAAATGTATTAGAATTTCCTTGAAACTAGACCAAGCATGTTCTGGCCTTTCTTCACAGTATTTAAATTCTAGATAATTTCGGGAAAGAGACTGGTTGCTTTGCTGACTTTGTACACGCGTGCCTAAGTTGGTTTGGCCATTAGTTCTTTGCAGTCCTGGCAGCAACATTAGCTGGCTTATAACATTATGCACACCACAGGGATGGGTTTGATGTCTGAAGCACCGACAAATGTTCCACTGTAAACCAGTAAACACTGGTTCAACTAAGTGGAAGCAATAATGTCTTCAGCAATCCAAGATGCACATAAGATATGAATGTGTACTTTTGAGTATGCCTCCATTCTCATTTTCTCTTGCTCCCTGGTTCCCCTTTCAACTCTCTCTTGATGGCTGCTTTCTCCCAGCTTCAGCAGGAATAAAACCAGGTTCCCAACCTTCCCATATGACTCTTCAAACAAGCCAGTTCTTAGTCTGTCCCTATCCGTGGGGCACCCACAATCAGCTTATACACAACTCTCTCATGTGAACACACACACATATCATCTCGGTCTTTTGCCTCAGAAATTAGTGGTGCTACAGATGGAAACTGACCTCTGGGGAGACCCCTGCTGTTATGACAAACCCAGCTCATCCTGCCCAAGCTCTCAGTGGACAGTTTGTCACTGTATACAGGCTGTTTGTCAGCTCAAGTGAAATGCCCCAGAGTTTCCCTCTAGCACCAAGCAGTACTGGTAATTCTTTCTTACAAGGATGGGCCTTTCTGCCCCAGCCCACTGGGGCTGCAATCACAGCTGGCACAGGCGACCTGCTTCAACGTACAGCAAGGGACTGCTTCGAGTGCTAATTGAGGTGAAAAGGAGACAGGTGTTCATTAAGCACAGCTAGAAGCACTTCTAATTCACCATTTTAAATGTGGATGGCAGGTTTCCCACCTTATCTCAGCTTAACCATAATTTTGGGTATATAAAATTAGAGGGGGAAAATGGCTACAGAGTATTCCTGAAAAAGAGGTCAGTGAACAAAATACTCGCTGTCCAAAAAAATACCTATGCATGTACACACTTTTATTTTAAACAGATATTAATCTAAATTAATTTTAAATAACTACTTCAAATAGCAGAAAACAGGCTCCATCCTGCCCACACATGGAGAAACACAGCATCTCAACCGAAAAATAGCTGGTAGAAATTGCTTGAATTTGGCCACATTACCGAGAAGCACATTTTGTCTATGCAGGATTATCAAGACGGAGCTATTGTCGTTCCCCATTAATTTACGTGACTTGGTATGGAAGTTGACCAAATTTGCAAAGCGCATTTGCATTATGTTGGCAGCTCTGGGCAAACCTAATAAGCCCACTTGCTCTTGAATTTAAGGGGACTTCTCAGATGTATGTTGAATGAGTTCTGCACATGCCAAGTTATGCAGAACTTTACATCAGTGGGCGAAGTCTGATTAGAGTCACAGCGTATAACACTACCATCACGTGTCTTGCTTGTTTGATGGTTCAGCTCTTTTTTTTTTTTTTTCAGCTGTAAAATAACTAAAGCACATCGTACTAAAGCACATCTGTTACAGGCCTCCCACTTGCCATGTGAAGTCTGAGGAAGAGCCTTGAGCTAGTCCTAAAGACCACTCTCATAACCTAGCCCTAAGCAAAACTTACACTGATTCTTCACACTGCAATCAATCCTTGTTTAGTTTTGTAGTCTAAGTACAACAGCGTCTGTCTTCTGTCAGCTACAGAAAGCCATATGTGACATTGGGCACTGGAAAGCAGGCAAGTTTTGTGTTTTCATAAGAAGTTACCCCAAGAACTTCAGGACATCACAACTAAAGAGACAGGTTTGCTTAATGTTAATCAGGGGCAGGGTTGCATTCAGTTGCACCAGAAGTTTAAAGACTTGGTTTAAGCCAGTCACTGCAACACTGTCTCTTAACAATTGACTTAACTCCTGCAGCAATGGCACTTCTACGGTTTCTTGTAATTAGCACTTGAATATTTTTAATGTACACAAGAAATCTACCAAGAGTGACTTATGCTTTTACTATTCTGTTTTACACCTCCCTGTGAACCCTGGCTTTCCTAAATCTTTCCCTTTGTGCATCTATGAAAGGAAGAGCCAGCAAACACTTCTGTTCCAACGGCAACATTATTAGCCATTGCAGAGGTGGCAAAGAATTCATAAAGAAATACAGCTTTCTGAAGGTCTGCAGGACGAAAGTCCTGCCAGTGACTATGCTAACATTTAACAGGGTGAGTCCTCTTGTGTCAGCACTCAGGTGACCTTGCGTAGCATTGATGTCACCTCCACTTCTCCAGGAAAGTGCAGTTTGGTAGGACACCTCCTTAGCTTTTGCAACCTTGTCCAGAAGTAGCTGAGGGAGAGCCTTTCCAGCCAAATTCAGTGGGATCAGATCAACTCTGCTTCTTGACATAATTAGCTCACAGCAGCAACCCTCCCACCCTTCAGGCAGCTTTAGCTGCATTGTTGCCAATACCTGTGCAACAATATATGGGCACAATACCTTACGTGATGCTGCCCTTTGTAATGCAGCCATGCTTCTAAGGCATCTCTTCTGATCCAAAAGGTGACTACTGGCTCTCTTTTACCTGCGTGTGAAAAGGCATCATTGTTTTTCCCATTAACTGTTCTAGCAGCTTGAAAAGTTCTTTTTCCTTTTTGTTTTTTTTAGGCATCTCCATCCTCTAAGACAATTTACAAGAACAAACCCCTGCAAATATTGACTTTTGTATTTATTGCGCTGTTCTAATTACCACAAACATTCTTCCTAGTATTTCAGACACTCTGTATACCTTGCCTAACAGCTACATTCTGTTGCTGACACCAGCATAAATTAAGTCTTTCTTGGTGGGAAATGGTGCTATTTAGAAATAGAAGGCAACAATAATAAATTCAAGGAAAAAAATGCAAAAATTCTCCATGACCTTCCTGACAACTGCTGTAATGGTCTGAAAACTGCAGATGTTTTTCCACTAAGTTTTTACAATGTTTATTTTGAAATGATTTTTTTTTTTTTTAAATCATGTTGTTTTCCTGTTGTAATTTCTGTAAAGCAGATGTGACATCTTGGGCTTAAGGGCTTTAAGCTGATTTTGATGGCTCAGTCTCGGTGCTATTCACGCAGCACAGAAAGGCCTCTTGCAGTGGAAAAGGATCCGCTGTGTAAAGAACAAAGAATCACCTGGGAGGAAAGGGGTTGTCCTCACTGTGTCAGTGAAGGGACTTGGCCCTTGGATTTAGGAAAGGGCCTATTGCCTAGTCCCATGTGGCTAATTCTCAGCAATTGGAAGAACACAATGGGCCATATCAACTGGCCTCACACATCTCTATTTCAAGCAGCCTAAGGCCACTTTTACACACACACTAGAGTTACAGCAAAATCGGGTCCGAGAACAGCAGGAATGTGGATTCCATCCTTAAAAGCATTTAAGAGCTAATTCTTTCTCCTAAAATTAAAAAATCTGCAGAAGAGTTATGAACTGGACCAGACAGATTAACCTTTATATAGCCAAATTACAGTCAATGCAGAACTAAAGCTTTTCCCCATCATATGTTCTCAGAACAACAATACAAGAAAAGCAACTGTCTGAATTACCAGCTGGTGAGAGTGATCAATGATCTTAAATGCCTTGGCTGCCTGAAAGTTAAGCTGCAAATGGTTTCACTGTGGTACTGAACATACTCTTGTATTTTTTTCCAGCGTGCATTCCCAGGTTTCACCAATGTCTACAAAACAAACATGTCACACAAAACCAGGCAGATCCTATACAGTGCTATGAGAATAATAAAGTAGCTGATTTTTCTCCCTTCTCCCCTCCTCTGCCTCAATGCCCTCTCACAGACCCCTACCCTTCAGAGTAACTCTCCCTGGACAGAGAATTCTACCTGTGGCTGCTGTTCAAAACCTTTTGTGATGAGGTCAGGTGTTATTCTAGGAGTTAGCCACAGAGGTTCTAGCTAAAAAGAAAATTAACATTTGTCCACATCCTCCTGCCATCTCACTCACCTCATCCATGGACCTTCAAATTACACAACAGCACTATGCAAACCCACCTCCGATGAGATCCTTACTTGTGACAAGAGCATTCAATAGCTACACACCGTTGACTTGCTCAGGTGCTGGGAAATTCCTCATTTACCTGCAATCAAGCCAAGAAACCTCTCTGTTTTCTCAGGAACCTGGATCTCTGGACAAATGATGATCAAATATTTTTCCATTGATTCTCAATAATGTCAGAACTTTTTGGAAAGTGACCTTCCATACTAAACGATTCCCTGCAAGCCTACACATCCACAGAAAGTTTGCTTTCAGAAGTCCCAAAGGGAAAACAATGCTCTATGCCATGTGTTTACGTATTCAAATTACTATGCTGCTAGAAGACAGACAGAAAAAAACTGTCTGGCAAATACTTCAGAGCTTGGGAGTAAATGCTGTGAGATATTTTAAGTGAAAGGCGATGGCCATTTAGTGCCAGTCAGATACTCATGAAGTGAATACACTTAAGAACATTCATTAATCATTCCCAGCATGCTGAGAATCTTGAGACAGATGTTCACTGCAGGACAGACCATGCAGTTTAGATGTCCCTCGAAGAGTCATCTGCCTTGGCCTCTCAAAGGACAATGTGTTGTTTTATAGCATGACCTCAGAGAACTTGGGAAGGTGGAGTGAACATTACCACTTATTTAACACAGTTCCAGAAACAAAGCAACATACCTTGGGTAGGCAAACTGAAAGACAAATAATGATGGATATCTGTCTTAGGTACTCATCACTACAGCATCTTATCACAACTAATGCAATGAATAGTGCAGAAACACTAAGAATGGGGATTTCAGAGTTGCCTGGAGGATTTAGACATCCATTAATTTTCAAATATGTTTGACGGGTCAAATTCTCCCCATAAATTCCTAGTGATGGATCAAGGGCCACGTAGCTAAGACTTACAGCAAACTACTATCATAAGTCGACAGTCGGAACTGAAACAGTATGCTAACCTAGGCTGGCAGGCAATACGCCCAGAATGAACACTTATTTGACTTTTCAGTATAAAATAGCATACAGCCTTTCACTCCTTTTTTTACACATGGTCATAAGAAAGCTGCACAATGTGGAACAGTGAGACCATGCCTTCTGCTGTGGACATGGGTAGGCAGTACTCAAATCCACTGTTCAACAAAACACTCTCCATTGGTGTTTGGCTACTCTAACTCAAATCTTTATGTCAGTATTTTATTTCTTTTGCACCTTGAATCAAACAGAGAAGCCAGCAAACAATGTAGTCCCATAAGGCATAAATAAGGCAGCTCTATAATCAAACTGAGCCCTCCACCTCCCTGAAGATTGTTCTTTCCAAGCTGTTCAAATATTGAATAACTCCAGAATATAATTACCCCTTGGATTCGATCATGTGCCAAAGTTAAACTAACCGAGCATTGTAATATAATATAGTTCCTTGAACCAGCTAAACTTTCACATTGTTTATCTCTCTGCCATATGTAAAAGGACCACCCAAACAGAATATCAGGTAAAGGTTAATGTCCCCGCTCAGTCAAAAGGAAGGTGCTAGAGAAGATGCTATAGATGACACAGTAGTAATGCGGTTTAATGAGTCACAAAAGAGTCGGGAGATTTGTGCTTTATTCCTGATTTTAGCCTCTGACAGCTGTAAGAAAAGCAGTCGCATAACTTGTTTGGCTATGACTCAGTACTTTCTTTATAAACTGGAGGCAACCCCATTGAAATGTATCTGTTGCCCATCGATTTTCTGAGCCAGAAAAGAAATACAACCCTTTTTTAAAATAAAACTAGATTTTACTTTCAGAAACTGTCATGTTGAACATGACAAAAGGAGAACACACTACTTCCAAATAATCACAGAAACTTCATTTGTTCAAAATGTAACATTATGGTTTATGTTTAAAGTTTAGTGAATGGACTGTTTTCCACTTCAAATCTGACACTAGTAAATATCCTTCTATTTTACAATCACTGAATAAAGTTTTACATCAAGAGATGTTATTTGAACCTGGGAATACCACCTACTATTAAAGATTTTTTCCTTTCCAGATAAACACCCAACTTCGAGAAATGTAAAATAAGTAAGCACTAAATAATCTGTTCAAACAAAAAAAAAAAGCTACATTTATAGATACCTTTTTGGAAAGTGTTTTAAGACCATGTGGGGAACAGCTGATGAATTTAACAGGATATTTTTTTAATATGGGTCATATTAAGGACTAAGGATCTCTTAAAAAAAAAATATTGTATGCGCCCACTAAGCTTAGAATATGGTATTTCCTGACTGTTTCGGTTCAGATCAGTATCAGAGTCCAATTTTCCTGCATTTTCCACTCTGAAGTCTTTCCCCAGCCATTGTCTGGAATACAAGGTAAGACAAAGCATGAAATGGGTTTTCCATATGGAGTGAAAAAGACACCAAACCCATTCAGTTTAAGTGAGGGGAAAGATGTTATCATTTACTGTCGACAGATAAGGCTTAACCAGAATCTCCCAACTTCCAATTCTGGTGCTATAGCAACATCATCTTCAGACAGGTCACTCACATCATGATCCTCAAACAGTGGCTAAGTACCCAACTTTCAGTGGAGTTAAGGTTCATGTCTCAATTCAGAGAAGCACTTCATAGTATTATGTGGTTTGCTGGACCAGGATTCTAACTTACCTGCTTTACTTTCAGTCTGTGAAACTTCGACAAAAACATGTAACAAGAGGGCAAAAGAAAACCCTACAAGATTCTGAATAGGATTTCCCAAAATCTTTTTAAAGCGAGGTTTCTAAATACTTTCTGCACAAATACAGCATTAGTTTCTTCTTAAGATGATGGAGATGGAGCTTCAAGTGTGGCTCTACCCTACCATTAGCTTCTTTTCTGGTCTTTCACACTATAGCACTGAAAAATACAGCTATGAGGTTTTCTAGAGATACTTGAACTATTAAGAGTAGAACAGAGAACCAAATGGTAAACCAAAATGACACGGGAACCAGCGGCAAAAATCACCCATGGAAGATTGGGGTGATAGAGTCTCTGCTCTTGACTCAAAGAAGCACAGTACACTTGGTACTTCTGTGCTATACATAGAATCATAGAATGGTTTGGGTTGGAAGGGACCTTAAAGATCATCGAGTTCCAACCCTCCCTGCCATGGGCGGGGACACCTCCCACTAGACCAGGTTGCTCAAAGCCCCATGCAACCTGGTCTTTAACACTTCCAGGGATGGGGTATCCACAGCTTCTCTGGGCAACCTGTTCCAGTGCCTCACCACCCTCATAGTGAAGAATTTTTTCCTTATATTTAATCTAAATCTACCCTCTTTCAATTTAAAGCCATTGTCCTATCACTACACGTGCTCGTAAAAAGTCCCTTTCCAGCTTTCTTCTAGGCCCCCCCTTAGGTACTGGAAGCCCACTATAAGGTCTCATGTCAGCAGATCATGCATTTTAAAAAGCCTGTAAGCTGGCACAAAATTGAGAGAGAAACGTGGAGAATTCATATACAAGTGTGTACACACAAGTGGCTTTACCACATTGGTACTACCAGGTAAGCCTCAGAAATATCCTAAAAATTCTTACGTTTTCAGCCTTCTAGAGAGAAAAGTAGGATGAAAAATAAGATACATTTGTGAGAACAAGCCTCAATCCACCTACGAGCCTGAATATATCTACAGTGGGAAAGACATTACGACAATAAGGAGTCATCTCACTAGGAAGGCTGATGAAGGGATACTGGACTGTGTTAAAGACAGGGAGAGATTATCCTACACTTTGCGGGCTTTAAAGTCGTTAAAAGCACTTTATAAATTCCTCTGGCACCAGGAGCTACATAAGGAAAACATAAGTTGCTCTATACGAACATAAGGTTTTTTTAAAGCTTTCAAGGAAAGCTCAAACTCGGTGCTTATAATACGTTTTCAATAAAAGAAGAGATAAAAAGAGGAAAAGAGATTTTTGTATGCAACAGCCCATACAACAATCCTCTCTAACAGCTCATTTCAAGTCAGCTGTACCCTCTGAAAGGATTTGCTGTACTTATACAGGCTATTTTTCACATGCCACAAAGTTGCAGGTGATGGGATTGTCGGTTGGTGCAATTTCTCATCACTGCATTAAAGCCTCCAATAAACCAAAGAAACCAACTAAGATGACCCATACCCATCTTTGTCCACTTACTTCGTGGTACTCAACTTGAGCACATGTAACAAAGAACCTCAGTTTTTGCTTCTACTTTCTACACAGCCCCCTCAGTTGACTGCATAACCTTGAACATCACACGCCGTCAGATAGCTGACATAGGCATTTCTGATGAGAAAAAGTTTGTTAAGTTACCAAATAAAAACAAACTCGTTCTTTGGGTTTCTGCAGGACAGTTCTAATCTGACATTTAGTTTGCCTGCTTTTTGTCATACAAAAAACCTCAGCTGCCACCACTGACTACATGTAACAAAGAGAGGCTGCATTTTGCTTTGTTTAAACACAGTTACACCAAAATGCTTTAAGGCACTGGAGAATTTAATGGCATTTATTCTCTCTATGCCTCTTGGAAACACATTAAGGTCTTAATTAGGGCTGGCAAATCACTTACTACTCATTAGCTAAGAGAAACAGAAGCAAATTTTAATTGTATTTAAATTGTCTGCTTGTTGTGTATTGAAGGTAAGCCAGCTATTTTCAGCAGTGTGAAACAATCAAAGTCTAGAGACATAAATAAATGTGCATAGAGATGCTTATTTATGAACAAATGCATGGACCTCAAAACAAAGGTACCTCAGGGCACATCGCTGACAAGCACTACATATCATTTTAACCCTGAAAGAATCAAATCCTGTGGCTGCAATGTTATTCTTAATTCTTAAAATCTTCAACATTGACTCCAATTAAGACGTGTGTGTGTAGGTGTGACTAAGTTTAAAATTTCAGAAAAAAGACAGGCATCCATGAGAGTGAAAGCCCAAAAGATTCTTAAGCAAAAATTTAAGGTGACCTGAGGCAATATGGCTCTTCAAAACAATGGAAAGTGTATATATACAGCAGTGCTGGACACATCAGTCACAATTGTTTTAATACAAACATATTCTACTTAAAGAGTTATTCGATTTCTACTGGGAAAAGAGCTATTTGTTGTACAAAGAGCTTTTAGACAACATGTGATTAAATTAAAATCAACTACTAAATTGGAACATCTTCACTAAGAACACAGAAAAAAAATTAAGATGCAAGTTGGTCACCCTTCACTTCTCTTACAAATTTCTCAAGCTGTCATCCAAACAGCACATAAGCAGGCAGGAGTGCTCCATTTCAGAAAAATAGACTCCAAGAGGGAGGACATTCTAGCATTTAGGAAACTGGCCAAGACTTGCAAATATGGGTTTGATTTCTTCCTCTCGCAAGGGTTCCAGTGTATCTTGGATTACATTACCAAGGGGATTCCAAAAATCTAAAAATTAAACTTGGTAACAAATTTAGCATCAAAATTTCACAGAGTAATTGCTTAGCTTGGAAGCATCTAAGCCCAACAGCATGTATTCTTTCTACCTTTCAGTTAGTGAAATAAGAAACTCCCTGTTTTGGGGTACAGCAATAGCACCTTAGCCCTACCACCGCTGAACAACTCTCTACTAGTGAGGCCCTCAAAGGACACCCTCAGGGAGCCTGGGCAGCAGACTCCAGCTGCAGACTTCCATTACCCGCTCCAAATGATGCTCTAGTTCCTGCTCTGCTTAGAAGAAGAGATGGGGCACACACAGAACAGATTTGCTGTAGACATGCAATGAAAGCAAACTGTATGTTTAGATTGCAGCTGTCACACCAGCTCTACAGTGACTGTCCCTCACTTTCACACTATTGCCTTTGAGAAAACAGAAATGGTCCAGGTGAGACGCTTAGGCACGGCAGTAACAAAGCCACACTACACAGATGGTAAATATCCCCATTTGGGACTGTATATAGGTATGAGAAGCGATGGAGTGGCGGGTCTTACGCAGCAAGTACTTTAAAACTTTTCTAGGTCATGGCCCAAGGGGAGAACAAGCTCTAGGGATCTGCAGCGTTTTCAAGCAAAGGAAAATCGATCAGTTGTTTAAAAATGTCCTGACAGTTTGGCACACCTGTACGTAAGGTCTTTAGTGAATAACACCACCACACAGTACAATGTGTTTTCTATTGTGTTACACGGGGCCAATATTTAGATTAATTTTACTTGACATTTTCCACTTCATATCATTACTTTTTTCATCAAAATGTAAAAAAAAAAAGTAATAAGACAGATTCCCCTGAGAAACATTTTTCCAGTGTGAAGAATTTGTATCAGGGATTGCTGGCCAATGTACAAATTTAGTATAAAACAATCAAATACAATTTTACCTGTAGCGTTCTACCTTCCCCACACTCAGCCTGCTGAAGGTAGTGCTGGTTTTCCATTTTCTTCACTACTGTGACCCACTGCATTGTGAAAACAAATGAGCTCCTGGTTTGTTTGTTTTTCCTTTATCCGTCCTTCAACTCTTGTGAAGTTTTAACTGCAGCTCACATTAACAGAGAACATAAATCCCTATCACTACCATTTTCCTGTTTTACAGTTGAAGCACAAAATGAATAAACAAGAAGTCGAAGAACTATGACAAAAAAAAGATTCTTATCTTCAACTTTTATGTCTTATTTTAGGACTCCCTAATTTTATTGTAGTCTCTCCCTGCTTCACTGCCAGATGTACTGTTAGAGCCTCTATAAGACAACGAATAACCAACAGAATTTTCTTTAAAGGAAATGGCCCTTTCTAATCTTCTCCCGATACTTGACAACCACGCAAGGAAGAACCAATTTTAGTAGGCTATGTTGAAGGTCCTAACACTGATGTGCAATAGTAGTCAGGGACTGTAAGAAGCTAGCAATGGAAATACCGGTTAGAAACTGGCATTTGTCTTCTGAATCACGAAGAATTCAGTGCAACTGACTTTTTTTTTTTTAATTTCATTATTGATGACACAAATACAATTTAATGGAAAGGATATTGATTTCCCTCCCTCTCCCGACTTAGGCTAAATCTGGACATACTTTGTATGCCTCAACTCGGGCCCACATGTCTGGAGTCCTTTTGACGCAAAGGAGGGAGGAGGGATGGTACCATGCCTCATTCTACCTCAAACGGACTTGAGATCAGCCAACTACATACTGTGACATGGTAATCCAAAGACCTGCAGTTTAGATTTACTTTTAGCACTGTAGAAGGATAATTTCACCAAGGAAGAAACTGTGAAGCCATAATCAGACACATTCAGGAGTGGCTAAGGATGATACAGATATGGTTCTTCCTCACCTCAGCTATTTATCCAGAGAGTTTAAGAAAGCTGATAAAATTATTACCTCAGTGCTGTGACACTTCAACTGAAGTGCTGCCAGCCATTAGTCACTTACACATTCAATTCCCACCGTTTTTAGCCTATGAAGTTTTGTTCCTTAAGATGAGTCAGTTTAATTTTTCTTTATAAAATAGTGACACATCCTTGTGCAAAATAGTGGTATCAGATCTTGAAATAACATTATATATTCAGAATAGCTTTTGAGAAAAGGACTTAAAGTTATTACAGGAATTGGAAACTATCCTACTTTAAAATACACTAGAATTTTGTGCATTTCCCTCAGTCACCAATGAAGACAGAATATCAAAATAAAGAGATCCAAGTCAAGAGGCCATTTCTAAACACTTCCGTGTGACAACTTTGGGCAGTAGAAAAAGGCATTTGGTCATAATTTTGTACATACACAAATCATTAAGATTTTTACTTACACTTTATACATACTAATCAACCACAAACAGTCCCACACAAGCCATGATCAAGAACAGAATACTCACACTTTGAAAAAAAGCTTCTCCTTTGAGCTATCAGCAACTCAAGGACATACCAGGAAGTGGTTATTTAAAGAGTTTTCTGATCTTCACCAAGAAGTTTGCTGCTAAATGAAAAAGAATGTCCAAGCACAAAAGCAGCAGTGCTTTGTGTTACGTTTGCTGAGGAAGAACAGACTTTCCCATTCCTTCCTTTTCAGTGAAGCATTGTCTACACTATGTGCAGTCCAGGAACAACTCTGGCACTGACGTTTTAGTGATCCTTTCTCACAAATGACTCCCTTACCTGATTAACCTTATTGTTGTAACACTATTTATGCTAGTCTAATTTCACATCTACTTTGGGGGGATTTTTGCCTGCCAAGAGCACTCATGCATTTGCAGCACTGTTTGAAATTCAGTCTCAACAATACAAAAAGGGTTCCTAAAATAGTCACAAGTTAATGCCAGAATGAAATCAGGTATTTGCCTGCGCTCTTCCACCTACTCTATCTGACCTCTGCTGAGAAATGCTCAAAAAGCTGTATTTTTGTTTACTGTACTTAATATAATGCCTAGCTGTAAAGAGATGGGCTTGATGTATGCATCTGTGCTAATCTTACCTCTGGATTCACAGAGGACCAGATTATGAGCATTCATTCAAATGCTACTTTTATGAATTGTTAATCAATAGATTAGCTCAGAGGAAAGAATGTTACATAGCATGAGAAAGTAAATACAAACTGCAATGAAAATGAATGAAATAAAATCCAATGATTTAAAGCACAGTGTCCACAGTAGCACAGAGACCATCTAGAAAGAGCAGTTCTTTTTGGAAAGAGATGCTGGCTCAGACTCCACTGTTTTGACTGTGGGAGTGTCAGCTGTCATGCCAGCAGGTAGCTAGCACAGGAGACTCCTTCCAGTTGTGCAAACCCCACAGGGAGCAAGAAGAAGTTATTCCCTTTTATCCAGTAGGTTTTTTTGTTTGCTTGGTTGTTTTTAAAACTGTGAAGATGTTCTGAAGCAAAGGACTTGGTAAGCAATCAGAATAAGTTATGTAGTCATTCACATTTTACTCAGTCTGAAAATCTGTATGTCAAAGATACTTATGTGAACAAAGCTTTAGTAGGGCACATTTTCACAGTGCACATTTTGTGTACATTTCACAGATACATTCTGATAAAATGGCAATACTCTATCACCACATTATTACATTACTGAATGAAAACAAGCTGCACAACGTCAAGTTTCAGTTAACTGCTTTACAAAAGTTTGCAAAGCTACCTTTTAAAACTAATGAGGAATTCCTTTTAAGGTCCTCACTTGAACCCTTGCTCTTTTTTGTTTCTCAAAAGATTTAAGAAATGGGGGTTGGGGGTGGAAGATGGTGTTACAACTAATAGTGATGCAGTAGTACATTTTTCTCCCAGCTAGGAAGGCTGCCTGGCGAATCTTTCAGCAATATAGGAAATACTGGCAAAAGTCCTTCCTATCCCCTGAGAGAGTCATCTGGATTACATCCTCTCTAGCAGTGGGATTAAACCACTTGTAAAGAAAGATATCCCTTTTCATTAGTTTTTTTTTATTTATTTAAAGAAAACAATGTTAAAACTAGCCCCATAAAAAAAAAAAAAAAGGAACTTTTCTATGGGTTTCTCAAGACCCAGATTGAACTTTACAAGTTCTTCAGAAAGAGTCACTGGTTTGGTTTATATTTTCATTGTGTTGCAAGAGCCCTACTTATCCATGAGTACGATCATGACATACCTGTGGGGTGAAATTACAATGAGGTGACAGCACTGATGATTTTGCAAGCATGAAGATTGGAACAGGAGGTGCAACATCTACAGACAGAAATCTGTGGTCTCCCAAAAGTTCTTTAGTTGAATGCACTGAAAAAGGATCTTAGCTGTAATCGATATTTCCCCAGCACAAGAATTTTAAAAGAAAGATGCTAAACCAAGTAAGTAAATCACTACCCTGCAGATTTCTTCAACACTGATCCATTAACAATATCAAGGGAAAGGTTTTTTTCCACCTCTGCGACTCCAACCGCAAAGCGATGATTTTGGTTACAGGTTAAGCACACCTTTGAGCAGGCTGTGGGATGTCTACAACCACGGAAGACAGAAGTTTATTGCTCCTGCTCTGGTCTTAATGTTGGCTTTCACAGGGCCTGTGGGAGATGCTCTGACAGCAAGCAGGTTTGAAACCAGCTGTGATTACAGTCACTCTGGGACTGCCAAATATTGTATGTAGGGTGAGACAATGCCCCATTCAAATTTTCAGCATGTTTTCTGCCACCAGAGGTTTTACATTTTGATAAAGAGAAAGCATAGGATAAAGACATCACACAGTAGGAGCATGGGAGGAGAGGGGAAGTCAAGAGAAAAACCAACCCAAGGTTGTTTCATCATCGGCACAGTATGAACCAAGGGCATATATACAAAACAGCCATATGAAACAATACAAGACATTTCAGGTACACAAAATGGTGTATGGCAGTGGTTGGGAACCTAGTAGTAATACAAGGTTCTAGATTTGCAGAGTATTTTAACCCTGAGGTTTACAGCAAACTTTTCAAAGAGGTTCAAATACCCACTCTTTCCAAACTGACTTTTACATCACTGCTTTCTCTGTTAGATACGACACTGCACACCCTCTCTGCCGGCATGCCATTCCCAGCTACTAGGGCTTTGAAGGAAGTATCCCATCTCACACCAAGACTGTCCACTCAACAGCCTCTCCAGATCTGACACACATCACTTCCAAACAGAGCCATCAGGGCGCTCTGAAATCAGCTCAGCCCTTTGCTCCCCACAGAGACATTTGTAAACTACATTTGGCACAGTTCTCTAACTACATGCAAACCGTCTTCCCTACCGCTCTAGACGGTATACTGACGTTTGATTAATTCATAACACAACCGCCTGTTTCATTAGTCTCTTCTGTCATTATTTTACAGTCATCAGATATCTGCATGCCAGGTAATTCAACACTTACTAATGAGTCCCTTGCGGACTTTTCTCCAAAATTATTTCTTCTCATTTGAGCACATTCTGTTTATTCATATTGAGTGGGTCAGTGAAATATTTTACATCAGTGTCAATGAGTTAACAGAGGATGTTCAAATGAACGAGTAGTAGTTTTGATTTGCTGCTCATTTATCAAGACTGCATTTTATTTGTCAAAGGACGTTGCATCAGTTTGTAAATTCTGAAGTAGTATTCCACATGCAAAATGTTACAAGAACAACAAATTGCCCCCTGTTGTTTAGTGTTATTTTAGTTTACCTTGAAGTTTCAGGAAGGGTTTTATTGTAATTTATGAGAAATTATTTGCAAGAATGAACACTATCAAGGCAAGGAACAAATCCAGAGACTCTATAGTGAAAATTGGGTTGCCGGACCCAGTTTCAGATGTACTCTAAGTCCATGTCAGATCCATTAAATCCTTTACTTTATTCTCAGATGTTAGTTACCCAGCAGTCTCTATTGTCAAAACAATTGTATTTTAAGTCCTATAGAGGTATGGGTAAAAGCAGAAAGGAGGAAGACATGCCTCCCTCAGTTCCAGCAAAAGCTACTTTGGATGGCAAGGAAAGAAATTCTGCATAGGTGTCCATCCTGACATCCCCATAGATGTCAAGCTTGCTGCCTTGACAAAGTAACCTGGGAAAACAGGAGTAAGAGCTTATATTGCCACAGAAACACTTCATCTCCTGCATGGAAAAAAACCTCAGCACTGTTCGCTCATCATACACAATTCATTAAACCTAATAAAATTTGAAGACTGTGCAGGTGAAGAATTAGTTATGATGTGTTTTGGAAGCAAGTAAAAGGGAGCTGTGTTCTGATGTTTTGCTGGAATAGTACAGCTACTACTTTCCACCAAAACAGAGCTCACTTCTTGTATTTGTCAAAGTGCACAAAGCTGGACCTTCAACTGACAGGTTAGTAGCCTTAAAGTACACATTTAGTGCATTCCTAATTATTTTTAAATAAGCAGAACACCTATGTTTCAGGGAAAAAACACCTCCTTCCTCTGAGAAAAGGAGAAATTCCTCCTGGCTGAGGCCTAGTCTCTGCTCCGCCTGCCCATGCTCACGTATTAGGATTCAGCCTTTCTACAGCTGGCTACACTTTTACCTCAATACTATTCTACAGAATCACAGAATTGCCTAGGTTAGAAGGGACCTCCAAGATCATCTTGTCCAACCATTAAAAAAAAACAACAAAAAAACCCCCAAAAACCAAACAAAACACACACACCAACACTAAACCATATTCCCGAGCACCACCATGTCAATTCGTCTTTTGAATACCTCCAGGGATGGTGCCTCGATGCCTGATAACCCTTTCAGTGAAGAAATTTTTCCTAATATCCAACCTGAACCTCCTCTGGTGCAACTTGAGGCCATTTCCTCTTGTTCTATTGCCTGTGACTTGGGAGAAGAGACCGACCCCCACTTCTCTACACCCTCCTTTCAGGGAGTTGTAGAGAGCGATAAGGTCTCCCCTCAGCCTCCTTTTCTCCAGGCTGAACA
>JAOXNO010000033.1:25524901-25536277 GCA_028565335.1 Limnodromus scolopaceus
CTTTTCTGCCAGGCAGCTCCAGCCACTCTTCCCCAAGCCTGTAGCGCTGCCTGGGGTTGTTGTGACCCAAGTGCAGGCCCCGGCACTTGGCCTTATTGAAACTCATCCTGTTGGTCTCAGCCCATCCATCCAGCCTGTACAGATTCCTCTGCAAAGCCTCTCTACCCTCCAGCAGATCAACACTCCCGCCCAACTTAGCGTCATCTGCAAATTTACTGAGGGTGCACTTGATCCCCTCGTCCAGATCATTGATAAAGATGTTAAAGAGAACCGGCCCCAGTACTGAGCCCTGTGGGACTCCACTCGTGACCGGCCACCAACTGGATTTCATTCTATTTACCACCACTCTCTGGGCCCGGCCCTCCAGCCAGTTTTTAACCCAGTGGAGAGTTTTCCCATCTAAGCCATGGGCAGCCAGTTTCTCCAGGAGAATACTGTGGGAGACTGTATCAAAGGCCTTGCTAAGGTCCAGGTAAACAACATCCACAGCCTTTCCTTCATCCACCAAGCGGGTCACTTTGTCATAGAAGGAGATCAGGTTTGTCAAGCAGGACCTGCCCCTCATGACCCTGTGCTGGCTGGGCCTGATCACCTGAGCATCCTTCGTGCACTGCATAATGGCACTCAGGATGGTCTGTTCCATCACCTTCCCAGGCGCCGAGGTCAGACTGAAAGGCCTGTAGTTCCCAGGAACTACTTTAACTTTCCTAAAAATTTATAAGTATGCATAAAATGGCTAAGACTACTTAAGTCAGAGAGAAAAGCTCTTTGCTCATCATTGCTTCTCTCAGTATCTCCCTCACTGTCAGTATGAATACATCATAATGAATTAGAGAGTACCTTGAAATAAGGGGACTGGAGGCTACATTCAAGATGTTATATATACTTGTCTCAAATGATCATACACACAAGGAATATAATGTGTGACCCGCTAATTAAAAAAGCTGTATCATAAATGCAATACACTTTAAATAAAAATAAAATAGCAAAACTAAGTTTAACCATGCTACCTAAACATGTAACTAATATAATCTTCATCTGGAACTACAATGAACATGGATAGTCTTTCATTTTCTACTATTTGTTTGGCAAATTCCTTCATTCTTTTACCTTTGTCATGAATGCTTTTGACAACAGATACTTGGCTGAGAAGCTGGAAATTAAACTGTAAGTACTGCTGTAAGAGGTAACAGACAGCATCCTAATCCTTCAACAAGACAGGATTCCAGCTTTACAGTTCAATAGCCTCTGAGATCTCATCTCATCCTTTGTGATCGTCACTGTATTGTACTGTTTCAGGACTGCTGAGCATTCCTTCCTGAAGCCAAATTGTCCACAGATGAAACAAAACCTTCGTCTTTAAAGTAAAACCAGCAGAGATCTTGGTCCTTTGTCTTTCAGTATAATAGAAGCACCCACTTAAGTCATCATGACAGACCTTACTTTTCCTTTACTGCTAAAAGGTTGCACTCTACTTGGTGGTTAGGTTGCAAACACCCATCTAAGCACACACAAACACACATGTCCGAAAGTAAAAAAGCAGCTAGACAAATCCCAGATGAGTTTTCTGTTGTTGCCAAACAAAGTTTTATTTTCTATTGGACAACTTGAAGCGAAAGTAGAAAGAACAAAACAGTCATCCACCTTATATGCCAAATAAGAATTCTGCAAGTCCAATTGCTGCCTTCCTTCTAATTCCACTTCCAAAGTTATTCCTAGAATTTCTCCAGTTGCACAAAAGCGAGAGAGCAGATTTTGTAACAATTGCCACTGACAGACAGTCAAGAAACTGCTTCTTGCTGCCATCTTAGGAATGTCAGCCCTCTCGTGTTTGCCAGCATTTTTTAAAAAGTGGTTAACACACCAACATTTTTGTCACTGAAGCAATCAGATCTAAGTACAGAGGAAAAGCAAAATCTCCATGATGTGCCAGGATTGCTATTAGAACAGCTGAATCTTAGAAGCCCCAAACACTCAAAGATCTGCTAAACTTGGGGGTAGAAACAGTGAAGCATTTGTCTGTGCTTCCCCCTTCAGGCAAGTTGCAAAGAAATCTTTCTAAGCACCTTTCCTCACTACCCCAGGTTTACCAGTGAGAGCAAATGGTTTCTGATGCTCAAGTGTCCGCAGTCATCCCAAGATTAGGTGGCTAGGTAATAAATTCAGAGTTCATGACTACTGCCCACTGATGGTTAAGTTTGTGGCAAAACACTGGTTAGGCACCCATCACAGGAACTTATGCCTGAAAGAAGCTCTTGAAGTATTAGTAAAGCATTTGTTTAACGTTTGTTTCATAATAATTTCACTTTTTTGCGTGCCAAGATACATTACAGCTGGCTACTTGTTTCCCATTAATATTTAGGATGTCTAACAATCTCTGTTTGTAGCATGTTTGCCTCATGAGGTCTCCAGTTTGTCTTAGATCTAATTACAAGTTGCATATAGAGGCTCATACATGAAAGTAATAAAACTCCCAAGTCTAACAATAAATATAACATTATTTCAGAAGGTGCAGGAACACCCAGGCAGGTATATGCACACTATACGTAAAAGCAGCATAACCTTTATTAAATCTTTGCTATAATCTGAGAGTGAAACTGTTCTAATTACTTCTAGATATCACAGGGACTTAATACCTTCTTCAGAAATAAAAAAAAACCAAACCAAGTAAATTCATAACTCTGGAGCCACAACCAGTACTTTCATAACAGCTTTGAACTTTGCAGTCACTCCTGACATCTTCAGTTCACTTTTCTCTTGATATATAATACATACTTCTGTTTTAGGTTGTCATGCTGTGTTGGCTCTCTGAGTCTTGTATATATTGTATACTGCCGGCTATGAAGTCATGCTAAGATTGTGAAATATATCAAAGCAAGGACATTCAAAGTTTCTTCAGGCATTCTCATCTCATTTCCTCCTCCTCTGCCTTAGCTGCAGTTTATGTTGCACTAAATTCAGGCATGAGCCTGAGATTCTGGTAATCCATCAAAAGAATAAGATGCAGACTTTAAAGACATTTTTCAGAAGTACTGTTAGTGGGCGAACCTCAAAGGCATTGCTGAAAACACCCAGTATATTCACTAAACCTCAAGTCTTTGTGACAGTCTTTTTGGAATCAGCTGGCATCTTGCTTTTTCTTCTCCCAAGTAATATGAAATATTTCATGCTTTTGGAAATTAAAACACAGTTTTTGTGGTGGTTTTGGTTGGTTGGGTTTTTTTTAAAGCTCAGATGAAACTCCAAGAGGCTACATCTGCCTTGATTAACATTGCTTGTGACATACATTACTTGTGAAACTTGGATATAAGTAGATATACCAATAGAGTTAAGACTAATTTTCAGAATTGGTAACACCTCAACATTTAGATTACTACTTCAAATTTTTTCACTTAGAGTTCATACGCTGCTAAAGCGGACCTTCAGGTCACACCACTGAACAGCCCAAGAAAGAGCTTTGGTCAAAGCTGCTCACCCACCACTGTTAAATTCTATGTTAATTTTTAAGCCTGTCTTGCTACCAGTGTAAAGGAAAAAATATTATTCCCAATGAGGATGTTAATTTTTTTTATAGTTAACATCTAAGCTGACATCAAGTTGCTTTCAATTGCACTGTAAATTACATTCATTTTCCTAACTATTCAGCTTGTCTTAGCATCAGAGGAAGACGAGAGGTCCCAAAGATCTCTTATTTTCAGTAGAGTTCATCTCTTCTCCTACTTGATTAGTTTGCTGAAATAGCATTGTTCATTGTCTCTACTGTCTACAGTAACTCCAAACATCTTCCCCTCACAGACTGCTATCCTTTTCCTCTCAAAGCTACTCAATAACAGCTTGGATACTTCAAAGTCTGTTGCATTTCCTTTCTTTCTAATGGATCAGATCTATTCCATGAACACACTTATCCGCCAAGAAAACACACCTGTGGCTAGGACACAGTCTATGCAAATTAACAGGGTTTATCAGCACTGAAGCTTTGACAATTCGGTTCTCACTATTGTCACAAGCAAGGTTTTGTCCAGCTCACATGCAATGACATGAAGAGTCTACTAGTGGCAATGACCCAGAATTTAGTGGCAGCTCAGGAATTATTGCTGTCTTATAGCAACACAACTCTCTTCTGGCTTTTAGATAGACTGAGCAGTAACTCACTCTTCCACTGCAGCTCATTACGCGATCATACAAGGTAATGATACTGGTAGATCTCATCTATTTGTTCTTTTGATGTTTTCAGATGAAAGAGACATTAAAAATACTAAGCCGTATCTGGACTTATACTATGGGCTGGCAAACCGATTCCTGCTTCAACCTAGCTGTAAAAAATACATTCTAAACAACCACTAGCTATATGGGATGCTGCTTTCTACCACCCGAAACTTCCCTGATCAGTCTGTTCCGCTAAATGGTGGCTTATTGGTTAATACTGCTTTCACTCATTTCTAAGCCAACAAACACCAAGTTAAAGCCATCTCATTTACTTAATTGAACAATTAAAATGAAACTGAAGAGCATTTTTGATTCTGATAAGAATTCAATTAATTGCTTTATTATGAACTTATTCATCATTGTACATTGGAGTTACCCGAAAAAGTTTACAGACAAGTTTCCCCCAGAAGGGAAGATTCACAACACTCTTCCATTACTTTAAAAATACACATGCAGTTACTTGAGATATTTCAGGTTAGCAGCCATACAGGTAAGACAGTTTTATACTGCATCTAGCATACTTTAAAGGCTCATTTTATATTTAAAATTCAGTGACTTAAAAGAAAGAGTGCAACAGTGGCCAGACTTTCATTGACCTAATTACTCATCAAACTTAAGAATGACAAGCTTCTTTTCCTTGCAATTATATTAAATTTTTCAGGAATTCAGCTTTCAGGAACAAGATGTGTGTAAGTTACTGGCAGCGGGGTTTAGCTGGTTTAATGATTCCACAAATAAAATACAAAAGGAAGAACTACGTATGGCTTTGGGGATCTTTTTTTCCCTCTATATTTTTATTAAACAAATACAATTTGTGGTCTTTATAAAGTAATGAAGTTGATGGAACCACTCCCCACACTCCCACTCTGACCAGCTAACACCTGTGCTGATGCATTTTTCCCTCTGATGTGACTTTCCAGGAAATCAAGGCAAAAATGCGAGTACAGTTATTTCATTTTTCTCAATATGATCTTGTCTTGTCTCTCTGTTCCTCAAGGAACCAGACAGCCAGAAGTGTTTCTGGGACACAGCTCCAAGATACCCTCATGTATTATGGCCAACACCGAGCTCTCTTCAAGGTTCACTGTTGGTCTCTACAACCCACTTAATTGGACGATTCCTATCACTGTCCTACTGGGTGGTCAAAATGACTGGACAATATTATCTTCATAAATATTACTCTACCATATATTAAAAAACAAAGCGATTTGGAGCCAGTCTAACCAGCAGCAAATCACTATCCCCCTCCTATGCCTCTTGTTAATGGCAGCAGCAGCTCTGTAACACTCAGTCTCACATTGTACTGGGGAGGCTACCACAATCCTACTCCACTTCCCAGCTATATGAACCCCTGCTCTCCGGTGAAAGCAGAATTTACAACAATCCCAGCTCTCCCTTGTTCAGCAGCTGACTGCATTGGTTCTCCGTAGCAAGAGGGAACAGATCTTTTGTTTGCTTTCCAAGAGTAACATTGTACCTCGCCCATTCTTAGGGCATTTCTCAACATGTCCTAAAGCAATTTATCACATTATGAATTGATTGCTTTCCTAGTTTTCTATAAAAAGCCAACATACTGTTTTAATTATGCAATACAAACAAAGGCATGGGCATTTCAGAAGGGCAAGAGCATGGGGGGGGTGTGTTTGGGTTTTTTAGTTTCTTATGCTTCCCTCCTATCAACTCTTTAATAAGATAGCACTTCAGATTTCCTATGATTTCTCCTGCATATGGTTAGAAATTATAAAAAAACTAATAGAATTTGATATTCTAAAAGACAGATAAGCATAAGGAAAAGGTTTTTGTACAGTCCACTGGAATGCAGAAGAGTTTTTGCAGAGTTTTTCTGAATACTAAAGTCATGTTAACTTTTCCAATTACTTTTTCCCTTTGTAAACACCAACCCATCTATTTGGATATGGCATACAACAACTCCAAACCAACGTAAAACAAAGTCAAAGAGAGAACAAAGACAACCCAGTTTACATCAGATTTTGACACGTCTTT
Source organism: Limnodromus scolopaceus (assembly GCA_028565335.1). NCBI lineage: Eukaryota > Metazoa > Chordata > Aves > Charadriiformes > Scolopacidae > Limnodromus > Limnodromus scolopaceus. The sequence goes on from JAOXNO010000033.1 coordinate 25,531,112, forward strand.
CCAGCATTCTTTAGGCCAATTTAGAGAGCCACTGAAGTTCTTTGAACTATTCATGGAGCAGGGAATGTGCATGAAGCAAGCAAGTATGAATAAGTACTTGCATGAACCAAGCATTGGCAGATAGCTCAGACAGCTATCCCTGAACTCATCTACTCTAAGCTAGCGACAGCAGCAACAATTTCCAACAACTGCCCTGCCACACAAAGTATTAGAATCAAAACGGTGCAAGAAGAAAGGCACTCTCTGCCATTTAAAAAGGCTGTAAGTCACCCAACATCACAATTCATAAATAATGTCAATAAATAATAACTGCCACAATTCAATGTATCGACACATGCCAATATTTACTTTGTAAGGGGCAAAGTCAGCCAAAGCTATAATCTAGCCGCACATACTTTGTGGAGATACAGGAGAAATATATACTCTACTGATAAAGGTATCCTTCAAGTTGTATCCTAACAAATAAGTATCTGTATAGCTGTCTTGTTCATAAAGAATCAGAATAAATTTTGGTTTTACTAAGAAGCAGCCTCCAATACAAGCAAAATCACCTTCTATTGATACATGTTTAAGCACTGTGCTAAACCGTCCCTTCATCCACAAGTGCCAGCAGTAGGATTGTTTGATGTGTCTCACCAGGTCAAAAGCATCTAGAGCAAAACTTGGGGTTGGAAGAGAAAAGAGGAAGAGCAGTTTTTGGAAGTTAGTACTAGATCCATACGTAGAGAAGACCAGCAGGAAGATAAATACACCTTAATAAATACTTGAGAACCAGGAAATTACAGGGCCTATGATTTTATCATACCTGTGCCTTCTCTGAAGCCTTGAAAGGAGACAATTTTGTGATGCTTTTTACTTTTCAATTGAAAAAGTCCTTGAGGGTGTTGGTTCAGTGGTTGGAATTACCCTGAATCCAGTAAAAAAAACTGAAGGAGACAGTGCTTCGGTGACATAAACTGAGGACTAAAGCTCATAAGCTGTCCTCAATGCTACAAAAAAAAGAGAGTTCCCACAGGAGAATGCATTTTTGCAACTTCCATTCCCGTTTCAAAGAAATTAAATTCGATCAAGCACCAACTCACAGCAGAAGGTTCCTGTAAACAATTATGAGCCCCTACCACCTCAGTTGTAAAACTACTTGCTTGCAATCACAGTCTAAAATCAAAATGAAGAATGCAGAACATACAGAAGGAAAAAAACGAAACAACACCACCAAAAAACTGCAACAAAGCAAGCCTGCAGACAACACTTAAAGTTTGAAATCTCATAGAAATTCTTACATACAAAACCAAATGGTATCATAGACTACTTGACATTGAGAAATACTTCTACGAACTAAAGTCCCAAGAGTATGTCAAAATATAAATATTTTAATTACATTTGAGAGGCAAGAAGAATGCATAGATCACTCACTGGTACAAGTTTAAAAAATGGTTTCACCACTTTTAGGTTGACAACCTAAAACTCCTACCAAGAGTAAGGCCAGTCCCAGATACATACAAATAGTGAATTCACTTCCAAAAACAGAGTGAAAAAGTAGAGTTTGTTTAAAAAAAAAAAAAGTGATAAAACCTGACCAAGCAGGGATTCTTACTTATCTTAAAGTTTGAGTTCAGGTTCCTATTTTCAAAAGACTTTTTCTTCCATTTGTACTTTATTCCTTGCAGAATCAAGTCACCTGTCATAATTGGGTCCTATTGATCCATGGTAATTGTGAACCTGGTCACACAAAGCAAGAAGGAGTTGCTTAAATGTAGGCTTAAACCTGAATCTTGACAGAAGAATAAAAGGAAACAGTCAGATTAGTGCAAACCAAGAACAAATATGCTTTCAAAAAGCAGTTGTTCTCCTAACAAGGCAAGCTGCTTGTCCTTGCTGAGAACCAGAGAAAAAGTCCTTGTCTGCTTACTGACCCCACAGACATGGTCCATGCACAGGCTCTGGCTGGAGGCTATCAGCAGTTGCATAAGGTACCAGGGGTCCCAACATGAGAAGATGGCTGTGCTACCAGCAAAGTGGAGTGATGAGGAGGAAGGAAGCAGGACTATATGTATCTCAGGCACACGTATGATCTAGCAAACTTTTAAGGACCGAATTTAGATGGCAAACAGTAAGCAAGAGGAATACAGTGCAAAGATCCAACAGTCATGTTGATATCACCCTAACAGGTAGATAAAAACTTCTGGAAAAAAATGTTACTACTGAAAGTAGCACTGGAGGCACCAGCAAACTGGATCTTGCACCTCTGCATTGCACTTCTCTAGTGTCATTCATTTAGAAAGATTCAGAGCATTTCCCAAGATTAACTGGATTTTCTTTATGTTTTCTTGGGTCTAGACTACACAGCCATTGCTTCTGACCTAAGAAGCACCACCTCTTGGTGGTGGAACATCGCAATTTTTTAACCAGCATGCAGCAGCAACCCTGTACAGCCAGGAAAAAGACAGTAGACTATTAACACAAATCACAGTTCAGCTGGGGGAATAAGGGGAAGATTTTTGTTTCTCAAGCAACCTAGTTCTCCTCTTACAAGGAAAGAGCTGTACAGGGCCTGGAGTGGGATTTGACTGATGGCTAGCAGCTCCACTGCAAGGACTGGTGGACAGACAATTAAACATTAGTGACCCATGCAACCTGGCAACAGTGAAAGCTAACAGCATACACAGCTGTACCAACCAGAGCATCACCAGTTTTCTAGGGAAATTCTTATGGTTCCTTAATTAAGAAACTGCAGTCTGGCCCTGAATTCAGTGTTGGGCGACTTCCTAAGGTCCCTTCTAACCTGACTGATTTTTATTAATGTCACCAGACTGCCAGGGTCACGATGGTTATTACAGAGACCACTTCTATCAGTGCAGCATCTCCCAGAATAAAAAGCATCTGCTTCTGCAAACTATTGTGTTCCAGGAGGTTTTATGTCCAAGACCAAGCCTCACTTGGCCCTACCTTGCTTTGAGATCAGACAAGACCTCTGTATTATCATCAGGTATTTTTCTAAAGAATAGCAGCTATCACACTAGCCAAGTCAGTCCATCTTAACAAAATCCATGCCAGCATATTTGAAAGACTACATGTATTCACTCATTTAATGCAATTACTATGATGTTTTTATTGGAAAACTCTTGCATTCCTCAGATTCTCAGTGCTATTCCTTGCAAAGAGACCTACAAGCACGGAACATTGTTTCTTTTTTTTCACATCACCAAAATGAGTACAATCAACACCGTGAGATTTCAAGAGTCAAGACAAAGCTATAGAAGTTGTCTGGTAAAAAGCAATGGTCGCTATATTTATCATACATTTGATGGAAGAAAAAAAAAAAAAAGAAAATAAAGAAGTTGCCCTCCTGTAGTAATGCTTTCCTTAAAAACTATCAGATTACCAGATGAAGTGAGGAGAAAGTTACTCACTATATTAGACCATTGATTTATATTGTCCAAACATACACATTCAGCTCAAACATTCTATTCAACCACCATTCACCACCAACTCAGTTATACGTGATACAGCTGTATCTACACCAGGGTTGCTGCAGAAACAGTAATATCTCCATCCTTGGCGGGGCAGAAGGAGCAGAATGAGGAAGGAAACTGACACTCAGATATTTAATAGCAGTTCAAAAATTTGTTGAGTGTGATTAGTACATTCCAGGTAACAGATTAAAATGACTTCATACTTCAGGCATCTCAGAATGTTTAAAGGATTACAATAGGTAAGTATTACTTTAAGGAAGCTCCACATGGGATCACTTATTATGAAGTCAGAGCTCAAATTGAACACATGGAAAAGAGAAATGCTTTGGTAATTTACTCTACGCCTACCTCTAAAACTCCCTGTTTCATCTTCTGCGCTGCCTGCTCGGTTCTGTGTCAAATTGTCTCCTAATGTACTCATAAGTCCTGCCTGTCTCTTGTTACTGCACAGGCGTGTGCCAGGCAGCAAGCCAGCTGGAGGCATACATCTTGATGGCTAACCAATACCAGCTGATTCTCTGCCTCCTATAGTTAGTGTGATCCACCGAGGCAGCAGAACCACACTTTACCTCCATACTCTCATCACGAGCACACCTGCCTCACACCAGCGTCAGGCACTCGTCTTCAAGCTGGTGCAATTTCATCTGGAATAAAGACTGTTTCCATAGCTGGACTTATTCACTCCAACCTAAAGTTTTCCATACAAACTTCCCTTTTTCTTTTAAATTTGCTGAAATTCTTTCTTCCTCATGAGAATGAGGAAAAAAAAAATCAAACTAGTTACTGGGCTGACCTATTCACATAAATTCAAAATGAACTGAATGAAAAAATAGGGAACTTTAACCATTTCCCATGCATACGTGGCATTTTAAGATTGGCACGAACAGACAAGGGAGGAACTCTTTGAAAAGCACTAACATCCACACACACCTGTACAAGTTTCTTTTTGGTTTTGAGCTCTGTCACCTTCATCTCCCCAGATGCCCATGAGGGACTGAGGCCAACAAGGACTACAGTGGACGACATTAACTGCTTTCCTATAAACAACTCAGCCACAGCATCACCACCTTCCTCTTCCCTACACATCAGCAGAGACAAAACACACCACAGAGCTGCATATGCTTGTGACCACAAAGACCTCTTCACTCAGTACCTCCAGCACCAACATCTCTGGGTTACTAAGGCTCAAGGTGAGGCATTTAACTTTATTGGGAAGGTCACCTGACAGTCCACCATACCAAAATGCACGTATAACTTAAAGCCACGGCGCACACAACTTACCTCAGAGAACTGTAGAGCTTGAAGAATAAATCACTATTCTTCATGCAAACCTAAACCTGTCTCTTTGTCAGGTCAAAAATCCCACGCAGAGCAGACACCTCCACTTGCCCACACACATCATCAAATAAGGGAGCAAAGCCTTCCCATGGCATGACAGCAGCTCACAGGTGCACCCCCTCTTTGGATTGCCATCACCTGTGTAGCACAGGTGGTAGGAATAAAAGCCTAAATCACCACTCAGCCACGTTTTTGCTGGTTCAGAAGGGTAACAGCACCACATCAACAACGCTTTATGGCTGTAATAAATGCCTCTGTGCATGTCTCAAAACAAACCATGTATTTTCTTTCTACTGTTTTATTTGCAAGAGTATTAACAAAACCATTTATTTAAAAGTGAAGAGAGAGGAGCTTT
>JAOXNO010000033.1:25545514-25563445 GCA_028565335.1 Limnodromus scolopaceus
ACCATCACTAAACCATGTCTCCCGGCACCACGTCAACCTGTCTTTTGAACACCTCCAGGGATGGTGCCTCAACCACCACCCTGGGCAGCCCATTCCAATGCCTGATAACACTTTCAGTGAAAAAAATTTTCCTAATATCCAACCTGAACCTCCCCTGGCATAACTTGAGGCTGTTTCCTCTAGTCCTGTCACCTGTGGCTTGGGAGAAGAGACTGACCTCCGCCTCTCTACACCCTCCTTTCAGGGAGTTGTAGAGAGCAATAAGGTCTCTCCTCAGCCTCCTTTTCTCTAGGCTGAATAACGCTAGTTCCCTCAGCCTCTCCTCATAAGACTTGTGCTCCAGACCCCTCACCGTCTTTGTTGCTCTTCTCTGGACTCACTCCAGCACCTCAATGTCTTTTTTGTGGTAGGGGGCCCAAAACTGGGCACAGCACTCGAGGTGGGGTCTCACCAGTGCCGAGTACAGGGAGATGATCACCTCCCGAGTCCTACTCACCAATCAAACCACAACTTCTCAGCCCTCTGCTGTATCTGAAGCCCAAGTGTGTCTTCCACTGCTCCTAGTTATGTCAGTGCTTACTGGGACTAGGCTTCAGTTCTGCAGTGTTTGTACAGACTTTTTTTTCTCTTGTCTATACCTACAAAACACTAATTTTGGGAGAGCAAGCAGTGATGCAGCTCTGTATTTCACATCAACAACAGGCAGATTTCCAGCCATTGACTAAGGCAACAGCCCTGAAAGATCCTAGACGCGTTCCACAATTTATAGAGGTACTACATTCCTGAACGCAGCACATTACAGAAGCTACAACACACACAGCATGGAAAAGAGGAAGCGTTATGATTTCTTAAATCCTTTCCACTCTGAAAGGCAGGTGGAGATTTTTGCCCCTTTTGTCCCCTCATGCAGAAAGGATACAGATTTAAAAAGCTCCAACTTCACAGTATTTTGTGACAGTTAATATTGGAAAGTTAAAGCATCGGGGTTAATTACCAAGTCTGGGGCTCACAGTCCCAAACCACCAACCAGCTTTGTAACCGTATACTTTACACCCTTTCCTTATACATACCAGTCAGAATTTTAATAAACTATCTACAGCAATTCCACTTTTCTAAATAATTGCATTGCCAAAGCAAGCCATGCTGGCTTGTAAGACATTTTTTACAGCATAATTTTTACATTACATGTTCAATGGCTTGACATCATTAAATACATTGGAAGAAGTCCTCAGGTTGAGCTTGTTTGCAGTGTTTTAAAACATAAAAAGCATCTGTTCAGGCTTGATGCCCACAAGCTATCGTAATTATCAAAACCAAGGAAGCGTAGTATTTCTAATTAGTATTCCTCTTTCTTAAATATTTTTAAGAAATGCTCTTTGCAACTGAGCATATTGCCTTTAAAGTGTAGGTATACGAAGACAGGAAAGATTCCTAACTAGAATTAAACATAAAAAATATCAAGTTGTTAGTTATTGGGTATTTTAAGAGACATCCACAAGATGTGTTTTATCCACAGAAATACAAACACCCTGCAAAACCTGGAAAATAAGAAAATGAAAGAACTGAGTACTAAATCTATCCTGAATACACATGGATATCCGTGTTATTGATTAGAAAGGTGTCATTTTTACATCCTTGAATTGAAACTATATACACTCTGTATTCCTGAGATCCTATCAAATATCTCCTAAGGACTAGAGTACATAAGAGTAGCAGTGTGACCAGTCCAACCCTGTGTATCAGTATCAGTGCAACTCCTGTGGTTATTAGTATTACAATGGTTATAACCTCTGCAGGCATCATGGGAACATTTTTAGAAAGTATTTCTTAAGTCATTTGGATCCCTATGGTGCATTTATGATAAAAATACTTTTTTTTTTTTTCTTTAATGCAATCAAAGCTGTTATTGCCCTACAGAAAACTGCTGCCTTCAGCTAAAGCAATCCCACTACACACCTTCAAATGAGGTGAATACTCCCCATACTATTTATATGAGGAAACTGAGAAATTGTGCAGCTTCTCAGAATAAGGGAATGAGTATTACAGAAATAGCAGCCAGGTCTGGGTTTCCTGAGCTTCCAGGTATGTTCTCCATTCACAGGACTTTTGCCCCAGGGGCAAAATGTTTTTATACACATGGATGAATTTTGAGTGCAATCCCACGAAGGTGAACGAATATGGTACCCTGACTCATGTTGTTACAACTGAATATGTATGGGCCCAGCCACAGGGTTCATCCAGCTAACTATGTGTAAGGGAAAAAGGATTCTTCCTTAAGTCTGGATTTTCATACTTTCTGGTTATTTTTTCTTTCCCAAATATACACCTTTGAAATCAACAGATTATGATTTTGGGGTTTTGTTGTTGGGGTTTTTTGCCTTTATTTTTTTTTAACTATTGTTTATATATGTATACTCTAACTTGCAATATCACCTTTATTTCTTTGGATATTTTGCATATTTCACATAAACAGACACAAACACGTCAGCCTTGTGGCAAAGTCTTACGGCCAAACCTGCTCTCTAGTGACTTGTGTCCAACAGTTACACTAGAGAAAACATATCCTGGCAACATGGATGAAAACAAGACACTCTAAATATCTCTAAGCAATCTGCTCAAGAGACAGTATAGCAGAATATCTTATATTAAGATTATTCCTTGCATATCAAACAAAAATAATGATATGCAGCCATGGGGAAAATCATCAGTTAAACGGGAGAAGGTGGGAGTTAGTACAAGAATTAAGAAACTGGCAGCCTGTGACAGTAATTGCGAAATGCCTGATTTTACAATGCATCCCCCAGCATTTTGAAAAGCCACGTCAGCCCAAACCATACAACCAGAAAACAAGATGACCCTGTGCTCCTGTGGCTTGTTCTGTAACAAGCCTGTTCTCAGTGCACTGAGAAGCAGAGTGCTTAGAAGAATATCACTCCTGCCAACTGAAAAGACACAATACTTCCATAGCAGCAATTTACCAGATCAGCATGTCAAAGGTACTGGTTTCTGATTTGAAGTTGTCTATTATTTGCAGAGGACAAAGGAAAAGGACACCTTATGGATCTTGGTGATTCAGTGGGAGAATTGAGAGAAAAATAAAAGTCTGGCTGATGCTCTCCCTGTGCTGATAGTTCTGCTCAATCTCCTTTTAAACACAAGGCAGGTCCTTGATCTGCCTTTCTCCCAGCAGTATTTGCCCTGAACCCATAATCTGCTGTTAAGGAGCCCAATGGGAACCTGGGGAGCTGGTTCCACAATTGTACAACCAGACATTGTGAGAAAGCTGGTGCAACTGCAGTGTTAGTCTGCAGCTATACCCCACCTCCTTTCCCCTTAGCCATGCGAATGTAGTAGCATATAACTTACACAGCCACCTATACTGCAAACGTAATTGCTGATAATTGCTTACTTCTGTTCAAAAATACTAAGGATAGGACTTAGCAAAGGAAAAAATTAATAATCTGTTTTAAGGAAACATTAGCATGTTTTGTATGTGTGTTCCTTTAGGGTCAGCACAGAATTTTTTGTTGTGAATGCAGTCCAAGAGGAGCAGAGCACCACTAGATCTATCCTACCACTCTCAGCTGTGACGTGCCTGGTCTTTCTTAGAAATTACACATCTAACAGAACTGAAGCCACACTGACAACATGGACTGCATACCTTCCTGGATTTCTCATGTTGTTTGGGAAGGCTAAGAGCCTGCCTCCATGTGTGGCAATCCATAAAATGGCCTCACTGGGTTTTCTCTAAGTAAGAGAAATTCATCAAAGCACATCTTAAATTACTTATTATGGCATCATCTTGGGCTAAAATGAGAGTCCGCATGAGGAAAGAAGCTGTAAGGGATGGGAGGGCGTGGGAACTGAAAGATGACACATGGTAAGAGATGCCATGTGCCTAAGAGAAACTACGCTATTTCAGTTTACAAGATCTAGCCTGCTTGGTATACCCTAACAAGTATAATAGCAAACTTGTTTAGTGTATGTAAAGAACAACTGAGTGATCACAGGGACTACAATGGAACAGCAGCTGACACAGTAATGTGACTAAGAGGCAACTGCAACTCCAGTTAACCCTGTAGATACATACAAATCCAACGGTTACTTGCAAATGACTTTAGCCTTGGTTTTTCAAAGACCACTGAAGCAGCTAAAACCCAAATGCCGCTTATTTTCAACTAGGTTAGGGGCATTACTTCCTTAGTTTCTTGACAATTACTCACTAGACTTGCTTGGTATTTCTATGGGAGCAGTATAAGGCTTCCTTTATCAGTTACAGGAAGTCTTCCTGCCTGCCAACCTGTAATAGGCTCAGTTTTAGTTTTTTCTTTGCCATTTCAAAAATAAAGTTATATAAAAACAAAGAAAAAAACAACAAAATATAGTTCACCCACTGGCAGTAAGCAGTGCTAAAAAGCATCCAAGGCAGTTTTGTTGTACTCTGTACTTGCTCTTTGCAAATTCATACTCTGACAATAGATTTTAAGATGTCATATCCAAAGCCCCATAATAATTGTCACAAACTCAACTTAAAAGCCAGGGAAAACAAAGGTCTTCATTAGAAAAAGAATCATATAAGGGACAGTAAAATCACATTTCCAGTTTCTTAACTGCTACCTTTCCGTTACTGCTGTTGAAATTCATTAAGGTGTTATACTGTCTGCATTTTTTATATAAAGTAAAAAAAGTTTCTTGTGATAACAGAGGGAGAAATGCTTTCTATGTTTCTTATTTCAGGAGATGCTCGAAGACTCCTGTAATTATTCCGCATTTTCTAATGCTTTAGTTCATTTCTGACACAGTATTTTATTTCAGCATAGGACTTCAGAGCAAAGGGACCCCAACTGAGTTTTACAATACCTGTGGAGCAGGCTGATACTGCCACCTTGGGGAGGACTCTTTCCACGTACTATGAGGAGCCCACGCAAGTATCATATAAATCAGCTTAATTTTTTCTCTGTCATATCCTCCCAGGAAGACAACTTCTTTGATTCCTCTGCCTCTGCTGTTCTAAGACCTCCCAGATGTGTCCCAACTCGGACTCTATTACACTGATAGTAATACTGGAAATAAAAGCCTTTTTTTGCTGGGAAGATTTTTAGCCAAGTGTTAGATATCATTTAAGTAAGCGCCTCATTTACACTACTCATAATTTTACAGCCATCTTGCCAGCGTAAAAGCCCTGTTCTGCATCCAGCTGGGCAAGACATATTTTGCTCCTCTGCTTGTGGAATCCCAGCTTTCTTGGTAGTCTAAATCTTTGTCCATGCACAGCTTAAATTATCTCCTTGCCAGGCTACTGGCAGAGCTGGATGCAACTGCCAGGATCTATGCTGCCTCAGATGTCATGAGAGGCATTACTCTGCACAGGAACAGACCGATGAAAAGTACAGAGCTGGACTGTGACAATTTAACCAAAGTCAAGACTTCTAGGGAAACTGAAGGAAGCATCTGGATTTTACCTTCACAGTATCCATAGTTTTATGAGACTCACCTACTTTTTTGGTTTGCAAGTGAGTCACTCCCCATCCAGTGGTCTTTGAGTTTGTATCCACTAACAGATGAAGGAACCTTGCTATACACTTTATATATAAATATGCCTTGAGACAAAGGCTGTGCACAGCATTGAGCCACAAGGATTTTCACAGTGGAAACTCTCAGTAGTTGCCTCAGCTACACATAGGATACAGGAGAGGATTTAATCTCTCACCTCTCACAAGAATAGGCAGGCTTGAGAGCAGTGAAAAGCAGTCTGAAAGCAACTAAATGTCTATGTGCTCTTAAAAACATACAACAATGGAATTATTGTGCAGCCATCTACAGCCAAGTAACACAAAAGATGAACTAATTCACGATGAACGACGTGAATTTACATGAGGACACTGTGAAGGCATCATTAGCTCCTACCTTCTGCCAAAGCACTGGCTGTGCCTGTGGCACCACAGCAGGAGACAACAGGCTTCTAGAGGAACTGAAGTCTTGCTCCACTGCTGTGGCCGGCAGGAACTGCCCTGGTACTGTGGCAAACCAGTACTTACAGGCTTCCACACAGAGCTACGTTTTGGATGACAATGTCCCCAGCAAGACCGGGCTCTAGAAAGCACCTTGCCCTTCCTCCTACCACAGTCTACATACCAGACTCTTGTTCTTACCGTAGTGACACATATCTTAACACCCTTGGAGTAAACACGTGCCTCCACCCACCTTGGATTTACACTCAGAGAGGTGGCTTATCTAAACCTTTCCTTCTGAACGGACAGGAAGGGCTCACTCCACTCTTTTGTTCTATTACTAGAACCTGGTCATTAAAGCACAAATTTATATTTATTTTCCACTAAGGCACAGGAGTTCAAATCAGTTGCTTTCCTGCCTGTGGGAAATTGCCTAAAAAGCAAGTGATAGGTCCTTTCTGGACAATCCTTTTATCTCTCGTTTTAATGCTACTGTAGCATGGCAAAGAATGATGCTTGCAAGAGAAATGCATCAAGCTATTGAGCTAAGAGCTTACGCACATGATGGCAGTGGTGCAAGCTTTCAGTTTTCTTCTTGATTCACAAATCATTTCTGCATTTTAATCCATATTTTGATTATTTTAATTCATCTTTCTTAGGCAAACAGCTTTACATCTGCATATGGTTTACATTGTGCTTTGAAAATATTGAAATTACTAATTCATTGCAGTAATAAGAGAAGGTGCATATGCTCTTCACATGCGCGTATATGAACACACATTCAAGAACATGCAACACAAAGTAATCCCAGTACCTCCATTATCACTCTCACATTTAACTGCTGGTAGAACTCAACTAACTTTCAAAAAGATCAACTTCATATAATCACTAAAGCCATTGCAAAAACTGTATCTGCAGCTAAGTTGCAAAAATTCAAGTGCCAATTACTGGAGAAACATATCCAATTGAATGAGGATCTATCAGTAATAGATTAACCAGATTAATGTGTACGTAACAGTCTCAGCATAGTACGTTGCTGCTGTTAGTTTCAAAGTTCACATACAGACTTCTTTTTATACTGCACACGTGGTTTATGAATGAGGCCTGAATGAAATAGGAATTTTATGGGAAAATAAGGTAAGTGACCTAATATGAAATTAATCTAAGTATTTAAGTGTAGGCTGCTTACAGGGGGAAGAAAAAAACCCACCAAATCCTTGATCATGATTTAACAAAGCAATGTGCAAAAGCATAATGCATGAGCACCATGTCGTATTATTATGCTACAGAAAAAGAATAAAAAGAATACAATGTACATCTAAACTGCTGAATAACTGATGACAACTATTTCATAAGGTGTCTATTTTAAAAAGTATTCTTAAAGAAAGAAAAGAGAAAAAAAAAAAGGAAATCGATCATTGAAAAATCCACTATGAATTCAGTAAGGAAGGTCATGTATAGCATTCAATGGTGCCTGTAACAAAATTAGTATGTTAATAGCTCTTGTATGGCTTTGTACTGAAGTTATTTTGAAAGATTGATTTGGACATTGATTTAATATGAGGGAGAAAGCTTGAGCTGCACATGCAAGAATCTAAATAAATTAATCACAGGAAATCCCTTTCAAAAATTAGCCACAATCTCTCTATGAGTACCTAAACATTGTATCTTAAAAAATAAATAAATAAAATCTTTCTGAAGTTTAGGTCTCACTGATAACTATAAACCAACTACTTATCTGCCAATACGATTTTCCATCTGAAACATCTCTGAATTTATTTAATCAGCCAGTATTCCTGTTAGACGATTAATGTGCACCAAAACCCCTTCAGATACTGGATTACAGAAAAATTCAAAGAGAATGAGAGGGCTTATTTATGAACAATTATATTAACTGGAAATAATACTTACCCAGCTCCCCTCTCCATCCAGCCGTCTAAGCTTTCCTTTTCCACTAACTGTGCCACAAATCAAAAGGTTTGTAGAGTGTACATTTCCAGTCTCAATTTCACGTGGGGTAAGAACCCGCGGCATTGGCTATTTCAGCTCTTCTTTGTTGTTTATAGGGCCTTTGTAAGTCACACTTATATTTATCTGTGTCAGAAAGCCCTTTCAGATTACTATTTCAACTTTAGCGGTAGCTGATGACAGACATATTCTAAGCTGTTTTCCGCCGTGAAAAAGTGCTCCTTTAAAATCTGCTTCTCCCCGATTATCCACTTTTTCCTAAAAACAAGGTTTACTTCCTGAAACATGGTCACTTAATAACAGCATGTATTTGCCACCATTCTCGTCTTTCTCCCCTAGTTTTCCCTCCTTTTCATAATCTACTCTCCCTGCATGCCAGTGCCGTTTTCCACGGTTGTTTCCCAACTCCTGCCTTCCCTTCCTTCTCTGTTGCCTCTCCTTGGCTTTATCTGCTTTACTTGTTCCTAAAGCTCTTCTCACATCTGATACTTTCCCAGCTCTTCTGTTTCTGCCAGTGTAGGAGGGCAGCCTTTTAGGTTGCTCTTGTACCTGTGACACCTTCCATGGGGTCTTGTTATTTCTAAGCAGCAGACTGGGAAGGGCAGCAAAGACCTGTCCTTGGATGAGACAGAGGTGCACATGCTCTCCTGAATGTCTGTCTACACCACACACTCCATAAAACATTTCAGGCAGGGAAAGACAGTCAAAAGACATTGAATTTTCTAATTTTCACTGGATTTCTTTTTTTTTTTTAAGTTGTCTCATTTTACTTGTTCTTCGCTTAGTGACGGGCTTGTGGATAAAAAAGTAGAAAATGGCAGACAGGAACGAAATGACCATCAACCTTGTCGTCCTGGGAAGAACTCAGACTGGCAAAAGCGCTGCTGGGAACAGCCTGCTGGGCAGCTGGGACTTCGAGAGTCGTCGCTCCCCGAGCTCTGTGACCACACGCTGCCGCCTTGGGCGCAGCTGCCGCATTTCGGGGGTTCTACGAAGAAATGGCTGCGAGCTCGCTCTCCGCGTTCGAGTACTTGACACTCCAAGCTACCCCCACAGCGGTCTGAGCAAAGAGCAGGTGAGGGACACGGTGAGATCAGCCCTGGCTCACCACTTCGGGGAGGAAGGACTGCATCTGGCTCTCTTGGTCCTGAGGGCCGACGTGCCGCTGTGTCCAGATGAAGGTGATCACACCATTCAGTTCGTCCAGGTAACAAACAAACAAACAGAAGTCTCTGCCCTTAACGGCAACTCTTTTGTCTTTGGGTGGCAATAGCTATGGAAGAGTTGATGGCCAGATTGAAATAAAGAAGTGCAGCTGCAAATGGGAACACTTCCCAGTCTAGCGGTTGAAACCCGCCGTTCACATCTCCACCACCATGCACCACAGCTGCTAACCCTGAGAGGAGAGAAGCAAGTACTGCTCTCCCTTTTGTACGTGGGCTTGGCACGAATGAATTTACGAACCAAAAATTTACTTATCAAAGTAAGCTTTTCTCTCAGAAATTACAGTTAATGCTTTCTCATGACAGCATTTCTCTTCAACAAACTAGATCTATTTAAAGCAAAGCCAGGTTACCTCCCTCTCCTGCGCTCTGAGAGAGCCACGGGCCCAAAATCACACAGAAAAGCTGACTGACCTGGGGCAAAGATATTTAGCCCTACCCTGCATTGTCACTACAGCTGTAACTCTTCAAGAGAAAAATAACTAGAAAGTTACCATAATTTTCCTTAGCCAGAGTAAATTTTCTAGCATAACTGCCTTGAAGCAAGTATTTTGCAGCTCCTGAGGGAAAAAAACCATAAATTTGCAAATAGGTAAGATACCTGGGGAGGGTCATTGAAAACAAATGGCTTTCTTTTCAGTTGGAGATTTCTCATTACCATGCATATGTATCTTTGAAGTAAGAGAAAAAAAACCCAAACAGTAAACAGATATTGCCCAGTCTATCTACTGATCAGATGAACCAGGTTTCTATGACTTACGAAGAAACAAAAGGTTTCATTTATTGTCACAGTCTGTACATCACACTTGGCAGCTGTCTTACGTAACGAACTTTCTAAAACTCTTTAGGACTGGGAGGGACTTGTGGTTCATCAAGTCTTATCACCTGCTGTAACTGATACTATCTAAATATATCATACATATGTAGTTAAAAAAAATACTAATATATCAATAGAAAAGTAGCTTTCAAAACGCATTTGTTCTCCTGTTCTTTCCTATTACTCTCTATTGGTAGGCTGCTCCTCACTTTTCTCATAGTTCGAAAGTTGGTTCTAATTTCAAGACACCCTTACTCATTGTCAGTTTACATATATTTGTTTTCAGTGTTACTGTTTTTCCTTATAAAGTTCTTTCTGTATATATGCATTGTGGTATTTAAGAGAAAGCAGTATTTACTTAAAATATTTTTACTCTAAGCCAATGAAAAAATCATCATGCTCCTAGTTTGAGACTGTTTTGGATCAAGTCCATACGGGCATTAAAAGCATAAGAGACGCCACCATGCTTTTTCTCTTTGAATGGAGATTTAAAACCCTTACTGGAAGGGAAATAAAGCATGTTTAAAAATAATCAGAAAGTAACACTTACTTCTACTTTATGATTACAACTGGCTCTCAGCTTAGATAATGGAGTTGCTTTTTATTTATTTTTCCCTTAAAAGACCAGATGCTGTGATTTCATCAGCCAAAACCAAACAGGGCAGGACAGCTGCCCGGGTGCCAGGAATATGAAGAGTATTAGTTATATTTCAGTACGTCATCCCAAGAAGACGTTAGCACAAAGACTACCTTTCGCAATCAGGAGTTTACACAATGATCCTCTGCAAATTAGGGATGGCATATCAATGAAGATGGCATATTGCTAGAAGACTACTACATTTAAATCACTCTGGATTTTTATTTCAATAATATAGCTTCATGAATTGAGAGTGGCAGATAATGGTTCCAGAACCAACATTAGCATTGACTTTGAGTCCTCAGTAAATCAATTCGCTATCCTCTCTCTCCAAAACTGATAAGCTAACACTTTCTCAGACAGCTTATGCCAAAATTCTGTACGGGTTTTATACGCCATGGTGTTTAGTTTACAGTTAAGATCATTGCAAAGTGGACTTTATTACCAAAGTAGGCTTCTTGTCACACACAGGAGTTAGCATGATTGCACTAAAGCCGGTATTTCATTTACATCTATAAATGAAAGCCCAATCTCTTATTCATATTAAATTTTTCTGTACTTACTGAGAAAAAAGTAGCTTGTTTTCTCCATTCCCTTCCATCAGATGAACCCAGCACTTAAAGACAAACTCTCTGGCCCATCACCTAGGTGGGCATTTGATTTGTGTTCTTCCTGAATTGCTGAAAATAGTTCATTTTATGGGATACAGCTGGAATTGCAGTTGGTGTTACATAGAAATCAATCATTTCTTTTTCAACACGAGGTGATTTGGTGATTTTCAAAAAAAATTTTCAAAGCTGTGAAAAGTGTAGAAATATGGATATGTGGAAACCACTGATGTAAACTAATGTGTGACATAACTAAACAACCATTTTTCCTTATTTATATAGACAATTTTAAGCTGCAGAAATTCTACTAACATCTGTAGTAAGAGAACAGAGAACTGCTAGTACTGCACAACCACATATTCCCACTGAAAGTGGATGTCAGTATCTTGGGAAGGTGAAAAACCCCAGAAATTTCAGCAACTCAGATAGCATGAACTGGATTACTGCCAGGAAAAGAACATATAACTGGTCTGTTAATGCATAAGCATATGAAGCAGGAGCGGGGAAAAGGAACAAGAGATAACTATTTGAGATTTGTTTTTCATTACAGGAACTTCTGGGTCCCACATGGAAGGATTTCACTGCAGTTCTACTTACTCATGCAGACAAGGCAGAAGAGGGTGGGTTCAGCGAGGAAGCATACATACGCAGCGCCTCAAGTACCCTGCTGTCGCTTTTGAGCTCAGTAGAGCATAAATACATTTTCCTAGACAACCAGAAGAGCATAATTAAAGAGGAAAGAGCTATTGTCTTAAGAAAGCTCTTGAATTTTATAAGACAAAATAATTATCAAGTGCTTCTACTTAAACACAGCAAGGAATAGAATTAGCTTTCACGTGCTCATTTGTCTATTTTCTATGGTAGGTACCATTTAATTAAAGAAATAAAAGAGCCATCAGCTGGAAAATTCCACATTCGTACCAAATACCTTTGAACACACAGTTAGAAATACTATTTTAGATTACCAAACTACTTGTCTTTCATAAAGTACCTCACACTACTGCATGAAGAATCCTAGCTTCAACCATAAAATCAGAACAAGCTAGTGCTGTAAGTCACGCTCCTAATATGTACATAGTCAGAAATGAGATTTTACACTATACCTGATTGTATATTGTAATTCATACAGAACACACATCTGGAAGAAAAAAAAAATGCACATGAGCTCAGACTGTAAGAGAGACTCTTTTCTCAATTCTTCAAGATTTCAGAAGTTCCTCTGAATTCCAAAATTTGTAAAGAGCTTTCCAGCATTAAAAGCTAAGATTTATCTACCGTAAAAGTATTTCTTTACCTTGATTCAAGATTAGTTACAATTGAGATTTTGAACTTCAAGAATTTTGTTTAATAAGCCATTATTGGATATGTAGTTTACAAGGCAGATAAAAAAGCTCCCATGTGCTTAACGCTATTTGGCACATTTAAAAGAACTATTTACTATTGCTTATTCCCAGATGAATGAAAAAATAACACAGTTTATAGGCACATACAAAACTAATTCAAAAAAGAAAACTGTTCATCTCTTCTTTTATGCCTGTTCTTTTTTATTTTATATCACTCTCATTTTGTTTTCTCTCCCAGCTTACTGGATGAAGTTCAAAGCCTGCAAAATTCACAGTGGCTAAATTTTTTTATTTCAGTGGTTAAAAAAGCACTTACTGTTTCAATCGTTAGACAGCAACCAGTTAATTATATATTATATGCCAAAATATCTGAAGTGTCC
The DNA here is from genome assembly GCA_028565335.1 of Limnodromus scolopaceus. Classification (NCBI taxonomy): domain Eukaryota; kingdom Metazoa; phylum Chordata; class Aves; order Charadriiformes; family Scolopacidae; genus Limnodromus; species Limnodromus scolopaceus. The sequence goes on from JAOXNO010000033.1 coordinate 25,558,442, forward strand.
CTAAATAGTTACTTAAAAGGTTTATTGTAAATCAATCTAAAATTATTTTCATATTATTAAAAGGCAGGAATTAAAAGATGTAATTTGAGGCTATTAACCATAGCAACCATGACTACTTGTCCTACATTATTATGGAATAATTCTAATTGTAAAACCAAAGAAGCTATTTCTGTTAAAAACAAAGCATCTTTCGTATGAAATATCACTGCATTAAAATACATTAAAACAAAAACTCAATTCATTTTCTACTTGTTTGGGCATTGGAAACAGATATTTTTTGGTAGCATTTGACTAGCCCTGGCAATCTATTTGCTATTCGCTCTTTCTTAGTACTCCCTGTCGTTTAGAATAAAATATATAGGTGGACTAGATAAAGAACTCTTTTAGCAAAGTGACAGCTTTGATCTTATTGACATTGTAAGAGTTTAGCTGTGAGACATGAAACGATGTTCATTTGTCTATCTTAGGGCAAAAAGAGGCATAGCTTAATCTTCCCATTACAATTGCCTGCAGACTACTGAGACAATACAGTGAAGAACAAAGTTTCAGAGGCTTATGATAGATCTGAAAACGGCTTGAAAGAAGAGGAGAAAAAACTATTACAAGGTGACTAGCAGAATGAAGTCACCAACTGCTAGTCCTACACCTCTTGAAGAGCAGTTAGCACACAAGGAACATGGCAGCCTTTTTTCCTTATTGAGATGCTCTTGCTCCATAGATCCTCTAAAGCTTTTAGCTGTCCAGAAAATATGCTTGCCTGCCTATAGTTCTACCATGAACCTTGGCAATTAAGTATTGAGAACTGAGTGGTTCATGACTGTTGACAACACTTAACCTCAAGGACAGTAAGCATGGTGAACGAGTGAACTGTGAAAATGTTGGAGGCATAACACATTCTGTACCTCGGGAAGAGGACTCAAACAAAAAAGGTATTAGCCATGCATTTCAGAGGAGTAATGTATTCATGTTTTTTATTGTGCTTGCATTACTTTCCATTTCAACATCTGAAAAAGCTTCTAATAACCATTCATTTATTTAATGCCGCTGTTTGCCATGGTCTCTGCCCTGCAGACTCCTTTCCCTTTCACTTCAAATGGAACTCCTTTGTACGTAGCAACACACTGGTCATCGGTACGAAGATCAGGTTGGATTTGCTCCCAAATCTTCTTCTTGGGATTAAGTTCCTTCTCAGGATCTCCTGTTTCAAAGCAAAGAATAACCTTATAGCACACAACACAGAAGGCAGAGCAAGAGCTCTAAGTATGTACACATCTGTGACAGCATCACTGCACCCACTTTTAAGGGAAAAACACATTACCTGCGATTCTCTAAATGAAAACTTGAATTAGGGATTGTCTAGGAAATGTCTGCAGAGCCTCTCTCAAAATGTTGATCTTTCAGGGGAAAAAGCTTGCAAGTAACAGACCACAAATACTGTGAAATGGAAGCAATTAAACCATTGCTAAATGCTGGTTTACAAAATTTACTACAGACCTAAGAAGTAAGTAGATCTGGACCACAGAAATACTCTACTCATCAAGACACAGGTTTGTCAGCATCTTAAATTCTGGAATTAACAAATTTTTACAAGCAATTTAGCGAGTGCCCTTACAATTGAGAAATATCGAACTTAGACAAGAATAATCCAAAATGAGGATACTAGCATATAATTTTAGCCCCAAGTTCCAACACTGCTACTTTTTGTACTATTTGACAACAAGCTCTGGTGCCTAAAACACAAGCGTTAGAGGTCAGCTCATATTTCAGCAATTATAGCTTCAGTTACCTGTTTCTGTGTACACCATGACAAGCTACCTATTCCCTAGAGATATTGACAGTCTAACTACATCAACAAATCTGACTATTCAAGGACCTCTAATGACCACAAAATGCAGGTTTCTTCTACTAATGTTTTGAAATACTGTTAAAAAATGACATAGAATAGTGAAGTACTCCAGAGTCATATTTTTTCTATTTTTAAGTAGGCAAGAAATGCAAAGTATAGGAACAAAATACCTAAGCTAAATAAACTCTCTTGCTCTAAGGATTTATACTCAATAAACTGCTGCCTGGTGACATAATCTAGATAAAGCAAGGCAACTCACCATACAATTATTTTCTGTTCAAAGGTCAAGTAAATCTAATCTCTTAATTCTAATACAATGGAGATTCTCTTAAAGAAAAAGGAGTTTTCATTAAAAAAAAGAAGTTATTTAATCATAACACTGCCAGGTGCTCTTGACCTATTGTGTGTAAAACAGGCAGGACAAATTGAAAAAACCACAAGACTTTCCTTAAATGTAATTAGAGCACATTTAAATGCTGAAATGGATCCCATGCTATTTCATTGTAGATACACTCTCTCTATGTCTATATATTTATATCTGTGTGCGTATCTTTTTACTTGCTTGGAGTGCCATATGGGCACAAATTTGCCCAAACTATTAAAATCTTAAATTCCAATACAGGCAAGAATCAAAAAACAAATCCTAGTAAACACATCCTCCCTGATATCCTCTCAGAAGAGCCGGGAGTTCCTAAAAGGAAAATGAGGAGCTTTCCAAGTGAGTAGAATGTCAAGTACTCTAATCTTCCACTACTCAGTATCCCCAAAGGTTCAGGAAGAAAAACTATTAAGGCTACAGGAATATTAACGTACCTGTTTTTAGTAGCTGGTTGAAATTAATTTCTGCTTGGTGTATTCCTGACTGGCTGACCACCAGGCGGTTAAATAAACTACTGTCATTCCAGCCTGCTTTATTGTTTTTCTCCTCTAAATATTTTCAGTGGTTCAATCTACTCACATTCTCAATGCTTGCAAAAGTAAGTTACTTCTGCCTGCAGACAGGCCTAACTTCTGCAGCTTCTGTATCTGTAACTGTGTAAGAGAAGCAGACCAGGCCAGATTTCTCTGTTACGCAGGCTAGTCTTGCCAGAGCAAGACTCAACAATGCAGTCAAGTTATTTTACAACAGTGCACTTAATATTTAAAAGAAAAATCAGTAAAACCATTAATAAATTAAACATTTAGAGCTAATTACGCATTTTCACAAAAATAAAAATCCTGCTCAATGCTCGAGTTCATGAACAAAACCAGACTTGGATTTAGACCAAAGTGAACATATACGGATTAATAAAACCATTATACAGAATGTTAAATGATCCATTGTGCATTTCCTTACCCCTCCTCAAACTTAAAAAGCAAGTGAATTTTTTCAGTAAGAAAAAAAAATCTGACTTTTATTATAAAAAACACGCTTTGGATGTTAATAAGTTTCTTTGGAATCCTGCATCAAGCTCCCATGGGATCTGTGGTGAGCTCATATTAGATTAGTATAGGCACCAATTTTAAACACTACCAGAGATTTAGGCTGTGCATTTTCCTGTGTCTTCTCCTCATTACATTCCTTCTTCCCAGAAAATATTCTTTAGAAGGATTTCTATAAATAAAATAAATTTAAACTTCTAATGATTTAATGAGTTTCCCACTCTCTTTACATAAAAAGAGACAAACAAGAGGTCCCAAATTTTCTTAAACATGTCATTCAGCGTAGAAGAGTTTTCTAGGGGGGTGGACGATGATATGACACACCAAATCCACCAGAAGTTGTTAATCACTTGCGCAAGAAGCTAAGTTGCAACAATCTAAGTCTCTAGCTAAAAGAAATTGAAGAAAAACCCTAAAGCAAACCAAAACCTATAAACGTACAGTATTAATATCTTAGCTTATAAAGGCAACATGCAAAAGACAAATATGCAACAAATGAAGTTACAGAAGCAGATGTCAGAATGGTTTTGTAATTCTCCATCCATCAATAATATTTTTCTTGCTTTTTCCTAGTCACTTCAAGATACTCAAATGACAAGTCTTAAAATTCTTTAAAATAAGCTTTATGCAACTAGGAAATACATCACACTACTTTGAGCTATTAAGCATTAGGTATATTTTCAAAGTCAATGATTAGCTTTAATTTCATACCTAAGAATTTTCCTGAGAAGCTATTTATGAAACATTAGGAAACAGCTGCCGTATTTCAGACTACAATCTATAGCCCTGGATGTATACACTTTCAAATAGGTTTTAAAGCTTTAATTTGGCACTTATGAGAGCTCCATGTCTTTGGCCCCCTGTCAGAAGAAAACTGATATAAAGTGTAGAAAACTTTGCATCCCAGGCTGCAGGTCATAACTTTAGAACTAGTACAAAATCTAACACCACTTTTAGCTTATTCCATGTCTTTTAAGAATCAAAATGTCAACACAATATCTGTATGCCTTAACACCTGGGAATAATTTTAAAACAAATGTGTCTATCGCTGATTTGCTCCAGGAAAAAGCTTTTTGCAACTGTAACCATGGAATCAAATAGTTCAATTATTTTGAGAAAGTTGATCCTAATAGTCACCTGCAAGAAAATACATGCTGGCTAACAGAGCACTACTGGCACTACTACCAGCTCTCACATTATTTTCTAATCCCAGGTGTAAGAAGTTACTTGAGATATAAGTCCGAAGAAAGTTGTATCTTAGACAAAAACAAACAAAAAAGACCCTCCACCCCTCCAAAAAGCCACATGCCCAGGCTGACCTGGACGTCATTTTGCAGGGCTTATGCAAAAGAAGGGTTTACTCTATAGCTTGGTGCTATCTCTTGCACATCTACAGCAACAGGAAGCAATATGAGTGTAACCTTGCATGTAACGGAGGTCACACATCCAACATTTCATCTATTTTTACTCATGGATACGTGATAACAATGAGAAGTTACGAGTTAGTATTCCTATAGTTTAGTCAATGCAATTGCTGAAGCCTTTCAGATTTCAGTACAGCTTACCAACTCTGCACCTCAACTAGCAAACATGGTATCTTTTTAATACAGAAAACCAAAAATGAAGAATGCTGCAAGGCTGATTTCCTTCTTTAACACAGTATTATTATTTTAAAGCAGTTTAAATCAGAGCATTAAATCACAGGAGCTTTCCTCCTGTTTCTAAAACACCTAGAT
>JAOXNO010000033.1:25563545-25576782 GCA_028565335.1 Limnodromus scolopaceus
AAAACACCTAGATAGACCATTACTTTCTTGATCATATGCCAACCAAAATATCTGTTTTTTTAGAGCATCACAGTTTCAATCATGAGAAGTATAAAAATATCTATATACAAACATATACACATATATTTATGACTGGTATTTCATGCAGATATGTCTAAGCATAGAGCTTGCCAAGAGGTTCTGTACAGCTAGAGATTGTCAGCGGTGCAATAGCTTAAAAAGGTTAATACGTTTCTATGTAGAAAACAGAAAGCTACACTATTTTCTCACATGTGAAAGCCAACTTTTGAGCAACAAATTCATCCTGAAGATGAACACTCTGTTGATAAACACACACACATACAACTCCACCCAATACAGGAAACACTGGGAGTTAGAGGACTTTTTCTTGCAGTGATCCCGACCAGAACACTGCTGTTTATCAAGAACTTGGTGATCAGTGCAACAGTTGACTTGAGTAGGTCTGGGCTTGTCCTGGGGTGCAGGATAAGCTCAGCCAGGGCATTGTAACAGAGGACCCTGCAGGCAGCTCCCATGTGGTACCAGCGACTGAGCCAACCTGCGTGCCCCCACCTTTATGGAGAAATGCAGCATCAAGTTCTCATTCAAACTTCTTTTCTGTTTGACAGTCTAAATGACTAGGAAAATACAACAATAGCTCGGATGAACAAAAGAGGGGAATCTCTTCTATGGACAGGGAGTGCACAGCATGCTGCAGGTGGATCAGAAGCCTGTTTGATGCTGCACCAACCTGGGGTTCCCATCACCTCTGTGAAGTAAGATTATTTATACTATTCTCTCTTTTCAGTGTCAGCTCTAACAAATAGCATTTTAAACAATACTTTACAGACTCTGAGTGCTTTTCTTACTGGAATCATAATGGACCAGCACCTCCTGATGAAAAACACTTGAAACCATGATAGAGATAACAAAATAACAGTGCTAAAAAAGACAGCAACAGGAGAAGCTGAATCTGACTGTATACCTTTCAGCCTGTGAGAACAGCGAACTGGTATTTGGGTAGGAGGGAAGCATTCACCAACATTCTACATCTGTGATACTTATTTGAGTTCCCAAAATGCAGGGTGAGAAACTAATTATTTTCATAGATGAGTGGGAGGCAGAGGAAGTGGGAAAATGAATGAAAATCATCTTTTGAGAAAGTTTAAATATGATTATTTTCTTATTTATATTCCCCCAAAATATAGATTTATTGATTTAGTTAAGTGGGAAAAAGTCCAAAGTCTGTCTTTGGAGACCCAAAAAGTAATTTTCTTCCAGACAAACAAATTAAAACACCCTGGTGTTTTGAATATTGTAGGTTCCTCTCATAGTCAATAGACTTCCAACACCTCCAAATCTTCTCCATCCCTTCCTCCTCCAACAAACAAACCAAACCAAAACAAAAGCCTACATCAAGTTTTGATACTTTCATTAGGGGCAGAATCCAGAATCAGAAACTTACTACTTTATCAGTTCCACTGAGATACTGGGAAAGATGCTTTATATTTGCTTATTGTAACTTGTAAAGTGCAAATACATTTGTCTGTACATTTCAAAAGCAGATATACTTCTTGAGACTTGAAGCAGGTAATTTTATATTAAAGTACTACACAACTTTTTCAAGTTACAGTTATTTCCTTGCATTTTCCAATTTTTGGCAGGTGGGTAAGTATTTTCAATCCTTTATTTACAAAATCTTAGCATGCTAATAATAAAAAAGTTTGAATATAATTAATTCAGAGGTCACCTTGGCATACGTATTTCCACCACTTTCCCAAACACCTACTTACCAGGAAAACCTTCAAAAGTGATTCTATCCCCAGGTACTGCCCCGGGTGGGGGAGCCAGAATTTCCACTTTTTCTGGGGAGCTGGCACACATCACCATTGCTTGCGATACTACTCCTCTCATCTTTGCAGGCTTCAAGTTACAGAGTAGTATTGCCATCCGATTCTGCATCTTGGGGGAGAAAAACAGAAGGATGTGAGTACTTAATTGACATTATACATTTGGAGGCTCTGGTTATTTCATTATAACAAAAGAATTACAATGAAGAGACCTTAACATGGACAAAGAAGCATACAGCAACAGATCCACAATTTTGATGCCTGCACACCGGTAACAAATAACATTTAAACCACGTAAGAGATGTCCAGTGAATAATAGAGTAAATTCTAAATTGTGACACACTTATCACGGCAATACCAAATGCGCAATTCAGAAGTCCAAAGACCAGGCGACGCATTTCACCCACATTCCACCTTTACTCATTCTGCATCACCACTTCAGTCCACTTTTAATATAGCACTATTAAGCAAACAATTTCCATTTACTACTAATAATACAAAACCGCTCTACAAATCAGGCTAGCTTACAGATAAAAATTTCAAACTATGTACTGGAAGCTCATAGGCGTTCTACATAATTAGCTCACTTGAATCTTAACATTTATCTTATTTAACCCAAATGCTCTGAATTTTTTTTTAACCACAGAAAACAGCTATATATACTGTGCACTGCAATTTGTCAGGGTAAAACTAGGCTTCTTCCTTTGTTCTTTTATTTCAATAAAATTTGTAATAGTAAACCAGAGAAAACACACTTTGTTAGGGAGACTGTCACACTTTAACCTAGAAAACAAACCACACTTTCAAACTGAATAAAAATTAAACCCAGAACATTCTTAAGAGACAGACAGAAAGGAAGCCTTAATACCCATACTCAAAGAGCACATAAATATATATGTATTTCTAGATTTCAGTCTTTGTGCATTACAATATAAACTTTAAAACTGCAGGATTAATACTTAATAAAACTCATATGATCAAGCATTCCAAATACTGCATATTTTCCAAGTAGAACATTTTAAAAAACAACAACAACAACAACAAAATTTCAAAATGAAGCAGTTATAATGAAAAGTTGATCTTGCGTAAGTGTCAAGGCAGACCATTGACTGAAAATTTTTTAAGTTATTGCTAAGGACATAAATTGCCCAAAACACAAGAAATGGCTGTAAGATGTCAGTGATTCTAAAATGCAAGTTGAAGACATTATCTAGCAATGAATAACAATTAGCAAATGGGTATACAGAATAAAAGAAACAAGATTTCTGCATTTGATATTTGACTAAGTGGAAAAAATTCTAGACTTCAGAGCATTGCTTTTTAAGTACAGATTATACAATTGACAAAACCAGACTGCATTAATACAGAAATGGAGCCCACCATCTTAATCAAACTAGCATCACATCATTCCTTTCCAGTCACAATGGCCCAAACATTCATATATATTGCATGAGATTTCTGTATGAGTTAATTACAAAATTAAGAAGCATTTATCAACGTTTCAAACGTACACATTATCCCCTCGCTTTAACTAGGAATTGTCTTCAAATGCTTTTTAAAAAACTACTCTAATACTAAGATATGTGTATTGATATCACAAATAAATGGTAAGAAACCCCACAAGGTTAAATAAATGCTTTTGTAAAACCAAAAGAGAGACCCACCCCAAGACAATCAACCAAAACCAGAACATTGCTATGTCAAGGTTTTGGTTTTCCTTTTTACTATAAATGGATCAATTTTTAAACTGTCTTCAGATAAATGACAATTCCCTAAGTTAGAGAAAAAAAGAGACTAGACCTAAGCAAATGCTTCCTAACGATGCAAAAGGTTTTAGGTTTTTGTTTGGTTTTTTTGTTGTTGTGTTTTTGTTTGGTTTGGTTTTTCTGGGCTTTATAACTGGTTATGCTAATTTTTATAGAAGGGACTTACTGTTCAGGAGTTGATGCTTCCAGAAAACAAGATTTAAATTACAATAGTAAACACTCTATATTCACGCATAAGAAGTGCGAAAAAAAAAAACACGTTTATGAGCCATTGAGGAATCTGATGTTCAGGTATCATTCTGTCTGCATTGCTCTTATGAGATCTTTTTACAGTAAATTATAAATAAAATCCTGAAATGTGTCATATACTAAGAGTCAGATCCAGTAATTCAACTGGAGGCCACTCTCTGTAGCCCCATAAATTAGAGGAACAAAAGAAACAATCTAGTTTTTTAAAAGTAACTGTAAAAATAAATTGGGGATTTTCCTGACAGATAGATAAGATTGGGCAGAAAGAACAAAAAAAGCCCCAAACAAACAGGAAGATACATGACTCCCTTTCCCAGTACGTCAAAAGTGCTATCAGAAGTACAGGGTGTTACTGAAAAGCAGCTGAAGTTGACACAGATAGACAGTAAATGCGTGTTTTCTCCTCCACATGTGTTATTATCCAGTAAAGCAAATTCTGGTTAAGAAAAATAGAGTAAATCTCTACATTTAAAAGGACACAAACAGAAGCAAGTCTATGTCCATGGAGAGCTTTGATAAGGCTTTGGCATCACAGGAAGTGTTTGATACATAAATGAGCTAAGAATAAGCAAAGGAAATTCTAATATTATCTCATTGAAACAGTAACAACCTCTGCTGGCCTTCTGAAGAGACAATCCTTTTGTTTCAAAAATCCAGAAACTTCAAAACTGACAACTCAACTAGTGAGAAACCGATTTAGTTTCAGTAAAAATGTTAGTTGTTACACTTTCTATGGTTGAGCACACAGCTACTTCACATTCAGAATCAAAGTGTTTTCACAACATGCTTCTAGAATGAAGAAGGGGGGAGTGGAGGTGGGTGAGAAATAAAGCGAAGAAACTAAAATGAGGAACAGTAAATCCTGAAGTTTACCTACATAAAACCCAAAACCATATCCTTGAAGCAAAAGTGTTAAATTGCTCTTTTTTCTTAAGTAATCCTGAAAGTTACTTGTATAACTGATTATGAACTAACTATCCCTCCATATTTTAAAATCAGATACCATGACAGAATGCAATGGCTAGCGAATATGAGTTAAAACCAACGCACGAATTGCTTTAAAACCAGTGAGCTGCAATGCCAACAGCAACAAAAAGCCCTCCTCAATTTATGGCATGCTTGTCTGGATCTTAAGTTGGATGGATTAGTTTAAAGCCCTCTTCACCAGGTTGCCAAGCCTTAGACCAAAGATGCTATTCCCACCAGCCCCCAGTAGACCTGGCTTCTCAAAGCAAATCCCATGGTCTAAGTAGTCGAACCCCTGGCTTAGCACCAGTCTTGTAACCATTTGTTGACTTGCCAGATTTGACTGGTCCTTTCAAATGCCTTCCCTTTGACTAGGAGGATTGATGAGAAAAATACCTGTGTTCCGAGTCCTTTACTGCTGCTCCCAGGGGTCTGTAATCCTTCTCGATACTCCTCAGAGTGCTCCTGGCATATCGCTGCTGCCCACATGAAATAACAGCAGCAGACAGTAGCCAGGGGACTGTAGAGGCTTGGTAGTCTCTCAGTGACATCCCTGATACAAAGCCCCGGCAAGCAGCACTCCTCCCTAGAGAGTGTGTCAGGTTGGCAAATAGATGCCATTGTACCTTTCAGAAGAGAGTCGCCTCCTACCATCCCCGTCCCTTTTTCTTAGTTGCACTCATTGCTACATGAGGAGAAAATTGGGCTGCCTTACTCAGCTCCAGCATCTCTCCTGATCTGACTGGTCTTTCCTCTTCAGTCTGCAGAGCAGTGAAGCGGTTCTGTAAGAGCATCACAGGCTTCAGGGGAAGTCTCTTCCTCCTGCTGGTCCTTGCCATTGCAAGCTTCCATTCTTCTGCGTTATTGATCCCCTTCACTTCTGTCTGTGACAGTAGTGGAGTTTTTGGTTGTGGGCTGTTGGTCCACTGTAGACTTAAGTGGTTTTGGTTGTTTAGCCAATGGGCTACCATGCTAGGAACACACAGAGATTCATTTCAAAAAGCCAAATGCAGTGGCAGAAAAGCTGTCTGTTCCTGCTGATGTTCCAGAATGTTCTCCAGTTGTTCTCAGGTGCTGCTGAAAGACTTCAGCATCGACATGGTCCACCTCATGCTTCAGTACCACATCCTTGCTACTGATGACATATGTATCTACCTATGCATGATACTTGAGGGTGCAATTTCTGACCTGACTTCATCACCAGTGGTACGCAAAGCCACACTGTACCACATACAAACTGGGCATGCAGGAAGTTTACACACCCATAAATAACTTGCACTGCATACTGAAAGGTTAATGAAGATACACATTGTGCTTTTTAACCAAAGGTAAAGTCAGATGATAAAAATACTACAGCCTCAAAACACTGCTAAATTACCCCATCAAACACTGCAATCATAGATAGTTGCATTTTTGATGAACTATGTCTATAGTACTTGATCTGATATATAGATTTTTATTTAAATATATGGCAGTAGTCACATGCCAGGCCATTACATGTTTGAACGCTTCAAAAAACACAAAAAGATGGAAGCTTGCCCCTAAAAATTTACTGCCTAATAGACACTTGCCAAAACCAAAAGCAGGCACACAAACTAACTGTTCCCAAAGAACGTGCAAGAATGAACCCTAATTCTCTGTTAATGAGTACTTTGGATTATTTTTTCCAGACAGAAAGCAGGATAAGAGAAAAGACTCTTAGTGTCACTGCATTCTGTACACTTCATGTTCATAAGTTTATTTATAAAGGCTTTTAAGATATTTTTTCTACATGCTTTCTTGAGAGCAGACTACTGCTAAAAATGAGTAATTTGAATCTCTGCCCACTGAAAATACAGTAACTTGACACTATCAGTGCAGAATAGTTTAATTCCATTTTTTTCAGTTCAATAACTTTCTGTATCATAAAAACAACAATCAAAATTTTGATAGCTGCCTATATTTGCAGTCTTACCACAGGGACAGGGTGTGAATAGGAATTGAAAAGGCATTTGAGGAGCTTTTCCACACTGAAATCAATTCCTTCATGACCCATTTTGCAGTTGCTCTATACAATATTGCTTTAATTGCCACGCTTGCGTTTAAATGGAGAAGCAGCCTTCAGTCAATTCCTCCCTTCCACTAACCCTCTAGAAGAGGTGTTAAAAGACAATGTAATCTTGAAGTTTCAGGTTGTTCCCAAGACATACATAAACCACACATGTCAAACACAGAACCGTATTAACTAAAAAAGCGTAGAGGCAGACTCTGTTCCAGACAAGGAAGCAAAAATATGCATTTTGTATTCCACAGTTGTTTAAGTCAGCTTAACAGCCAGCTTATTTGACAGCAAAGTTAAATTTACATGCCCTTTGCTTTAGTCCATGCCAAAACTGAAGGGAGAGTCACATCTGTTTGGTCTAGGAGTCCACTGTGTGCCAATGGCATCACAGAGGAGTTAGAACAAGATCCCAGGACAGAAGCACTGCAAGCAGAAAGGAACTGATTTGGGGTAAGGGTACTTCTCCATTTTCTGGCAAATGCTGTTAAGCATTACTTCCATTTGCATTTTATTTTTGTTTTCATGACTGTAAAAATCTTTTAACACAATGAAAACACATCCCACAGACAATGGTCTAAAGATACTTTAGGAAAGGAAAAACTACCAGTAAATAATTTTGTCAATACCTGATCCAGAGGAATATGTTTCACTAAACCGCTGACAACAGTCCTTGGGCTTGCTTCACCAACATCCACTTCTTCAACATAGAGAGCGTCTGCATCTGGATGCTTTTCGGCAGTAATGATGCAGCCAACACGAAGATCCAGACGAGAAACATCTACAGGTTTTGCATCACTACTTCCAGGAGCTGGCTGCTGTTTCTTCTCCTTCTTTTCACCTATTAAAGAAAGTTTAGTTCATTAAATAAACCTTTTAAAAAAGTGTAAGTAATGAATATGACTATTGCAAGGGAAAAGTGAGTTACAATCTCAGAAATAAGTGTAAATCCAGTGTAAAACACAAATGAAGAGTAAAGAGTTAGCACCTCTATTCCTAGCTTCCAGTGGAAAATCATCATACACACTTCAATTTAGATTGTTACTGTAAGTAATTACCACTTCAGGACAGAGATGCTTTCTTGTTTGTAAAGTGAAGTTATCCTGAACTTTAAGTGTAGCTCACATGTATGTAAGTGACATACATACTCTGCTAAAGGCCACATCAATAAGCCTGGTTTAATAATTAGCAAATACCAGTAAGTCTTGCCATGGTGTTTCACCAGCAAAGGGAAACCAGATAATCACGAGTCATCAGGTTACTAGAGCTTAACAACAGCCGCTGACTGTGGACAATGCTAAGTCACTGCAACTGCAGTGTTAAGAGTTGCAAAGCAACCCTTCAAAATGACCTTAGCTAACATTCTTCACTTCCCAAATATACTAGTACATGAAAATGCTCATGGTTTATGAGGTTCCACTGATGCAGAGTTTTTATCCTATGGCAATGCAAGGTTTTATCATCAACCATACATACTGCATGGTATAAAAAAAGCAGTGAAGCAACACTCCCCGTACTCAGCTTCTTATTTAGATACTCTCTTCGAGAAAAGCAAGTTACATCCAGTTTGTATATATGACTGTCCTTCTTAAAAGACATCCAAGATTTGTTTAACAACTATAATCTCTGGGAGATTAAGAAGTGTCTATGAAGTGCTTACTTAAAATAAGCATATTCTATTATTCTTTCATCCAAGATAGCTTACATAGTAATGTAAACTAAGTCCCTTCCTTAGGGAGCAAAAAGGAAAAGTGGGCACAGCAGGCAACTTGGTTAATTTATCACTGCTCTAGTACAGGGCTGAAATTAAATAATACACTCGATAAAAAAAATACTGCCTTTTTATTAACACAAGCAATAGCTCTTCAAACATACTTCAGTTCATACATGATGAATAAAAAACGCTAGTGTTTATGAGTGGATAACTGTAATTAGATTACAATTAGATTAATAAAACCAGTCATATATTCAGTAATTGAACAGAAACTGAAAAAATGCCATCAAAATTGTTAGTATTTAACACATAAGATCATTGCAAAGACCTGCTATTTTTATCCTTGGAATCATTCCTCACTGTTCTCCACTTCATGATGTTTCTCTACAATAGCCTGGAGCCAAAAAATCATCTTCTAGTACCCTATTTATTTCACTTCAGAGAAACGAAGTCTGTCACCAAATAAGGAAAAGAGAACATGGCAAAGCATGTCTGTACAGAGCATATATACAGATACAGACAAAATATCCATTTCAATGCCATAGGCTAAGGAGAGAACTGCACTCCTCTGGCCAGTGTCAGTCAGCTCAGAATCAATATCCAGAGAAGCCTCACAGATGAAGTTTGCAAGAAGCGGAACTAAGAACATGGGAATAACCAGAGAGGAAACAAGTGAGATCGGTGACAGAAAGCAAAGGGATTTGAAATATCCTATAATTGCATCAATTTCAAGACTAGCAAAGAAGTTTTACGTGTTGGTTACTTTGATTGTTAAATACTCTACCTACAATAGATGTTGAACTCCGGAGAAAAAGCCTGTTAGGGATTGCAGCTAACGTTCATGCTATATTTTGCCTTTTTTAACAACAATCTCTGGAAGGAAAAAGTCAAATAGATGGCTTTCCAAATTTAGCTTTTGGAGGGGAAGCTGAGGGGAAATAGTTTTATTTTTCCTTACCAACTGAATACTTTCTCTGTAGCCACTGAAGACTTGAAGAAAACGGCTAATTGCCTGATACGACATGCGGCCTCTGCTTTTATCTTTACAGCTCTGTGGAATATTACTAATGTGTCAAAGGCTGCAGTACACCAAAAAATAGGAAGTAGCTTATAAGCCTGTGTACAGCTCACCAAAACAATCAAAGAGATACAGTGCCCTATCAGCATAATCTGCAAATTCTGAAAGGCTGTACAAATCAATTCAGAGCAAAAGAATAATAATTTGCATACAAGAACAGTTACAAAACATGAGTTTAAGTTACAAGATGGACACCTGCACTTTTGTGCAAATGCAACTGACACGCCTTTTCCTCTCTTAAAGAGTTTGTTAAACAGAAGTCAATACAGACAGCTAAAAATGAATAGGAGGAGGAAAGGTGTTAGGAAACCTACATACTCTTCTACTACACTTCCTCCCCATTGCCAAAACTAGATTATGCTATCTGCCTACGTCCTTTATGCAGTAGTTCCTCTTAGCCACACAATCTCACCAGCATTCACATGGATATATCTGATCAATTCTGAAGGAAATTCACTGCCTATAAGAATTTTCCAAGGAAAAAACAAACAAACAAACAAAGAAACCCCCAGTATACTTAAAGAATGCAGAAAACTTCAATTTATGACTCTTCCTTCAGTATTATGTTATATTACTATTGCTTGCAAAGTATTTTGCTGACTTAGTCTTTGCCCTTTGCTTGCACTGTTTCCAGTCTCAGAACTAATACCCCCAGGTCTGCCAAAAACTTCTCTAAACTTTGTGTCCTCCTCTTCCTCCCCCCTGCCTTTCCATTCATCCCAAGCCCACCTTCTCCTCCCTCCTTTGTGTGTGCGTATTTTTGGTTTGCCTTTTTTTGTCATGGGATTTTGGGGAGTTTGGAGGTGGGGCTGGGGGGGTGTCACTTAGTTTCTTTTTGTTTTGTTCTTTTTAAATAAGGGAGTTCAGTCACAGTAAAAGAAATTTGGCACGTATCCCATTTAAGTAACAGTCTGTAGCTTGAAGCTCATTAGCTTCATGTACTTCCAAGATTTTAAGAGCTAGCACATGATTCTTCCTACTGCGGCTGTAAGAACTGGTTTTTTATGTGCTCAAAATAATCTAAAAGCACTTGCATAAAATAAATGCCTTAACTGTCTATCACAGCTAAGAAAACTGAAGTACCTTTTTTTTCTGCTTTTTCCTTCTTTTTCTTTTCTTCATCTTCACCTTTAATTAGATCTTTGGAACCAGGAGATGATGCGACTGCTGTAGGCTGTGGAACATCATCTGAAAATGAAGCTGTAGACACTGTTGTACCAGGAGGAACTGCGATCTGTTTCACTAAAATCAAAACCAAAAAAGTCAGAAGGGGTACCAGAATTTTGAGCACTATGACATTTTAAGTTTCCAACATAAATGGAAAAGTAGAAAGAATTCAAAATTTTGTTTAAAATACTTTAAAATACCACAACAGCTGAGTAGTGAAGCACATTATTAGAAAACACTATCAGAACTCAGTCTATACATAATTATTCTGATCAGTTAAGAAAAATGCCTTTGCACATTTTTTAAATGAGAAAGACTGCTAAATGCAAGAAAACATACAAGCAAACACCTCTATTTTTTGTAGTTTATTTCAACATCTAGTTATCTTTGCTACTAACTCCTGATCTCTCATTTGTGTTTGTCTAGTTTCAGTTTCTAGCTACTAACTCTTGTCACACTGGAGACTACTCCATAATTTTCAATGCACAAAGTCATTTTTATATTGTAGTTGGATCATTCCACAACTCTTTTTTTCTGATTGACTAAAGAAAATGAGCCTGAATAACCACATTCTAAAAAATTACCTGCAGCCTTAAACCCCTCTGTTGATTCCTCGCTTCCCTTCCCTAAATTGTCCACGTTACCTTTGTATTTCTTTGTAAACTCATGATACAGAATTCTGGACATCATTTCACTATCAATTTTACCAAATGATAGCATAAGAATCAACTCCTTTCTACATTTTGCTCTTTTCAAGAATCTCATTAAGTCTTTTAATCAAATCACTGTACTGGGTAAGCATCATCAGTGGCTAGACAATATCATCTAGGCTCCCTTTCCCAAGAAAGGTTAGACCAGATGATCTTTCGAGGTCTCTTTGAACCTCGGCTGTTCTACGATTAATAACTGACTGACAAATCCTTCTAGTGTCGCTATTATACAGTTCCTCATTCTGCAAACATGCTTCTTTTTAGACATTTATTAACTTTCCTGAAGAACCGCACTGTGTTTGGTGATACCGGCCCTCTTCAACCCTACAGTGGTTTGCACAAATTACATTCTTTATAAAAAATTTTTAGAAACCATTTGAATCTGAGACTTGTTGTACCAAATAACCACTTGCTTGCTAGTTGGGGAAAGACTTTTTGTTTTACAGATTTTCAAAAAAAATATCTCAACTGATATTTTTTACATTCTATGGCCATCTAATTTCTGTGCTCAACTACTTAATACTGTCAAAACTAACATACACTAACGCACTTCAAAATAAAAACTCTGAATTTAGTCCTACTAGCTTTTAGATAAGCTAGTTAAATAAAGGAAGATGCACGTCAAGCCAAATATTAATTTACTAGTCCTTTCCCATCTTGGAAAAGAATGTGTATCTTGAGATTTCTTTCTCAAGCATAACAGTGATCCTGTGAAACATCCTATACCTGTCAAGAATTGCTGCAGACTAACAGACAATGGAGAAATATAAACTAATGGTTTGGTTTAGCACATAAAAAGACTTTATTCATGCCCAAAGGAGACAAAGAATTCTCTGCATTTATAAAACGCTAGTCTTTTTGAAGACTCAATGTGTTGGTTTACCAGTAAAACATTCAGTATAGTTGAATGCTAGCATCCAGCTACGCTGGACACTATCTCATCCAATTTACAATACTGATAGCATGGGTAAAAATAGCAACAGCTGTTGAGGGCAGAAGAGGCTTTCTTTGGAAATAATTTTAAAGAAGACATGCTGAAGCTGAAACACTACAGTTTCGTTTTTTCTCCTTTCCTTTTTTAATATGAGTTATATAATGATGGTGTGAGCTGAACAGAGCTACACAAAGAAGTACAAAGAAGGAAAAACAGCACAATGAAAGACTGGTATTACTAAAGCATGGAATCAAAAACTCAAAACACATTGTTTCTAATTTTATGTTACCACAGATTTTCTAATAAGTCACTGCTCATCTGTACTTTGAACTATAGCTTGATTTTCCATAGGGATTTTTCAGTCATGCTAGATGAAATACTGAGAATATCAAGAAGTGTTAGACATTCAGCAATTTCTATGGTATTATAAGGAGTCACTGTCATCAGTCAATGGGGGCTTATTATGAAAGGCACTGTATAAAAACATACAAAGAACCAGTTGCACGTCTGATTAAGATCAGGCATATATACCTGTTAGGCTTGCAGCTTACTAAAACGTTGGAATTAACCAACTTGTCATAGGCATGGAACGCAGGAAAATCCAGAATTTTTAAGAAATGCCATAGAGTCACATAGAGAAAGATAAAATCAAGAAGAATCAAGATAGTTTATAGTTTTGATCATAATCTGTGCTAACTAGATCTATGTTGTATGAGAATAGGGTATTTTTTTCCTCACCTCCATTCCGAATTTCTGCCTGTATCA
>JAOXNO010000033.1:25582785-25598499 GCA_028565335.1 Limnodromus scolopaceus
AGTTTTGAGTTAATCATTTGTCTACTTCATTCTAAAGCACAGAAGATCAGCAGCAGCTCTCTATTTGTCTAGGAAGGCAATGGTCTACAACATTTAGTTACAAATTTGCAGTGATACAATTCTATTGCTAGAACATTTCAGAAATTCACTATATTCAGTAAATTTCATGGACTTACCTATCACTACCACAGAAGGTTGGGTGTTTCACTGTTTTTATACCTGTTACACATTGTAAAATGCAATCATGGCTTTTACACCCAAATATTCCTTCTCAGGAAATAAAATTCTAAAAGATTAAATGTTTCTAGGCTTCAAAAGATAGAGAAGAATCAGATTTACTTATTGGAAACACAGGTTTTCCACAGTTTCATCTATGGAAAAAAATATAATTTCTCAATAGCAAAAGAAAGTAAAACATGAAGCTGTTCACAAACAGGTTTCAAAAAACGTGCCTTTTAAGCCCGTACACAAATAGGTTAAGGTATCAGTAAGCAGCAATGTAATGGTGAGAAAGAAAACAGAAGTATCTTGGATATTAGGCACAACTTTTGCATTGCTTGAGACTAATCACAATCAAAGCCTGAGATTCCTTGTTATAATAAAGCAAAAAGACATAGTGCACCCCATTACACTTAAATATCATTGCACTCACATTGAAAAGACAGGCACATATCAGTTAATATTCAACTACCAGCCCATCTGTCTTTCAGACATTTATCACTAGCTCTGTAAAGGAAGAACGTAAGTTTCCTAAATCTTAGAAACTTACAAAGTAAGTTTACACAACTGAAAATATGATTTAAGGCCCTGAGCAAATACCTGTTAACTGATGAAAATGTAGGCGCCCACCTAGGTCCTTCTCTGCGTACAGCAAAGGAGACCTAACAAAATATTTTTGTCAGAACAACTGCAAACACTTGAAAAGCAACAGTTGGCAATGATAGCACAATTAAAAAAGAAAAACAACAAAACCACCACACACTATTTTTTGTCAATATTTTGAGCAGTATTAATAAACAGCAGTGTAGAAGCTCAAATCTAGAAATTGTTATCAAATAAATCCTCATGAAGCCTCATTTTTGACTTTCAGTACTACATCAGCAATCTGCTCCCAGGTATTACAAATGCAGCACTATAAAAGATCAAATGAAATTTTAACTATTAGTCCAGTATTTTGCTAAAGAAAGAATGTTCTTTTTAGCATGAGTAAAATGGAATTACAGCCTAAAATGTAAGAGGGCATTGTAAAGTATGGGAATACAGTTTTGCAGACTTATAATTGCAAAAAGACTTTGAATTTTTGTCTTCCTCAATCTCCCAAACAAGTGATTGCTCTAATTGGGGCTTTAAACAGTTGAAAAGCCTGAATATTTTTTTTCTGAGCACTTAAATACAATTTTAAGTTATTCATAACTATAAACTCCTGTGTAGTCCGTATTGAAAGCAATTTTCCAAGCAGCAAATTATTAGGAAAAGTTGTACATTTCTGCCATATGTTATTTCAACTCACGTCTTGTGCACTGAGAGAGTCAGAATAATTGCTTTGCAGATTTCCAAACAACTAGTCTGCCTAACACAGTCCATCCAAGAAGCAATGCCAGCCCTAAGGAATGATTTGCTAGCTCTGGAGACTACAGTCCAAGCCTTCTGGCTGCCAGATAAATCAGGCTCAATGCCAGCTGCAGACAGGTCTTTTAGTCGTCCTAAGAGCCTACCCCTCCCTACTTTAAAGGGCTGTAAATAGTAAAAACACACACAACCAAACTTTTTCATACTGAAAAACACTGCAGCATGAAAGAGATTTTTTTAAAAATGTCATGGAACATTGCACAGAAAAAAGAGGCTCATCCACTGGTACCAATTTTGAAGCAACAGAATTTACTCAGTAAAGATTATTTTTAAACATGAAGACAAGTCTGTCTTGAAAGGGAAAGATGTACAAAAGTCACAAGCGTGAAGTTTTTACTTTAAGACTATTATGACATGCTTAATTTGAATTAAAATGGGTCTCTTGGATCTGTATGGCAGAGATCACTAGAAAATAAATAGTGAGAAGTAAAAATTATGTTAGTATTTTGTTCAACTTCGCATTTCAAGATTTAGTAGATGCCACAACATATTAATTAACTATATCATATCTTAACACACTACAGCTGCAACAATCAAAGGTTAAGATAGAGTACTTGCAATTTCATCTACATCCTGGCTGTAAGCTTGTGCTAAATTCATATTCAGGGAGAAGTTTCTATTAATCATAGAATCATAGAATCGTTAGGGTTGGAAGGGACCTTAAAGATCATCGAGTTCCAACCCCCCTGCCATGGGCAGGGACACCTCCCACCAGACCATGCTGCTCAAAGTCCCATCCAGCCTGGCCTTGAACACTTCCAGGGATGTGGCATCCACGACTTCCCTGGGCAATGGTTGTCTCAGTCCAATTCTGAATTAACTTTGTACTCTTTCTCAACTCTGAGCAGACACCCGCAGGACTAAACAGAGCAGAGACATGACTACAGGGAGTTCTGCCCAGGTTAAGACAAAAGTCAATTGATTTGGATGTAGCTTGTAACAAAATTTTTGCCTTCAGAACTACCAAAACTTTTCAATAACAAAGACCGTATACAGAGTTACATGTTACTTAATTTATTAATCTGAGAAGACTGCCCAGTAACTCAATAGACATGGATGGCTTACAACATGGCTCAAAAAAATAAACTTCTTTGCACTGCTTGACTTAAGCCTCAACAGGTTACACACCCACTACATCTGCCAGGTCCCCTGGAAGTTCAGCGGGGAGTCATCTGGTTGTGCTTTATAGTGCAGTCTGAAATTTAAGTAGCAGCTCAAATGCCAAAACAGTTGGACAGCCTTATGTATTTTTTTCAGCAGTGTGTATCTTTTGGATCCCACTGCATTAATATTTTAATAGTACTATCAGAAACATTATGGTAAACGATCACCACGTGCAGAAAGAATTCTCACATAAATCCCATGATGGAAACGGCATGACACCCAGAACATGCTACCTTGTTTCTTTGACCTTAAGCACCGATTTCCAAACTCAAAATACAACCAATTATTTGGAACAGAAAGATAACATCAAAAATTGACAGGGTTGTGGTTTTTTTTTTTTTAATTTATAAAAGCTTAGTTTCCCAAACCATGTGGCTATCACTGGATATAAATAAAAAAAGGAGCTGCTACTCACGCCTCAAAGTATCCTCATAAAACTTCCTCGACAGGTGATGGACCTTACAGTTACAGACGCACACATATGCCTATAAATTCAGAAATATAAGAGGACCCAGCTGTGTCTGGACAAGTCTGCAGGGTCAGCATATGCCACAGGAAATCGAAGAATCTGTACTGCGGTTCACCCTCTAGGGTTTTACCGGGGAGTGAAAGCTTTAGATGACTGTTGTAACTACAGAGTAAACGACCCATAAATCAGATAGCAGAAGAATAATCAGAACTTCACTGAACTCTACCTGTTGATACCACGTAGAACACTGTTTCTTAGGTATTTTATTGATTTTTGTAACTTTACCCTAAAAAAGTGAGCATTCACACTACTTCCTTAATTAAGAACAGGCACAGCAGTTATAAAAAGGTAAAGAAGAAAGAAAAGTTTCCCCCCCTCCTTAAGACAAGACTCACTTGAGAACAAAAATATATTTTAAAAGTATCTCTCAAAATCCAATCTTTTTCTTTTGGGTCTGTCAGACTAATAAGGATAATAACCCTTGTCCCAAACCCCAGCTGCTATAAAGATGTTCTAAAGATACCTTCTTCTCAGTAACTTAAAGAGTTTGGAAATAAGAATACCATCAAACAATGTACTTTATGTCAGCAATAATCTGCAAAATAATGGTACCGGTTAGCTAGTTCACAGGAACATTGATCCCCCTTTGCAATTTTAATTCACAATACTCTTAATATCTGAAACATGCCGACTAGTTATCTTATGTAGTTCAACTGTGATTAAAAAGAATCTTGAAATTTATTACTTTTACACTAATATCAGCTTTTCTACATGTAAAAGCAGCATCATGTAGCACAGCTAAAGGATAACAGGAATTAACCACTCAGTTAAAGCAAATGCTAAGGTTAAAAATAAGCACTGTTTATTCACAAAAGCATTCAGCAGACATCATGCAGATGTACGGCAAAAGAAACAGTGTTCTCTACAACTGCACTAACAATTGCTGGTATTCACGAGGCAGAAACCTTAGGGATTCTTTTATGTGGGCCAAATAAAAGCTGAACAAAATTAAATCTGAAAATGTGCGTGTTCGTGTGTGCATGTGTCTGTGTGTAACAAATGCAAGAATAAAATCAAACATCTCTTAATGGGGAGGAACAAAGCTGACAAAGAAAGCTTTAAGGGGAAAAGCAGTCCTTGCCGAAGTTTGAAGCTGCAGTTGCAATATCTTATTTACAAAAACCCTCCCACACACATTCAACGACCCAGCTTCATTCATCACACAAATAATTGCAGTTTCCAGTGTTGAATTTACTCACATATTAAAGGAGAATGGTATTTTAATGAATATCTTCTATAAAGATACTAACTTACGCTGTGGAAAGGAAATTTATTCAGCTGTGGAGTGAAAAGCCTAAATGAATTTTTACATCTAAAGCGGGCTGACAACAACTAATCCTCAGCAGCCAGAAGCAGTTACGTGTCTCTTCAAAACCACGTGCCAGCAGTATCTATCACCGCATATTCCTTGCGTCAGCCTCAAAACACAGACTTTCCTTCATCACATACAGAATGAAGAGAATTAAAATTCCTTGCAAGCATATCATCTGCTTAGAAAAATCTGCAGATATAATTATTAAGTACTGTAACTAACTAGCTTCTGGATCAGTGATTTTAACTTGCGTGGTACAAATATATAGAATTTTTTTTTCCCTTTGGAGATAAAGGAAATGAACTCTGAAGAAAAAAGCTTTCTGTAGATTTAAATTTTTACAGACTTCGCTACTCTCAGCACGAAAGCAAACCTACCAACTTCTGAAGCTAAGACTCTACAGCAGCTACCTGTCAATCATTTCTATACAAAGTGCACAAAATAACAATTCAAACCATACTTGCAATCAAAATGTCAGCTTTCCTTCTGCTCAGACCTAAACATCCACCAAAGGGTTATATTATTATGTAGCTATTTCAGGTCTTCTACTGATTTGAAATAAAATAAATTTTTACAGAAAGCTGTCCTTTGTACGTAAAAAACCCAACCACTTTTTCCTGTACAGCAAATGTTGCTTACATTGAACACGGGCTTTTTTCTTTTTAAAATGAGAATAATTTACTCCTTATTAACAGAGAACCACTGCTCAAATTTTATACGTTTATTTCACATTTTGAAAACCACATCAGTTTGCCCAAGACTGATAAATCAAATATAAACCCCATGCAAACAAAAGACACTATGGACTATTGTAGTTATTCTAGCTGGCACACAGAAATGACCTTCCCAAAACAAAGAGGGCAATTTTGAAAGGGCCATTTTTGGCCTGAGTTGCTTTCAATATTCTAAACTGGAGGGGAACATCAAGAATTTTTTGGATTACCTTTTAGCATTCTTTGCAAAACTCTAGCTGTCACAGGGCAGTGCCTGCACCTTCTTCTTCCCTCAATTTAACATTCCATACATTCATTAATAACTTCTCACAAAAATGTTCATACACTGGCACCGAAAATAACTGTTAGGAACATTACTGTTACTAAATATCTGGTTTTATGAGCACTTGATAGTCCAATTTCAAAGTAAGTGTACTCAGCAGTCCTTTGGGCACAGTCCAGAATACCAACGTGGTTATTGAGTTAATAGTATGTTTGTTTACCTAAACTTTTGGACCACATCTTCTATAAATACTTAAGCAGTGCTTGAGAGAAAGCACAGCAATATTGTATCTTTTATTGGTACCAAGAAAGTAAGCAGTCCTGTAATTAATGACCCTTTCAGAACCTTCTTGGTAGTTACAGGTAGTGAGCTTTTAAATCTTCTAGGATGAAAATGATTTTCACCTCTTTAAACACTAGATCTGTGCAGTAAAAACAAAAACAAAACAAAAACACACCAAAAAATACCCACAAACCTAAACAAAACCCTTGTGCACTCATCTGGGACATTGAAAAGGCTGATGTCAGCTATTAAGACTAACAGTATCCGACAGGAAAATCATCTTTCAGGAGGAAAGTTTTCAGGAATAGCTGTATTTTGTCTATGGATTCAAAGCTTCTTTTGTTTCCACAGTTTAAGACAAATTGAGCTAAATTAGAATTTTGCTGTGTTCCAAATTATTCTATTAAAAATCCAACCATTTAAAACCAATTTTTTTCAATTGGAATATCTTGGTTTAGCATCTTTAAGAAGTGCAAATTTGCATGTAAATTCTCAGTAAAATTTAATTACAAGCTATATGTAAAGGAAAAAAAAAAATCTGTGCCTAGTTCTTATTTTTAGCATTATTTTACAGATGGTCATATGGATGTGAAATTACTTACCCACTGTGACGTAGCTAGGGTAATACAACCCCTAAGAGAAGAGTAATTTCCCTGGTGTACAATTCAGTGTCGTATCCTAGTTGGCAATGGTAACTTCCTTAGTGTGTGACTGTTACCAATTACTAGAGCACTTCACGCAGAAGGTTTCAAAACCTTATGGTAGGACAAGCACAAATGTGAACTTACGGCCTTGGCTCCAGAGCAGCTGCTACCAAGCCAAACGTGGTGCCTCTCGCATGCCATGTGCAAGCCCGTGCACTCTTGTGGGAATAGCAGTCCCTGGCTGCCCCAGCCAACCGAGCTGCTGAAAGGATCTGCTCACTTATCTTCAGAGTCTGAAACAAGATGCCACTACAAAGCTGTATATTAAACTGTAATTGAAAAACACTCTGGGATAGAAACCAGATCCAATAGCCACAGATCGTTTCTGAGAGAGGGTCCTGAAGTCAGAGACTAATCTTTAAACTATTAATTCATACTCAGTTGAAGTTATGTTGGGAAAGCTCCTGATGAGAAGGAAATGGAAATAAAAGTCTTCTATAATGGGTAGTTTTATGCCAAAAGATTGTACCAAATGATCTCAAGAAGAGATTTGCTAACTTGAGGCAATTTTTGAAGATGTTTTATGCATTGCCAGCTGCTTTCAAATGTAAAAAGCATCTCAGAATCTGTCTGCTTTCAGATAATTAGGATATGAGACAACACTCCAGAGAAGCAGTTATGACAGGAATTCAATTTTCCTCTAATCCAGCCCAGAATCTCTGTCAGGTTTTTTCCAGCATTCTGAGGAAAGAAGAATGGGTTCTTCTACATAAATTGTGTTTAACAGATGATGGTTAAATACAGTATGTATTGCTTTCTAATATGAATGCTAGTTTAAGCTTCCCTCTACAGTTTCTGAATTCAAGGAACAGTTTTCTAGACTGTTAATTTACATAAAGTGGCATAAGAACTTAAGAATGGTACACAAAGTTGTGGAGTATAATAAAAATTGTGAAAGCTAGATCAGCAGCAGGTATCTCTTTTCCGGAATTTCTCTCCACAAACTCTACACAGCAAAGCGGAACTTCCCTAATTCCCATTTCAGTAAGGTATCAAAGTCATTTCCTTTAGAAACAGTAAGTGTCAACAAGCGATTACAGCTGCTGCTACAGACCCCCACTGATGCATTTAATCACCAAAATAGATCCTTTTCAGACTATCATGACTCTTAGTTGCAAATGTAACTTAAGAGAAACTTTATCTTTCATCTTGGTAGGCAGAGATGATTCCCTCACATATGCCCTTAAAAGTAATTCCTAACTTTATTCCTAACTAAAGTTCACACTCCATATGGACAATAAACATTTTTTGGACAAACATCCCCTCCTCAGTTTCTATGGACAGGATGGGTGACCTACCCTTACCAGAAGGCCACTGACCAATTGACAATATTCTGACAAAATAGAATGAAGCAAAACAAACCACAAATGTGCAAGTGAAGAACTGGAAGGTGCTCTGCTCCGAGACTTCAAAGAAAAGATTATTCAGATACTGACTAATTTTCCTAGCTACTTTTATCCCCCCATTCCTGCCCCAATCCCATAGTAGGAGGCAAGATTTGTTGAGTAACAGAGCCAAGGACATTTAAGAGGAAGAATATACATGACGATCCAGAAACAAATTCTTTAGCAGTCACACAGTACTGCTCCTGGAACTCAATGTTAGCCTATAAGCAGCAGCATTAGATTTACTGGAGTAGATTAATTACCATAGCATAATAAATAGCATACAAAGGAACAAATGAGCAATTGAATTGCTCCTCTTCTTTTTCCACTTGAACAAGCCAGTTATTTAAAATTGATATTGAAAATTGACATTGCAAGCTACTTTACAAGCTAGCTAGCAGTAAGACAGGTAAGAGGACATTAAGATCTGAAATATCTGCAAGTCCTGAAAGGCATGCCATTTTTAAGGTAGTTTCTTTAGGAAAAAAAAGAAGAAAAAAAAAGTCAAAACTAGCATTTAGAAAAAAATCCTAGAAATTATACTGATTTCTTTTTGTGTTGGCCAATCACCTGGTATTACAGGGCATCATCCAGGAGCAGGCCATGACTGGCATCATTAGCAACTGTCCCCTGAAAAACTGAACAGGAACCTGGCACACTGAATTTTATCATCAGGAATGCAAGCAATTGCCATGCCTAAAACCACAGCTATAATTGATTGCAAATTTGTAACCACACTGAATTTATAAGCATTTCTCAGAAGCACAGAGCATGCTCAGGCAAAGTACTTTTCTTATTTAAATATAAAGATGTAGGCTTGGACAATTTAGGAACATTCAAATGAATATGGTGACAATCTCAAAACATTTGGAGCTGTCACGCTACCCAAGCAAAGTAGCACATTTTTATTATGCCCAAAACGGTCTTCCCCTTTTTCTGTCTATCATATCTATTCAACTGAATGGAACCACAGGGGCTACATTTTCAGGAGGGAAATGCTTGCAAAATGTTTTATGCTTGTTATGGACTTCACCATTGGAAGACTTTATGTCTCAAAAAGTGTAAAGGCAACTAATTAATGAATTAATCAATTAACACAACACCACAAACATAGAGATGAACAACTTCTCACCTGGGAATCTATTACCCTTGCCACGCCTCTCCCCTCCAGTTTAAAGGGGAAAAAAAAAAAACAAAACAGCTCAAACTTGAAATTTCTCTAGAAAGAAGTGTGAGGGAGACAGGAGGAAATAAAGGAGAGGCAAATCAGGAAAGGCGTGACTAGCCACATTATATTACAGTCAAACTGCCTCAGCTGCTCAAGAGGCTTCCCCAGGAATATTCACATTGTACTCATGCATACTCAAGACCCTCCACAATGGCGACAGATATTTGCTTTTGTTCAGATTCTTCTTTCCTGTCTCTCTACTTTTTAAAGACACTTCAAAGAAGATCAAAAAAGCTCGAAAGATGTGTAGTTGTTTAGTCTATAGAACAGAAGATAGATGGGAGACTTGGTCTCGTTCTTCAAATGCAAAGGAAGTTGGTATGAGAATGGAACTAAACTGTTCACCAGGTCTGCTGCAGACAGGAAAAAGCAAGGAAAATTTAAGTTAAGACATTTGGAAAACTTTCAAGTAAGAATAAAGGACTGAACAGGCTGCCTATGGAGGTTGTGGAATATCACTAAAAACAGGTTAGGCAAACATCTGTCAGACGCGATTAAGGTATAATAGATGAGACTGAACTTGAGATCTTTTGCTCCTCTTGTGCTAAGGTCTTTCCATTACACCCAGCATTACAAAACCAATAATATGTCCCTCTTTTATATCCCTGCGCTTAACTTTAAAAACCATGTAGTAAAACCTACCCTTCTAATTGTGATATTTCCACGTATTCAAGTGTGATTATTTGGGAGAACAAAACACATCAAAGATTTGATAACCATGAAAGCAGGATAAATAAACCACCCGTGGAGTAAAACACCAATATATTAATTTTACCCTCACTCTGAAGAAATTGACCTCTGACATCGTAACACAGACAGCACTGTATTTTCTTGTTCTCCAAGAGAAAAGAAAATTGGGAAAACTTTAACTGATGACTGACTGTTCTGTGGTCACCAAGCTCTCAGTAAACCATACTTCAGCTCTTGCATAAAGGATTTTTTTTTAAAGGAAAGCACATCTTCCAAGCACAAAAACTGTATTATTTATATAAACATTTAAAAAAAAAAACACCACCCAAAACAAAACAATGAAAGCAGTTTTGTTCAGAAGGCTGCTTTGAGAATTATCCAAATCTTTTTGAAACCATATTAAACTATGAGTAAGGATGGCTTCCACCATGCCAGGAGCAGGGGAAAAACACAGAGATTCTTTTACTCTTTTTTTATTTTTTTTTCCCTACTGTTTAATACTAATGTAACCATGGAAATGAAAACTAAACACTGATTTCCCCCTCACCCCCAGTATGACAGGAAAACTAACACGGGAAATGTTTCTTGGTTATGGTAATAAGAAACATACAGGTAACTGTTTAGAAGGAGAATAAACAGTGGTTTCTGGGGGTCCCTGCTGGACTGACATCATATAATTCATATCACTACAAGAAACAAGAGATGCTATTTACTTTCTTCACATCTGATGTTCCTAGCAGCTGCCCTCTAGGCTGTACCCTCAGCTTTATCTGTATTGTCCAGCATTTGACATTCTTTAGGTTCTAGAAAACACTTCCTTAGAAAAGACAAATGTGAATGAATTCATGCATATGGCAGCTGTGACATACAGCAATCAAGACATAACCAGAAAAGTTCAAAAATATTATGGTAGCTATCAGTTTTGTCTTCCTGCACACTTGATCAATGCTTATTATGATAACTGCTTTACCTTATTTTTATAATATAGGTATTTCCCCAGTATGCTTATGGAGTCCTGTAAAGTAGGTGGGATTTGTAGGCATCCAAGAGCTCAATTTTTCTTTCACTCTTTGTCTGGACAGGCCTTGGATAAAACTTATCTCCTATTTTGCATCTCAATACTTTTTTTTTTCTTGCCAATTCAAGATCCACTCTTCATTCTGATGCATTATTTGAGTTCTTATCCTCCAGTATGTACAAGCTCCCTCTGCTGCTTCTTGGGGCTTTTTCAGAAACGAAGAGTAACACTGCATCCATAAAATTATTTACTCTACTTTGAGGTGGAGTGGGGTGGAGGATGAGGAGGCAAGAGGGGGTGGGGGACACAAAATCAAACACCTGAGAAACCGTTACTTTTCTAATTTGTTTCTACTGCTAGTTAGTAAATTTACACAAAGCAGCAATTTTAGAAGTGATCTGTTGATTCAGAAAGAAAACACACAAATCACTACAGCTGATTATTACCTTATGTTACTTCTTACTACCTGGCACAGTTCTATACTCTAAAATGTGCTGTATAATAAAAGTACAGAAATATTTTGAGGCATTTTTACAGTATTTCCAGAAGCTGTTTTAAAGTTTCACGCCAACTGAAATGATTGCACTGTATCTCAATATATTACAGACTAACATAAATGCAAAGTTTTTTACCCTCTACTTTAGTCCTAATTAAAGAAACAACAACCCTCACTAAACCCCCCAACCCTCTCATGGAGTTTATGGAAGAAAGGCAAAAAAAAGATTAATAGATAATTTGGAAATACTGATCAAATTCTTCTGATGATGTGTCAATTTATTTAGGATTTCAGTGTGTCAAGCATATAGCATGAAATTTCAGTGATAAACATTACAGCTAAATATATATATTTCAACATTCTCTAAATTAGGACTCTGTTATTCAAAAATGTGTTTCTATCATGGATATTAAGCAGGCAACCCCAGAAAGAACAAGAGCAGGAAAAGGGAAGTCTGCCACCAATATGCCTTGCATGATGGAGCTTTACTCACACGATATTCTACAGTCGTTTTTTTCAGAAAAACATAATATTGTGAAACTTCCAGGTCAGTATGAAGTCAAAGACTCTAGCCCTGACTAATTTTCAGAAAGAACTTTAAAAAAATGCCATGAATTGATTTAAAGGATTTTGCAAAAGCATAAGAAGTCCTAGAGGGTTGCTTGCTTCCCCCATCATGGCATACAATTAACTCCATTGCTAGTCTTTTCTTGGATAACATATATAATTGAAATAACAATAATGCATTAAACAGACTTCAGTGATATATATTTAGGAGAAAAGCCATTACAGAGAATATCTCCTAAATAGAAAGGATTAAACAATATCCATGGTCTGCTTGGCCACCCCTCAATAAAGAGGCCTTAGATAAGCCTGCCATTGTTAAATCTGTATTAAATTAAAGTTATAATGATGTCAAAGCAACTTCATCATACCTTTTCTGCATTAAACTTATTTTTCAGATTGTTTTCCCACTCACATATGGTTCATCATCAGAAGCATCAAGTCTTAAAGGCCCTAGACAACTCAGGAGTCCTATTATTTCCAGCCTGATGGACACTTTTCAGATTTGCACAATGTCCTTTTTTTAGCAAATATCTTATTCATCTGATACTATTCTCTCCAGACTGTTCACTGTTTTCACTCTGGGGAATGAGAACTTGTTTCCTTCTCTATTTACATTTAAAGCAGTAAAAGAAACAAATACACCTATAGCAATATACAGAAAACATGCACAAGCTTCATATTTAAAACTGGAAAAAGACATTCTGAGCCTGAGTTTGCTGAAGACAGCTTTTAGAATCATTTTGACTTAAATCACTCTGCCTTCAACATCTTGCACCTCCAGGATTCAGTGCTGCTAAAACAAAGCAACTCATCAATATATTTCTTAAAATTTTTTAACATCAAAATTACCATAGCAAGGATATATCGTTAACGTGCAACAGTTACAAATTAGGATAATCTAAATATATTATGATAATCTAAATTACAATGAAACCATGCTGACAAGCAAAGATCCTTGAATAAGACTTGCCAAAGTTTTATTAGTTACTCATTTCTAAGGTCTTATCCCTTTTAATAATATCCAGTATTAAAAGTTAACTTTTAGGGACTTCGGTTTTGTTTTACAGACTTGGGGCTTACTTTCCAACAGGTCTGCCAAATAATGTGTTAATATTTAAACATAACTGAAAAAATAATATAGTAATTGAACAATAAGGGCATACAAAAATGGGGTACTATATTTAATCAGTACTATCTCACCTTACTACAGATTTCATGTAAGTATCCTGAATCACAAAATTATTTGTGAAAACCAATGACTATTAAAAATAATAGGTATCTGAATTGAAGAAACAGAAAGAGCAGGAAATGCAAGGATAACTTATTTTGCAGTAGTATTTTCTTCATTTTGCCAGCTGGTAAACCCAGTACAACAACTCTTACTGATTAGCTCAAGATATACAGTACTTCAGTAACACTGCCGTATGGTGGTCAGCTGCGGACTTGTAACACAAGCTAACAAGAAACAAATCATTAAGTTCATCCCTGTTATCCAATCCATGCAACCCTGTACAGAACATGGGTTAAAACTTGCAGGTGCCTCTACCAAGGATGGACCAAATACTTAGTTATACGTTGTTTTTCACTCACTAATGGCTATGCAAAAGCATAGTGAACATAGACATATACAAAGAGCATCTACTTTTCAATTAGTAACAGCCATTCCTATGCAAAGCTCAGTGGATACTCCGTGCCTGTGCTTTCTAGGCTATTACAGCATTTTCTTCAACAGCACACCACTACAACACTCCCAAACTGTCAAGTCAGTCAATGGGCTGAACAAAGAAAGACAACTGATTTCAGAAGAACCACTTCACGTGCCTGTTTCCTACCCGCAAAGCGCGGTATCCGTGTTTACAATGCCACCCTGCAGCTACAGCATCCTCGAGACTAAATTCCTTATACAAATTAAACAATATCGAACGTAACGCCGTTTCCTCTAACTCGAGACACTCATCCTGCCCTTCCGCTACAGGGAAAAATCCCTTCAGAGGGACAGCAGCGGCCTCCCTGCGACCACCGCCGCCCCACACAGCCCGCGGGGAACCCCTGCTCCAGCCGCCCCAAAGCAAGCAAGGCCCTGCCGGGCTCCCACCTGCCCCCCCCCCCGCCCTCCAAGAGAGCTCGGCCTGGCCCTGAGGCACCAGACCGCCACGACGCAGCTCCCCCAGCGGCGAGGGGAGACCGAACTGAGGCACCCACGGGGGCACTGAGAGGGAGGAAGCCACCCCCGGTGTTGGAACTCTGGCTGGGCGCCCGCAGGCCCCACCGAGAGACACTCACATGAACCGAACCGCCGCCACACTCCTTCACCCGCTGAGGGAAAAAGGACCCTCGCCCCCGGGCTGCCCGAGCGAGTGCCTAAGGTTGATAAGAAGTCGCCAAGGAAAGCCTCGCTACCCGCAGCAAGCATTTTAAAAATTTTTTTTCACTGCCAACGCGCTCGTCACATCGTTCTCAGACTACTGACAGAGTACACACGCGGGGGGAGAGTAGGTGGTGTGTATGCGTCTGGTTTTGACATGCCCAAACAGAAAGACAGTTCAGGCATCATGCTCGGACACCTCTGCGCTAGGGTCCTTCGGGCGGCCGGCGGGGCGCAGTGACGCCACGGTTCCTGGCGGGGCGGCGGCGCTCCCTCAGGTGTTCCCGGCCCCGGCTCCGCCAGGCAGCAACTCAGGTTCCGGTCGGCAGCTCCCGCCGAGGAATCCCCCGCCGGTGGCTGGTGGAGGGCAGAGGGGCTGAGGGAGCGAGCCGGCCCGGCGGGAGTGGCGGGAGTGAGGCGAAGAGGGTTGGGGGCCGCCGGGTGAGCGCTCCCCCTCAGCGCCGTGAGGCGCGAAAAGGCGGCGGCGCCGGTTCGCACCTTTCTGGGCTGGGTTCTGGGCTGCGAGCGGCGGCCTGGGTGTAATGCCTCGGGTGTGGGGGTGTGTGTGTGTGGGAGGGGTGTCTCTGGTGAGCGCGCTTATAGGGCCTGAGAGATTACCAGGGGTGCCCGGGGTTTCCAACATTTCTACCAGTCATTTAGCAAACTGGTTAAAACTGGTTTCTCTTTTACTAGATTTAATTCCTGCAGAGCCGTGTGCAATGCATAAATCAAATGGTAACAGACCCCGTCTTTTTATGTGTGTAGGGACACCGACCTACGTAGCAGAACAGGCAGATAGGCTGTAACCAAAAGACACTGATAAACAGGTAAAAGAAATAACATGTTTATAAAATAAATGTGACTAAAAGTCTATCCCGATCTATGAAAATTAGGTTACCTGTTTTCTTCATGCTATCCAGATGTTGTTATTCTTCCCATTAGCTAAATGTTTTAGCTGCAGATATGAAACTTAACATGTCTATGCGTATCACTAACTTTTATTGCTACTTTCAAAGCAGCAACATTCTAATCTATGTAGTAACTTTGTAAATGCTCCAAACAGCACCAGTAACTCATTTTATGGCAATACCTACATAGGACATAGAGGCTCTTGCGTAGGTATGAAAAAGTTTTCCAAATACTACTGAGACCGAGCATTTTTTAATCTTTGCTGATGGCTTATATTTCACTTGAGTGAAATGATGCCTTAACATCCATACAAGAGTAGGGAAAGGTGTTACTATTTAGCATTTTCATTAAATATCTCTTCAAATATTTGTTAGTTACCTGTGCAAAACCCCCAGGTTGCCTGACTTCCCCTTCCCCTCCTCCCCCCCCCCCAATTTGTG
>JAOXNO010000033.1:25600985-25620610 GCA_028565335.1 Limnodromus scolopaceus
AAGAGACAAGTTGACATGGTGCTCAGGGATATGGTTTAGTGTTGGGTTGGTGTTGGGTTGGGTGTGGTGTGGTGTGTGTAGGGTGGGGTGGGGTGTTTTTTGTGGGTTTTTTGGTGGTTTTTTTGTTTGTTTGGTTGGTTTGGTTTTTTTTTTTTTTTCATTGGTTGGACTAGATGATCTTAAAAGGTCCCTTCCAACCTAGGTGATTCTGTGATTCTGTAATCTGGAGTTGTAGCCTGCTGATACAAGGTGGTATTTTGGAAGAGGTTTTTTTCTGTGTGATGCCTTTACTGATTTTGAATAAATAAGCTACTATATTGCAGTAGTCATTTGAAGATTGCATGGATTAAAGCGTTTATCTGCTCCTAAATTAGTTTTATTTGATTCTTAAACCTGTGTTTAAAACTATCACTATATTTTCATCTTTAAATGTAGTGTTTATGATGCAGCAGAACTGTATTATTTATTCTTGTGTGTTCATTATGCAAAAATGTCCTATTCCCCCCTAACAGAGAAAAATAAAAAACCCAACATTTTAATTGCATTAGTTAGTAAGCTGAGTCATAAGAACTCTGTGTTCTCTTTTTAAGGAACACGAATTGCTCCAAAGGGCTTAAGATTGTGTGAAAAAGATGTTTCCTTTAAAAGACACCGAGATGGGTGCCTCCACTTTCTTCGCTTCAGCTCTGCCGCATGATGTTTGTGGAAGTAATGGCCTTCCACTCACACCTAATTCCATCAAAATTTTGGGGAGATTTCAAATCCTTAAAACGATGACTCATCCCAGGCTTTGCCAGTATGTTGACATTACCAGAGGTAAACATGGTGAGTATCTGTTTAATAAGGAAATATTATGTATGGTTACAGTTATATTTTTGTGACAATGTATCTAAAGATGACTGAGCAGAATATTGCCTTTGTAGCACTAGAAAGTGGCTGGTTTTCAGTCTTAAAATAACTGTATACCTTTGCTGCAACTGGCAGTACTTGTGCTTTTATTTCCTCTCTACAGAGTCAAGGCAGAGGTAAGTCATCTGTCCTCTTTTGTTATATGTTATGCTGATAGAAGCTAAGAACTTTCTTCTTTTCATACCTCACTGTAAAATTCTTTTATTCAATTGCTGTGCCATGTTGTTGTGTGGGACGTTGAAATACGTGTATTTTTGATGCTGAGCTCCTACACCCACGTTCTAATCTTGTGATGGTTAGGTTTCTTGTACTTGATTTGCAGCTTTTCTTGTTGTCTCAGTCATCTCACATCTTGGCTGCAAGCTTGCCTTATTTTATTTTTTATTCTAGCTCTTTAAGATTGCTCCCACTAACAATTACTTTAGTCTAGTACAGATATTTATTGATTTTTTAGGTAACTGATATCACACTTATTGTTTGCTTAAATAAGGCTTTAGTTGTGTTTTCTGCTCCAGATGATCTTACCCTGTTGCAAGCTCAGCGGGAGTAAAGCACTTAATTTCCACAAAAAGTCTGCAATGCCTTTAACAATTTAAGTGGTTGCCACCTTTAACTTTTAAATCAACAATGTTCACATATAAAAGTGCATTGTATGTATTTGTTTTGTTAGCTGCAGGGTCTCATGAAGTAGAGCAAGTAATTTTTTCCCCTTTAGAATGCAGTATGATAGGATGTTTCAGACTTTTAGAAAATGAGGATATTGCCAGCTCCAAACATTTAAGTATCCTGCAGGTTTGGGGGTTCTTTGTGTGTTTTCATTTGCTCTCGAACTTCTGAATTTTTCATTTTTTGCAGGCAGGACATCTAGAAAGTTTATTCATTTTCATCTTGTTTTCACTTGAAATGAAATTTTCTTACAATACTGTTTAGGATGAAAGGTTAAGAAACATTTGCTACCATAACATTTAGTAAATGAAAGATACAGTTACAAAGGAAAACGTGGCCTTTTTGACAATGAAGAGACAATGACACGAACGTTTATGAGTGCGTATAAATATAAAGGAGAAAGTATCTTCTGATAATTGAAGAAACTTGAAGAATAGCAAATATAATGCCTAACCACAAAGTCAGGAGATTGCTCTGTTTCTAGTGGTTGAAATAGCAGTTAATCCCTTTCAAATAATGAGGCGAATTTGGTTGCAAATTTTAACATTCTGGTACTGACAGAATTTTTCAGTTGTCAATCCTATGCATAGAGATTTTATGTTCTCTTTCTTGCAAATGTCAGTTTCTACCCTTAGAGAGAAATAGAAAAGCAGAGTAGGGAAACAATGCAAAATAAATTAATTAGATGTATGTATTCCAAAAAAAAAAAAGACCCTCAAAAGGGAAACATAGAAGTAACAAAACAACATTCAAACTGAAATAGGTTTGGTTTTTTTGGTAAAATTAAACTACTTGTAAATCTTTGCTAGCACTGTAGGAGGCTTCCAAAGAAGTTTAGAAGTTTATGTGATGCTTTGATTTCAAAAAGGAGAAACAGAGAGTTGAGTAACAAGCGTTCCAGCTTTAACTGGAATAATAATTAACTTTAACTTGCATTCCTCAAAGTATTTTCTGTCTTCATCGTACTGTAACAGCCTTCTTATAAAAATATATTTCAAATAGTTTAGTTTGATTTAGTTTTGAATTTGAACATTCACTACAAACTGTTCTACAAGTAGTGGAAGTATCAAAGCCTATCTTCTTTAAGAGTTATCTCACACCTTCTTGTAATATCTTGCACTATCATCTTTGCCTACTTTATAATTGATGACTTCAGTGCAACAATTATTTTGCCTTTTCCTCAGCATTCGCAGCCAGTCCCTTTGGAAGATATGGCACCCCTGGACATCCTATAGCTATTTGCTGGGCAAGAGGTACTAGATACAGTAATGTGCTCGGTGGCCCATAAGGACTGACACTCCTGTGCTCACCGAGTCCCTTTTCTCAAAGCTGGTGTTAATTCGAGTCTCTCATCAACCCAGCCACAGATTTCTGCAGATTTGTAGATGCTTATCTACTTTGAGACCTCTGTTCTTAAAGCAAATCTGGTTGATGTTGGCTGACAGGCTCAACATTTATTAGGAGGTTACTGGATGGATTGACAGTGCTTTGCATGAGGAAACAGGAAAGATAATTTGCTGTGTCTCATAAATGAAAACAGTGGTGATATCCAGGAGTTGTACATCTTTAACTTTTAATTATTTGTAATTTTCCAGACAATGTATGTCAAAATACTTTAACATCTGCCAAACAGGTAGACTGAGAAGTCTGTACTCCCACTGTCTTATTTGGACTTTAGTCCTCTTATACTTTTTTTTTTTTTTCCAATTAGAGAGACTGGTTGTGGCAGCTGAACACTGTGAAAAGAGTCTGGAAGATTTGCTACGAGAAAGAAAGCCAGTCAGGTAACTCATTGTAACTCATAAAATCCCGTCTGTCTTGTAATAGCAGTTTTGGGTTTTCTTTTTTTAAGAATAAAATTCGAACAGGATAAGTGTCTTCCTAAGAATTAATTTGAAGATTATATGTCTGCCAGATGATGACATACAAATTTCACTAGAAAGGACAGAATTTGATGTGTTTTTCATATGCAGAAATGCATTAATTTATTAACTAGAAGGTGGACAGGACATCAGATATATGTGCAGGGTGCTGGTAAGTGATTAGAATTGGGGCTAGTATAGTCACTTAGCAAGGCTTTGGTCAAAACCAAGTCCAATGGCTGGATGTCTAGAATATTTGCTTTCATACTAGGATGTATAGAATAGTTGAGCTGTATCTTTAAAGAAAGAAAGAAACAAACAAAATCACCATCAGACTTGTTTTTTAAAGTGTTTTAAAGCGTTAACTGTAATTTTTAAGTCTATCACTAGTACCTTTGGAGTAAAGAAGTGATCTCTTGTCCTACAGAATATGTAGCACAGAGTGGAAGATCATTATTTCCATTTGGGATAGCAAGGCATTGTAGGATAACTGGTTATTTCCAGAACACACAAATACATAAATATAAAAAATATTTAGAGAAATCCGAAGTCTCTTCATTCTAGTTTCTGAAAGGTTTATAGCAAGCATTAGATTTCATCTCTTGATATTCATGCAAGCATAGAGGTAATGATTACTCAGTAAAATAATTGACGAATTTTTGTGCATCTTCCTGGCTAACTGCAGTTAACGTTAGGCATCTCGGGTGGGCTGTGTTTGATAGGGTACTATCCAGACTTCTTGTGGCTCATCCCAGATTGGATTTGTATAAAGGGAGTAATACTCCATCTGTAGGCTTTCAAGTCTTGCAGCCCCTAAATAGGACGCTGACTATGTTGTCTGGCAGAGATAAATCTAAATGCAAGGTGCCCAGTGTCTGTCTGCTAGCTTTTTGTGAACTTAAGCTCGTATGAGTGGTGTTGTACGAGTCTGTGTTGCAGAGGACTTATAGCTTGAGGAATGTTGGGGAAATATGGCTTTCATTTTTTTTCTTAAGACAGATTGGTATTCAGGTGTAAAAGGGTTTTTATGTATGATACATATTACAGGCCTTCACACAGTTTTGCATCAAGTTCCAATTGTGCAAAGTTCCAGAAATAGTTAAAGCATCAGAAGCACTTTTTTTTTCCTTCTTCACTCAGTTCTCACACTGTTCTTTGAACATGTGTATCTTGGTGTCAGATGAAAAGCAGCCCAGGCTGTCTGCTGCCTCTTGCCTGTTTTTGAAAATGTATGCATGTAGCTATTTTAATTTGCTTTGAATTGCTTGATACACTATACCTCTGTAGATTCTGACAATTTCTGTTGCAATTTTATTCTGCAGCCTTAGAATTGCAACAGGCAAGATGTCCATTTCTCAAGGCGGGGGGAATTATATTTCTTTATCATAATTCTATAAACAAAACTTTCTCAAGTAACAATTGTGGTCTGCCACAATTATGCCCCTCTATACCAGTATGTGTTTTGCAGTATTCAGAAAGACTTTTGAGATTTTTTTGAGGTTTTTAAGGTAATTTGTGAAGGTATGCAACTTTGGGTTTTTGACGTGTCTAGAGAAATGATTTAGTTTGTGACAGTTACCTCAGCTATTTGGGCTGTGGATCTGTTGAAAATGGATGCATAAAGCCTGGCTTTATATTTTCCTCTTCACTTGAGTTTTTACTGAAATAAGTTATTCTACTATCTGATCTTTCTTTTGAGAAGCAGATTGGGATTTCTTCAGGAAGTTGTAACACCCAAGGTATAGGACTAAAATGTAGCCTGTAGGTATGTTCATAGATTTAAGAGACATTAGTGATTAATCTGCTGTAAATTACAGCTTTTGCAGTAGTAGCTAAAGCTAAATTATGTTCACTTCAAATGCAGTTTCTTGAGAGACTGACATTTTCCCTCTACTTCTATTTTTTTAATGAAAACAGACATTTTTCGTTCTTATGGGAGACCCATAAATTTCCAGCAATAACCCGGATGGACCAATTCCCAGTTATTGGTTACATGATCTGTCTATATCAATTACCTTTGGAGGGAAGTATTTGGCTTTTTCCATGTATTCTGATTGTACTGGTCATTGATAGCGTAGCTGGTTACACATCCGGAGTTGATGTGTATGCTATTGCAATTAATTTTATAAACTGTTTATGAAAGCTGCTGTTCTGGTTTCTAGATTAATTTTCCTTATGCTTGCCAGTAACTTAAGTCCTTTGCACCTGTACCACAAGCTGATGTAAAATCAGCAGGAAATCTTCTATTATGTTAGTGCTGAAATTCAAGACATTACATTATGGACTGTCTATCTTTCTGTCCATACTGAAAAACAGGCTGTACAGCTGTTTGGTAGTTGTTTGCAGTTAATCTTTCCTGAAGTCATGCACAAGCATAGCACACATTCCTTAATGTATGAATGATATTAAGAAAAAGAAGTACATCACAGTTCTTTGTTCATTTAACCTCAGAGTTTAACTAAGTTTTCCAATTCTAATGAATCAGTTGCACATAGGGGCTGAATACTGGACATTAGAGCTCTAACCATTTACTTTATCTGCTCTGTCACAGCGCAGTAAGTCATTTTACTGAGCATACCACCAAAAATTTTTTAGAACTTGGATTTGTGATATATTCAAGAATTCATTCATTACTGAACAACTCTATAGGGTAAATTTCAAGAACTCTCAAATGGATTAAATGATTCGGCTCTTGGCAATTCTTACCATAAGTAACCAGATGCAGAAAAGGAATTTAATACAGCTCTTTAGTGTTTTCTGTGTTTTATTCAGAGGATAGCCATTGTAGACATCAAAACTACAATTAGTGCTTCTGAAAGTGACATTAATTCCAGTTTTCTTTACTGTGCTTCCACAGGGCATCACAATAACAGCAGATGAGTTCTTTTGGAGTTGTGTGCCACAGGGAACTCAGGCTGCAACGATGGATAAGAGTTCTAGAGATAGGGATAGGGCAGGATAAGAATTCTAGGCACCGATGTCCCATTTTTTACCAGGCCAATCTCCATTGTCCTCTGTGTGAGAGACTGTATTCTGGGTCATTGTTTCCTGTTTGTTTATTCCTGATTTATTTTGCTGTTTGTTACTCTGAGTCAAAGTACGCACTTAATTTTAGTTTATAAGAGTCACATTAGTGCAAAATCAGCTCTCTGAAGTATGTTCAGGAGTCAGTTAAATTTTTAAAGGGCTAGGAATTTATGTACATAGTCAAGCAAAAATAGTAAATACCTGATTTAAGCTCATAATACTTTACTGCTGTTCAGAGATTTGAAAATGCTTCTCGGTCTGGCTGGCTTCCTCTGTGTCTTCTTGCACATGCAAGGATTTTTTCTTGTGAATGAATTGAAAATATGTCACAAAAATTTAAGGTGGGTAAAAGTTTTGTACTTTAACAGTCTTACTAAGCGTAGTTTTCATGTTTGTGGCAATCAAAAATTTTACTAGATTTTCAAAGTTGCGACTTATTTTAGCGCTGTTGATACCACAGACCAGCATGTAAGATGTGAGTTTATTTTTAAGGTTCTCCATCTTCTAAACACATTTACAACTACTCCTTTGGGATACCTTGTCCAGACACCATTAAAGTGAGTTATTTTCTCTGCTCCTGTGCTGTTACAATAGGAGTTGTGAGCTTTTCTTTTCCATCACTCTTGAAGTGTGTTTCTTCTTTGAAGAAGTTGGTCTGTACTTGTATTCATAATAATAAAAATGCCAGCAAATACTGACATTGAGCAGACTTTTGGCACCTACAATAGAGTTTCTGGATTGGTCTTCAATTTGTGACTTGGGCATTCTAAGCCTATTCCTTTCTTCAATAAAATATAGTTGTCATATGCTTTGAAAGTCATGGTTTTGAAAAATTACTAGTGAACCATCAGAAATACAAGGTATAGTTTGTTATACACGGAACATTTGATGGGAAGCAGACTGTGTCTGCAGCTGTTTACTAGTTTGGGGAAAACATGATCTGACTGATTCGGATGAGTACACTTTATTTGGCTGTATTAAACAGTTGTCTGCTCATTGATTGGATTAGATTTCTTTATGCCATCCTTGCTGTTAATGTGCTTTTGGCAAACCTGAAGTGAAACTATGTTACAGAAGAGATTGTTAGGAGGGGGAAAAAGCAATTTCTGAGTAGCCAAGGATTCTTCAAAAATATTGTAAGACAGGTGCAAGTCATCAAAAGGCTGAAGGTTTTACATGATTTGACTTGAAGAGCTGCATATGAGCAGAACTTCAAGGGCTGAGTGTATTCTGCTTTGAATCAAGTCTGTGTTGGAATTTCACATGAGAAATCCATATGTCATAATAAGGCTGCATTTAGCAAGGATAAATGATGTAATAGTAAAATGAAGTAGCGTTAATAAACAAACTTATAATTATTTTTTTCCTAAGCATGTGTGAGAGTCTGTAGTTTGGGCCTTTAGTGTCTGTGGAGTTTTCCTTTAGTTTCTTGCCAATGCTTTATTTCCAAAGCTATGGTGAAACATTAGCCATTAGTCCAGACTTGTTTATATTTTGACCAATGGTGCTTTTCTTCATATAGGAGTATTTTTTACTTTTGTAGGTAGTTTTTAGTCTGATTGCAAATCTTCCTGTACCATTCCTTTTAGTGTAGGCTGTCTCCTGTGACTGTCTTTCCCCTTACAATGAGAAAATGATTGTTTGGGATGGAAAAGGGGTATAGCTTTTGTGAGGTAGTTGAGTGAACTTTATTGCTCTTGATGTCTGAGTGACCTTTTCAGGTATGAAACCAAATTGTTTGCTTGTATAGTTGGCTGCAATGTTTGATGGCAGCACAAAAACATTTCAGAACACGTGTCCATGCCTCCCTTACATGTGAAACGTAACAGTGAGTGCATGCTTGTTTCTTACTTTCCTCTCTGACAGGAAAAAAGGAAACAGAAG
Organism: Limnodromus scolopaceus; assembly: GCA_028565335.1. NCBI lineage: Eukaryota > Metazoa > Chordata > Aves > Charadriiformes > Scolopacidae > Limnodromus > Limnodromus scolopaceus. Next base: position 25,609,334 of record JAOXNO010000033.1, read on the forward strand.
TATCCAACTCTTTGACCCTATAATGGTCTCTGCTTCTTGCTATTAAAAAGTATATATGATGGCTGTATGCAACATAAAATCTGTAGACGTGGAAAAAGTGTTTAATTTTATTTCAACCTTTTGCTCTACTATGCTTCTTCTGTAGATGCTTGTAGACACTTCATACATATTTCTGTGCTAAAAGCCATATTAAAGATCTTGAGCTGAAGATGAGTTATGCTGAGTTAATTGAGAAGAAAAGTAGTGGAGAGTTTTTTAGTCTTCAGTATCTACTGAAAGAGGATGTTGATTTTCTCTCAAATAGACCAAACGCCATCCTCAGCAGGAGGGCTTAATCCTGCTGAGATATTTCTGCAAGGAAGTGTGTAAGGTTCAGTGTTAAAATTCCATTTTGCAAACTACTACTAATGATCTAATGGCTGGAAAACCAAATGTCAAATTTGTACTGTGCAAATCTTACTGGATTTAAGCCACATCATTAATCTTAAAGTTGATTTATGATAGTTACGTTTAGAATAAAAATTGCCTGTAGACTTGTGAAAACAAGATGTGGTTAGTATATGGTTATTCTAACTTAATACAGTGTTTGATGCTGCTTTCAGGAAGAAAAGCAAAAAAGAAGAGCTAACACTAATTATGCTTTCTGTACATTGCATGCTTCTAGAAGGGGATTATATGTTTAAAGTGCAAGTTGTAGCTTTTTTGGAGCAATGTCTTCAGGGAAGCATTTGTCGCTAATTATAGATCAGACAGCTGGTTTATTTAGATGAATTGATATGCTCACAGACTTCTTTAAAATCACTATGGTTTGAGATCACTTCTTCTGTGCATGTGGATGTTCTCTTCTTAGGTTGAAACTCCTCTGTTTTACAGTGCAAATAGACCCAGACTTGCGCCTTCACTCTGAGATAGCTGCTTTCCTGTCTAGAAGCTGCATTAGTTCCATATCATCCCTACATCAGTGATGTGCCAGACTTGAAATGATACATTTACAGAACATAATGTTATGGAAAACATTATATAGCCCCCTTTTCCCTGCCCTGCTATTTTGTGGGAACATATCACGAGCACAGCGCTAAGTTAACTGAATTGTTTGTCTCCTGGACCAACAGGACCCTCAGATGGACAGATACATGTGCAGACAGAGGGAAATTGCATTGGGACTGAACATATGTACTCGTGTGTGTGTTTATAGCTAGATAGATACCAGGGAAGATTGCTATGATAGGAATGTTTAGAAGGCTGGCAGACCAGGCTAGTTTTAAGGTTTAAAACTATTCATTTCATCAACAGCACATATTTTGCTAAAGTTTAAGTCATGCATGTTATTAATCGTGACTGTGTACACAAAACTGTTAGTCTTTAACACATATTGTAAATTAGCTGTGAATATACCGTGGAGCTGATGCTGTACAGTTAACAGTGGTAGCTATGGCATTTGGTGGTTCTTGGAAGTCAAGGTAATCGGGCTTGAGACCTGTTTGAGTGAAATAAGAACTGGCGTGGACTAGTCTTTCTTCTACTATTATCTAATGCCTGATATTTTTATGCTATCACCACTCTTCAGCCTCCACAAGGTGTGGTCTTTTGTACACACAGTAATCCTCCTTGTGTATTTGGGAGCGCGTCCTGCATATTTACTGTCTGCTGTGGTTCTCTTGTCCTTTTGTCTGGCAACTTTTGTTGTGTGGATTTCTCCTATATGCAACTATATCCATCTCTCATTGTCCCTTTAGTGATCACATTTCTTGTATCACTTTCAAGGAAATTTAGTATTAATTATGTGCTGATTAATACATTTAAATTTATAGTCACAGACATCTGCTTCGGCTACACTTAAGTTTATTGTTACCTCTCTAGATAAGTGTTTCCTGCCTGTTGTGATGACGTGTGCTGGGATATATAGATCAAAGTGATGCATTTCCTAATACCTTTTGGAGTATTAGTTGCTAGCTATGAAATTCCTAACAGCACCATTGCTTATTGGCCTGGTTGCAAAGTCCCTTTGATCACCTGCATTTGCAGACTCTTCTTCTGTTTCACTTTGGAGCAGCACCTGTACCATTGGAAAAAAAAATAATATCTAAATATCTGAGGTTAAAAGCCATACCTAGGTATGGTTTAGTAGTTAGCTCAAAATATCAGGATCCCTATATCAAAGTATGGTATAGCTAAATTATTTGTTAAAAGAACCCTGTTGTAAAGTCTACTGATTTACAGGAAGTGCCTGGCTTTAGGAGAAGAGCTGTGCATTGTTGCAAATGTTGTTCATAGCTTTAAAAATTCTGTTGCACCCTTATAAAACAAGGGTGAGGTCAGGGAGTTAATTTGGAATGCGGCTTGTTGCTAATGCTTAATCCTCTCATGCATTGATGCCTGAAGTGCAGTCTTTCTCTCAAAGGCTGAGAAATTTGTACAGACATTGCTTTAGTTTGGTTTTACGAAGTTCTAGGTGCTTTTCCTGCTATCCAGAAACTTGTAAAAAAGAAAGCTTGCTCAGTTATCATTCTCACTAGTATCTGTACTTACTGGAGTTAGTAGTTATATTTGTGTCTTTAAAATTACTTTACTTTTTTTTTATAAATGTAATTTATGTTTTGAATAGTTAATTATCTTCTAGTGTGTTAGATCTGCAGCTACTCTATCAAGAAGCAGGCAACAGGCCTGCCCTGCTCCTGTTTGTTGGCTTTTTTTTTTTTACTGGCAGTGCTTCACAGAACTGCAGAAATGAATAACAAAAAAAATCAATCCTGTCTGTCTGGAAGGACAAAGTTATTTATTGTTAGCTCATCATGATTTCTAGAGCTGTCAGTTCAGTTCATACTGCCACATAGCTGTGATAATGTTAACTGCATTAATAACTACACTTCATTTTCAGCTTTTCTTTTGAAAGTATTCATTGATTGGACTCTTAATGAGATTTTTCTGATACAGCTGGGGCATCGCAGAAAGAATGAGAGAATCCATCTCCTTTTATAATGAAGTTAGGGAGTCATCACTTCTGTTGCAGTGGGAAGGAAAAAGTTGGCATAGCTAACATGAAAAAAACTCTTTTCTCATGCCACAGATAAAAGTCTTCCTTAAAAATAAAGTGAAATAGGCAGTTGGCCATTGCAACCTTAAATGGGAAAAAGCACCCCTATGATCTTAAAATGTCTGCCCGATATCTGGCCCTCAGTTGCAGTAGGGCAGGAGTCTTCCACCCTCAGAGGCAAACCTGGCTCCCAGGCTGCGGTGGCAGAAGCTGTGTACAGCTGCAGCTCAGACTTTTGCCCCTGCTTATGCTCTTTCTGTGTTTCTTTCCTGTACTTAGGCTATGGCTAGCCATTTGGTGCCTTTCTGTAAAATTTCCATTAAATCCTGAGCAGACAACCTTATCTTGGTTTTATTTTCTAGTGATTTCTGAAATCTCATTTTTCTTCTGCTCTTGTAATTTTATCAAAGATGATAAACAATTGGTACAAGCCAACTTCAGCTGTTTTGCTGGTGTGGCATTTATAAAAGTAATAAAACACTGTGTTTGCTTCTCTTTATGGGAAAAAAATAAATGTTTAACGCTGTAAAACGACTGTTACATTCCTCTGTGTATGCTGCACATATTCAAGTTCTTATCAGCATAGAAGCTAATACACAAACAAATTGACTTAAGGAAAAAAATGATTAATTTTTTTTATAGAGAATGCTTAAAAGTAGACTTGGAATTTTGTTGATATTCCCCAATTCATTTATTTCAATGCATACATTTGATATAAACCAAGAGCTATATAATACAGGAATGAAAACCCCTACTGAAAGACTCAACCAGAAGCATTGTTTCCACATAAAATATCTCTAACTTTTTCTTTTTATGAATAATGCCACTCTAAGCAAAAACTTCTTGGAAAACTTCCTCTTAGTAATGATATCTCAAAATAATTCCTTTGCTTGCAGTTGAAAGTATAACAAGACCTTTAGTCTTGTAATGACATGGTTGCAGAGTTGTTCCTGAGATGTTGCTGTCGGAAAAAAAAATAACGTTGCTATCTTGGTGTTTGTTTATGAAGAAATCTTGCTGTGACACTGATCTTTGTAGCAGAGAATCCTCAGCCCTAGTAAAATCACAGGTATCTTTATAAACTGGGATATAAGATTACAGCTTTCAGTTTGAGGCTTGAGTTCTGTCTGGATAAAGACAGCAGTAGTAGGAGAAGAATCTTCTCTCATCCTGTTGAGCTAGGCATGAATGGTATAGTGGTTCAGGGTGAAAAGGGACTAATTTAGTGTCTGAAAATAACACACCTCAAGCAAACGAACATTTGTTTGATTAAGACAGTGCTTCAAATGTACAATCTAAGGTGTCCCACTGATACTCTTCTTTCATATGTGCATGTCTGTGCCTTTGATTTAGAAAATATTTTCCTTCTGTCCTTGGTGTGTAGAAGGAAACTGCACTGAGTTAACTGTAGCACAGTAAGGGAGTTCTGGTAATATTCTCCCACCCACCCTGCTTCCCTTTTTTCCTGGCAAAGACCATACTAGCAAACTCTGGGTAATATTACCTCTTTTCTTAATAGGAGGAGGCAGAAAAGCAGTGATGCAATTAATCAGCAGAATCCTGTTAGAAGAACCTTTGAAAAGCAGTAACTTTGGGTGGTTGATGCAAGTAGTATTGAGACTTGTTGACTTTACAGAATTGCTGCTGAACAAGCACATGGTAGTGTCTATTTTAAGTGTAGTATTGAAAGCTTTTAGTAACTTTTGGATATGCATTGGGTGGACTAACAACATAGGTTGGGCAGGTTTGGTTGATTATTATAATTTCTAATAACTGTGTTAATTCAACTAGAAAGTAATGCCTGGGCATTCAACACTGTTTGGGTTTTGGTGTAGATTCAGCAATCATTAAAATATCATCTGACAATAAACAGGGAAAGTGAAAATGATTTATTTTAAAACCTTTATACTGAATGATTCTGGTAACTATACAAAATTGTTTTACAATGTTCTTCCCCTTGAAAGAGCATGAAACATGCTTGAGGTCAACATAGTGTTGCCATAATTGACATCAGGTCAACACTTATTTTAAAATTATACTTTAAAATTTTAAATTTTAAAATATTAAGTTTATACTTTTAAAAAAAAAGCTTACATTACACTATGTAACTGACAATACATAATGTAATGTAAGCTTTTTTAAAAGTAAAATTTTTTCTTGAATCATTAATATATTTTTGAGGGAAAAACCTGGAAGAACGGTGTCTAATTGAAGTCATCATTTTATGTTAGTCTCAAAACATCTGTAGTGGTAGAAAAGAATAATAGGGCAAATTATGTTCTGTTAGGTGAATGCTGGGTAGAGATCCCCAGTTCACAATAGGATTTTTGTGTAGAGAGTTTATTGACTGATACCTGGGTTTGAGAGTCTAACATGCCAACTTCAGCTATTGGAAGCAATATCTTCACGGCACGTGTGAAGCGTACGGGTGAAGGAGAACTTCCCCTTTTAATCGTTCGTTTCAGGGGGGATTGCAAGGATTTGACCCTTACAACAACTGTGGTATTCCAGATCTCCACAGCCTTCTGCTTTTGCGAAAGTTGCTAATACGTGTTAACTGAATCTTAACTCTTCTGGTGTAAAAGTGATACCAAAACAAGAAGCGTAGTTTTTGGTCTTCATGTTTCCCAAGCCTATAATTACCGTTTATACTGCCATATATGCTGAAAGGATGTGCTGTCACTAGTAAGTTACAGGGATCATATAGACTTTGAAATGTGTAGTATTCTTTTTCTGTATTTTTTTTTTTTACTGTGAAGTCAGTGTTGCCAACTCTTGCCATTTTATTCTTGGTGGTTTTTAAAATGCCAGGTTAGTACAGTTTGATCGCTTAGATGGGATTACCTCAGGATATATTTTGAGAGAAAAATCTTACCTATAGAGCTATAACCATGAGCTTTTGTAATCCTTCCTACCCCCTTCTTGTAGTAGTAGAACTATTCTTTTTTTGAAGTCAGCCTCGTGAATCTGTGGACCTGGTGGCTTCTTTTTAAAATTATTTATTTATTAGTCGTTCTGAATCAGACATCTACCTTTTCTAATGGTTCCCATGGGATAAAGTTGTTGGTTTTATTTTCGTAAAAAAGGTTACAGTGAAAAATCCAAACCCATGATTTTGTTTTAGCCTCAATGCTCCAAACTGAGATAATTTAGTTTTGATCTTTGCTATGTCTATTATTTTTTCTGTCATCTACTTTCTATTTAAACATGTAATATTAGGTGTTCAAGTCTGAAAGATTCTTAGTTTGTAAGAACTGTGACAGGGCAGGATTTGGGAAGCAAGTGGAGTTTGCTTGCTACAAAAGTCACTTTCAGGCTTCTTATGAATTTTAGTGTCTTCAAAAGCACAGGGTCTGAGCCAGACACTGATCTATAGTTGCAAGTTGGCATTTGGCATTCAAACAGCAATTCCTTTTCAGATACATTATTTACTTTAATATGGAGGAAGGTAAGGAAATAGGCACTACCTACTATGTGACCATTCGTCATTATCTTTAGAAGTCACTTTTCCTTCAATGATTGCATGGTAGGCTCTGGTAATAATGCTCTGGTACTACTGCTACTTGTACCATTTACTGCACAGTGAATGTTTAATAGACAAATAAGGCCTCTGTACTTTAGAGAGCTTAAACTTAATGTACCCTGTGCCTAGAAATTTAGATGCTGGTGCATTCAGATAGAAAGGAATGGTAGTCCTCACCTAATTTGATGCCTGTGAACAACTTAACAAGACACCCCAAGCTGCTGAAGACCTGATTTGGTGCCTTTTATTGTAAAGGAAGAGTACCCTAGCTGCAGTTAATTCCCTTATTTGTTTTTCATATGTTGTCCAGTTGGTTTCCTGAGGCTGTCAGATTGTGATAGACCTTGTCAGGATGGTCAGTCACAAAATGTGTTTAAAGCTTCATGTATTTATTCAGGTGAAGTCCAAAAGAAAACAAAGTAAAGATTCTTGGAGATCTGGCTTCAGTTGATCTTAATTCTACTTCTGCATTTTACTGGTTCATTCATTTTGAAGGAGAAGAGAATGTGAGATGTGTTGTTTCCTCTAATGAAATGTTGGCAATGTGACGTATGATATGTTTATATAAAGCTATTGAAGTTAAGTTCTTTATTATATATTTCGAGGTCATTGTCTTGGGTTTCATCCCATTAGTTCTTGTTCTTTTATTGTCACCTGTGCATCTAGTTCTATTTTATTAGTTATCTCAGAATGTATAGTCTGCGATAAGAATGCAGGGTCTGTGATCTGGTTTAAAATGAGGGCTACTTTAGCTAATCTTTATGTGTGGTGATTGAAATTTTGTTTATTTCATTGCACTTTTTGGTCCAATGAAAAGTATTATTCTTATACCTTTTACATACGAACCAGCTGAGGCTAAGATGCAAAACGTGACTTCACAGAAGTTAATCAGTGGCAAGATCAAAAAGTGGCAATGTGGATGTGCCTTCCCCCTTCTGTGCTTTAAACCAGATGGTACCAGAGGTTTCATTAAGATGATGCTTTATAAGGTGTGCTTACTTTTTCAAAAGGGCTTTGTTCGTTCGCTCCCCCAATTTATGGGATGAATGCTGGACGTCTTAAAGGAGTTCAAGGTACGATCTTTTAAAATTTTTGCTTTATGAGGAGCTGATACACTTAAGTCATTCAGAGTGGTATTGATCTCAAAAATCACCTGTCTATTAAAAATCTTTGTGTGCAATCCATTCTATATATGAAGTTGTTCTTTATCTGTGCCTTCATCCATTGTTTTATGGACTTTTTTATTGTACATTACAAGTTGAGACCTTCATAAAAATGTAACATCATTTGTGTTGCTTTTAAAATCATGCTTGCAGCTTAGAACTTTAAAAGAGGAATGAACGGACTTTTTGAGTTTTCTCAGATGAGCAATATGAAGTTGTTGAAGATATCCTGTGTGAAATACCTTCGTGCATAAGTTAGAGACTTCCTGAGGACTCTGCCTATAAAATTCTTTTTTTTTTTGTCTTGTATTCTCTGCTTGTTGCATTCCCTTCCAGTTCATTTCATTCTGATAATATGAATGTGTTTCCAAGTAAATTGGCAGTGTTTACAATCTTGGTCCCTAGTGCCATTTTTTAATCAAACACATAATAAAGTGCTAAATAAACCATTCCCACCTGCATCAAACTTTTTATGTTCTGTATAGGGTATTTTGTAATTTATTTACCCAGGAAGACCCAATTTATCTGCACATCTGTTTTTCAACCCAGTTCTGCTTTTTATTCAGTTTTCCAGCTGGTTGATTGAGGCATAAGGAGGTCAGATGGCTTTCTTGAGGTCAGTGCAGTGATTGTCTCAGCTGGGATTATACCCAAATGTTCTCCTTTGCGGTAACCACTTGGCCACACCACTCCTAACCAGTCTATCTGCATTGTTGGCGGTAATGGAACTAACTGCAAATGTCATTTTCTTTGTTTTATAGTTTTGCTTGTATTGAAATATTGTCACTTTTATGAGTGCAGAAACATTACATCTGTTCACAACCTGGTTCCGTTCCACTTTGAACAGACACAATTTTTTGTGATGAATCTCCTTCCTGGATTCCAAATGCATGTTAGTTTTGCAAGTTCTGGGGTAGTGATTGATGACATTGCTGGTTTGTGTTGCTCTGGTGCTTCCTCAGGGCGGACCCTGTCTGACACTTCTCTTTGGAAGAGGAACCCATGTTTTTGCTCCTGTGTATCAGTGCCATAAGCTTCTTAAGACTTCTGGTTGCTGAGGTTCTCCTCCTCTACAGTTTACTTGTTTACAGCAATAATATAATGTTAGAACAAGATGCACAGATTTGATAAAGGACTTCTCTAAGCATGCATTCCTCTGTGTGTGGCCATGAGTTGTAAGTCTGAGGAAGGAGAAACTCTGGAATGTGGTGTCATCAGCGTAACCTTACCCCATTTGGTCTTGCTCTGCCTTTCTGAGGGAGGTCAAAATAGTTCTAGTTCCAGTTTTTGCTATCAATTTCCTCTTGCCTTGGGTTGCCACTGCATTGAAGAAGCATGACTTAACACTAATCTGCATATACATCTCCAGTAGGTACAAAAATTACAGGGCTCTCTACAGTTAAGTAGATGATGAGGCTTGCTTTCTGGTGCCAGCCCTGTGTTGCTTCAAATTCCAGTGGGGCCTCTGTTCATTTCACTAGATGAAACACTCTTATTCAAAGTAGTCCATTAAGTGTTCTGACCAGGCACAGCTTGCTTCCTTCTATAAAATGGATTAGGTACTCAAAGTTGATTGTTACAGTAGTGTAAAAGCAAGTGAAGTTTACAGCTGGCCATAACCAGTTATCCACAAATGCATTTGTAACAACCAGGAATATTTCTCCTCTCCCCAAGATTTTGCTGCTGCCCCCACTTTGCCTCCAGTCCCAGTTGTCTTTGCTCCTGTACTGCTCTCCAGGTACGTCTATGTGTTCTGGTTAACTGCACTGTAATAGCTGTAGCTGCCTGGGTCAAAGTCATCAAGAGGGAGGATTGCTTTGTCTAGGAGAAGGTAGGACTGGAGACAGTAAGATCTTTTGAAATACCCAATTACTCCATCCTGTTAAATTATTTTGTTGCAGCACCAAAAAAGGATGGAGACAATGTGTTTCCAGTTAATGCCGTGACTGCACTCCTGTTAAAGATGATGAATACAGTAAATTCATGTTCAGATTGGCATTAATTTTCCTTTAAACTGGAAGAAAAGAAACTTGTGTGAACCTGTAAGTTCCATGATACTGAAATAAATGCTGAAATTTTATCTTTTCATTGTTTCTTTTCTCATGTTGGAATTCTTTTATTCCATTAGTTTAATAGGTCAAGTCTCCTGACCCCACCCATCTCCAATTTCCAACTCTATGATCTACAGTCCTTGTGTTCTTAAGTATTCAGGATGTCATGCATCAAGTAGTTTTTATTTTCCTTTTAGCAGTCAGTGGTATATGTAGGGACTATGGCTGCTGGCTGTAAAATGCATTTTTCCAAAATCACTTTTCCTACTCTGGAGTTAAACAATTGTTTTCTTAGCTCGACGCTGAAATTTTTGGCTTTCTGGAACTTAGAGCAACAGAGCACCATGAAGAGAAGCTCATGATAAAGTAAACAGTAAGGAGATCTTACTAACAGAATACTTGGTGGCTGTGCATTTCCACAGTAGCTCATGGGCAACATTCTATGAGCGTGGGTATCGTCTGTGCTTGCTGTGTATTCCCTCTCTCCTAGGCGTCTACTTGTCATCGTTTTTTTTGAAAACAGGATAGTGGTCTCAAATAGGTTTTGGTCTGAGCTAGTATAACCATTTGTTGGGTTAGGAAGATGAGAAATTTTACCTAACATGGAAATGATCAGTTACAGAAAGTTGATTGTTCCTAGAGCATCCTATCCTGGAGTCCAGCTTCCTGCTCCTACAAGCAGCTGCATTATTGTTCCCATTAACAGTCACAAATAATAACTTATTTATAATTATTCAAACTGAATAATACACAGGTAGTATTCTTGTTTTGTTTGCATGTGGTGGTTTTGTTTGGTTCCACCCACCCACCCAGAATTTAGAATCCTTTCTGTCATAAAGTTTCTGATTTCTAGATGTGTTTTCTTTTTTGTTTGATCTATGACTTGGGCAATTCTCCCTAGGTGTTTGTTGCCAGGTACTGCTCTGTAATTAATGGTTAAGTACACTAACTCTTAGCTCTCCATTCCACTAATTATTTTAGGGACTTAGTGTCTTTACTTAGTTCCTGATAAATCAGTCTTTCCCCCTCTCTCTGTTTGTTAATATCTGATCCCTTTGAAGAAAGATAAGACTCTCAGTATAACAATTTTTCCTAGTGGGCGCACCGAGAAGAGTCTCTTTCTTTCCTTTTTTTCCCCCTTTGTCTGAATCCAAAAAGTGACAAAAGTGTCCAAAGCAATCAGATTATTCCATCAGTGGGTTTGCAGCACCACAAGAGATTGAAACTCTGCTAAAACATCTGTTTCCTGACAGGTTAGGTTCATTATTCCTGAAATAAACTTCCAGAAAATGGCTTTGTGTCTTTAGCAGTAAGAATGCATCAGGTTGGAGATCAGGCTGACTGTTAAGTGCAAAAGTTAATGTTTTTTGTAAAGGCACAGTGCAGCCACCTGTGTGCTATTACAGTGTGGAAATTAGTCATTTGTCTGGTATAGCTTTTGGTCTGACAAATTCTGGAGGTAATAAAACAATCCTCATTTTTGTGGGTTTTTAAGTCATCTTCTCT
>JAOXNO010000033.1:25620710-25729273 GCA_028565335.1 Limnodromus scolopaceus
TCTTCTCTCTCCACCCACAAATGCTATGCACATGCCTCTCTTAACCATGCTGGTTTTGTACTGTTGGCTGAACTTCCTCATATCAAGTTGTAGAGTGGTTTGGGTTTTTTTCCTACCTACAAGATGAATTTCTGAGGAAGGAATTCAGTTATTCTCTATGCTTCCTTTGCTGTGTTTCTGGACATTCAAGTTACAGACCTAAATCTCGTATTGGTTTTGATCCTTATATTCTTTTAATTCTTCATTTTTAGAATGAAGGAACAAAAATGGCCCCGTTTCATGGCTACATTTCTCCTTCTCCAAACCAGGAAAAAAAAGCAGGCTATGATTAAATCCAGTCAGTTTGATTTTTACATCAGGGTGCGATCCTTTCACTTGAAGAGAACCCCTTTTCAAAAGCCTTGCTGAGTCAGCTACAGCTGAGTAGATTTGTTTTTATCCAGATCGAGGATTAAAATGAAGCCTGCACCTTGAAAATGTGCTGGTAGTTGTAGAGAGACCATGCCTTTTTTCTGTCTGTGAAGTGTTCTTTTTGCAGAGAAACTCCTGTTTCTTCTCTCTTTCTCCTGTTGGTGGAGAGGAACCTTGAAACAAGTCTTGTTAGGAGAGCGGGCAAACTGAAGACAGCTAGTGACCCTTCAGAACTGCCGGTTTTTGAAGTGCATCTCACACTTACATGCTTCTCCTTACTGTCTCCTACTGTGTCTACCTTGAGCAGTGGAATGATTTGCTTCACAATACTTTAAAGTCACAACCACAGTCATCAGCTGCTGAGATGAACGGGGTATTTCATGCCATACAGCTGTCATTATGGCTCTTGTTAGGTCAGTGGTGTAAGACGGTTGGTGTGGAACCTGCCATGCCCGCATTTTGCCACCTTTTCTCACGTGTTGTCTCTAGTGCTGTTAAGGAGAGTGCTGAAACCTCTGCGGTTCAAGAGGCCTAGTACTTAAACCACTCCTCTAGATCATTCGTAGTTTGGCACTCCGTCCATGAAAAATAGGCTTCTGGATAATCATGGAAAAAGTTTCTGAATCTGCTCAGACCTTGCCACCAACATTGGGTGTCATAAATACATTCCTCACTTGAGACTGTGGGTTTTTTTTCTATTTATGGGGTTTTTTGAAAGAAAAATTTAACCTAAGGCCTGCAAGCAGCTTCATGGGTGCATCTTATGTGCTTGCAGAACCCTGTTGCAATGCTTGCAGCGCTGACAGTGGCTGTAGAAACTGTGTTTTACCTAATAATTAAAGTAAAACTAGTTAATGTGCAACAACAGTATGAAGAGCTTGCCATGGAGCGTTCCCTCTCTCCTGGGGAGCTGGTGTACATGCTTCAGCTGGAGAGTGAGGTGCTTGGCTGGACATTGCTGCCCAGCGGGGTGGCAACAGGAGCTTAAGAACGCTGAGAACTGGGTGTGTTTGAGGTAAAACAGAACTAATTGTCTTTGCAGTAATTTGACTTTTCAGCTAAGCCTCTTTTAACTAATATGCAATGAAAAAATACTTATGTTGCTGGTCGTTGGAACGCTGTGGAGGATTTATCTTTAAGAGCAACGAATCCAAAAGCAGTATTTTGAGGCATTTGCCCGGGTTTTACTTTTCTGAATTGCAGGAGAACGGGGAGAATAAATGGGCGTCTGAGGCCCTCTGGTGCCACCAGAGCACACTGCACTCCTCAGGCACGACGGCCACGCTGTATTTACTTTTATTTTTGATAAAAAGAGACACTTTTTAGGTTAAAATACCTCATGATGTACTAATTGTTCACATGCGGTTGTTTCCTTGCTGGAAACATGAATTCACCATCATTTATTTTTCACATCTGGTTTTGCAAAGCTGTGCAAAAAGTCCGAGGATTCTGTTTGCATCCGTTAACGTTAGTATTTGTGTTGCAGGCAAAAAGCTACGTAGAAAAGCTGAAGGATTGTGAGGTACACTTTTTACCACAGTTGTGTATCTGCCCAAGAGTAACTGGGAGGAAGCAGTGCACAGCTCGTGGTGTCTGACGCTGTGGTGTATCGTATACCTTGGGGGTGGGAGGGAGAGGGAAGAAAAAGTGCCAGGGAAGGAGGAGCGAGATGGATGTGGGGGTTTGTTTTGTTTTTGTGGTTATTAGCCATGTGGTTTTGGTTGAATTGCTAAGACCTTGAGAATCAGTTCCAAATGCTATGTTCTAAGATACAGCAGTGCGGACATACGTTAGAATAGATTCCCTTTGTACTTAAAAGTTAACTTAAAAGTGTATATTCACAATTATATTCAGTATATTCACAAGAGTAAAGTAGTACAGAGCTCTTCTCCTGGGAAAAAGGTTTGAGTCTAGAGCATAGCTCCATGTAAGGTAACTTAATGGTGGCCTTAGACTATTATTAAAACAGCTCTTTTCAGTATTCCTGTGTTGTCCTAGTCCCAGAATTTGTTGGGATTGTGGCTTTTGTCAAAATCTAGCCATTTACTCTTGTGACAAAGTTCTGGTATTCCATCAGATATGAATAGCAGCTAATAAAGCTTTATTAAGGAAATTAATTTTGGTGTTTAGTCAGCTAGTTGGCTTGTCGCTCTCGCCAGTCTGTGATTTTCCCGCTCTTTTTGCTGTTGCACAAATTTTCAATAAGCGGGAGAAGACGGTGAGCCTTGTCCAGGTTACTATTGTATGTTACTCTTTTACAGTGAAATAAAAAAAGTGGAGATGTAAAGTTAGACCTCTGTAAGCAGCTATGCTTGGTTTTCTGGGCATTTTATAAACCAGTTTCTACAGAGGTAAAGCTGCCAAACAGATCTGAGGGGGAGTGGGTGGGAAATGAGGTGGGTAAAAAGTTAAAAGGAATGTCTCTGGGTGACCTTAATCTGTGCCTTTTGTTTTTATTTTGAGTACACTTTGGAAGCCTGAGACTGGTGGTCTCTGTATATATTCCTGTTTGCCTGTTCACAAAAACTCCTCTTTAGGGCTATCAGTTCTTACAGTAAGTAACTTTTAACAAAATACATAGTTATGCCAAAATGGTTTGGATGGTAAATTTCATTGTTTCTTTCCAGAGATGGTAAGGTTGATGCTTCTAAGGTTGTAAAACAAAATGTGCTGAAAATGAAGTTTTCCGCCCTTTCTTTTGTTTCTTGGTTTAGATTTTGAGCTGACAGAAGACTATTAGTGTGATCGAGCTGTGCCTGTACACTGTCTTCTAGATAAGCTTTAGTTAACATCTGAGTTTCAAAAACTTCTGTTCAGTTGAGCTTTTCTATGAACACCAACAGCAGACTTAGGAAGAACAAATCAAAATCAAGAAGGGATGGTATTATTTTTTTTCCAGTTAGTTGAGGTATATCTGATAGTTTCTATTGCAGAGAAAATTTTATACCTTGTCACAATTTTCTGCTGTTTTTAAGGTGCGGTTCAGGGTGAAGAAACCTAGTTGTGGGATATTGAGGAGTTGTATACGACACTGAACATTCGCTACTATATAGAGTGTTGATCCCTTAAGCTGTTTTGGAATTGTAAATGTCTCACTTCTGTTTGGAATAGCTGTGGAACACTACGTTTTTACAAATTAAAAAGGGAAACATTCCATATACCGTATAATATATTCTTTCTTTTTTTTCTTTCCCCCAGTTCTTCAAGGATCTTATGCATAGCATATGAGGTTTTGCAAGGCTTGCAATATATGAACAAACATGGAATGGTTCACCGAGCACTCTCCCCTTGCAATATTCTTTTGGATCGGAAGGTACGATTACAGGAATAAATCTATGTTTTAGTTTTGTTTTTATTTTTTCCTCGTACTGCCAAAAATTAGTATGCTATGTTGTATATGGAGACTGGGCAGTCACAGTCCTTCTTGTGGGGAAAAAATTGCATATCTAGAAAGGTGTTACGTTTGGGGTTTTTTTTGTGTGTGTGTGTTTCCATTTTGTTTGTTTTTTAAAAAAAACCCTACGGTTTTCCCCATTTCCATTAGTGGTAATCTAAGTCTGCTTGCTGTCATTGCAGTTACTTAAAAGACCTTCGTAGCTGTTTGAATACGAAAATATTTTTTCTGGCTGATTAGCTGTTAATAGTATTTCCCATGTTTCATTGTGATCTGATACCTGACTTTCAAGATACCAACGTTCTTCTTTGTGCATGTTAAACTATTAAAAGTCCAGCGTCTGTCAATTCTGATGTCACAGACTATTGAGGTGGCAGTGTGGAATACAGGTTCTGTTCATAAAAGCTGAGAGAAATTAATAGCTGCTGTTGTACTCAGAGCAGTGGCGTCATCTAAACTGACAGTTCAGCCTGTCTATATAACCCCTCTCTCCTTCTCCTTCTTACTCAGTTTAGCTAGAATAGCTAGATCCTCCCCTTAGAAGGCAGAAAGAAAAGAGGAAAAAGGAAAGAAGGAAGGAACACTCTTTTTTTTGTATATACTTGTAAACAAATAAAATCATAATAATGCTTGAACAAGCAAAAGAACTTTAGGATTTTAAGATAGTCCTAAAATCAATAAATAAGAAAAGGGGTCCACGAGACCATAAATTTCTAAACTTTTCCCTTGCACTTTGAATAGCTTGCTGATGTAGCCTTCACCGTTGCACCATCTGCAGGCTGGCTGAGTATAATTCAAAATCCAGCAGAAACAATACTCAGTTTAACTTCTATGCCTATTTTTTGTTGCTTTGGTGTTAACTTTCTGCCTTCTCGGAATAAAAGCAAGCAACTGGAAAACTTGTTTGTTTGAAATATGTGTCGTTATAGTTAAGGAGAGCAAGGTAGTAATGAGTTGATGGGAAGGACTAGAGGAGCAAGGCTGGGTAAATGGAAAAGGTGAGGGAATAGTGGCAATGCTAAGGGAATTCTAGGGTTCAAACAGGATTTTGAACAATTTTCAAACATGAAAAATGTTCAATAGAGTATTTAAGCATTTTTAATTTACTGAAAATATACTGTAACTTAACAAAGTTCTGATTTTCTTGTGTGTTCCAGACAAGGTGATTACTTAATGATCTTGGAAAGTAAAAAGCATTAGAAATAAGCAGCTTTTTAACTTGCAGTGGAGTTCTTCATAATAGATGAGACAGAAATGTAAGAGGGTGACTTTTAATAGGTATCTTTCTTCTGATAGCAGATACTACTTGAAATTTTTTTTATTTTTTTTTTTTTTAACTTAAACACAGATTCTTCCAATGTTGGATTTTGCTGCTCTTGATCATTTATTTTTTCCTTGTCAGGGACATGTGAAGTTGGCTAAATTTGGACTCTACCATATGACTGCCCAAGGTGTTGATGTTGATTTCCCTATAGGGTAAGGATGTAGCCACACAATACAAATATATCAGGGATGTATTTTTTTCAGGCAGTATAATTATGTTTTGAGGAATTATCTTCGAAAATGTGTTGTATGCACAGGTTATAGGTTGCTGTTTTCATTCATATCTGTTGAGTAAACCCCTTACCCAAAAGCTTCTGATGATGTCACTGAAGAGGTTGTCATCTGACTAGGTGAAATTAATGAAAGACAGAGAATAGGTACCACGCAATCATGTTACTGTAATTATGTGATGTTGGTCCTTATTGCCTAGATTTGTCTTAAGTGCTAGTAGCTCCCTGTGACTTAGATTTGGGAGGTACAGCCTAATTTCAAATTTAGGAAAAAGCACAATCGGTGTTTTGCTATTGCACACCACCTCTTGTTTCTTTATCGTTTTGTGATTGATTTTCAAGTGATCTTACTGTCTAGCCAAAGTAACATGGTTTATTGCAGTGTTTCCTTGCTACTTGTTGTTGTTTTGAAGTGTTATGTTGTTTACAATTGAAATACTGAGCTGGTTCTTAAAGACTTGCCCAAAAGAAGTAATGATGTTTCCCTTCAAAAGGTGATTTTGGACTTATTTTTTTTGGTAGTATTATAATGAATTGTTGACAGACAAAGCGATAATGTTACTTTAAGATAATCTAGTAGCAGGTAGAATATGTCCTCAACACCTTTTGGTACTTTTTTTATACATTCAAAAGTTATTTGATGGTAACACTGTCAATGAGGGGAATACTGCCACCACCTCCAAATATGGGTCTAGGATACATTCATTTAATGTACTAGTGCTAAACCTCAATAAATGTTTTCTTTGAGATATGTAGACGTACTATTTTGAAAGCTGCTGTTATTTCCTCTCACAAAAAGACAGAGCTAGTGATTAAGATTTGACTTTTTATGTAGTAGGCACTATGTATTTTGCAACTGGACTGAAGGTTTGCTGTGATGTGTAGATACTGACTCAGATACTGACTGAGTAAAATAGAACAATCTGCATTGCTATGAATTCTAGTTTCTCGGGATACAGAATGACTTTGATTACTGTAACTGAAATGTAGGGGGTTTTGGGCAGACAGGGTATTACTTAATGTTGCTCCTTCTTTCTAGGTACCCATCATATCTGGCACCTGAAGTAATCGCACAGGGAATAGTCAAACCAAGTGATTATACTCAGTGTGAGAAGCCTCTGCCTTCTGGCCCGAAATCAGACCTGTGGTCTCTTGGTATAATATTGTTTGAGCTTTGCATGGTATGTAAGAGGATAATTCTCTTGATTGTGACTCTTCAGGAATAGTTACATTAACTTCATTGCTGTTGAGTAGGAGGTTAATGACATGTTGCCCATCACCTGAGTCCAAATACCAGAATATGTTAGCATTCCTACCTGGACAGTATTGGTGGTCATCCAAGTAGTAGAAAGCATAGTGGCTTGGTATGAGTGTATGTTTTAACCATTAAGGGCAGCTGCCTGTTAAACCACAATGATGTGATGGCATAATCAAGTTATTAGCAAGGAATACCTACTAAGCCAAGAAGTATCTCTAGATTTTTTTTTTTGTTTTAATTGTGCTTTCAAGCACGAAATAACCACTGCTGTCATGCCTTTCTCCTCCTTGGAAAGGATGAGAAACTACTAAAATTTCATAGAGAGGAGGAGAAGGGAGAATTTTCCTTATCAGAGTTTAAAGAACTTCCGTATAGAATTAAGGGTTTATTTGGAAGATGCTTGTTTGGTTCTAGAAGTTGAAATAAATTAAGACAGCATAATCTTTAGCATTTGCATATGTTAAACTGGACTTCTTTCATTCAAAGACAGCAACATTCTGTAGGGAGGTATGATCAAGTAAAGACCTCAATATAGGAATTTAGCCATATTATATAAGATAACTAAATTGTCAAGCAATTGCATCGTCAAGAACATGTTTTATATAGTGGTTAAATAGGGACATTGGAAATAGTTGTCTTTTGCATATTCTGCTCTTCTGTACATTTGCATAGTGTGCATAGATCATTATTTATTCCTTTGAATAAGTACATTTTCCTAAAAATGCAATAATGATACGTTTTGAAACACCCTTAAAGGGATTTTCAGGTGATTTTTCAAAAGCATTTTGCAATGATACAAGCTAGGATGATCACCATGTTTAGTAATTTATTAGAGTTTTTGAAAGCCTGTTAGTGAATTAATAATAAACCTGCAGGTTTGCTGCGGCAGCTTGGGGCATTGTTTTGCATATTTTATTTGGGTTTGCATTTGATCTAGATAAGAGATGTTATAAATGCCATTTTATCTTTATGATGGCACGAAACAGTTTCTGCTATAGTTGGGATAAATTCTAATAGATAGTTTTCCCAAATCTAAAATTCATATTTAGAAACTTTTTTCACTGTCTTTGTATATAGATGGTTTTGTATGTGATCTAAATATTTTTATGTGGTAGTACTCAACTGTTGATTTGATTTTGTTATTCATTTAGGGGAGAAAATTGTTCCAGAGTTTGGAGATAGCAGAAAGATTGAAATTTATAATTATGTTAGGTAAGTAGCACAAAATCAATTTTTTAAGTTTCCAAGCATCTCTTTAATTAGAGCTTTACAGACTAGTCAACTTGTGATGCTCAGACCTAAGGCACTTTACCTCTGTCATCTTTCATTTCCAGAATTAAATAGGCATTTGGGGCATGGTTGCTTGTATAGAGAAGATACATAGGTGGGTGCCAGGAAAAATAACTTTGGAGAAGCGCTATGAGAATGTTAGAGTAAGGGCAAACTATAAAAAAACATGCTAAGGAAAGGTAGTCATTTTGATGGTTACTGTTTTATTTTGCAGGAGGTTTCTGAAATGAGTTAGTATGACACTAAAGAAAACTGTCCCCGCAGTAGCAGTGCTTGTGTACCGAATCCCAAGCAGTGGGAAGCAGAACTCAAATAGGAAGACAGAAAATAAAAAGAGAGCTGAGAAGTGTTTTACTTGATCCAGGCCTTTGTTTCTGGCTTCACCTGCAAACTATAAAACATTACTGTAGAGGTGGAATTTCTGCTTAATGTAAATGAGTCTGGAAGTGGGACTATTTTGTGGAGTTTAAAACTTGATTTCTTGTGGGGTTTATTTATAAGCCATGGGGAGGGCAAGGATGTGAATTTGCAATTTGAAGCTTTATCAGTAAGTTATTATTACCCAGAGCAAATAGTAGTACTGTTAAAGTTAGTTACTGTCAGTAGAAACATCTTTTTCATTCAGCAGTTAGTGCTTGGCTGCTGAAATTCTGACTGTTTTGGTATGTGGTTTGTTAAGAAAGCTTCCTGAAGCACTTCAGTCCCCTTTGAGTTGAATGCAAGTTACCGGTAACCTTTATTCACTGGAAAACATTCAATATCCTGACTTGGGAATTATTTTCTCAATAATGTGTTGAAAGCAAGTTATAAAACACTGCTAGCATTATCTGCAAGTAGCAACAAAATGAAAATTGCTTTGAGCTTCTATATGCAGGTATTTTTAAGTTCTCTCAGGGATTTATTTTTTTCTTACTGAGTGGAAAGACTGTTTTAATTTATTTGGCAGACATACTCTAGATTTACTAAGCCTTCAAAAAGATTTTCACTGTTAAATTAAATGTGCTACTTAACTTTCTTAGACTTCGATTTTTTGTCTGCATAGGTGATAATAATTTTCATTTCTAATTTTGAGAATTTGCTTTCAGGTGAAGTGGCACTGTCAATAAAAAGTCAAAGTTAAGTGATTTTTATTGGGGTGGCATTTTATCTGATATCCTGTTTAATTGGTATCACTTTTTTCATAGTCTTTTAACTTTTTATTGTTCTGTTTGCTTTTTCAAAGGCTGCGTAGATGATATTGTGACTGTATTGGCTGAAGAACATGGTTGCCTTGATATTATTAAGGTTTGTGGAGCTCGTTTGCTTTCTCAAGCACTATGTGTACATATATATTAACTTATTTGGTCACTTAACGTATGAGGAGAAATTTTGAAGTCTGGACTACATATCCAAGATTCTTTCAAATAGTCGGTAATACTTGTTCTTTCGTAAAACTACTGTCAATCTCAGTAAACATTAATGCTCTCTGGATAGTTTAATGATTTATAAGCTTTTTTTAAAGTTTTAGGGGATAAGTATTTTTCTTCTAGAAATTCAGTCATCTCTCTGGTCCACTTTACATATTCTGATAGTGTAGGTTTATACAGTTCAACCCCCTCCTCACCCCCAAAATTAATCACTGAATTTTACTGTCTGTATATTTTGAGACATTATGTAAAAGGATTCTGACTATTACCAGAAGGAAGTTCCCAGGTACTGCGTTATTTCAAGCTGGGTACAGAGTATCTAAATTAAAAAATAAAAAGCTGCATACATTGCAAATTTTTTTGACTGTTTTTTCCCCCAAAGCAAACGCAGGGGTGGAGGGTGAGAAGAATTAGTTTCCCAGCATTTTGGTGTGATGCAGCTAACCTCATATGTGTAGGTGCAGAATCTTATTGCCCTCAAAGGAATAGCCTGTATGTTAAAAGTTAAGTATGAACGAAGTGGCTTGCTCAATTAGGACAGACCTATTAACAGACCTCCTTCATACTTTTTTAATGTTCCAGGACCTTTCTGAAAATATCTTAGTTCTACTGAAGAAATGCCTTACATTCCAACCTTCTAAGAGGTAAGTATTCACTCCAAACGCCCAGTAAACTCTGCTGGGATACTATGAAATTACAAGTCCTGTTGCTGAACCTTTTTTGGAATACTGACAATTTGTGCTATCTAACTTTAAGATATTCTTGGTTTTGTTGCTTTTCAATGTTTAAAGGAAAAGAATTGGTGGGGCGTGGGTTGTGGAATCAAGTGTGCAAAACATTGAGATTGAACCTATCTGAAAACTATTCAGGCATTTGTAGTTCTAAGTTCACAGCTTTTACTGGTTTCATGTCTGGATGTTGGTGGTGGTTACTGTAGCTCTGTTGCAACCAGAATTACAGCTGCTTTCTTCAAATCTCTTCTTGCAAAGTACTTTTTCATTATGTCAGTCCACCACAGCTTTCTTCCAAAAACTGAACTACTCTTCTGTTCTTTAATCAAGGACTTGCATTTGCATTTTTCCATCTCTTCTTAGAGGAATTAAAAGGTAATTAATGGAATAGTTGCTATGTACATTAAATGAAGGTGAGATCTAAACTTGGGCTGTAAACAGACATTCTGTGATATGCATCATGAATGGAACAAAATTAGTAGACACTTTTGCTATCAAGATTTCTGAAATCCAAGGGGACACTTCTTACTGAAATGTAACATTTTTGGAAGAACTTTACTCTTAGTGTTTGTTTTATTCTCTTTTCTTAATTCAAGGCCAACTCCAGAGGAATTGCTACATGACAGTTTGTTCAGTGAAGTATCCTCACTATATCCTCCCTTCCACAAACCTGTTGGTCTGTTCTCATCTTCTCCAAGGTGTGCTAATTTAACGCTTCCTGAAGACATAAGTCAATTATGTAAAGGTAAAAGCAGGTAGTTGGATAAATGTCACGGGAGGGGGAAGGAATATAAAATGTTTTCACATTTTCTTTGAATACTTTGGAGAGAAGCTATCAAATATATCAATACTACGTTCTTTTACTAAGTTTTTTAATGGGCAGAGATATGAGCAAACATGTTCTTATGGATGTCTGCAAGTTAAAGGAGGGCATCTTGATTTTGTGCTTCAACCTCAGGGAATAAATAGATAATGCTAGTATTCAAAGTTCACCTTGGAATATCAGTTTTAGCTTTTGCCTTTAGCATTTGGACATGTGCATGTACAAGGTAGTATTTTTCACTAAACTTTGTTGTGAATTGGTAATTGAATTCTGCTGGATCATAGCATGACGTGATTTTTGGAAGTATTGGAAAACCAAATCGTTGTCAAAGAGGTCATGTTCTAGAACAAAAGACGACATTTCGAAGTTTAAAACTACGGCATCCTGAAAGTGTTACCACTTTTAAGTCCTCACTAACTTTTTCTGATGAACTCAGAGATTTCTACATGTTTAGAAAATATCATTATACACTTTTTGGAAATTAAGATTTTATAACTTGTTAGTATGGGAATGGCATGTGAGGGGAAGATAGATTGTAACTACTCAGTATGAATCACTAGTTTCTTATTTTTACTCTTAGTGCTGTGTTGTATACAAAATAGCATTTGCTGGTTGTTGGGGGTGTGTGTGTTTGTTTTTAAAGACACACAGCAAGCATAAGTCTGCACTTCAATGTATTTATCTGATTAGTTCTATTCTCTGGCACCAAGGCAAACAGCTGAACTATTGTGCTTTTTTTTCTGACTTCTGCCCATCTGTTCTTTCCTTAAATCTTCCTAAAGGGCACTTGCAAAGGCAAGATCACTTTTCCTCTAACTTCACATTAACATCTAGGACCTTTCAAGCATAATATTTTTCTTCTTTCTTTTTTTTTCCCAACAATATGTGTTTAGAGTGGTAGGAAGAAATACAAACCACCTAGAAAACTGCAACACATTTTTATGTGATTTCTCCTATTAGATGAAGATGGCGATTACCTAGCAGAAAGATCAATTGAAGAGGTTTATTATCTCTGGTGTTTGGCTGGAGGAGACTTGGAGAAAGAACTTGTCAACAAGGAAATCATTCGATCAAAGCCACCTGTCTGCACACTTCCCAAGTAAGGAAGGAGAAGCACTTTAAGGGAAAGGAGGATGGGTGGAGAAGGCCAGTGATTCTGAGAGAACATTTTGGCTTGGTTTTTAGTTTCAAGACCTGTGTGCGTGAAAAATATTTAAAATAACATTCTTGAACAGCAGGAAATCATGTCACTTCCTCTCTTACCTAATTTAAGGCATTTTTTGAACGCCTTATATCTGTTGCCTACCTGCATTTCATATTGCTTTCTGAAATTTGAAGAAGTATAGGTGAAGTGGAAAATACTGAACTGGAAGTCTCTAAATGTAGAACACTTTCCAATAGCATTAAGTTCTAGTAAAAATGTCTCACTGTGCTTCAACAGCATATTTGTATATATAGTTTGTATATGTATATAGTTTAATATATTGTGTAGCAAATTCTCACATTCTGAATTCGCTTCCACAGAACAGTAGTGCTGAATGGTCAACCCAGTCATTCAGTAGATCAGCTGATAACTTTTTTATTTTAAATGCATGTTTTTATGACTTAAAATTCTGTAATAGCATTTTAGTGATTACTACTTTTATCTTACTGCTGCACACGTTGCAATTTTATGTAGTATGTTCATATTTTAGTCCTACAATCGGATCTTAGTAAGCATGATTGTGTGTCCATATAGATCAATTTGCTAGTTCTGGGTTTTAAAACCACATGAAGTCAGCATACAGCCAAAATGCAATATATATTTTTTTAAAAAAAAAAGAAGTCATATTTTGGTGGTAAAATTTTGCCACCAATTTGGTGTGAAGTTTTGAGGATTGCCTATTTCTATACCCATGATGAATGCATGTGCTTTTGAGTTAAGAGGGGAAGACATTTTTTGTCATGCTATCTGTCTTGAAGATGAGGTGTTAATTTCAAAAATGCCATATAACTCCATCTTCTAAGTTAGAGAGAAGTTAGAGAATCTTAGCTTAATTTCTGGAAATAAATTTCATGTTGTCTGCTTTAAAAATATCACCAATAGACAATTCACGTATACTCTTTCTTGAATGCATTTGTATCCTTAGATGGACTGCAACAGAAAAGGTCTGGGTCAGACTTTTGCTTTTTTTTTGTCATGGTGAGAAACAGCTTTCATTTGACAATAATGTTTTATTTTTGCTTTTCATAATAAATGGCAGCCCTAGTCTGTGCCCACGTCAAGGCATAAAAGGGAATATTAAACCCTTATCTTATTACTCTTCCTTTGTGTGTAAACCAAAGTTATAGAAAACCTGAAATGTGCCTTTTTTACAGCAAAAGCTGTTTGAATAATTTAGGGTGATTGCACATCTCTTGATAGTGTGTTTCATGCCATGCAGTCAATACAGTATACTTCTAAGAGCTAGTATTTTGTTTTAAAGAGGGAACTCACTGATGTAAGAATTTTCTATTTTTTTGTAACTCAACTCTTATGTTATAAAATGACCTGATTTTTTTTTCCTCCCATTTGAAGCTTTTTATTAGAAGATGGTGAGAGCTTTGGGCAAGGACGAGATAGAAGTTCCCTCCTAGATGACACAACTGTGACTTTGTCTCTGTGCCAGCTCCGAAATGTAAGAAGAATATTGTGTGCTTGTTTTTATGTGTTCACTGCAGAAACATTTGAAGGGAATATGGAACAGCAACTCCTACTGCTGTTCCTACAAATGAATGTGTTATTGATTCCAAGAGAACACTCCTTGGCATCTGAGTCAGATTCTGATTTATGCTATTAAAGTGCTTTGCAAAATCTTACTAAATTTGATTTATCTTCTGCCCCTTCATTCCCTTCCTGTGTCATTCCCTTTCCTTATTTTTGTTACCAGCCTTGTTCTGGTGTAGCCCAAATAGTTCTGTTGAACCTGATATTCTCCATGATTGCTAAACTAATAAGGCAGTGAGTGTCTTCTTGTATTCTTTACTTCCTGTCTATATGTAGCTCAAAATACTCAAAAGAAAGATCAACTCAATTCAGTTGTAGCTTCTTAAAAGGCTTTATACTTAAAACTGTATACCAAGTTTCCAGTAGTTAATTAGTAATCTTTGGTAGACATAGCTGTTAAACAACTAGTTCAAAAGATCACTTCAAAACATCTTGCAAAAATGTAGTAGTGCAGTTTTCTTCCATCTTTAGCAGAAAAATCAACATAATTCATAATTTTGATGTCATGATCAGTTGCAAGATTTACTGCGTACATCACTGAAATGTTTTAATTGTTCACGTCTTTGCATATGTAGAGATTTATTGGTGTAGAATTAGAAATTTATGCTCCACTGTTTACAGCTTGCATTTTATAGTAGCAAATGCTATTCTGTCACAGTCTTCATAAAAAAGCCTTTCCAGATGATCACAGGGGTTAATACAGAAAGGAAGGTGACTCCTAAAGTCTTTATCTCTGCCACCATTATCTTAATTTTGTGGGCAGTGTGGCAAATACTATGTAAACATATTTCTCCAGTAGAACTTTGCATTACTTCACAAAAATGCATGAAAACAGACCAAAGAACTGAGTTACTTTCTTTGCTTGCTTGGTGGGATTTAGGGGGTGAAGGGGAGGCTAAGAAGATGCAACTGCTATTTTAAAGGTAATACGCACTGCAGCTCCTACTGTTGTGTCTAAAAAAGGGCAGCTTTTAAGGCTTTTTAAAAACTTCTTAATCTGTAATTTTTGGCTATTGCTGCCTGCTTCTGTAAATAGAGGAGCAACTAAGTATATACTGAAGTTTCATTTTGGGGAAGATAGAAGCCTGAGCCTTGCAGTGTTAGTTGAAATAAATTTTTGAACTTATGCAATTCTTCAAACACTTTTCATAGAGCAGAGCATAATGCTTATAATCAAAAGAGGATCAGTACTGAATGAACTGAGAATGAACTGTTCTGTCAATCCCAGGAGGAACAGGCTGTGTGCCGTATGCCTTTAAGTTAGGGATTGAACTGCAAAACAGAGCACTCCAGGGAGGATGGTATTAAACATTAATCACGATGCACCAAAGATGTCTGAAAACTTCAGGCAAAAGTCCAGGCATGCTTGTCTGTCACCTTTCCAGAGAGTGTCTGTACTTCTGTGCAGCTTTTAGATGCTGCTACTAAAAGGATCTCTAATTAGCATAACTCTTGAACTGATTAAAAACATAAAACCAAGTTGTGCAGTTGCTTTGCAGCTACTTGGATAGGAGTTCCGCACAGAAAACAGAGGAAAAGAGAAAGAGCTATATAATATTAATGATCTATTAATCCATGGCCCATAGAAACTATTTTTTTTGTGTAGAAATAGGTTTATGAATGAGTGTTATCTTCAGGCAGAAGAACTTTCATAAACTCAAAAGGCCTGTATTAGCAAAAGTTTTTAGCGTTAAAGGCTGTATGTCTTTTTGCTGATGGGAGGACTGAGCTAATGCTTAAGTCTCAAGGCAAGATACGAAAATTAGCAAACGAATTGCTAATTAATAGTTTTCATATTCCACTAAAAATTTCCACTTGAATTCTGAGCAGCATTCTGATAATGAATTATTTTTATTCTTCATTTCAGAGACTGAAGGATGTTGGCGGGGAAGCATTTTATCCATTGCTTGAAGATGAGTAAGTGTGTGTTTAAGTTTGTACATATATAACTAGCTGAATCTTGAGTTATTAGTTTTGAGTGGCACACTGCGCAGCTATACACAGCTGTCTTCCAACAGGAAACCTAACATGTCCTTGTTTGGCTCTTAGAGTCAACAAGAGTTGATAAGCACTCTGCATTGGTGAACTTAGGGCCCTGATACCAAGCTGAGGATCCTGACCTGTTTCCCTGTTCTGGAAATCAAGTATTTGTGCTGAATATTCAAAATTATCCATTTATACTTGTTTCTGACTCAGAAATGCATCACAGGATATTATTTTTTTTCACAATGATTTGCATTTCTTGCTATTCACTGCTACTATACTAACTCTTTTTCCAGCCAGTCAACTTTACCTCATTCAAATAGTAGTAATGAGCTGTCTGCAGCTGCTAGTCTTCCTCTGATCATCCGGGAGAGAGACACAGAATACCAGCTAAACAGGATTGTCCTGTTTGACAGGCTATTGAAGGTATGGACTCTTTCTGATGCTGGATAATTGGATTTGGTCTGTTAATTAGAGGATTTTTAAAGGACCAAGTAATTGAAAAAGGAAACAGAGATACAAGAGACCACAGTGGGAAAGGGAGAAGAAAACCCTACAGAAATATAAGAAGATTGAAAATAAAAGTATGAGAAAGTGGTAATGAATATAAAAGTAGATTTTAAAGTATGCACATGAAAACAGAGCTGCTGCTAATATTTGTTATTTACTGAAGAAAACACTTTTGCATCCTTTATTTCGTAACAGTCTATGCTATTATAGCCTGTAACATTTCTGCATTCCCAAGCAGTAAGGTACCTGAAAACAATAGCAGTCTTTGCTGTAGCAGTGCCATGTTAGAAGTACGAGTTTTATACCAAGAGAGAAAAATTCTTATGGGGTGTTCTTGCTTAAGAATGAGAGAGCTGATGCGCGTGATCAAGTGTAGTACTTAGGAAAGTATAAGCTAGAAATGTTTAATAAAACAAATTTGGATACATAGTGTGAAAAGAAACATATAATGAAGAAAAAAACTTTTAATAAAAATTTGGATTAGTAAATGTATATATCCTGTATATACCAAAGCACATCCATACATTTATGAGAAGGAGTGGGTGAATGGGTATTTTAGCATTAAACAGCAGTCCTCCATCTAGGCCTTCCAGAGTTAGGAATGAAATTTTCTTGTTCTAAACTTGCATTCGCTGCTCAAGCTGACAGCATTTGTTCTTTGGGACAAAGACTGTCCCAGGACTGAGTTTTGAATTGTTTCAGTTACACGGTAACATGTTTTTGCTGTTAATCTCTTCTCTTTGAAGGCCTACCCATATAAGAAAAACCAAATTTGGAAAGAAGCCAGAGTTGACATCCCTCCCCTTCTTAGAGGCATAACCTGGGCTGCCCTGTTGGGTGTTGAGGTAAGGGTAATGGGAGGGCATTGGCAGAAGTTCCAGTACTTACTGGGGAGAGAATGAGATAGGAATGGGATTAACAGGGAAGCTGGAATGGATTTGAAGATTTAGCAGGTAGAATTACTGGGGGGGAAAAAAAAAAAAAGTAATGAAATTGTATGAACAAAGACAATGACAATGTTCAGACAAACTTACTTCTTGTCTGTAATGTTACTTGTTTTCAGAGAATGTATGTAAACTTAACTGCTAGGATGTTTAAATACAATTGGTAATTAACAGTTTGGTTTTATTTTTAATATTTTTGACAAATGCATTTAGAATCCTTCTGCTCCAGTCAGCAACAGCTGGGCAAAACAGGATGAAATGTATCAAATGTATTTTTCTCACCTACCAGTCAATGCACTTCCTCCAAAAACTGGAGAAAAATAAATTAAACGTAACCTTTTTGCACAAAAGACTAGAAAGGAATGTCCCAGAAATGAGGACTCCTTACAGAGATTACTTGACTGCCCAGCTTTTGCATCTACCCTGCTTGCGATCTGCAGTAGCGCAGCAAAGAGGTTCTTACGAATAGCACATACCAGGGTATTTAGGCCATATAGCTTAGGACGTGATCTGCTGTGTGCTATATAATATAACCCAAAAAAAGCTGTAAAGGTAAAGAACAACTGCTGGTCAGGGTTGTAGCCTGGGTCTTGGGAGATGAGTCATTTCTCATGCTTCATCAGCACGCCATCTGTACGATGTGGTTCCCCTGTCCCATAACATTAAGGTGGACTTGTTAGTATGCCTGTCTTGGGATTCTTGCAAACACAGGCTACTTAAGAGTGTTGTATACAGGTAATATCAACTAACAGGCAGCTGGATCAACCTTTAGAGAGATGTGGTTGAGGTAAGCACTGAATTTAAACTGAGGGCATCTCTTACTGTGAAAATGGAAAACTGTATCAAGTTCGTAGCCATAAACAATTCAAAATCACTGAAGGTCATACTGAGGAGGTCACAGAAAGGTCTGTGTGTCCTGAATTATAACAAAAGGAAGATGGTTTTGTTAAAGTTCAGCTGTCATAATTTTTTGTACTTTGGGAAAAAAAAGTTACTAACTAAAGCACCTAACAAAACCAGTCAACTTCTGTATATCAGTGTGTGCGTTGTAATATTATGTTAGTAAGAGCTTTCTAAATTCAAGTCATCTTCTTCCACATTTAGGGTGCCATACAAGCAAAATATGATGCCATTGATAAAGACACACCGATTCCTACAGACAGACAAGTAAGACTTCCGATGTTATCAAATATCATTTGACGTAACGCAAAGATTTTTTTCTACCAGTTGCAGTCATTTGACTATTACATCAGATGTGGCTGATAACACTAAAAGGGTTCCCCTGGTCCTCTAACCTTATTCATGCTGTTGTAAGAATCTTGAAAAGCAGATAGGAACAAGTAGTTTAATTCAAATTATTTTATAATGTGGAAAGTGAAATCCTCTTTTTACTTCAGAATCACTGTTTCTGTAGCAGCAGCAGCAAAGTGTAGTGAACAATATTGTATTGTTAAAAGTCCTGCTTTTACTGAATGTTTGTTGTGCATGTTGGACCATGTACCAGGTAGTGCTGTGTACCCTAACGTCCCGGAGGGTGAGCTGTGCTTCACAGAAATGGGTTCTTGAGCAATTAGGTTCTCCAAGAAGTCTTGCCAGACATAAAAAGACATCACAACCAACAGCTATTCCTTTCAGCTAGGTGAGGAAATAATTTCCATCAAATTGGTTACAACATTCTGAGAATTCTGATTTGATTATCCTTTAGAGCAAAGTGGTATTAGCACCTGAAATGAGTCCAAAAATTGGTTCAGAAAAAAATATAACTGAAATCTGCTTTCTGCCTTTTTAATGAGTTAGAATCCTTTTAAAAAATGTGAATCTGGAAAAATCAAAAATCTCTATTTTTGATCTTTGACATGGCTGTTAGAGTCTCCTGTCCCCTTTCAGTTATGGTTTTGAGAGTGATGGAGGAAGCAGATGGTGTTTATGATGGTGGTCTGACCTACATTCTTTGGCTGACTTCCACCTCTAGTGTTGCAAGATTGCTCTAGTACTACCCCACTTACCCTGATTTCTCTTCATGTTATATGCTTGGCTGTGGTGCAGATTGAAGTTGATATTCCTCGTTGCCATCAGTATGATGAATTGCTGTCATCACCAGAGGGTCATGCAAAGTTTAGACGTGTATTGAAGGCCTGGGTGGTTTCCCATCCAGATTTGGTGTACTGGCAAGGTGAGTTTGACTAGTTGACAAGATCAAATAATTAACTGGAAAGCTATGGCTGACTTATAAATGCCTCCCTCCCCAAATGTAAGCTCTTTTTTGAGTGCTTTCCTTTCTGTTTCTTTTGAAGAACAAATCTGTGGGTTATTGCAAATTTGGATCCTAATGATTTATATTTAAATTGTACCGCAGAATTGCCCCACTCTCTCACATACTTACTTTCCTTAAGTTTCAGTCACTTAACTCAATAAAAAAAAAAAAGTCTGTTGCTTACTGTTCAGTTCTAAGTTAAAACTGCAGAAGTCACTGAGTTCTTGGGATGATAAATTGTGTTTTATGGAAGCCTTGGCAGAATAGTCAAGTCAGCATTATAGTTCACGCAATTTGAAATCCTCTCTGGTTTTATGCATTGTTTTCACAACTGTTTTCAGCATTACATGTGAATCCTGACATTGCAGAATTATAATCAGTATCAAGTATGTCAATTTTCATGATAAATTAATGAATTTATCTTCTGCATTACAATGAATGAGCTCTTTATGCCGTTTCTTCATGGTTGTTCTCTCTTTAGGTCTTGACTCTCTTTGTGCACCATTTCTGTACTTGAATTTTAACAATGAAGGTGAGTAACTTTTTCTACTGGGGATGAAGGGGAAGCACATTCTGTCATCTCTATCTGGTTGTAGACAGTTTTGTCTGTACCTGCTTATAGATGTAAGCTTTCTGTAGCTACAAAGGAATTTTAAAGCTCTTGTTGCCACACGTCAAAAGAAATAGTTGCTTTTTGGAAAGTGTATGTTGTGTGCTGCTCTTCAAGCAGGCTTCAAACCCTGTTAATTGCTAAGTACAATAATGAATATATGATAAAAAGCACAAATAACTTTGATTATAGAAAAGCAAGAAATGCTACTCTAGTACCTGTCTTTTTCAGTGAAGCTGTAATTAAGCTTTGTATAATGTAAATACAATATTTATTAACTTAACTGTTAACCTGTCAGACTAGCTTTATTCAGAAAAGCTGATGATGGTTTTAAATGCCTAAAAGCTTATCATTTTTGGATATGTGGCCTTTAGTATCTTAGAATGTGATTTGATCAGAATAGGTCTAGTCCAATCTTCTGTTCTCTTGCACTTGATTTTCTTTATGTAAGATCTGTGTGTCTGAAAACTAGTTTCTTAGGACAATGGCTTCTATTATGCCTACTGTGCATACTGATTTAAACATTTCAACAGATGTTTCTTGCTTTTGGGTATGTGTCTATATAGTTTGATTGTAGAACCTGGTTTCCTTCCCATTGAAGCAAAATATAATAGTATTGAATTAGGTAAAACTTTGTGTTCTGGTTTATGAACTTCATTGTACACATTTGACTTGGACATTTAAAAAGTGGTTTCGGTGCTAGAAAAGTTGTAACACAGAATTCTTTTATAACATGATCATATGTCATATTTGCTATAAGTCTGACATTTTGCTTAGAAACTTCCAAATTATATTTATTGTCTTTGGACAACTTACAACAACCCCGGATTTCTTTTTTATATCTGTGGTCTAGCACCATTGCTAAAAATTATATTACAATAGATCGTCTCTCAGCCAAGTTCCCAGGAATTAATCAAGGGGATAAACACTTAAGTTTTTATCCTCTAATCTCTATTTGATATGTGTGTGAGGAGCCACTGAGGAACTGAAGATTTTTTTGTTCATCTCTTTGAAAGTATTTTTAATTATATTCCACTCTGGGTTTTTTTGTCTGAATACACTTGGGTCTAAGTTCTATAGGAGAAAACCCAGAAGACTGCAACAATGCAGTTGTCTTGAAACTGTCTTCTAAAATTGTATTCATCCAGAGACCTTCACTTTTTAATACAAACATCATCTAATTACTTTGGCAAGAGAAGTATGGAAATAAATTGGGAGCAGATCAGGTCCAGCCAGCTTTATATTGGCTACTCAGTGACAGAAGGAAACTTTTTTAGGAGCTTGTAAAATTATTTAATGAGGAATGTGTCCATTTTCTGTGTTTTGTGTATAGATTGATTTAATTATTTATGCTTATTGTCTGCTTAATAATGAACTTTTTTGGGTGTATTTATGTTTCTATCTTTGTAGTTGCATTTATTTTTCTAATTTTTTCAGCTCTGGCATATGCCTGCATGTCTGCTTTTATTCCCAAGTACTTGTATAACTTCTTTCTGAAGGATAATTCTCATGTTATTCAAGGTAAGTCAGTCCCTTTAATTTTTGTAGTTCTAGGAGAACTAGAGTTATTTCTGGATATATAAATACACTTTTTCAAGTGGTAAAATTGGAACACAATTTGAATCACATGTAGAAAGGCCCACTTATTTCTTTCAAAAGCTTGATTTTAGATAGATAAGAACAACAGCTGTGCAAGAAAATAGGAATAAAATAGGTGGGTAAAGACCTAGGCAGGGAAAAACCCAACTGCGCGCGCACACACACACACACACACACACACACACACACACACACACACACACACAAAACCTAAAAATGTTTTGTGTAATGTCCAAGGTAAGAGCCAGTTGATTGTGCAAAGTTATAAAATGAGGAAATACTCTTTACAGTGTTAGATTGTAAAGACTTGCCCTTCAGGTGATCAAAATCATACTGTTACAGTAGCTATTTTGAAAATAAAAATGAAAGATGAACAGGACAAACTAGGGGCTCCTCAGAAAATGAAAGTTATGGTGTTCAGAGAGTTCAGGATTTGAGGGGAATTCTTACTGAACAGAAGATAATGTCGTTCAATAGAGGACAGGAGTTGGAGAACCCTGAGGATTAATGTTCTGTAGGGGTGGATGGGAGGAATCTTTTGAACTGCAGAGTTTAACATAACTCATTTCTGAGTTCATCCTATACAATGAAGACTTGTGTTTTTTCTATGCTTAACAGATGCATAGGAAGCAAGAGCAATTAAAGGGGTTTGGGTGTGGAATGCCCAATTACATGAAACAAAAATTCATATAGTAAAATTGCAGCCAACAGCAATTGGCTGGACCTAAGCAATACATTTTTGTGAAGATGTGTGTGTTTTCAGTAGACCCTTAATTAACCATGTAATCCCACACAATAATTCTATTCCATGAGACTGGCTAGTCAAATAACGATGTATCTATCAACCTGTACTATATCTGTAGAGAACAATCACGAGCACGAATCTTCATTTTTAAAGTAAATGTGCTTCAGAGAAGCTAATTGTGAAATTGTTTTAATAATCAGCATATGGCTGAATGTGTAGGATTACTGGTTTGCTTTACCTGACTTGTGATTACTGGCTGTTTCAGGAAATAAAAGTGATGTAAAATGCACCTTAGAGATGCACTTTTTCCGGAATTATTATCATGTACTGTGATATGAATATAAGGTGTGGATTCAGTTATCTCCCTAACTTGTATGCACGTGAATAAGAATATCTTTGTCTTGAAACTGAGAAAACGTGATACATGCGAGTAGCTCCGAAGCAGTCTTAGTGGCCTTGGTGACACACAACTCAGCATGGGTCTGCTTACCCACTTAACTCTCCAGCTGAGTGCTGTCGGGGCGTCTGTGGCATAGTGTCAGAGGGGAGAGGCTGGCACTCAGAAGGTTCCAGAAACCTCCTAAGAGGTTTAGTGTGTTGTGGCTTTGTCTTTGCAGCCTGAAGCAAAAGTTGTGAAATTCTGAAGGTAGGCTCAAGAGGTCTTAATTGTTCGAATTCTCTGTCACTCTTCCTCCCCTCAACTAGCTGTCTGGGCCCTAATTACTCTCTTCTTGGGAGCATGGAGGAAAAGGAATTGCCATCTGTTAACAAACTGCAATATTATTGCCTCTTCATCTTCCTTCTAACAAAGCATATGACTGTGTGGACAAAACCGGGAAAGGGGCAGAACAGAGAGAAAGAAATCTGTCAGTGTCTGTGTTCTGCTGTCTGCTTCTCTTCCAATTAAAAGCAAGTGTTATTTAGAAAACTTAATGAAATTGCACCCATCAGCCTAATGTGCTATGCTGAAGATGTAATAAATTTTGTCTTTTACGATAAGTATTTCTCCTCGTCTACTTCAAAAAATACAAATTAAGATGTTACTGATCACGGAAATGGTAATGTTAAAGCCCCATTGTCTTAAAACCTCAACTTCTGGATTTCAAAATTTAACTTTGTAGAAAAGAAACTACACAGAATATAATTTAAAGAGTATAAACTTTGTGTATCACTAAAACAGTTTGGATCTTAAAAATCCTTGGAACGGTCTTGTTCTAATGTGCTTCCATCAATATCTTGTCGCTCATTCTGAAAAGTCTTTAACTTTGCATGTTGAACATACTTCACAACCTAAGTAAGTAAACCATTGCTGAAAATCCAAATTGAGAAGTTCTAAGGAAGAGAAATGAAACTTTTCTTCCTCTATTGAATATAATGGTGACAAGGAGGGCAGTAGTGGTATTCACTTGCTGGTTTATTTTTGATTTAAAAAATTTTTTTAAAAAGTAGGGTTTTTTCCCCCTTTTTTTACAGCTCTGTTGTGAGCTAGCAGCATGTGGTGGCATCATTGACAATGATCTTGAATTTGCTTGTCATTTCAGAATACCTGACAGTGTTTTCCCAGATGATTGCATTCCATGATCCGGAGCTGAGTAACCACCTTAATGAAATCGGGTTTATTCCAGATGTAAGTGCTAGGGGTTCTTATATAAATATTGTTCAAAGGAAGTAAAAATGGAAAATGAGGGCAACTATGATGAGATGCCTTCCAGACTCTTTCCGTAGTAGTTTGACAGAAGTGAAACTTTCATATTAATGGACCTTTCTGAGTATGCTGGTAAAATGGTAAAGTTTTGATTGTTGTTTTTCGTAACTCAGTCTTAAGTTCTCTTGGCATGGTAAATACAACTGACGACTAGTATTTTTATTGTTTCAACTTACAGAATCAGCTTATGAAAAATATAATTTTATTTTTAAAGTGTGGATTAGTATACAAAAATTAATGTGGCCATAAAGGACTAAGAGCAAAATTTCTGCAAGCTAATTAAATGCCATTGGTTAACACAAAAGACATATCAGTTTGCAAGCAATACAAAAAACATGTGCAAGTGATAGTTAATCTGTAGATACGTGAGACTTTGGAAAATGCTTCGCAATCAGTTGTTGGAATCTATCAGAAACATTGGACAAGTGCATAACTTGTGTCTTAAATTTTATGTTTTCTTTGGAAGAAATCTGTAAGATGGAGGAAAACTGAAAACACAGCCAAAATGTAGTAGAAAATGTGTTGGAAAACAAGGCCAAACAAGGCCTTCTTTAGGGCCCCACTTTTGCTATGACTGTAAATAGTGAAGCTTTCCTCCTTTGTTTAGAGAGGCGTGTATAGTCCAGAAAGACAAGATAATACGCAATAAAAATATTGTCTGCCTACTATAGCATTATCGAAGCTTATGGCGGATGTTTCTGTAAAGTAGATTTAGGCAAGGCTATAGAGAGAATGCTATTAATTGATACTGTCTATATCATTATATATTTGACTTTTAGAATTTTGGTAATTACAAGTTGGTCACAATAACAGGTGATTGAGCAGTCAAAATGGATGAAAGAAACTGAAGTCAGGAGATGTTGATGTAGAAATACAAATTTCATAAATAAGAAATTTATATGCATTTATTCTATATGCAATATAAAGCTCATTTTATCAGAAAAGGCTTACGCTTATTAGGAAATGCTTTAAGTTGAAGCAGCAAAGCCAAGCCTCTGAAAGTCATTTGTTGTACATAATTCCTGGGTGAATTTGTGTGTCTTTGGGACTGGCAGATACTCATTATCACTTTTTACAAAGATTGTAATGGAAAAGCAAATGCATGCTTTCATTTGTAGAGGTGTTTTTAATGTAATAATGTTGTTTGAGTGATAGAAATTTAAAAGATACTGTGGCACTAAAATGAGCAGAACAGGAAGCCAGTGTATTGCATTATAAACAGAGATGATTGAGAAGGCCCCGTGTATTGCTGATGACTCGCATCTGAAGAGAATGGGTAGGAGGAAGGTGAAGGGAAGGTGCAGAGAAGGGAGAACATTCATCTGTAGAAAGCCTAAATATTTAGGGGGTGAAGGGCATGGGTAACAGCAATGTTGAAGATCCTGAGGGAGAATCAATTTTGCAGCATCACTGTGTAAATGCACTTGATATTTATTTGTTAAAGGCTGTGGATGACCAAAGCAATTCCTCCAGGTATTTTGTCCCAGATACTAGTTCCCACTGAAGAGGTGTAGATGTAATTTTCCTGACCATCTTAAATATCCCTGTTTCTGCAGCTAACCTACATGAGAGCTCTGTAGCAACTTGTCTTGGGTGTTCGCTGATCTTTCAGTAGCTCCTAGTGTCTGCTTATACATTTATAATTTTCCACTGAAAAATTTTCAAGGTGCAAGTCAGATGGAATAGTTTAAAATCACCTGTTTTGTTATATTTTAGGTTTTGTGTTTTGCTGGTCATCGGACAGCACATACTCAAATGTGAGCTTTGTTTTTAAATGTTACAGTCTAGAGATGATTAGGTAATGCAGTAAATAATTACAAAATAGAGGTATTTTTTTTAAAGAAAAAACCAACACCTTGCATCAAATACAAATGCTAGTTCTAAAGTTAACACTAACCTCTGAAGAAAGGTTGTCCTTTCTTTTTTTCTTTTTTTTAATATATATAAATAAAAGTTGTTCTGCCTTTTAGATTAGGGAGAGAGGTGACTTTTGTACCTGTAACAAGACAGCACGAGATCCATCAAGGTGAAGGATATGCACTGTAGTAATGAGATCTGAACCAGAGTTTTGTGCTTGAGTACTAATCCTATCAAAATAAAGCCTGATTAATCTTTCATCATTGAAGCGCAGGCTCCACTGAAGGGAAGATTGTGTTTCTTGGCACCCTTCCCATTTGCTTTGGGTCACGTAGCTCTCAGAATATTGAACACTACTGAAGCTGGAATAGTTCTAGGTATTGTTAGCTGATGTGGTGCCTGGATTAAGTACATTGCTATGGCTATGTGATTTACATTTAAATAGAGAGATATATACGGTGAATCTTAACAGTTGTTCTTTGCTCACTCTCCCAAAGTTGATAATCTCCCCCACCCTATACAACACTTTATAACACTTTCTATATTTTATTGAGTAATTCTGACACCCAAACCAGACCATTTTGAACTGAAGCAAAACAAGGATGTGGGTTACATTACTAAAGGGTAACTATAGCCATAAATTACTCTGAAGAGCTTTCAGCTGCAAATTATGGAAGCTAGGCACAGTTGTCAGCTGGCCATTAACAGAGATGACAAAGTCTGGCAGCGGTTACTTAATGGCATCGTGCTGGAGCTGCTGTTATAGGTAGATACCTTAGCTTGGCTTTCATGGTATGCAGGAGGTGTCAGTGATAGGGCTTCATCCAGCTGAGAATTAAAAATCCTGCAACTGAAGTACTCTATCTCTGTTCATTCTGTTACTTGATTACTTAGTGGTGAGTATGAGGGAGAGGTTTCTTGCTGGTATATTTATCTTGTGAGGAAAATAATAATTTTTCAAATTTTGTTTGTGTAGGTGCATATAGGTAGGTAAAATCCAATATTAAAAATTTTACTTAATAGGATTCTCTTTGGATCCCCAGTCCAAAACATTTTTGCACCTTTCTGTAGCATTTAAATATATGATTAATTGTCTAGGCACCACATAGGCTTGAAGCTAAGTGTGTGTGTATGTATTTTGAAGACAGAACATGAAGGTGCAAGATCAGGGTTTTATAGAATAGACTATTTTGGTTGGAAGGAACTTACAACGATCCTCAGGTCCAACTGCCTGACCACTTCAGGGCTGGCCAAGTTAAAGCATGTTGTTAAGTGCATTGTCCAAATGCCACTTGAACACTGACAGGCTTGGGGCATCCACCACCTCTCTGAGAAGCCTGTTCCAGTGTTTGACCACTCTCTCGGTAAAGAAATGCTTCCTGATATCCAGTCTAAACCTCCCCTGATGCAGCTTTGAGCCATTCCCACATGTCCTGTCACTGGAGGTAGCAGGCAGAAGAGGTCAGCACCTCCCTCTCCCCTTCCTTCCCCTCCTCAGGAAGCTGTAGAGAGCAAAAAAAAAAGTTTTCTTAACAAGTGAAAATTTAACCTAAAAGTAGCAGCTGGGAGGCAGCCTTGTTAGGACAACTCAGCAAAATAAATTACCACTTTATTGTTGGACAACATAGTTTCACACGTACATCAAACAGGCCAAAAGAAAAAAAAATAATCAGCTACTTCATGGACAGAAAAAAAAAAAAGAAAAAAAACTTCTTTTATCTTTGGCCTTGCCACCTCATACAAACCATGATCTGTGGTACAGCTGAAGTATATACACACAAAAAAAAAGTTACTGGAATGCTCAGTATAAGATTGTACATTTTTTTTTTTTTGCATTTTTGTCTTTTTAAATTTTTTTTCAAGGTTTTGATTTATTCTCCTTTGAGATAATGGTTTGGGCCTGGTTATACCACAAGTGTAAAGTCAGAGATAATGAGAGAGAGAGATACAGTTCAAAGCTCCCCTTTTGGTCAATCCAAGATCACTTAAAAGTGGCAGACCTCCTAACTATGTACAAAAATATAAAATGTTAATAAAAAGTACAAACAAATTATCCTTTAAATGTAGAATGCTTGCCCACATTAATTACCATTGTTTTGGTAGTTCTTGTATTCCTCTAAGATGCTTTGAGAAGGAAAGGTCAAACATAAAAAAAGTCTTGAAAACTGAAAATAGTGTGAAATGTATGCTATAGCATAGGGTTTTTTGTTATCCATCTACAAGTTATTTTTATAATGGTGAAGACATGACAGTTTCCCATTTCAAAATAACAGACTGCATTGAATGACAGATGGTCAGGTGAGGATTCTTCTATAAAAGATTGCAAGAATAATGATTACTCCTAGTCTATTTGGTATCTTTAAAACTGTAGGTATTTAAACTTGGTCTCAGCTCTGTAATTCTATGACATGTGGAAGATGAACTTTCTCAGAGATTTTTTTAATTTTCTTAGAGGCTTGTGGTAAACTGAAGTATTACATGCATGCATAATGAAAAAGAACTTGTGAATAATGTTGACATATTTGATGTTTTGAAAATCCAAACCTTCAATTTTAAATAATTCATTTTCATTATCCTGCAACCAGGTGCATAACTTCACTGTAGCTGCCTTACGATGTTCTTAAGGTGCACCTGACTCATATAGGACAGCTACTTTATTCTTACAGACTTAACCACAAAGCAAGAAGCTTGTGTATGCCTTCTAATACTCCCTACCATCCTCACCAACAAAGAGTAACACCCATTTTCACCTCAGAATCGTCACAGAATCAAAGAATATGTTGGGTTGGAAGGGATCTTTAAAGTCCAACCCCCCTGCAGGGACATCTTTAACTAGATCAGATTCCTCAGAGCCTTGCTATCCCTTCTAAAATATCTTTAGAATCAAAATCCACTGAGCCTAAGTATCTTTAAAACTATTGTCTCTACAACTGACATCTTAATCTTCTGTATGCACAAGTATGTAAAGCTCTCATCTGCTGGAGGAGCAGTCAAATAATGAAACGATCCAGACGGTACTAACAGGCAATAATAAAATCCTTGAGGAAAAGGCTTTCTTCAAGATCTGAGCCAATGCCTCTGAAAACTTTGAATGTTCAATGGGAGATGCACACATCTCAAAATATGCCCATCTAACTATGGGCAAATAAACATCTTCAGCCTGTTGAAAAGCAATGAACTGCATCTCCAAGCTCATGTACTGAGCAGAATTGTCATAGCAGAGCACTATTGGAGAGGAACCTTCAGCTAGGGATAACGGAAAGATGGAGAATGAAACTAAGCCCAAGGTCAAGAGATTTCAATTTTAACTAAAAAAAAATAAATATTGTGGTTTTATTCAGATTGAAGAGGAACTGTTGTTAGGGGACTGCTGTTTTTTATATAAGAAATATCCAAGTCCTTACTTAAAAGCAACAAAGAGCTTATATTTTACTAGCAAAGCAAAATGATAATTGTGGCATTCCTGATCTCAAATTCTCTAAAAAATGAAGTATTGGTTTTACAGACTTTTATTTTAATGTGACTTATTCCCAGGCCATTCCAGCAGTTCAAAGGATACTTTGATTAAATATTAGGTATGCTTCCCAGATACAGAGAGTTAAGCGTGAATGAAATAATTTTCGGTAGTCAAGGGTTGAAATCCTCTTTAGCAGCAGCCTGTTAGTAGAGAGACATGGCACAACGTTGTTCCAGCTGGTGATTGCTAGAGGGCAGTATTTACTAATAATATGTTAAAAGTGCAGTCATTTAACTAAAAGAATTTGCTAGCCTATTTATTTGAGGACTTCAAGTCAGTACAGTTCTTTTTGTCTGTGTTTTTTAATTTGACTTGCATGATGGAATAATACCACCAGTGTTGTGGTGTTTGTTTGCTTATTAGCAGCAATCATAACCTCATCACGTTTACCGAAACCTTGTCTTAGAACAGTATATTTATGAAAATCTGAGGGAAAAAATCCCTTCAATAAAAACTTGCCTGATACCTTCTACTTGAATAGTTTGACCTACTTTTCATGTCACTATTGATAGGTTTGGTGAGGATGATTTAGAGCGAAGAGGTGCTTTGCCCTGCTTTTACCTTTTAGTAATCTATTTAATGTTTCAAATTTTGTGTATTTTCTTGTATATTTCTATGTAGGCACATGCAAGATAGAGATGTTTGTGTGTGAAATTAGGAGAAAGTGCAGGTCTGCCTTAGTAAACATCTTAATCACTTATGTGAAAAGGAGGAAATAATTGCTTTTAAATACAAAGGAAGTAATGTAGTTCAAAATGGCATCTGCATAATATGTGCCTCCGAGCAGCGGAGCCTCAGGCTATTAGGAATGCTTGTTTTCCTGCTGCGTGGAAAGAAAGATATTGCATACAAGGAAGCAGGTAAACAGGTATTAGTTGATCACAACCACTGTAGGGGATATTTCAGGGAACAGGGTGCGTTATTTTTCAATAGAGAGCCATCTATTGAAGGCACAACAAAGCTATACTCAGGGAAATAGCATGAATGTATTATAAGACCAAAATGGTGATAGAAATGGATTGGGTTTGGATTTTGAACCCTTAAAATCAACTGATGGGTTGGAGGCCGAGCTTTATAGAAGCCTCCTGAATAAATTGTAGGATGCTCTGGTCATCACAGCGCTTTTAATTTTATGGATAGTATGGTTCAGATACTATTAGCTACTAGAGATGAAGATGTAGGAATAAAATTTAAAAACCTGTGCTAAACAACTTTTCAGCAAATACGTGCATCATTTAATCAATGCCATAACCCAGTTAGGAATTTATGGAATAAGTAGTAATTTATTAACATAATATCGGTTATGCTTTCTGCTTCATATTTGCTTACGTCCAAGGAAAGCTTAATAGGAGGACTAATTTCCACTTTTTATGAGTTAAAAAGTAATATATTATGCTTTATGTCTAACTGTAAATCTTCAGAAGTGGAAAACAGAGCACATGAGCTATGCAACTGAGTAGAATTTAACAGTGGTGATCTCACTCTTGCAATTCTAATTTTTGGGGGCTTTCTGTGCAGTTTGATGTCTCAAGAACATAGATTCTGTTGCCTTCAACATGCTGAATACTTCAGTGAAAATTAAGAAACTCTTAAGGTGTCAGAAGTGCTTAGGTCTTCTAATACATACTGAATTTTTTCTGTATGATGTCAAGTCCATGAAAGTTTGCAGAAATTAAAGGCTTTCTGTAGCCATTGCAGCAGCACAGGTTCTTAGACAGCCTCATAGTAGTATGAGTGCTGAAGCAGCCTCAAATTGTTCAGAGGACACCTACCTTTAAAGGTCACAGTAGAACACCACAAGGCATAAGAAGTTAGTAACTGACACTATATGCTTTTGAGAACAAAACCATTCTTATTTCCTTTCACTGACACTTGTGCATTTTATTAAATAAATAGGAGAAAAAGGCAGATACAGTTAATTTTTCTGTTGGAAATTGTGATTTTTGACTTGTAATCATTTATACAGAACCAGGGGTTTTTCCATGGTGAAAGAGATACATTGAATCCAGTTGTTTCATGCTTTTTCAGGCATCTTTTGCTAACTCTCACGTAGTGGTGTGTGTATATATATGTACGTTAGGTAAGAACTGTCACAGTTTAATAGAGCAGGTTTTTGAGTTCTTAAGACTTTGGGGATTGGTTTTTTTTGCAAAAATAAGCCTACTGAGGGTGGTGTTTGCTTTTGTTGTTGTTTTCAATACAGTATCACAAACTAGTAATTTGAAGGAGATGAGAATCGGGGCCTGGGGGAGGAAAAAGCTTCTCTGAGGGGCTAAAAGTTGTGTGATAGTAGTTCTGCCACTGCAGTTGTTTCCCATTTTAAATCCATTCTTGCCAAGCTAGGCAAGTTTTAATGTAGTAGATAGTTGTCACAAACACCTTAAGCTCTTAATATAACATTATTTTTTTGTTGTTCTCTTCCCCACCACCACCACCTTTTGCAGCTTTATGCTATTCCTTGGTTTCTTACAATGTTTACACGTGAGTACTCACTCTTTCTCTGATTAAATGTTCTTGCATTTCTTAGAGCAAAATTTTTGCACTTTTTCAGCTAAAGTCTTTTTAATTGGTGTGATGTGTCAATCACTTAGGTTGCTTGTAATTTGCAAGGATGTGTTGTGATTTGAGTCTCAAGCCGTGCCTGTCATAGTTTCTGCCCTGATTTGATAAAAGTTAGCGTTTTCTTATTTTTTTAAAAAAAGTATTGTACTAAATTTGAACTGGATTATTTTATGCATACAGTATTTAGGGAACATGCAAAGGAAGCCATTATCTACCAAAAAAAGATATAATAGTTTAAAAACCAAAACCAAACCTCACCACCTTCCCCTGCCCTCACCCGGATAACGTAAGAAAGAGAGTAACTTTGGTTCTGAAGGCCAACAAAACAAGGTGGTTTTCTTAATCCCACTTTAACACATTGTTATTTTGCTAGCAGTAGTTTACTATGATACTTGCGCATGTATGTTAGGAACAAAAAGAGCTTTATAATTTGGTGAGCTTTTAATGAAAGAGTTAAAGTTAATAAAGCACATCTTGAAAGCAATTCAAAATCTTTTCTCAGAGATCTGTGTGATTTTTTTTTTTTTTTCATTTCATGTCAATATTGGCATACTTAGAATTAAAAAAAAAAAAAGTGGCAGGATGAAAAGAGATGATATATTATTTCTCTGTTGAAATATCAAAGAATATAATGTGAGACTCTTGACTGCAATTTCTGAAGATCTTGACTGTAAAGCACTGGTTCTTGCAGTTGTCCATGAGAATCATGACCTTTGGAAAACCATGGAGATGGTTTCCTTGACAATGAATTGTAATAAAATGTTAGAATTATTTAGTTGAAGGATATCTTATTTTAAGAGAGCCACCTTCAGCTTTATATGTAAGATGTTGCTATTTTTAATAGGCTTTTCTCCTTGTCTTTCCTTTTATTCTGCCAATTTTTGCCCTATTCCATTCGTTCTCTTGTCTAATTTTAAGTAACTGAGCTTATTGATTAATTCATTAATATCTTTGTACTATTGGAAAAACCGATACGCATGTCCGAATGCATAATTGTACTGTTCCAAAAGAAAAATAATTACCTAATTTTGTGTGTGATTGAAATCTGAAAAGCTGCATATTTCTAAGTATTTAATAATGAAAGAAGACACTGATTTCCAGAACAGTCAAGCTGTATATGAAGACAAACCTGTTTCTAAACAGGTTGAGTCCTATTTGCTCCCAAGTAAAGAACAAATAACCCTAAGACAGGGGAGGAAAAAAGCATGTAGACAAATCCTTAAGAGTGTGTGTGTGTATATGTTTTATATCAACTTGTATGCTTATAGTGTTTTGGTTTTTTTTATTGTACTTGTTCATCATGCAGATGTCTTTCCTTTGCACAAAATTTTTCATTTGTGGGATACGTTACTGCTTGGAAATTCCTCCTTCCCGTTCTGCATTGGAGTTGCAATACTACAACAACTGAGGGATCGTCTTCTGGCTAATGGATTCAATGAATGCATTCTCCTTTTTTCAGACTTGCCAGGTACAGGAAAAAAAAAACCCCAAACATTTCTTGTCTTTCTCAGTATTTCCCAGTGTGTTGCTGAAGAAGGTACGCGCTTGCATGAGAATATATACTTACATGTATTTTGAGATCTTAGTAGATTTAGGCAAGCTCACTGTCAGGTTGTGTAGGTCTTAGCTACAGCTTGATGGATGTTAGTAGAAGTCTTTTTGCTGTCAT
This sequence comes from Limnodromus scolopaceus, assembly GCA_028565335.1. Classification (NCBI taxonomy): domain Eukaryota; kingdom Metazoa; phylum Chordata; class Aves; order Charadriiformes; family Scolopacidae; genus Limnodromus; species Limnodromus scolopaceus. Next base: position 25,654,278 of record JAOXNO010000033.1, read on the forward strand.
CAGCAAGAAATGGGTGAGCTTGTTATTATTTCCAGGTCAAGATTGGACTACTTTCTTGTGAAATTTGGAACAATTTTAAATAATTCATAAGCGACTGTGTGTAGACATGCCACATATAGAAACAATCCAGTTGATAGGATTCCTTAGTGAAAAAAAGGTTAGTGCTGTTCTGAACAGTGCTTTTCCACTGGTACTAGTCTGTTTTCCTTTCAAAAACAATTAGAATTTTGCTGTGGAAGCAATTAATATAAAAGAGGTAGGGAGAATAGTGTAGAAGCCATGGGAATTGCTCTGTGTTAAATCAGTTTCCAGTTGAAATGTGAAGCTTTCAAAAAGCCCTCGAAATCAGATCAAAGGCTACATGGCTGTTGTGCAGAAGTTCTGTCGTCTTGTTCAGCAGGAGGTTGTTGACCTATCCATACAAGCAAGTGTTGCATCTTAAAAAAAAGAAAATTTAAAAAAATTGCAGTCAACCATGAAGTTTGGGTCTTACTTCTGAGCGAGTTTCTAGTGAGACAGTAAAATGCATTTAAACTGAGTAAGCCCCGTGAACTGAAAGATGTGTTTCCATTTGTGATGGACTAATATTTACATAACACATGAATTGGAAGACCACTGCACCCTTAATATACTTATGTTCTTGTATTAATTCCCCCTCTCCAACCCAGGATCTTACTAACATAATACAGGTCTTCGTTAAGAAGTGACACTTTTAATTGTGTGGCCTTTCTTAAGATAACTAACTTTTGGCTAATTCCTGGTCTAATTATAGATTTAGTGGCATCTGTTTGAACACCACCTGTGCAATTCAGTAATTCATAATTCATTTAAACAGCAGTCGTTCTTTTTCAGAAGAACTGAATGAGAGAATGAAGTCTGGAAGAGCACTTAAGCTTAAAAGCTCTTGTTAAGTGTGACTGTCTCCACAAATGCAGAGTTACAGAGGTTAGGAGTAGTCTAGGATATGGCAGGAAGCGTTCTGAGGCTAAGTTTATAGTCGCATAAATCAGTCTCTTGGGAGCTCATTGAGTTCTCACATATGAAGCTCTGTAATTCTGTAATTTCTCTAAATATTATTGTCACAAATTCTGTCTTTCACTGTATACCCTTGAACATGCGTCAGGATTTCAAAATTTTGCTTTCCTGCTTTAGTTTGATATTTTTGAACCTGGCTCTAGGGAGAATGAAAAAAGGTGGTTTTGAGGATTACGTCACCAGGAAAGTGCAGAGCCCCAAGGCTTGTGGGGCAATGAAAGCACTTCCCAGAGACAGTGAGAACAAGTAACAGTTTTCCCTCCTGGCACCTTTAGTGTGGAAGCAATTGCTGGACGTTTGGAATTTTTGAGCCTGGCCCTGGGGAGAGTGAAAAAAACTTTCAGTTTAGTATGTACTATGCAATTGCTACTATATTTTTCAATTTATAAGAAATTTAATTAGGCCATTCCATATGGTGTGTGTTGGTTGTTCTTTTTTTCATTTTCAGTTTATATACTTAGTCATTTCAAATGTCCATATTAAATTTAACTGGATGTCTTCAGATGGTCTGAAAGGTGAGAGCTAAACTAAAAGATTGTCTCTCTCCCCCTTTCCTCCTCCCACATCTATTAGCTGTATGTCTTACTTAAATATAGATGCATTAATATTTAACACATTTACTTGCCTAAGGTAATTTCTCCCTATTTTTTTTTCCTTGAGTGGCTCTAATGATATATTCCAATTTATCTTGAACCTGCTGATTTACTGACAGTTGAAGTACTTTACGCTGAGGTCATGTGTAAGAATATATTATTTCTCATAATACATATCTGTTTATATAATAGAATTAAATCACTAAAATCTGTAGTGTTATAATGTACATGCTTTCTGCTGATTATAGTTGATGACAAGTTTGCTGATACTATGGTAGGAAATGTTTTGGTAGAATGGCCTTTCTGAAAAGACTTATTTTTTTAATTTGGTGATATCTGTAATATTTTGCATGTCAACAGTGGGACAATTTGAATATTGTAAGATTAATCCAAAGAATATCATAAATTGACTACTAAGGGAAAAAAAGAATGAGGATGAAGATGATCCTAGGGTGACTTAAAAGTTGTTATTGGTCTAGCTGAGACTCCTGTAATCAGTAATTTCTTTGAACATATAATTATCATAGCCCTGTGCCGCCTTCTTGACCTGAGTCTTATTTCTGAATTAAGAAGTGTTGATTGACTATGGTTTTTGTCACCTCTGTTTTCCAAACAGGAATTCTGCTGTTTTGGTTAAATTGTGTGCCGTGCCTGAGAATTGTCTGACAGTAACTTACAAACAGCTTTCACCTGAAACTGGGTCACCCTGAGGAAGAGATTATGGTGTTTAAAACATCTGCCATAATTTCAATCTAAAATCAATTGTTGCTCAACAGCCCGAAACTCCTGGGGTTTTTAAGCTTTCTATGCACTGAAATGGCTTATCTCAGACTGCCAGTGAAAGCATCCTGCTTTCCAGAGTGATAAAGCTATTTTACTGCAATCCAGCAACTTTGTGGAACACTTTTTTTTAAGATTTCTTGGTTTTATTTCTAAATAAAATTTATTTAGAAATAAATAAATTTGTTTCAGCTATTTCTAAAAATGTATATTTAAAATTTAAAAAAGCAACAACCACCAAAACCAACAAGACTGCTCTGTTTCCTGCTCACTGCATATAAGGCAGTTTCAATTACTGTTTAAAAAAGTTAATGATGTGAGGAAAAAGAAGGGACACATTGCCATTATTGATTACTTGATTCTAAAAAACCCTTTCCAATACTTGTCTCAAAGCTTTGGCCATATTTTGTCTATAAACCCAATACAATCAGACATTATTTGCATTTTTTGGGAGCTCTATTGGAAATTTTAGTTTGTTTTTATATAGTTTTAACAATGTTTATTGTAGCTTGACTTGATTATGAAGTTCATTACCCACTCTACAAGCAGTATGAGGTCACCAGCACCTTTTATTAGGGAACAGACCCAGGAAGGAAGCATCCAGATAGGTACAGCTCTTTGCAAACAGTTGAAGGATCCCATAAACCAATTCATTCCCACCTGGAATAGGTGCAATATAGGGCCTGGCAAACAGCTCTTCCTCCAGAGATCCTTGCCAGTATCATCACTGACATACAGAGATTAATTATGATCTTGAGAAGGGATAGGACAACGACCAAAAGATGGGGACAGATGCTATGAGAGAATGGGTAAACACCAATACTTGCCATGAAATAAAAGATACTTTCAAATAAGCCTTGTAGGTTATTTCACACAATAACCTCATCTTCTGTAATTTTGGAGTGAAAGAAGGGTTTGTTCTTTTAATGCTACACACTTTAGGATGGTGACTTTTTGCTGATTCCAGGCTAGTCAGTTCTTCCAAAGGAAAAACATCAACCGCAGATAGGAAGTCCAGAAAGACTGGTGGTGGAAAAGCAATCCAGTGCAACAAAGAGTTACGGTAAAATTGTTAAAGTGGAAAATGTAGAGGATCCTACTTTGTAAGATACAGGCACATAGCTTTAGGATGCAGCATGTAGTCAAAGATCTAGTTATCACTAAAACCACAAAAATTGTTCTCCAAGGAACAGGGTTTCTCTTATTTGGGAGAAATAGTTATATCTGTTGCCATTATAGTGATGTACCAAAATGCTGAATTCCATGATGGTGAAAGCCCTATAAATGCTTAGAAGGATTATATCCAGATCAGAAATGGACTAAAGATTTTAAAATAGCAGAAATTCTACGCTAAGATTGCATGGTGCAGTGTTGAACGATGTGTTTCTGCTGACAGCAGCAGTTAGATGCACATCAGAGACCTCTACTTTAGATACATATCCGACCCTAGATAGCTACTATTTTACTTTCCGTTGTTTTTCTGCCTGAAAATCCTTTGTGTGCCCACATCTGTGATTCATACGCTTTTATTGTGCCAGAATTTCTGGTGGTTCAGCATTTAGTTAATTAAGATTTGCTAGGGGGAAGAAAATGGCAGTTGACCACCAAGCCCACACTGAGTTTGTGGGTGTTTTGGTGCCTGTTCCCGTTTATTTCACCACTTTTTGAATAAAAATGTAAACTCTGAGATCAAAACACCAACATTGAAGAGACAGAGAGAGACAGATGTGTCTTCTGTGTGCCAGTGAGCAGTGGAAAAACAAAGGCAATGCACTGTTGTGATTAGGGTTTGACTGTCATCGAGTTTTGAAAATGTCCTATTGCTTAGATTAAGGCTCTGAGGAATAGAGGTCGTCATAGCTCTTTTAAAAGGAAACTTTTTTCCTAACTTCAGCTATGAAATTTTGACACGTGGCTTTGTTGTAGCTTGCCCAAGTTCAAAACTGTTGTCCCCTGTGGAAGATGACATAGCAAGGTGATTTATGTGGGGTTAGTGAAGCTGGACTGCTTTTTCAAATTACAGTGTATCTGAAGCAAAACAGCAGTTTGGTCTCTGTCACATGATGCGCATGATAATGGTGCTATAACAAAAAATTAGATCACAAATATCAAAAGAGATCAGAAGTACAGAAGGAAATTATGTTTCTAGTTTTCTTGAAAGATGTAGATTGGACTGATATTTATGGAAACATCTTTTTCTGAAAATATTCATCCTATTTGCTATGTTAGGTGGCTTTTTTAGATGCAAGTGGTGGATGTATTTTACAGTGCAATTACTGAAGATTTATCATTGCTAAATAATGGCATTTATAAGCAAAAACTGTGTATAGCTGCTTGTAAGTGGTTTTTTGCTCGTTTTGCTGCTTTTTTCTTTCTTTCTTTTTTTTTTTTTTTCTTTTTTTAATGGCCTACAGCCAGCTGTGGGTTGGGAGCTGGCTTTGGTACAGAAGCAGAACAATTTGTTGTACACACCTGCTCACCAGGGCTGTTCAGTAGTGTCAAATTCTGTAAGATTGATGTCATTTTACCTGAAGCTGTGAATTCTCTAATTATTCATGTTTTCTACTTGTAGTGACATGAACAAGATGCAGTTCTATTTATAGATTCTGCCTTCTTCAGACTGAAGAGAAATGCTGTGGTGGGTGACACACTAAGGAAAAAAAAACAACCCCCTTTTTTTTTATTCGTATTCATGTTCTTCCTAGTTTGTAGTTGTCACTGGCATAAGAAAGTCAAAAATGTATTTTTTAGCAAAGGACTGTCTGTTTCAAGAGATGGTATTTCATAAACAGGGTGAAAAGTGAGTTCACCAGTAGAACTCTCCTAGTGCATGTCTTACAATCAGCCTGATGTGTAGCTTATGCCTCCTGTTTCTGGGTCGAGCCTGTATGTACTCTTCATAGCAAAAGGGGACTTCAGAGAATAGAATAATCCACCTGTTAGGTAGAATTTTTGTACACCTTTACCCTGAAATATAAGCAAAGTACAGGAAGGTAGACTGTCAAACATACTAGCACTTCTAGGGATGGAAAGCCAAAATTCAGGGCACTCTTATCTAAGCTTTGCTTCTGGATGTGGTGAATTATTATTTTTTTCTCTTTACAAAGGTGTCTCAGGAAAATTTTCTTTTTTTTTTTTTTTTCATTAAAGTTGTGAGCATAAGAACTGATTCAGGATTAGACTAGTGCTTAGACAGCAAGAAGTGTGCACTAGATATTTTTTTTTTTCTCTTTTTACAATTGCAGAAAATGTTGCTGACAGAGCAAGGTGCCTAATTTGATATCTGTCTACATCTTTGTTACGCTGAATGTGAGTGTTTGCCTGTACAGGTATAAATGATCTTCCCAATAATCTTTAGTTCTCTGCATGTTAATTGAGGAGGATTTCAAAATGAGCAGCACAAATACTGTAGTGTTAAAATTCCTTGATTAAAATGAACATTAGCAGCACATATCTCTTTATGATTGTAGATCTCTTTTGGGGGGGTGTAAGTCCAGTGTTGTTAAGAGATACATGTAACTACTTAAGTATGGAATTGGGATGGCAGATTTTCTAGCTCTCAGTCTACTCTGCCAAAATCAGGACTGAGAAACAAGGTCTGTTTAAGAGAATTCTCAGCAGTCTCATGCTTTAGGATAGCAGTCAGTTGCCTTTGATTTACTTTTCCATATTCAAAGAACTTAAACTCTTGCCTTTATACACCTGCATGAGGCATTTGATTCTGTCTGTCCAAAAGACTTTGTTCTTAATATACTAAGAGCTGGAGTTCAGTAGAAATCGATAGAAGGACCAAAAGTGAACATGGAGAATTAGAGCAGGGTTTGTACCTAAAAATACTTTGTTGATTTTGCAAGCTCAGAATAAAATTCAGAACTGGATTGTTAGCATTGAAGGGCAAAACTTCAGGAAGGACAGGTATCCCAACTGGGAAAAGCTGGCATTGTATGTGAAGAATGTTGTCTGTTTTCTGAAAACGGTGATAAATGGGCTAAGTACTACCCATCAGGGGTGTGTCAGGTGAAACCTCTGTCGCTGCAAAGATTTAAAAAGTCTAGACAAGCATCTGTAGGGGATAGGCTGGTCACGTGTCACTTGGCTTCAGAACAAGGCAAGGAGCTAGACAATCTCTTGCTGTTTCTTCAATCCTTATGCCTAAAAAAAACCCCAGCGAACAACAACAACTTTTTTTTTTTTCTCACCAGCATAGCATGCTTCTAAGGAAACAAATTCAGCAATCACATAAGCTGATAGACTATAACCCATAAACCTGTCTGATGGGAATGTAACCCTGAAATGACACAAATGTAAAAATATCTTAAAGATGGTAATTTTGAGCTTGAGTTTTTTTGTTATAAAAATATGATATTTATGAATGTGCTTCTTGAATACTTTCATGTGTAAATTTAAATGGGGGCTGTTAGAAAGCTTTTTCACAGATTAGGGGAACTTATTTCTGTGACTTCTGAGTAGGTTAATTATGCAGCAAGCTTTAAATCATTTTGAAATGGATATTGACAAGGTTGGTGTGATATTAGATACTTCAAGCCACTAGTTTTGTGCTGTGTAACACTAACATAGACTTGACTAATGGTAAAAAATGAAAGTTCATCTCAGTAAGTTATCTACTGTATTACCAAATGACAAGCATTTTTTTAGAAAAGAGAGCAGTTTTAAGCATGAGTACATAAGCAAGATGGTTATTATCCTTCCTGTTTACAGTTGCTGTATTTGTGGGAAATTAATACCCTTTCAGACTTGAATAATACGTTTCATGCTCTTTGGTAGTTTGTGGGTGTTACACGGTTCAGAATATACTTTAGGCAGATCAAGATATCTTACCTATCTATAAGATATCATAAGATCTTTACCCAGAATTTTCCCATTATTGGTCTAGGAACCAACAGGTCAAATTAGAGCCTTTGATCCTTTTATCATGGCAACAGGTATTCCTTTTCAATATTACTTGAATTTTTATCTTATTTCAAAAACAGGAATTCTAAGTGACTTCATATTATTTCCTTAAAAGTGTCCCAAAGGCTAACAAGAGGACACCTATGCTTATACAAAGGTCTTCTACTTAGGACTTTTTAGAAATTGATAAGTTTTATAAGCATTTGGTCTGGTTGGAGTTTCTGATTGTAGAGGTATTTTACAATTTTATAGCTGTTGCGTCTGGGAAACAGCTGAAGTGACTGGTATCTACCACCCAGCTAGAAACTTAGCATGGTCTTTACTAATGCATACTGAGCTTCAGTATTTGCATATTACTTCTGTGAAGGACAGGTTTAGGATAAAGGAGGCAAGTTTCACTAGAATTTGAGATTGCTAAATGTCTTTTGAGTCAGTTTTTAAAAGATGTTAACAAACCATACAACATAGGAAAGCCAAAAATATTTTTTTTCATTCAAAAATTGAATGTTGTTGGATGTTCTGTTGGTGGCACAAGTTCCTCATCTCCACATATTTCTAACAAGTTTCTCCTCTAAGCTGATTTCTGCGGTTTTGTAAACTTGTCCTCTTATGTGTCTTCTGTACATAATTATTATCTAGCTATGAAATAAGGTTTTTTCTTCTGCTGATCTGCTTTATTCTTTTGTTATCTCCCTTATTCTTTTGTATCTCTCATTTTTTGCATAGTAGCCTCCATCTGACTATTTCCATTATACAGTGTGAATTGCTGTCCTTCTGTCGTTGGCCAGTATCATAATTTGATGCTAGAGCTGGTCAAAATGTCTTTAACATTTTCTTAGCTTGTAGAAATATCAGCTGTTAAAGAGCCCTGACGCACCTCATAAAACCGTTTAAAACACTTTCCTGTTAGAGCTTAGCCGATATTGCGGTCTTTATGTAACCTATTTGGGTCTTCTTTCTCAGTAAGACATAGGACGTGGCGTTTGGTGGTTCACTTACAGTAAACCTTTACTCTTTGTACAGTCATTCATCATTCTATCTCTTCCATGCTCATCTTTATCAGTGCGGGACAACATCACATTTCCATGCTGGAAGGCATTCTTTATGAAACCTTTTCACTGAACTGCTGAGTCAGCCATTTTTACAGTCACAAGTAAGAAAAGGATTCAGGTTTGTCCTTTATGCAGCCTAATGTCTCAGGGCATAACTCACAGTGTTTACTCCTGTTTCTCTCTATTGCTCGTTACTTTGGTAAGTTTTACAGGAATGGGACCAGATGACTGTGTAACTGCAGCTGGTGTAATAGCTGTATTCTCCATAACTCTCAGCTTCTCTTGTTTATACACAGGCTGGGAACATACCTGCTGTTGGTCTCAGCAGAAGTGAGATACGTCACTATCTCACACAGATATGCCACTTCTACTTGAACTATTCTCATCATAATACTCTCCATTACATAACTCTTAATTTTGATACATTCCTAATTTTCAGTTCTCAAACATCTCTTTTATGGATGAAGACAAGTGACCAACAAGTTCTTTTTCTGCTCTTTGGACACTGCATGTCATTTCATTACATAAAACCAGAAATCTTTCTTTTCCCAGTGTTTCTGAACCCTGATGCAGATGGTTGATGTGCTTTCACCAAGCAAGTACTGGAACCATTTAATGTTTTATACGCTAACTGCTGCTTGTGAGAATTCAGGCTCAAGAGTAGTTTAAATTGTTGTCTTACCTTTCCAACAGCAAGAAAGTATCAAAAACTGTCACATGTACACTGCAAATGGCAATATCGTCCAGAGATAGCAAACAATATTGACTGTGGAGAACTGTCTAGAGATATTTCTTTCTTTTTATTCCAAGATTCTGAAAGAATTGTAGAGTAATGTGCTGACAGACCAGGTAGTCTGTCAATGCAGCATTGAAATTATTGATCCTTATTACAGCCGTGCAACATGCAATCTGTCTGAAAACATAGTACTATAGTTTGTTCCTTTGCTTCTGCGTCTGATCATTTTTCTAGCTGAGTGTAACTTCTGTGCACCTGCTGCATTACATAAACAATATGAGGACTCCTTGGTTGACAGCACTTGAGAGATGCACACCTCGCATCCATGTAGGAAGAACAACAAAGACTTCTATTGTATTAGCTGGAGAGTTTTAAAATTAATGACTGATATTTCTATTGCCTTTGAAATTTTGTCCCAAGATGTACTGAAAAGGATGCTGATGTTTGTAAGTAAGAGTAAATTACTATCCACAAAACAATGAAATAACACAACTATCCTGTAATGTAGGAAATAAATTCTATTAAAAGAATAATTTTTGCATTGACCTTTTTGTTTATAGTAACCTTCTAGCAGTAATAGATACAGAGGTATTGGCTAGAAATGTCACTTCTCTTCCTAGATTTGTCTTTTTAATTATCTAGGCTTAGTGTATCTTCTTGTATGTCATCAGAAAAAAAAAAAAAAAAAGATTTATGGCCTTTCACCTCTATTTCTTCTGAGAGCAGGAATCATGAGATTGAACTGACTGACCTATTGAGCTTCCCTGCTTTTATAGCACAGAGGTTTTCTGGCCTATTTATGTGGCTGTGTGGTGAAAGCTGATGTTGCCTGACAGAGTAGCAATAAACTGCTTGTGATGGAGAGGTTAAACCAAGCCCATAATTCTGGGCTGTTTCCAAAATGCAGAAGCAGTTTATTTTGGCCAGATTTCATAACTGGTGTCGTGTTACCCAAGGAAAGGGCTCTGGAATTGATTAACTGCACACAAAGACTTGGTCTGTGTACATATTCATTAAGAAAGAACCATTCGTGTTATGTTTTTTCTCAGTTGCTTGCTTTCACTTGCTGTGAACATCCAGTTTTGGTGTAAAAATAAAAAATTCTCTGTGCTTTTGTCACAGGTGTATTGCCTTTATAGTGGTGCTTTCTTTTTAGCACCCAAGTGGTCTATTTCTCTCCTGTGTCTATAACAATAAACACTAAATATATGTAGCTTAAAAAGCTACGTAAGGCTGAGCTATCCTTTTCAGTTGAAGCTGTTGACAGGAGGAGGCAACAAGTTGGTAGGGAGTGGTAATTTAACATGAACAGAGCAAAATGAGTAACGTCTTAGAGCAACCAGGAGGAGGTTTAGCTCAGAAGAGGAGCAGAATATTTCAGTAGGCTTAATATTGGGATGGGGCGGTGGCAAAACCGGGATATGACTGTTAGATCACTCTTCGTTTACTTCCCCACCCCCTGCCTTTTTCAATTCCGGTATTATTTGCATATTTAGAAATCTCAGGAAAAGTCTTTTGATACCCGAGTAATGGACTAATTAGCTGGTGCCATGGAATTGTTTCCTGTAATGCTGGATTGCTGCTTGACTTCGAAGTACTTGAGCTCTATTGAGCCAGAACTCCTAAAACCAATGGTTTAAAATGAAACTTGTGATTTTTTACTTCCTTGGTATTTGGGTGCCAACTTTGACTTTTTTGAAATGCAGGTGCTCCACACTTTTTGAAAACCAGACTGCTTGAAAACATACTAAATTTTATAACAAGAACTTATTTTTATGGTATTTATATTATGTTCAAAGTTAAGCACAATTCACAGTTAATGACCCCGTGCTAGGTCAGCATGTTTTCGTTACTGATTTTCCAGCAAAATAATGTGCATGAGTAAAAACAGAAGGCACATGCTTTTTAAACTACAGAGCACCCCAGTGCTGGGACCTTGACGAGCACAGAGATGTTGTATGTACGTGAGTGAGCAGACCCTCCCTGTCCTTTCTAAATGTTTCTGTTCACTTCTTGCTTTGCTTCTTGAGAATTATGCAGAGCGTGCTCTCAGAAGGATGTTCTTCTATTTGCACATGACAAGTAGTCTGGCATCCTGGAGAGTTACTCTCTTTGTTCATAGTCCTGCTCAAGGATCTAGGCACTGGCGTGTTATATTTGCACTTCTGACTTACCAACAGTATGTTTTTAATAATGTGTAAGCTTTAATGTTTTCTGGCTTGTAACACAGTCACTTGGGAGCAGGAAGAGTACAAGCGGGATTAATACTGTGTGAATGCAAAGTCTTGGTGCGATAACAAAAGATGGACGTTTAATTGGAGACTGACTCATTTGTCATATATTTGAAAGGGCATGGGAAGAAATCGTAATTGAAGTAGCACAGCAGACCCTTACTTATTAGCCAAAAGGAAGAGAAAAGATCTTATCCAGCAAGGCTGCAAAAGATTGCATTGCATTTTAGTTACTGACGGGAAGTGATTTTTCTTAAACTGAAATTTCAAACAAAGGGTGAAGATGGGCTTGAAGGTTACTCAACTGTGACGCTTGTTCATGCAATGTGACTAACAAATATTCTGTAAATATTTACATTAGCTTAATGTTGTCTTAAACTCCAGTATCCTGAAACTAATTGTATTTTAAAAAAAAAAGAATGCGAGTAAATTTTTCACTACTGCCCTTGTGGGTCATAAATGTTGACCATTCCCATATATACGCATACATGTGCTTATGTGCATACATATGTAATTTTTTTACTATTATTTGCAGAAACCATGATCTACTTGTTATATTTTTATTTTGCATTACTTAGAAGCAGATCAGTTAATCAGCAGACTGTAAATTGGTGTTAGGCTTTTGACCATCTCCCTCCCAAACCATTTTAAATTCCCTCTTGTTCCATTCAATTTTATTTTGAGGCATGGACACTGTCCCCCTGAAAGGCTGCTTAGAAGAAATGAGAAACCCAACAGCCAAGAATCACAAAACAACAGAATCCTAAGTTTTTACTTACACTCTGATATGTGAGAACTGGTTATAGTTTTTAGGGAAAGCCATTGCTGCATTTTCGCCTTCTCTAAATGGATTCCTTTTGGATTTACAGAGCTTGTTTCTAGGAAAAATATTTTGACAGTCTGTCTCAGTGCTTAACTCCGTCAATCTCAATTTCTGCTTTCAGTGATTTCATAACTTTCTACTGTGCATAGCATTCTTCTTCCATCCCCCAGTTTTCTGTTTTCAATTTCAGATATTTGTAGGCTTATTATGCCCTCACAACCGAACATTTCTCATGCTCTTAGTTATTGTTGTTCAGATAAACATATTTTTTTTTACTGGCTAAAATTTGCTTTCATCTCACTTATTAGAAAAGTACTGCTAACATTTGCTTAACTAAGAATCTCGGGAGACAGGGCTATAACTCACAGTTATAGTAGTTTCTTGACAGAAAAACCAAAAACCATAAATGTGTTACAGTCTTGAACTGAAATTCTCAACTTGTTATAGATCAAATGAGTCTTCAGAAATGTAGAGGAAGTGCGACTGTATTGACCATGCTTCAGAGTGTATTCTGAGCTCTAGGAATAATAACCAGTGAAAGGCATCTTTTGTCTTAACCTGAATTTAGAAATTGTGTAAAATGTTCCAGTTGCATGGATTTTCCTTGGGAACGATACTAAATAACAACCTTATATTACAATATATTCAAAATGAAAAATCTAATCTAGTTTCATCACAGAATGAAAATTTGTTAGTTACTGTTGAGACACAACGTTGTCCATTTATCTCTGGCAAGTATTATCTCAAGTACCTAGAGAACCTGATGCGATTAAGGAAAATTGTGGTTTATTCTCCCATCCATAAAAAGGTTTTAGAGCTGGCATTAAAATTACATAAACCACAGCTTTAGCCTCAGATTTTTCAGAATTTCGGAAGCAAGGTAGCACATAAGCATGTCGACTTCAGTGGAATTAAAGCATTTGCTGCAGATTGAATACAGACAGCTTTTTGAATGGGAGATTAATAGATCACATCATTCATTCAGATTTTAAACAAAGCAAATAATCTAATCCAGTTTCCAACTGGAATATTCTGCCCCAATCCTCAACTTCAGCTTCTGTTGCTCACCACCCTGCTAAATGACTGAGGTTTCTGTAGTAATTCCCTGATTAATGGCAGTGCATGAAATCTGTTTGAGAGATACGGATAACACTTGGCTACAGTGCCTCTGGTTTCTTCATAGAAGCTCATGCTTCAATCTTCTAAATTGTGAGTGCTGTAATAAATCATCCAAGGTGCTTGGGACAGACAAAAGAAAGAAGGGCTAATATACCTGTTGTTTGTTTGATGCAATACACTAATTTGTCATAAAAGGCAAGCTAGAATAATTTTTCTTTTCATGAGACTGCAGACAGGAGATGCAAAACTAACCAGTCTTTTTATAGTGATAGAAAAGTAAATGTTTTTTATGTTACATCTTGTTAGAAGACAGATACATGCAGATGCTTAGTGTTGCAAAAATGGTATTTGTAATAGGTTTACTTTTTTTTTTCCTTTTGCATGTGTTTTTCATTATGCTTTGGTAATTTTTATTTGACCAGAGCTTATTTTAGGATGCTTCCCATTTGATGGGGGTCTGCTTTCCTCCCAAGTTGAGTTGTGTTTTGTCACACACAGCACTTCACTCCTTCAGTCAGAATGTTTCACTGTGAATGTGTGGTTAGGTTTTGGACTTTTTTTTTTAAGTTCTAAAACAAATCCATTTTGTTTTCTGTCAAGCACAAATTGGTGTTGAGAACTCCTGTTTTTCCATCAAACAGTTAACATGTAGCTTTGTCAAAATGGTGGGCTGCACAAAGTTCAACAATAGAACTGACAAATAAGACACTCGGTCAATCCAAAAATCCCACTGTCTGCACACTGCATGAAGTATATTTTTGATGTACTGCAAGTGCTTACATTTAAGAGTCAATAGTCTGACTTGCAAAGACGTTTAATGAACATGCCTTACAATGACTAGGCTTCAGTTATATTCCTGGCTTTGCATTGGTTAAAGTTCTGTTACGCTTCTGTTAAACAGCTTGCTGTATTTCCATATAAAACTAGGGATAAAATTAATGATTAAAATGCCTTTGCTAGTTTTTCTTAATAAATTTCTAAATGTTTTTTTTTGAATGCGAAAATGCTTTTGAAAACTATGTGCCTTTTAATGGGGGAGAGAGAGATAAGACAGAGGTGTAGATGGGTATATGTATAGGTAGAGATGGTATGTGTATATTTAGCAATGTCATAGCTAGGTTAATTGGCTTTATTCATTTTTCACAGTTGCATTTCTTGGTTTTTTTTCTTTAAATCCCTGATCAGAGATTGACATTGAGCGTTGTGTTCGTGAGTCAATCAACCTGTTTCGCTGGACCCCAAAGAGTGCTACATACAGGCAATATGCACAGCCTCCACGCCAAGCCAGTGAGAGCAACGGCACGAGAAGTTCAATGTCCTGCTTTTCAGCAGACTATCAGGATGCTCCTCGAAGTGACCTAGTAAGTGACTTGGGAATTGGTGGGGGGAAGAGTTGTTCAGATTGCATGTTTCTCCTGTCCCAGATGTTTTTTCCTCTTTAAAATTTAGATGGGAAGAAAATACCAACCAAATCTCAGTTACTGCCATTTATGTTGTCACTTCCAAGCACATGAGTTTTATACATTCATGAGAAGTTCTGATTTGCTTGTCAGCTGGAGCACAGTGTTAGAGCCTATGCTGTATTATTAATTTTGATGAATAATCCAATGTAGTGAGTAAGAATTAACTGAAAGGTTGGGGTTTGGTTTTTTTTAAACCTTACTGCTTTGAACTTCAGCTTCTTTGAAGTAGGTGCCAATAAAATTATTTCTTCTTGTGCCGGATTTCTGCCTCTCCCAACTCGTGCTCCTTTGGTTCTGTGGTGTTTGTTACCACAACAGACCAATGTCCATGACTCAACAGAATAACTACAAAGAGTCTTTATCGTAGGAGAAAAATAGTATAAAGAACAGTGTGCCAGTGAGAAATAGGTAACGGGGAAGTGATGCAGGAAGCTCTGATTGTTTTTTCTATCTTGGCATCTCAGTACAGCTCAAGTTGTTTTGAGAGGTAGTATGTGAGTTATGCCTGTGTTTGTCTTGGCAAAAAATAACTAGTGCCTAAGAGTATACCTATATTAAATAAATACTCAGCTTAGTAAAAATATTTCTCCCTTCTCTCTCCAGTAAAATCTGAGGGTTGTTTCTCTTGTCAAATACGTCATCTGAAGAACGGTGATTTGAAGTTCTTCCTTTCCTTCCTCTCAACAGTATAAATCTAGTCAGTTTCTTAAAAATTAAACACTTGGTTTGTTTTCTTTTCCTTCTACATTCTCCAACAATCAGAATTCATTCATGAGTGCATTATAATAACAGAGGAAGGATATAAAGACCTGCCATATCTATTTGGTCAATTGCATTAGGTTTCAGTCTTTCCATCTGTTTTTCCTAACTACTAAGAAACTGAGTGCATTGTCACTCAAGTGTATCTTACTTTTGAAGTAGTCCTTAAACCTGAATTTGATACTCAGTTATTTTCTTTTTTTCTACTTTAGTTTTGATTTTATATCTATTGCTATATTTTCTGGAAGCCTTAGCCACAAATCCGGGAGTCCAAGTGCTAGACGGGCAAATGCAGAGCAGAAGGAAACTCCAAAGAGCTTACAGGATTTAAGAAATAATAAGTGGATGTAGAAGGAAATTGGGAAGAAAAATGAAATAACAAGAGAATACTGGTTGTTGTCATACAGGAATTGTAGCCAACACTGCTGCTGCTGTGCTGTTCTAGAGATATGTAGAGAGACTTTCTGAAGCAGCTAAGGGCTGCACATTCATAGAACAATTCAGATAGGACCTTAGGAAGTCATCTGGTACAAATTCCTGCAGAAAACAGGCCCAACACTGAATTCAGTTGTGGTTGCCCAGGGCTTTGTTCCATCAGCTCATCAAAACTTCCAAGGAAAGAGATTATGCAGTCTCTCTTGGCAACCTGACAGTGCTAACAGTGAAAATATTTTTGCATATGTGCTAGCTTTTTTTAGTGTTGTGATGACAAGAGAGTAAGAAGACAAGCTTCTCAGTCCTAAAGATGTGCTTGTGCCTTTCTGTGTCCAAGCAAGAGTGAAGGGACTTGGAAACAGCAAAGAGGGAGACGGGAGAAAGCACCAGTAGTGTACTGAACTGGTAAATAGAACAAAGATTTATATTTGTAGCAGAGATAAAAAGCCATTATTTTGGGTCAAGCAAAGTTTCTTTCAGTGTTCTTCCTTTCCTGAAAAAATTTTTGTGTGTTTTTTCCTGATAGTAATTTTATTTTCGTACCAGAAGTTTTGTTTGTTTATAATGCCAGTAACTAGGCTCATCCATTCCACAATTTCCAAGAAATTAAGCTAATGTTTTCGGTATTTTATAGAGAAGAAAAATAAATACCATAACTTCTATTGCCTTCTCTTTCATTTCTGCTTGTTTCTACTTACCAACAAACTACTTTTCATTTACTGCAGCGTAACTGATGGTTTCACTTCTTTTGAAAGTCAAGCATATTGGATCTTTTGAGTTCTGCTATAGGGTGGGGGATTTTTTTTAGCTCATCATATGGAGCAGCACTATGTGATTTATGCAGAAACATGTGAACATATTCAGGCTTTTTCTGTAGCAAAGAAGAATCTAATCTCATGGACACCTGAATTACAAGGAAGCTAATTCATATGTTAAGTTATAGTCTACAAATGTGTTTGCTCTTGTATGCTGTATTTTTGTGTGTCAGGTTTTGAGACAGATATACACAAGCCAAGTATGTTTTGGGCCCTTCACCATAGGAAAGACATTGAGATTCTGGGGTGAATCCAGAGAAGGGCAACGAAGCTGTTGAGGGATCTACAGCACAAGTCTTGTGAGGAGCAGCTGAGGGAGCTGGGATTGTTTAGCCTGGAGAAAAGGAGGCTGAGGGGGAGACCTCATCACTCTCTACAGCTACCTGAAAGGAGGTTGTAGAGAGTTGAGGGTCAGTCTCTTCTGCTAAGTAACACGTGATAGGACATGAGGAAATGGCCTCAAGTTGTGCCAGGGAAGGTTCAGGTTGGGCATTAGGAAAAATTTCTTCACTGAAGGGGTTGTCAAGCATTGGAACAGGCTGCCCAGGGAGGTGGTGGAATCCCCATCCCTAGAGGTATTTAAAAGACCGGTAGATGTGGTGCTTAGGGACATGGTTTAGTAATGGTTTTGTCAGTGTTAGGTTGATGGTTGGACTTGATAATCTGAAAGGTCCCTTCCAACCTAGACAATTCAGACAATTCTATGATTCTGTGTCATGGTTCTGTCAGCAGCCTGACAGATTTAGAAAATCTGGTGTAACATAAGCCACTAATAAGCTGACTCTCACTTGTGACCAGTTCTGCACTTCTGGATATTCATCTTTGACAAATGAATGATGATACTTCTCAGGGGTTTGAGCAACATTTGCTAAAAGAATTTGAAATTATTAGTGAAATACACTATTTACACCTAAAGGTAGTGTGGGGTTTTTATGGGGTGTTTTGTGTTTTAATTTGCCCTTAATCCTGGAGCTGTCTTTTCTTCAGACATGTACTCTACTGGCGTTTGCTGCCATGGGGAAACTTTTTTCTACTTGAAAGCAGTGGAGTCTGAGTTCAATCTTTAGTGCACACAGTAGCCTTTAATGGGTTTTCTAAAACACAATTGTGTCTTTGCTGGTCAGTCTAGCTCTTAAAAAGTTACTTTGCTGTTTCCCCCCTACTTAGTTGGTCACTGTTTGCACAAGCACTTTGCACTACATTTGTATCTCCAGTTTTATATTTGTGGGTTGCCCCTGTATTTGAGGGTGGGGAGGGTAGGAAACAATTCCTTTGTAAACAAAGCTGTGGGTTTGCTTCTGAAGGTAATTTATGACTTCTTGAAACATTAGGTGTTTAGTGTATTTAATTCTAAACACCAGCTGTCTCCTACTCCTCTATTTGTATTTTCCTTCTAAGCTGCTTCAGTTTGTTTCTTCAGTGCTTTTTATTGGCTACTCAAATATTTGTGTGTATCTGCATGTTATGGTGCTTCAGTTCATAATAACATGAGTAGTATTTGCCCCTGTGTGAGGACTTTTCCCCCTGAATCTTCAGCCAGTAAAACAAACCTGTTTTGACTTTATCACTAGTGTTGCTTAGTTTTCATTTTAGTGGCGTCTATTTGCAACTTCATAAATTGTCTTGGGTGCTCTCTTCCCTCCTGGACTTTTGTGTTGCTTAATCTTTTAGTCTTTCAGCCAGTAAGCATATTTCTACTGAGATAAAATCTCAAGGAGGAAATAGTTTCAGAGAGAATGAATGTACATCTTAAGTGGTTTTGCATGTTTATTTTGAGAAAGATAAAATGTCAGAAATAGAATGAAAAAAAAAACCTTTAAATTCACTACTGAATTTTAGTAGCAGTCTACTCAAATTTGTGTGTAATTTTTTCCTAAACAGTACACTGATTTTTTTTTTTTTTTTTTTTTTCCTTACTCTTCATGAAACTTACCTTCTTCCCCTGGAAAATCCCAAAGTGTTTTTCTTGAATGTCCAGGAGTCACAGATACAAGTAACACTTGTCATGGAACAGTCTTCTTCATTGCCTGTATCTCCATTATTATAGACATGGTAGATGTACACTCTCGCCAGCTACCTGTATACTTCTAAATAAAGCAAAAGAATGATGCAGTTTCTTTATCTTCATTAATACCTGCTCAGGTGTTGCAGGTGGACTTAAGAAATCCCAATGCTGATACAATTGTGCCTTCATCTTGGTCTTCTACTGCCCATCCTCTTCTCAAGGGTGGGAGTTCTTGATGAATGTTGGGGAGCGAAAGCATTCAACTGGAGAAAAGTCTACCAGATGGTTATCGATCCTTGCATTGATTTAAATGCCATCAGTCCAGTTCAGTTTTTGATGAAGTAGGAGAAATACTTAAGTAGGAAGGTGACTTAATGGCTTGATGAAACAGTACAAACATAAAAACCATTTGTTTTTATCAAAAATATTATGGGAAAAGGTTCCTGATGGCAACCTTTCTTTGCAGATAATCAAGGATAGCTTGTGTGACAGACTTCTTACAGATGGGAATTCAGGCCTATTTGCAATAAATACACCAGTACTCAGGCGCACTTAGGATATATTTGTCCATAGAAAATGTATTGGCTAGGTTTATATTAAGCTGTTGAATAACTACTGTTTAAAGTCAATCTATTCTTCTAAAAGAAGCATGGTGATTAGTGTATACCAGCATTTCTGTTTCAGTGTTTGAGCCAGGAAGCGTCTAAGTGCAATGGTGCAATGCCCGTGCTGTTCGTAACGACTGTTACATATAATTCTGCCTCAAGAGTCTTCTGACTACCTCGACCCATTTCGGGTTTCTTTTGTGTACTCTTTTTGTAGGGAACTTGGTTTTGTTTTCTTCTTTCATTGTTCTACTACTCAACAGAAAGCTGTTCCTCAAATTTGTCTTTAGTTCATGTTGTGCAAAGCATTAACTGATCAAGATCTGAGTTAGTGTTTCTAATTAACTTTGCATGTGTCCTTGATGCTTCTGGTTTTCTGATTGTAGCTGCCAACAGTTTGAGTAAGAAGTTGGAGTTTATTTGTCATTTTTGAGATGAGTTGGTTAAAATACATATTTTATGTCACTCTCCTGTGAGTGAATAAACAATTCACTGTTTAATTAGACATAATAAGCTCATCGCGCTCTGGCAAATATTTTTAGGGGTTGTTGAAAGCTTCAAAACTTTCTCTGGGCGTTTGTTAGCTTTTCAAAGCTTTTTTTGACAACTCATAAGCCAGGCAGCTAGCAACCAAACTGGGGGAGTGTAAGGAAACCTCTACTCTCAGTGCTTCGGTTCTGCAGATTAAATAAACTGAAGGAAGCCCTTTTTAGCACTTGCTTTACTCTGCTTGGTTTTAAAAATATGAATGTATTTTATTATGTTTTATGACTTTTTCTGGTAGAAGATAAGGCATTAAATCAATTACCAGAGCAGATAAAACAAGGAATATATTGGCTTAGGAAGTAACTGATGTTAAATGTTAATTTAAGAGTCTCTAATGAATGTTGTGGTTGGTTTTTAAGTTGTACTATAAGTAGCAATTATTTTAATTGAATGTAAACTCATTGGAACAAATGTGCTGTGTTTTTTCTTAGTTGAGGCAGAATTAAAGGAATATGTTTATAACAATATAAATATTATTTAGATGAGACTCTAATAGTTTATTAGATACTCACTTAGATTATATTTAAGGATTGTAAACATATTTTGTACAGACTTGGTTTCTGAATCTCCGTGGGACATGTTTGTCTCCTATGAATGTAAATGGGGCGGTCGGAGCAGCCAGAGCACACTCTGCTGCAGCCTTAGGTTCAGGTTCTGGATTCACTGATTGTCCATCTAGTCCTTCCTCACAAGCCTTTGCAATTATACCCACTTTGAAGTTGAAAGCTGGATGTATTTGACCTTTTTGACCTCCCACAATTGGGATTCCATCACTGATTAACAAGTGTGCTGAGGGGGAGGGAGTAGTTATACCTGTAAAATTAATTAAAAAAAAAAAAAAATCTAGCCAGTTCTCTCTCTGCATCTTGTGGGAATGTGGTTTTGGGAGGTTTGGTTTTGGGTGGGGTTTTTTTTCTGGTTTGGAAATTGTTTTAAAATTAGGTTCTGGGTTTGATAGCCTTTGATCAATTAAACATTATGAGTTTCATTTTCCTCTTTCTTTCAGTTTTGCTGTATTGCTGGGGAGGAGAAATTTACTTTAAAAAATCATAAGCAGTAGCCACTGTATGACAGAGTAAGGAATATGGCAGCTGTCGTCACCACCCTTTAAGGTGTTGAAGTTATTGACAAATGAGCTGTTTACAAGATAAAGGAAGTATCAGGCCTATAATAAAGTAGTAAATAGAACAGAACAGCACAGTCCGGTTTGCTACAGCTGTTAAATAGCTCAGATTTGAGCCTGCTGTTTTTCCCTTCTATGCCTAATCTTAGCCCCTGTGGAGTGTACCCTGTGAGAAGAGACGTCTGAAATGCCTATGGTAGCACTGGTGATGTAAATTACTGGAATATTGAAATGAAAAATGAAAGAAAACCAGAATTTCCCAAGTCTCTCTGGCCAGTGTTACATCTGCCCAGCTGTACTCAATACTCAGCTGCAGCTGGCAATCCGAATCTGAGCTCCGCCAAGTGCCACTGTGTTTTTTCACCTGTGCTTTTTCCATCTGCATTGACTGATGCCAATTTTCCTCACTGATTATTAGTGGGTAAATTACTGATTATTAGTGATATGTGAGCTGGTACGGTTCCATTCTTGAAAACTTGGTGTTGTGCTTCTTTCCATAAGTACAGCTGCAGCAAAGCCTTATATTATAACTAAGTTTTAGCAAGGAGGAATTTGCTCAGTGTCACTGAAGAGTAGTAGCAGTAATCTATTTTCCGAACTCCTCTTTATTTTTTTTTCTTTTTTTCCTTTTTTTTTAATGCACATCCAAGGCATGGTGAATGTTAGAAAAACATTTACACATCTCAGTGTTTTAATAATTTCAGTGGTAATTATTTATTGGGTCACTGACAGTGTGATGTATGGTTAACATTTTGTGAGGGATGCTTTGGAATCTTCCCCTGAGAAATTTATAAGATGATCAGCTCA
Source organism: Limnodromus scolopaceus (assembly GCA_028565335.1). NCBI lineage: Eukaryota > Metazoa > Chordata > Aves > Charadriiformes > Scolopacidae > Limnodromus > Limnodromus scolopaceus. The sequence goes on from JAOXNO010000033.1 coordinate 25,676,116, forward strand.
CAAGCTCCTGAGGAGAGCACAAGCTCAGGCTGCAGTAGTCCTGAATTACAAGCTGGCTGGTGACATGGTTGTCACCTTGTTGGTTTTCACGTGTTTTAGCACTGACTCCGGCCCTCTTTGAAAGGCAGGACTATAGTGGAAATAAATCTCTTTGGTAACCAATATGAATACTTGCTGTGGTTTCCTGGGTGCTGGTTTTATTTCATATTTTGTCAAAAAAATAGTGACCTCTGTCTAAAAAAGGAAAATGAAAAAGCAGTGCAGTGTGCACGTGAATTTACTTTAGGTGAGAAGTAATACTCAGAATAACCTACTGACTGCTAAAAATATGCTTTAAGACCAGCACAAATCTAAAAAGCTTAATACTTTTTTCAGCTTCTGATAAGCACAATTACATACTGCAAAGAGAAACGGTCCACTTGCTATTACTTTTTTTTTTTTTTTTTATGTGTGCGCTTGTAGCTTTAGAAGGCAGTGGGGTTTGGGAGAAATTTTTGAAGTCAAGTTTTGGAAATGAAGTAGGCTCGAGGCTCTTAGTAGTTTATCTCACACACAAATACGCTCAGGTGCACAGACATAGCTGCCTCCTGCCTCGCACAGCGACTCTAATTCCAGCATGCAGTGGCTCCTGTGCGTGCCTTTATGTTGCTGCGCTGAGGGTTACGTCTAGAGCCACAGTGCTGTATCACAGTGCTATTGAGAAAATGTAATAGAAATGATTTTTCATGACACAGGGAAGGGAGGCATTACGTCGGAGATATTTATTTCTCACAACGGCCTAAGGTGTATTTTTCCTCTGCTCCTCGGTTCTCTGTCCTGCCCTATTCCTCTTCTCTATATAGGTCTCTATAGGAGCCCGCCTTAAGCTAACCTTGAATACAGGATTCCACCACATCCCTTTCTTAATGCCTCAGGCCAGGCGAAGTGCTGTGCATTTTCTCAATTGAGTCAGGATGTGGTGTCATTATGATCTAACTTTATTATGAAGTGCAGTGAGACGATGAAAAAGTCTTTTCAGACTGCAGCCTTCTTGCCTGGTGCTGCTGCTACTTTCTTGCAGTTGGTAGACTAGTACAAATTGGTTGTTGGCCTATGTGATCCTGTCAACATCATACTAGTAAAATTGTTACAGCTATGTATATATATTTTCTCATGTGCCATAGTTACTGGTGGAAAATCTGATTTTCAAATACCTGTGACAGCATAACTGTAAGAAAGAGTGCATCCTGATTGCAAAGTTGAACCTGCAGCAAAAGTTAGTCACAGAGCCCATCCGGCAAACGTGAATGAACACATCTGAGGTTGATGGCCAGAAATGTTTCTGTTGGTGCTAAAACGGTGACTTATGTATATCTCACCAAAGCTTTGGCCCAGATTTCTAAAATGAGCAGATTGGTACAGAAATCCAAGGAGGTTGATGTAAAAAAACACATACAGCTTACAGTGTAACTGTCTGGTTAAACATATTTTCAGACTTTTTGACAATTGCTCAAATTCAGGACTCCTCTTAATAGGCACCAGTTAAGGCAGAGCCTTAACAGTATGTTTTGCTCTTTGGCAGGCTTTGCAGTGGTAAATAACTGAAAATGTCCCAGAGCTGGGCTGTCATTGTTAATGCCAGTTCAGAAAACAGGAATCATGGATAAATAGCAACTACAGTTGAATCCTGAAAAAAGATGGATTGTCTAACTCCAAGATCTCTGACACTAAGTGACGACATACGTGATCGTATTGTAAGGGAAAGGAAATTCCTCTTCCATTTGCAGTTTGCATTGAGATATGGTATTGAATTCCTGTTGGTTTTGTTTTTAAAGACAGTGAGGGAATCTCTCAGAGTTTGGACTCTTAAGAATCTGTAGTATTTTTTTCTCAAAGTAATACAATTTCTTATCAAAGAGAGAGCATCTATCAAGAGTTAAAAAGAGGCACCAGTGGAAAGCAGAGAAAGCTTGCAAGATCATCCTTGCTCCTGCTTTTGCTTCAAGTTTTGTTTCATGTCAAAGCATTTTGTGGGTATTTTCGGACATGACTGGATTATGGCTCAGCTTTGTATTTTTGAAATGGCTCCCTGCAGTGGTGAGAAGTGTTTACCTGTTTTATCATATTGGAGGCAGTAACTAAGGAGACTTTGCAGCATGTCTGCCAAGCTGCACACAGGGAATAACTTGTCTTTCTGCTCTGCTGACTCAGCTCATTCAATTAGGTTATCCAGGGATAACATATGTTACTCAATTATTTTATTCCAGGGAGGCAGAGGTCTCCTTAGTAATGAGTTACTTCGGCAAGCAGAGCTCACTCACATTTTTGTAGATTGCCTACAATGGTGTATGAAAACATTGGGAGGATATTTATGAATGACAGTTGGCTAAAAGTTGTTGTTTGCACACTCCTTAAGGTGTGGGTTCTGGTGCAGGGAGCTTTGTGGGGGAACCGGGGTGGTAGAGGAGGTGGAAGAGTACAGCTTGCAAAATATACATGCAAAATGAAATGGAACAAACTAAAGAAATAGGTAGTAGAGGGAGATAGGAAGCATAGAGAAGGCAGGCACCAATGTCTTGACTTGGAAATACGAGGGGCAGAGTATGATGGCAAGGGAACACCGAATCTGAAGTGTGAGAATGAGTTTGCTAGAGAGGTTGTGTAGAGAACAGTAGCTCTCAAGTGTTTGAAAAATTTTAGAAAACAGATCCTAAAATCTGAAAGTTTCATTGCTCTCCTTTATAAGTAATCCTGATTGGACATCAAAAAACATTGAAACCTTTTTGTATGACACTTTGCTAATAATGGTCATAAAAAATGACAGGGGGGCGGGGGATTAGGAAGTGTGTCGAGTCATGTATTTATTTTTATTTATTTATGATGATTAGAATACTTCCCTGCTGTATGGACCTCTTTCTGTCAGTAACCCTCGATTTAAGCATCATTCTTTCTCTGTTGGTACAGGAGCTAAGTACTTATTGCTTATCAGGCCATCAGAATTCAAGGGAGCAATGGGAGACATTCTATTTATTTAAAAACAAACAAACAAAAACACCCCACCAAAAATAAACATGCAGAGGACAATACTCCTAGGAGATTAAGTACTGCCTTCCATCTACTTAATTACGAAGAATATAAACAAAAATGTTTGCATGGAAAATACTAAGTGCAAACACACTGCTAATGATTGGTTTCAGTCATCAAAGTCCTTTTAGATGATGCAGCAAAAATCCAGTGTTCTGATCTGGTCTTGTTTTCAGATAACTTCCTGAAAACTGCCTGTCATGAAAATTGCTTTTTTGATAAAAACATGATAGCAGTGGCTTTGCCTATAAATCTGTCCTGAAGGGTCCTGTTCTTGCTTATTCTCCCTTTTATTTTCTACCATTGTTTTAATCTGACTGCTGTATTTTAATTGGTATAAAACAGTGCTGCTTTATATAAACATATTTATCCCAAAGCTTATGTGATGACACCATGACATTGAGTATTATATTTATGTTGAATTCACTGCAAAAAGTACGTTATCTTTCTTCCATTGTGGTTGTCTAAAGTAAAACCAAGCACAAACAGCAATGTCTTTGTTACAAACTAGTGTGACCCTTGATTTGGGGTTGCATTAGTTTGCGGTTGCTGTGTAAATCTGCTTTTGTCTCTTTCTCTGCTTGACCAATTCTTCGGAAATCTCCTGAAACCATTATCTTCTAAGCTGGTTTAAAAATGCTTTTGTCATCTTATTCATAGATATACATGCATACATTGATTTCAAACCCAAAACATTATGTTCCAAAAATATGGAATGACATCTACCATGAAGCATGTTTCTGTATGAAGGACTTAAATGCTTTGAACAGGTTATTTTACTTGAACCCTGGATTTTAATTATACTGACTTTCAGACTGAAATTCCTCCTGTCTTACATTTGCTGCAATAAGTTTTGCCAACTTCAAACACGAAAGGGGGGAAACCCTGCTTCTACTCAGATAAAGCTGTCCTTTCCATGGATAAAAAGATGCTTTATAGTGCCTGTGTTTATCAGATGGGACTGTTAAGTTCAGGTTCAGCAGAACTAAAGATACTTGCTTATTTTCTCCAAAAAAAAAAAGAAATGTATATCTCATTTATGGACAGGATGAAGTGCCTGTAAGAGATTACATGCTAATGGAAAAATAGATAGGAGCTATGATTGTGCCAGCCTCATGTTCTGGAGTGCTTTAATCTTTCTAAAGCTTGACTTCTAATTTGAGGATGCTTAAGTAGCTTTAGTTCCTAATATTAAAAAAAAAAAAAAATTAAATTCTTAATGCCTATTTTTTCTTATTAAGAGCAGTAAATGCATATGGCTTAGCAATTCCCAGGTCTATTTGAAAATTAATGGGGTGAGAAGAATAAGTACTTTGAAAGTAAAGAATTTAGGGTGTTGTCGGAGAAACTTCTGGGAGGCAAGAAGACCTCAGACTTTAGCTTAAGTACTTTTTTTCCTGTTACCAGCCTGCTGATTAAGCAGTCTTCCCTGATGAACTTCTTATAGCTGATTAGTCTAAAGCACAAGTCGTGCTTGAAGTTAGGATATGCTAGAATAAGTCTCTTTTCTTTGCAGGAGAACAGGCAAGCCAACTTAAGTAGTAAGCTCAGTATCTTAGCACATGTGGACTTGGGTGTAAATGTGTGTGTATCTTTCTGATAATTCTTACCTTTTCTAAGTAATGACAGGCAGTTCATCTCTGTATATGAACATAGTTCTCAACTTCAGTGCCGTAGTCAGTATACAATTTCTTACATGACCTCTAAAACCATGAGTATATTGACTGGGCTGTTGGAGCGCTACAGAAGTGTGTGACTGGACTTTTAACTACCCTCTGGCACTGTGCTTGAAATTTGAAGGAAATAAAATAGTCTGATAAAATAGTTGTTAAAAGAAAGAATTGATTCAACAATTCTATTTCCTGCAAGGCTGTCAAGGAGCTGTAGGTTGCAGCTTTGTTCAAAGTCTGTATAGAGATATTGTATCACTAGATTTACCATTGAGGCAGATACAGATACTACATCAAAGCAAAGCAAAAATGGTTGTAAAATTCAGAGCTGAATGTGTTTCTCCTTATTTTCAACCCAGTTAAAGGAAAAAAAATGCTTGTCCTGGTTATTAAAATCTATTCACAGGACCAATAGTGTCTATCTGTGGAGCAATTCTTGTGGCTTTATAGTTCTAGATAAGGGGAAAATGGTCTTATATCAGTTTAGGTGGATTTTGACTGATTTGTTCTCTGATGTAGCCTTTATGCTTTCCACTTAAACTTGTATGCTTTCGTGAGGCATCCATCTCATCTGCTGACTTAGACAAGAGTTGTATAAATAAAAGTAGGAAGTGGTTGTGTAATTAGAGTCCATCATAATGTAAATGTTTCTCCAGAAGACTTAATTTAGGTCATCTCGGCCAGCTTCACTGGCATAGTCCGTGTTTATAATGCCAGACTTTCCTATCAGAGTGTTTATTGTTACCTGTAATCATCTGACCCTGCTTCAAGGATTGAATTCTTTTTGCACTGGACTTGCTTCCCTTCCCTCCTTGGTGTTGCTCCATAAACTTTCTCCTGAGGAGGGTGTAGGGATGTCTCAGTTCTAGTCATCAGGCAAATTAAGCCGTCTCAGTCACTCTTCTTTCTACGTTGCTACCTTTCTTGGATGTTGCAAACTTGTGTGTGCTGTGATTGCCCTAGACAGGGACTGCTGAATTCATTTGGCAAGTCTGAAATTTGTCAAGAGAGTTTGACTTGGTTCTTCCTCCTTCTCCTCTGCTTTGATGCAGTCCATTTCCTTGGACTCCTCTTGGGGAAATCCAGCTACTCAACAGGGAGGTGGCTTTAGACAGCAGCTGGGAATTGGCCGTGTCTTCCTTCTCACTGTTACTTTTATGGGAACCGGGCTCCCTTGAGTATTGACTATTCTGTTGAAACAAATAATACGTTATCCAGAAAAACAAGCGATTTTCTGGTTATAAAGCATCATGACCTCTATTATTCTGAACCTGGGAGAAAATTACTTGCCGAGACTAGCAATTTGTAAGTTTTTTGGGTTTTGTTTTTTTTTAATTCGGTCATACACATTGGAAAAGGCAGTTTGGGCTTAGTAACTGAAGTACAATTACAAATTTTATTTATAATTTTGAGTGCTTTTTGATAACCTGCTTTACAGCACAGGTATTCCTAAATACCTGTCTAAAAAGTAGACAGACGGACTGTCTAAAAACTCTTTTTCTGGGATATAGCTCAAATATTTGTATATCTCTCTCTTTTCTCTCTGGGATCTTCTCTAAACTTGGAATAGTTGTCAGATTAAATGAGTAATTAGTATGTTTAGAAACTGAAACAAAAGCTAGAGCTGACAGTCAGTTTGGCTAATACTAAATAGTAACACCTCCATTTCCTTTAGTAAATTACTCCTGTTCTCTTGAAATTTTTTCATGGTCTGTAAGCGCATGTTGTCGTGAATCACTGTGATCACTGTAATGTAAAACAAGATGACAGAAGCAGAATATTTTTTCAAAGTAGAAAATTTGCTACTGTGATACTCTTAGAAAGACCTATATTTTGATTGCACTGTATAGATTCATTCTCAAAGGAAATACATGATAATGATCTATTTGTTCTTTCTGTTTATTTTTCCATTTTCTGTAGTCCCTCTCTATATGCCTGTGCCCACGTTCTGCACAACTGCAGAGTGTACAAGCAAATCTTCATGATGAGTTGGTTGCCTGTTTCATTAATATAGGTGGTCTTCCTCAAGAATAAGACATCAACACAGTCTGAAGATCTTTCAAAGGTTGCTCCCTGTAACAAATCCTAGTTATTCTGTTTGTTCCTGTCTCCTGACAAGCCAGAATAACTCACTAGAAACAGCTGTGGGCTTAGTTATAAACAACTTCTGCCTCTATTTCTGCCTCCTACCAATATCTGAAGGGAGCCTACGGGAGAGCTGGGGAGGGACTCTTTGTCAGGAAGTGCAGTGACAGGACAAGGGGTAACGGTTTTAAACGGAAAGAGGGGAGATTTAGATTAGGTATTAGGAAGAAATTCTTTCCTGTGAGGGTGATGAGGCACTGGAACAGGTTGCCCAGAGAAGCTGTGGATGCCCCATCCCTAGAAGTGTTTAAAACCAGGGTGGATGGGGCTTTGAGCAACCTGGTCTGGTGGGAGGTGTCCTTGCCCATGGCAGGGGGGTTGGAACTCGATGATCTCTAAGGTCCCTTCCAACTCTAACCATCTATTTGACCTCATGTTCAACAGGAGCACAACAGTTGCACAAGCCAAGCCAGTTTGGTTGTAAGATGACTAAGCTCCATAGGTGTATCTTTGATGTATATAACTCTTGGAGTAAGTTCAGTAGCATAATGGTTGGGGTTTTTTTGCATATGTAACCAAACTGTTAACTGTGTATCTGCTGGATTAAACCATAATGAAAACAAGCTGCTTTAAAATTTACCTGTGATTTTTCAGATTGAGGCAATGGCAACAACAGGAAAAAAAAAAAACCCACAAAAATAAGCTTAATTATTTTTTGCCTAATTTAGATATGCATGAGCTTTTAAGAATATAAAGTGAAGAAATGCTAGTGCTTAGGAATATTTCTGACATAATTCACAATGGAGGCTCTCTTGTGAAAAAAAATTGAAGTATATCAAACTAGTTGCTTGAGTGCTACCAGGTGTGTGGTGGTATGTGTTGTGTTGTCATCTGTCCCGTCCCCCAGTTTCCCCGTCCCCCAAACTAAGGAACAAACATTCTGGTTTATAATACAAGACTATTTCTTAAATTTCTGGTGTCCTGTTTTGTGCCTAGTCTTTGGACTGGGGTAGCACCTGGTGTTTAGATAGCTCTGTATCTTACAGAGGCATCCCTGCAGTTTCTGTGCCAAGTCCTCAATTGCTACCTTTCTTTTCTGCTCCAAGCATGAAGCTTTTCAGAGTGTGCTTTCTAGCCAATTTACTTAATTTCTGATGCTGAGAAACATTCTGTAAGTTTTTTAACCCCTTCAGCCACAGTGAATAATTCATTAACAAATCACAAACTGAAATAGTTTGCACAGACTGTCAAACAATTTTATTTTTTAACAACTTCAACAGAAAATAGGGCTATAATTGGCAGATAGGCATTTGGCACTGCTCCGGAGCTTTTCTGTATGGATGGTTTAACTTGGACTAGTTCAGTTATAAGGAAAAGATCTATTTCTGTCTGTCAGGGTTGTTACACTTTGAGGTTGTCAAATAAATAGAAGTTTCAAAGAACATCATGTCTCTAATTCTATCACCTCTAATATTAATTTTCTTCCTTTAAAGTCTAGGGATTCCATCAAGTTGGATGACCTGAAGGCAGAGGTGTCACCACGAATTTCAGCAGAAGATCTGATTGATTTGTGTGAGTTGACAGGACCGAGTCATTCCAAAACACCTGTAAAGAAAACAAAGCCTAGCAAGCCAAAGCTGCTGGTGGTGGACATTCGTAACAGCGAAGAGTATCCTTCAAATTTGAGTGCCGACCTTGCCAAATCATGCTTATATCAATTTCTTCCTCACTGTCTGCAGGCAGTGAGATGTTAGAATGGTAAATAATGGAAAAGCACATGGTAGAGGTACACTCGAAGGACCAAAGGCAATTTTTTTTTTGTCATGGAGAGGCCTGGTTTGCAGAGAGGAGGACAAATGTATTCTTGCCTTCCCTTTTTAAGCTGTGGGTCTAGTGAAACCACTTTGTACCAGTATCTTGAATGCTTTAATAATACTTTTTTTTTTTTTTTGACAGCTGTTGTCAGCAGACCTTCCCCATTTAATATGACCAATATTTTAGGAGGGTGTGAGATTTTCCAGTTAAGTGGAAGAGGGACAGGGAAGAGTTGATAGCTTGTGTGCTTTGCCAATCCCTCAGCGAAAATTGAGTGCCTTCTTACCACTGTCAGGCAATGCAGCCATATGGCTGCTCTAACTTATTTCCTCTAGTTAGCTGATAATCAGAAATATTAAAGGTATCTTGAAGCTATATTTTTAACAGGATTGCTACCCTGTCTACACCTTACTTCTTTGTTCTTTTTCAAATACGTGGTTCTTTGCATGTGGAGTATTTTTTTGTTTTTCAGAAATAGTGTGGTTATGGGGTGGGTTAGTTTGGGTTTTGGAAGAGGGAGTCCTTGTTACAGATGTGCTTTGCAAGGAACACACATCTTTGTCAACATCCATCTAAAAGTGGGAATAACAACAAGATTTTATTAGAGGTAACTCTTAGTGCTGTACTGAGTATTTGTGAATATACTTGTTATTGGTTTGTATATTTTTTTTCAGTATTTAAGTGTTATCCTGTCATAATAGCAAAAGTAATGTAGATAGTTGTTTTTGGAGTAGATGTACTCTTAGCTTGCTATGTCACAAGCTATAATTCTTAATAGGCAAACAATACTCAATAGAAAAATAACAAAAGAAGCATGAGTTTTAGTCCACCTTTTACTTTGAGAAAGGAAGATCATTCCTTTTACATATGTCTGGCTTGTTCTAAAAGATCTCCAAGGATAGAGATTCAACAGGCTCCCAACACCTTTAGCATTAGAAAAGATCTTCTAGTGTCTAACAAACACTACTAACATACTGCATGCGTATTAGAAAAATGTAGATTCTAGATGATGAAGTGAATGGTGGATCAATGCCAATATTTGGGCTAAAATACATAGTAAAAATTTAAATACTGTTTCAACCTTTTTTTTAACATTGTTTGTTAAAATGCCACTTTATAGGTAATTGTATATGCAGAAAAACACTGCCACTAACATTTTTCTTTATTAATATTTAGCAATATTTATGACTAAGTATGGTAAAGAAGAAAAATATTATTTTTATTATGTAGAGGTAAATTTATTATTTACATAGTGAAAAAGAATAGTATAATTGGACTACTATTCTAAATTAAAACTGTTATTTTCAAGGAATTATAATTTTATTTTATGCCAAACTTGAATCTGTAATGTGATCTGCTGTGTAGATAAAACAGAATGGTCAAAAGAACACAAAACCATAATTTTTCTTTTGCTTGCATGTATTAATTTCATGCATCAGTTAAGGGTTCCAATTTACTGTAGAGTTTGACTCAATTTTCTGGACTCCAGCGGCTTCTTTACTCCTAGATATAGATTGTTGAAAATGTGATCCTCTTTATTCAGAAAACAGTAAAAATGCAGGCTATTTTCTGAGAGATAATTTCTTCATCAAGAGATAATACTTTTTAGACTCCAGTTGAAAAGAGAAGTCCTGGAATTAAAAACTGTAACAGGCTATTGTTACTGCATAAAACTTTGATACTACCAAGTTAAATAATGTTTCTATTTCTGCATCATTCTGTTATTAATTATTTAAGCAACTTCCTAGAAATGATCAAGGAGAATGTGGAAGGAGAGTGAGTAATATAAAATGCCTATACTACAGTCATGGCACTGAAAGGCTATTATCTGTGTACAGTAATGGATTTATTTATATTACAATCGTGATCAAAGGCAAGGTGTTTGCTTAAATGTTTCTATAGTTTCCCTAATACTTTGTTAATAGGTCCTACTGTACTGTTGTACTAATCCTATTCTACTGTAGCAGAGTGCATTCCAAATTTCAGTTATTTTAAAAAGCATTTGACTATTATGAAGTAAGTGGTTTCATGAGGCTGTCTTTCATATTAAAAAATTTAACCAGATTTTCCATATGTATTTCTTGAATGGGGAGGCATGCTGGAGAGAGAAAACCTCCATAGCTTGAACAGTGCACTGTAATCACTGCTGCTGTTTGTTTCGATCTGGTTGGAGTTTATGGTAGACTAAGATGTCCTGTCCTTTAAGTAATGGGTGGCTGTAAATCCTAATAACCATCTGGTATTTGGAAGTAGGGAATATCATTATTAAAAAGGCAGTCTGTTAGGTAGTGAAATTACTCCTTGAGCGAGTTCCTTTGGATGTCAGTTGTAGAAGAAAACATATGGTATATAGAATGCTATTAAACTGTCAGCAGTTCTGAATATACATGGGAAACCATAGGAATCCTCTGCTCAGCGTCCTTTTCTTTCTTGCACTAAGGAAACAGTCTCTGTCACAAAATTTCAACAAACTGTACAATAGGATCAGGCAGCCTATATGTTTCTGTGGTGTGTGTTTTGAAATGTGACAGACCACTGTGAGGTGTTTCAAAAATATGATCGTTTCTTATGTTTTGTTGTTAGTCTTCCTCATCGTCTCTGCCTGTCATGCTAAACTTCACTCTCACTTTGTTTTCAGTGTGATTTGAGAAAAGCATGAGAGGACTCTCAACAAGTATCAGACATGCTTCATATTTCACACTCGGATGCACTTGAAAGCTAAGGCGTTGTTTGGTAATGAAGCTCATGTTGCAAGGCCAAGGGCTACTAGCCCTTTTTCCCAATAGACAGCTTTGTAACACAAGACTTTCTAATGAAAAGGTAATATACTGAAAGCAGGGTCTCTATTGGCCAGCAATTCTTCCAAGGCTCGTTTCATTAAGCATGTTAGCAGAAATGCTGGCAGCCTTCCATTCCTCTTAGGAAAGTTATAGCTGCATACTTATTGTCTGTCTGTAGCACGAAATCTTGGCCTTTTTGTTAATTGGGATGTAGTACTTGGGATGCTTAAAATGACCGCTTAGGATTAGGGAGAACGTAAAGGACAGCAAATAGAGGTTTGGATCTGTTTAGTGTGGTACTAATGTTCATATCAAATGTATTTCTTTTTTGAAAGATTTTGTCAAGTTTCTCTGAGCAGTTAAGCACAGACCATGGCATAAGTGTGAGCAGCCAAATCTGTCTGAAGTAATTTTCTATCTAAATGAGGATTGTTTCAGAATTTTTGCCCTGGTTAGTAGCAATGGGAATAGTAGCAATGTGGTTATAAATGGGGCTGGGGAAAGGGGGTTGGCACAGATTAGTGAAGGAAGGGTGTCATAATTTTCCCCTTCAAAATAGAAACAAACTGGTAACATTAATGAATGGTATGTCATCATCTTTTGTTTTTCAAGTGTTTTTATATAGCCATGTTTTTCCCACACTGTAAGAATGATGATCATAAAGCTGAAACTTACATAAATCAAGAGAAATGAATGGTTACATTAGGCTAAGTGAATTAAATCTTACCCCAATTTAAGGCAATTCCTTTATTAAAACAATTCTGGGATTTAATTATAAATTAAACTAGCTTTCTGCAAGTAATGAAGTACTAAAGAGTATCTAATCTCGTTATTTAACATTGTGTATATTTTTGCAGAACTCTGCTGTTTCCCATCTTTCCAAAGCTGTTCTTGTTTATTTTGGGGGAAGGGGAGTGTTCCAGGCATGTGTGTGCAGTCTATGAAAGGAATTCAGAGCTCTATGGAAGTCATGGTGCATTTTTAAATCCATCAAAAGCTGTGTAATAGTGGTGCAAGTTAATTTTTACTGAAGAGACTTTCACGTTCAGTATCTGTTCGTATAATCTCATTGAATGATCATCCTTTTGAAATTGAAACACAACTAGTATATCTCAGAGTCGCTGGCACTCGTATGTTGTTTGCTTTTCAATATCCAATAGGCACTCGCTGTTAGTGGAACTGCAGATAATACACATGATGCTCATTGTCCAGGAATCTGAGTGCATGTACATGAGAATCTCAGTTTGGGTCAAAGTTGTAGGGGCTTGCAGGGATTGGCAGGAGGTTAATAATCCTTATTTAGTTTTGGTTCTCATTCTAAGTGCTTCATTCCTTTTACATAAAGCTCCTCTGGAAGAGGTGCTCCAGCTGCTTATTGGTATTTGATTCCTATTCAGACTAGATCTATTTTGAAGTAAAATCCACAAAAATAAGTTATGCTATGGATATTGGTTTCTTAGTACCAAGTGTTTCACTTAGCTGATCAGTTTCTGGGGTGCTGTGCTATGTCCTTTATGAAACAAACAACACTTCGTTCTGTCCTTTTTTCTATATAGTGTCAGAAGTCATTTTCTCCATATGAGTAAATTGTAAATGAGGTTTGTCAAAATACACTAGCACGCAAGACCAATGCTGTTGTATCACAACAGCCAGAACAAAGAGCAGGTTCATTCTACCGCTGTGCGTGTACCACAGGTTTCTCTGCCTTTCAGATGTCCTTAACTGATCTTCCTAAGCTTTAACCGTGGCCACCTCTCTGGCAGCATCAATGTCCCGTTTGCATCGGCATTTACTGCAGAAGGGGATCTCGTCCAGTGCCCAGCAACTGCCACACTCCAGAGCTTTAAAGGAAGAGTTGTGGTGATTGTAGGAAATGCAGTGAAGAACACAGCTGCCGTAAGTATATTCCTGTAACGTATACATTTCTACTTAGAAATACATCAATGGCATGAATACAGACAGTAGTAAATAAATGCTAGAGTCAGCATAATTCAGATTAGTAACTTCGTGTATGATGACAGGATTTGGGGTGATTTTTTTCTTGTTCATTTCTGCTTCAGGGTTGAGACAGGTATGTTATAAAGTCCAAAGGAAATAAGATTTAATTCATATTCCTGCTAATAAAAAAGAAATCATTGATCAGTTTTGTAGAATCATTTAGCTCATGCAGTTGTGCTCAAGAAAGAGGAGAATGGTTCCTACTGGTAACTTTCATATGTCAGTGCCTTTAACTAGACAGGGGGAATATTCAGACTTGCCTATTTCTTTTTATAACTAAATATTTGGTGATGGTGTGAACCAGCAGAATAACAAGTGGAAGTATTTAGTTTGCCATTCTTTCAGGTGAAGGAAAGTTATCTTTTTCTTTCTCTTTTTTTTTTTTTTTTAAAGACATGCTCTTAAGTATGGTATACTTTTAGTTCTTAAATCTGTTTACTCAAAGGAGTAAACAGAACTGTAATGCTGGTGTCATGAGGAGTGCTGTGGACCATTAAAAGGTCTTAATGTGATGTTCAGCAGAGGCATTGACATGACACATGTTGGAGCTTTTTTATACATACAGGGAGTTGTAAGTAGCATGAGAAATCCCTTTCATTAACCTGACTTTCATAATTTAGAAAATTAACTTGCGGTATCTATCATGTCTTAAATAGTAACAGAGATGGCATAAAATAGACTGTACAGCATATCTCAAACAGTTTTGGTCAATCAGTATCTAGGTTTGTGCATGAGAACTGGGTTAAGTCCATGATAAATATTTCAACATTAGATCAATCAGCTCAAATAATCACAACAGCTCACTAAATCTGAATGCATAAATCCCCCCTTTCAAAGGAACAAACTCAAAATGCATAAAATGCTAATAGCCATGGAGATGATTTAAGTGATGCTTTACACTTTTGATAGTGGGTTATGCAGCTACTTTCAACAGTTACATTTTAAATCACTGAACATCCTAATTTGTCTCTGTCAGAGACTAACCTCCTGAGGAATAGGATCAGGAAAAAGAAAGTGCTTTGGTCTTCACTAATGAGTGTCTTTATGGGAGATATCCCACATACCACCGAGTCATTTTCTGGGAGTTGTTTTCCAGGACCAGTCAGAAATGTTTTATCTGAAACAAAGGAACACTATACGTATTCTGTCTAAAACAGAACGAAGAAACAACCTGAAACAAGTGTCTGAAGGAAAGAAAGGTCAGAGGCTTTACAGTATGGGTTGTGGGCTACACCATAGCTAAGAAGATATGGTTTTCTCCTGTAATGTAGTGACACTTCTTATGCAAACTCAGATATATTTTCTTAAATGTTTTATTAAATGAAAATTGAATGTTTTCTTTGCAGTGCAGCTAAAGCAAGCTTGCAGTGTGTTTAGTAAGTGTAAGTACTTCAGTCATATGAGAGTGTGCTGTCTTATCCTCTAAACCCAGACTTTCTACAACTGAGACAATGTTGACCCAGTTTAGCTGGAATTGTCAATATTATAGTGTTCCCTAAAAGAGAAATACCACTTTGCCTCTTGATTTGCTTTTAGAATTCTTGAAAGTGTAACTAAAGAGTGTAGAGTTTTAAATAGCAACAAAATACTGGATTGACCAGTTTGACAACAAATTAATTAAATACTGGAGCCTAAATACTGGTTGGGACTCACTACCTCTATCACACCCTTAAAGTACATACAAAACCAGGCTCAGTTTGACTGTGTTGATAAAACTTAGGACTCTTTTCTCTTGTGTATTTTTTTTTAAGGTCAGTTTTGGTTTTATACTGTCTGCCACTATTCAGGAACTTAACCAATCCAAGACTGTGTAGCTTGAGGCTTGACAAGAACAATAGCTATTACTTTTTAAAATTTACTAGGTAATCCAATCATAAGAAAAATTGCAAAAGTGAATGCGTGGAAACAAAAACAATTTTGTCCAAAGAAATGTTACAAGATGTTCATCATAAAATGTATTTTTTCTAAACAGAGGTATGTATTTCCAGCAAGAAAAGGAATGAGCTACAAATTGTACCCTCCACCACAGAGGAGAATTTTTCAGAAGTATTTAGTAACATATACTCCATTAAAAATATGGAGATTAACACTGATCGATGTTCGGTTTAAATTTATGCAGGACTGAGAAAGGTGGGGGTAAGTGTGAAAAAACACTGATTGTTTATGGGGCTAGTTGTAATTAGAAGATTGGATCGTTCAATTGCATTTCATATTAGTAGCCTACTTGACATCATTTAAATAAATTAAAAATAAAGAAAAAACCAAAGTTGAATGTCCTGGATAGACATATAGAAAAAGCCTTTTTCCTGTTTTCTCACTTCTGTGTTTTGTATTCGGTTTGGTGCCAGATGATAAAATATTTAAATTGCAAGAAAACGCTGTATAGAAGGGAAAACAGAAAACTTCACCACAAACCTGGTCTGGCAGGAGGCAAGGGAAGGCAGCAGTGCCGCAGACTTCAGCATAGCTCTGGCTCTAGTTGAACGCTTCCTTAGGACAGAATTAAAACAAAGTAATTCTGCTTATTAGTCTACTTAATTTACTTACCCAAAAAGTTAAATGAATAGATTGGCTGATGTACAAAAGCCATACTGAATGTGCCATTAGTAGTATAAATATATTGTAAAGAGGAGCTTCCACTGGACATAGTCTGGTGGTGCTTGGCACATGTTTCTCTGTGGAGTATTCCTTCCTTTAAGCTGGTTCTCACTTTGTGCCAGCCTTTATTCTCCTAGGGGATTCTAGGCACTTGTTAACAGAGCAGATACTTGTCTCTGAAAACAGCAGGAAATCTCTACATAAAAGGCATTACACTTGAGTTAAACCAACTGGATTCTGTTTTGATTTTTAACTTTTAAGTATGTTAAGTGGCAGCATCTCTTAAGTGAATTAAATTTCCCTTTCCCACAGCCATTGACAGGTAAGTACCTTGTAAATTCCAGTATGGGCAAAGGACCATTACAGCTGGGAGTATGATAGTTAGATAGGCAATGAGTGCTCGACTGTAGCTTCTTTTTTTGGTGCATGGCAAATAGCGTGTCTCCTGATTTTTGTCACTTTCAAAGTCTGAGATACAGCAAGTGCAAAGGCAGATCATAGTTCTGCATATGTATGACAGGGATTGGTTTGGGTCTTTTTTTTAAAGGGTGATGTTACTTCTTCACCTCCTCTCCTACATCAGCTTTGAGGTGCTAAGCCATTATCTGTTTCTGTTTCCAACTTTTTGTCTGTATTACTACAATGTTGACTGAAATTAGAATGGGAGAAATACTTTACCTGATATTAAATCATGCTCCAGCAACTCAATTTTGACAGTGACACACTTCTCCTTGTGTGATGTGGTTGTTCAATATATATATGTGTTTCCCCAGTGGTTTAATAGATGTGTTTCATTGTTAGTTAAATGCTATAACATACTAAAGTATACAGGACACCTTAATCTGTCAAATAATTAGCAACTTGTTTATTTCTTGCCTTGGAAAAAGACAGTTAGATAAGCTGTAAGTAAAAGCTTTAAAAACATCTAGTTTTATAACAGGGAAATAAATTCTAAATTGTAACTTCTGATTGTTAAATTGATTATTTTTGGTCTAGATAAGTTATGCTGCTATAAATATATTGTCTAGACAATTTCTACAAGTTACTGAAGCAAGTAGTCATTGCATCACAGTAACTAATAGATAAAATACATGAATTATCTCCAAAGCAAAGACAAGCAGTCCTGATTTTCCATGAGATCTTTCTGACCCTTTTCAAGGCAAGAGGGAGAAGGTCAAGTTCAAGATTCTTTTTGTATAACATATTCCTAGCATGAAAAAAATATTATTTTTCTATATAAAAGTAAGATTTTTCTCAGCCCACTATCAAAAATGCATTTCTTCTTATGTGGCAACTGAGACACATAGGTTCAGGCGTTCAGTTACCACTGAATTTGTGTGATTTTGTTGTCATCTTCCTCGGGCCTTTTAAAAAGGCCTTAGCAAAGAAGCAAGTCCTTGCATGCTGAAGGTGGGTTATTGTTATATACCTGTCTTAAAAACACAAATGGATACTCATGAAACTTCATAGGGTGATCTGAAGATTAGGAGTTGCATAGAATACTGAAGGGCAGGTGCATTCGTGCTTCTAAAGACAGATACATTTAGTTAGAGGGGCTTAATGAAAGTTGTGGGGTAAAAATACATAGGAACTAGGCAATGCACTTCTTGAGATGTTTCCACTATACATCTTTTAGATTCTACATTTCCATGCAAAATTTCCATGCAGAAAAGTGATTGAACAAGTGGAATGAAAACTGAAGATGTTTTCTCTTTGCAGGGGCGGAGGGGCTCCTTATGATTCCCAGAATGGCTCTTTTTCATGTTTGTTTTGTTAAGGCATCAACCTTCCCTTCTGCATTCAGACTCGGAGCCTACTGGAATCATCAGATGCCTCTGTTGCCTTTAAGGAGGAAGAGATTAAGCTTGTATTTTGAAGAGACTGAAAGTCTTAGTTAATCAGCAGCAATCCTGCTGGTTGTATCTCTACCCAAGACATGGTTACGTCTTCGTTATTGTATTCTGTAAAGTCTGTATTATTTTATTTTGTCCTTTTTATTAACGTAACACATGTGCATGTTTTCCTTCATCGACAGAAAGCAGCCCAGCTGCTGTTGCCAGTACGTTGCTCTTCACACCGCCCAAGAAAGATGCTTGGGCTGCCGGCCAGGAGTTGTGTTATGCTGTTGTCATTCTGCCCCTGTCAGTGGCTTTGGTGTGTTTGCACTGGGTGCCTCAGGTACAGCAGAGATGACCTAAATATTTCCCCTTTCAGCTAGGTATAAAAGAGGAAAAGGGGAAAATGAAAGATGGAGGCTCAGGAGCAGAATTTGAGTGTTACTTTTCCTCTTATGAAGTAGGTGCCAAGGAAGGCAGACTTTCTAAAACTCCAAATAGGTTGTCTTCTTTAGTCTTTACTGAGACTGACTGTTACAGTTATTGAAAATTTTAGTTGGTAGTTTGATGTAGATATTGTTTGGCCTATCTGTGTGCCTTATTACACAGAAGTTTGGATATTTCTGAGATAAGGAATTGTGAAGTCCTCAGCTTTGTCTATCAAAAATATGTCTTGATTTCTGAAACATGCTGATAAGCAGGATCTCAGCTCTTCTCAATTATCTGGGAGATCTGTAAGGACAGGAAAGATGGGAGATGGTGAATCTGAACCCTGGAGGGGTGCTGTCTGGCTCCGGAGTTTCATTCAGGTGTGGCAGTCTTGGCTGTAGTTATACTGTCTTTGTGGGCTGCACCTCTGAAAGAACATCTTTGTCCTTGCATGAGCTGTCGTGTATTAGGTTGTATCCGTATCACTCAGGGCTACTGCATTTTAACGTACAATTGTCACTTTCTGAGGTGGTTTTTCAGCTCTAAGACAGTGGTTTTTATTTCTTGGTATTCCAGTTCAGAGAATCTGAAATAGAGATAGTGGTGG
This sequence comes from Limnodromus scolopaceus, assembly GCA_028565335.1. Lineage (NCBI taxonomy): Eukaryota > Metazoa > Chordata > Aves > Charadriiformes > Scolopacidae > Limnodromus > Limnodromus scolopaceus. The sequence continues at coordinate 25,694,996 of JAOXNO010000033.1, forward strand.
ACTAATAAATGTGCGTTATAGGCCCAGGAGATTTGTGTAAGGATATTGCCAGCTAGGATGGTATTGGTGAATTTGGCAGTTCCAGTATCCATAGGACTTGTCTGGGGCACTATTGTTTTGCTTTTCTCTAAACTGTATCCGAATCAGCTTTTGAAGAGGCCTGGCAGACTGCTTCAGGAGGGAATGTGTCCACTGTGACTTTTGTCCTGGAGTTTAAGAAAAAACGGGACAAAACTGGCAGCTTGGGTTGTGTTAGTATAAAGTATTCCAAATCACAAAGAAAGGTTTTTCAGTATCAAGTATTCTTCGAACTTTTTTCAACATCTAAGGCAATCTTTAGACTTGGAGGGAGGTGGAATCTTTCAGGAAGACATATGCTTTCTTTTTTATATTCAAGCCAACTGTTACAGATCTTTTTAAAAATACATATTTCTGTTCAATAGCAGCTTTTTTTTTTCTGTTGAATCAAAAACAGAATAGGTTTGCTTTCTGGATTTTAATTTTGCAATCCATTCAACTATATTGGGTGCACTGAATATATTTCGGTCAGTATAAATTAGCTGGGTTACAACAGCTAAATCTCTACAATTGAGTTTTCATTTTGAAGTGCTCGCTCTCAGCTGGGTGGTTTATATATATGTATAATTTCTAAATGGAAAATCAAAAATGCAGGTGTTTAAAAGTTATTACTTGGAGAAATTTGGGTGTTTACTCTTACGTTTATTCTCAGTAAAATTTACTCTGAAACCAGCTATTAAATACCTGTCTGTGTAGACTTATTTAAAATCTTTGCAGGTAAGTTCTTTAAGTTACTGCTGTATTTTTGTACTGATGGAATGGAAAGTGCTCCTTTTTGGCCAGGTCTGCATGTTAAGAATTTTTCCTTGATCTTGTTAGAGCAGTAAGCTCTGTGCTTTTTTCCCCCCCTTTCTTTAGGTTGGCTGTGATTTGGGTTTTTTTGTTACATAGTATGTGTTTGCAGAAAGTTGTGCTTTTTGTATTTTACACTTCACTTTATGCTGAAATTGTAACCATTAACTAGGCACTGGTTTTTGTTTTTTTTTGTTTTTTTTTAATATGGGAGGCTTTAGGTGCTTATCTTTCCCATGGTGTTGAAGTGCCATTTCATTTATCTGGAACCCTTTGATATAAGGAGTAGCTGACTAAAAATAATCTTGTGTGCTGGGTCTGCTTTGTGGCATATGGAAAGTGCTGGACTGATCACCAGACTATGGTGTGCTTTCAGAGCGGTCAACTCTTGACTGAAATCATACAGCAAAACAGACTGCAGTCCCCGAGAGCTTTGTGTAGCATGTGTTTACAAATGAAAAACTAACAATAATCTTGTGGCAATGGATAAGTACTACAAAATTTAGTTCATGTTTCTCCTCCTGCTTCTAAACTATATCTTTTTCTTCTAACTCTTTCAGAGTGTGGTATTAACATTTAGTCCCTGGTAACATTTGTCAAAGCAGCCTTTTTTTGGAGTTCTGGTACAGCGTGTTACTCCTCCTTCCCTCCCAACTTGCCCTTTAATTACAACCTGTCACAAGAATGTCTGTGAAAGTGAATAATGTGTACATAGCAACCCTGATGGCTAGCCCGAAGGGTGCTGGGAACGGTACTGCTCAAGCTGGTGTGTTATGAGACTCTTTGCTGCAGACAGTCTATAAACATGTGACGTGCCTGGTATAATACATTCAGCACACTTGAAAGCTGTGATTTTGCTCCTTGGAACGGGGTAGTAGAAACATTTTGATAAATGCTCTAATGTGCAGTTTATCAAGGTGCTTGATGGTCCTTAAAGGAGCAGTCCTGTTATGCTGTTTGTATTGAGAGCAACACCAATACCGGGTAAAATGTTTATTATTTGCTCAGATTTGATAGGAATTTGCTGTGATCTTGCCTGTCTTTGAAAGCCAGCATGTATCTGCATGAAAGAGTCTTAGCTGACTGCTTTCAAATGCAAATTAGAGTTCTCTGGCTCAGTTATACTCGCCAGGATCGGTGTTTTGTGTGATGCATTACTTAATAGAGGAACAGTGTTTCCAAAGTCTTCACCAAAGCCATCACACAGTAGTAATTAAACAAGTTGCTCACCTATTCATCCTTTCATATATAATATTTGCTGTGAAAGTAGCAAGATAAATTTACATGATAGATGCAGCCAGTAAAAATGCAGTAACTGAACTTTCTTGGGAAGTACGTTTTGAGGAAAAGCCACCTGATGCAGAAAGGAAAAAGCTTAAAGACTTGCAGCATCCCTTTAATCCTCTGCCTCAGATAAGCGTGACTCTATTTCCCCCAAGCAGTGCTGTTGTCAAAATGAAAACAGAAGCATTACAGAGAACAGTGATCCATTGGTGGTATGGGGAAACAGATATATCTCAGAAGTATTTGATAAATGTGAGAAAGTTTAATCACCGTATAAGTAACAGAGGTCCATTTCTATTTAAAATCAACCTGTATAATGGAAATTTAATTGTATACTACTTACTTGTTTCGATAAATCTCCCTTTAAAATGTAGGTGGTTTCCAGGTTACTAAGGATGATGTAACCGATTTGCTTATCTCCTTACCATGCTATTTTCTTTCTTAAGAGCACCTCTGTAAATTTGGTTATTTAGGGGACTACAAATCATGTATTCAGGTGCCTGTTATTAAACTTCTAGTTGACACTTTGTGACGGTATTTATAAAGGAAATAGAGCCCATGTGCAAAGTCCAAGGTGGCAGTTTCTGCTGTAGAAAGTTTGTGGCATGAATTCAGAAGCGCACGTTGAGCTTTTTTGACACATGAAATTTTGCTCTTTTTGGATTGCTGATTCTTTTTCAACTTTTTAGGAGACATTAATTTTTTTATCTTTCTTAATTTCTTGGATTTAAGTTATTGATATTTGAACATAAATGAAGGTCACCCTGGGGAGGGATTCTATGTAGCTATTTCAAATGGTCCTTCCTCTCGTGCCCCTCCATCAGTGTACATGCCAGAAATAACACTTTTCGCATGTTTTGAAAATCCTAGCTTCATACAGTATATTTTGGCAGGGAAAGATACCAGGTGGTGTTGGAACATTTCAGAAACATGGTGAACAAGTTCCCATTCTTGTGTGTGACAGATGAAATCCTCTGCCTGGGAGTGGAAGGCACAAACATGTACTGAGGAACTGAACTGTAAAAAGTCAAAGCATTAATTAGGAAGACTGCAATGCTAGTAAGATGACTACTTTTAAATCTACTTTTTACGGAAAGTTACTGTTTCTACTTTCAGTGACACGATATGGGAAGGCAGAAGGTAGAACTAGGAATGTCTTTAATTGGATCAAATCCTATTACCCTATTGAGTTAAACCTTGGGTCTTTTCTTCTTTGCAGCGTGGAGACAGGTGTGTATGCAAAGCTCTTGGAGGCTGATGTTTGGAGTTTGATGGCAGCTCTCAGCTTATGGCAATGTATATGCCTCTGGGCCCCTGACTTGCAGCTAATTCCCACAGTAGTGAGGTACCAATAGTTGTACATTCCCTGCTCACTGGATTTTTCCCTGGCTGAATGTTCAGACGCAATATTTTGAGCTGTATTTGCAGCCTTTCTCACTGAAGCTATGTAGACAACTGCAGACAGTTCTGTGATAACTTAAAAAAAAGGGCAGTTCAATTTGTGGTATATCATCTTGTCGTGCTCTTGTGCTTTCTGCCTGTCATTTGCTAACAGCCACAGTGCTTGCTTTGCAGAGGCCCTGCAGGAAGCAAGAGATTCCTCACCATAAGGTTAGAAAGTAACCTCCTGTCATATGCAGTGAAAAAAATTTATTTCCAGCGATACCTTGGTTACTAAAGCAGTTCTAAAATACAGTAGGACACAGACCTTTAATGCTCAAGCCCTAAATACAAAGCACTTGTTTGCGTATTGTGTTTTCAGATTACACGGAATGGTAGTTGTATTATGGCTAGGGCATCCAAAAACTTGGAGCAGAGTTTACAGTTTATTATCGTAAGTGTAGAATTATTGGTAGACAGAGAGGAACCTCTGCTGACACGTGGGATGTTGTACTCAAATAACATACCGCTTCCTGGCAGTCTGAACGCTTGCTGCCATTTTTCATTTCTGCCAGCGATGAGCAGCATTGGTGTCCAAGACAGAGCACTATCCATTAGTCACAGGTGGAGAGTGCTGTGAGGTGACAGATATGTACACATGAAGTAGAGATGTCTGGTGGGAGTATTTCCCTAGGAATACATACTATTTTTGTAGCTCGTGGTATGCACAGCTGAGCGCTATTTTTGAGAAAGAGAAATATCTTTGTCTCTGGCTTACTATACACCACATCTTTATGGACTGTGATTATAGCAAGAGGTAGTTGGACTCTCCTAGTGATATCTCTGTGCATACTACACCACTTCTGCACAGCGAGCCTCTCTAAAAGCATGGCATTTACTTTTTGTCATGAAAACTGGCATCCACATACGGTCTAACTTTACTATTAGCTGTTTTGATTGTTTGATTGTGGGGGATTTTTTCATTTGATCCTTTGAATCCTGCACTGACTGACCCAAACTAATGGAGGAAGAGATGATTGAACTTACTTTTGGTCTTTTTTAGGCAAGTACCTGAAACAAACATGACGCCCAATATGTCCTGACTGATCCACTCTGACGTCTTATTCTGTGTCAACCAATCCTCAGTGGTTACAGATCATGTACTAGTGGCTCACTCCCTGGTTGAGTCCATCCTGAAACAGGGAAAGGAATGCAGTAGCTGTGTTTGACACATAAGTGGACAGAAATTAATTCCTTGCACGTATGAAATACCTTCAGTGTGAATTAAAATTCTGGCTATGGAAGGAGTTTAAAACTTTGCTACTTTGCTACTTGGAACTCTTTCCTGTTAAAGAGATTGTTTCAGGACTTGTACTTGATCAGGCAATCATCTAGTACATCTTGTTCTGCCTTAGTATCTGTTACACTACCAGGGGTAATTAGAAGGAATGTAAATGTAGAAAGAAATTCCATGTACTAAGTTTGGATGGGACGCCTACTGCTGTTCTTGGGTTGTTCGTGCATAGTTAATTACTTGGACATCATGCTTACATGGGGTTCTGCGATAGTATTGCAAATAATTTTAAAGGGTCAAAAAGGTAACTACAAATGTTTTACATAGCCCATTTGGAAGCACTCAGTGATTTTACAAACAATAATAATTTGCCATTCAAGTATAAAGCAACAATCTAAAGGACTGGGATGGCAGGGCGGTCTTTCTCACAGCTATTGGAAATAATATTAAACTATTGTAATTTTTCTCGGAGTAATCCATTTTGGTGGCTTGCTTTTTAATGTATTGCAATCAGTATATGAAAGGCAAGTTTGACATGTGATACACAAAACATTGTTCTTTTGGGGATTTTGATATTTTGTTACATCATTTTTGTTATTTTGAATTTTTTAAATTAAATAATCGTTATTATTACTCTTTTGATACACAAAATATTGTTTCTTCATCAGTGTAGCAACTTTTCATGAGGTTGCTACACAGAAACTGACAACTCCTGTGTTTGGTTTATGGAATTAATTGGGGAGAGAGGCTTTAAAAGGACATGGGTGTGCGCTTGCACTGTGTAACCTGCCTATGGTCAGACTGGGAGGCAGGGGAGAGTACAGCTGCTAGACCCCCAAATTCATATCTGACATCTGTGAAGTCAAGTCATGTTGGACAAGTTTGACAGGTAAGTAAATGACTACACTGTCAAACTGATGCTTGTACGCTTGGGAGCCTACAGAAAACAGCTGGGAGTTAGATTAATGCTGAGAAAAATATGTGTTATTTCATGCTTTGAGAGGGGTTCCAGTAATTACTCTGAGATGAAATAATCCTGTTAGAATGAGGTAAAATCCTGCCTAGGCAGACATAAATAAAGCTCAGGGTTATCAGTGTGACACTTCCATGACCACCAAATTCATCCCAGCTGTTTCAACAGACAGGCCTGGGTTCCTGTGTTGGACTAGCTGGTGCAAAGACAGAACTTCTGGGGTCTGATAATTTATTTTTTTTTCTTTTGTTGCCTGACTTAACGCAAAGTTATTTCAATTTAAGGACTATAATGCGGAGTGAGCTAATGATATATCTGTTTCAGTTTGCAGCTCATCTTGTGAAAAACAAGTACCCAAGGGTCTGCATCCTAGATGGAGGAATCAACAAGATCAAGCCAACTGGTCTCCTCACTGTTCCTTCTCCACAAATTTAAGTGACTGTTAACATTCAGGACAATCTGTCTGAATAGGGAAGTCTTACCATACATCATGGATATCCCAAAACCAAAGGGCATTATGGCATCCTCACTATCTTCACCAGCTATCCTGAAGATCAGTGTCTTATCCTGCAGATCTAGAGCACAGGAGCTTTGTGTTTATTCTTTGATATAAAGCTTTGGTTGGAACAGCTGAAAACTGTGAAGCTTCAAGCTTTCCAAGAAACCTCTTTCAGCGTTGATGCAGTGCACAAGTGGTCGAACAAGTCTGAACACAATAAGAGTAACTCATCTGGCATTTGGTATCTTATAAATATTTCTGCAGAACAAAATAAACTGGCACTTGGTGGCTCTAAGCTGCACTTAGATTTTTGAAAAGTATTTTACTGTGAATATTGAAAGTAACAAGCTGAAACTGTATCCTCTGTGTATCCTGTGAAAAAGTATGTTCTCTAATATTTTAAGGAGTAATTGCTGTGTCTTGTGACGTACTTTCTTTTTGAGAAAGCTGCTTTTTTTTTTTTTTTTTTTTTTTCATCTGGATTGGAAATAAAGATGTGTCCCAGATTGGAAGTCACTGTAAGAGCTGCTGCTGAGTCAGTCCAAACTGTATCAAATCGTGCAGAAGCAGAGAAAACCTACTCCTTTGTGGAAAATCTAACATTCTATTTCGGTAAACACAGCAAGTACAACAATTTCTGAAACAACTACATTTACCAGAAACATAGGCTTTTGACAATACTCTTTCTTATGACTATAGAACAGTTATTCCACAAATAATGCTTTTCCATTTTAGAAGCTTATGCCTTAAAAGAATCAATGCCATTTTAATTTTCGTATGAAAACGTTCTAGAGTAACCACTGTTGTGTGTTAATTGGAGGTGCAAAGTTCTCTTTGGTTCTCTTCTCCACTCTTTCAGCTAGTACTGTCAAATTTTTTTTTAAGTCCTATTTCTTAAACATGAACTTTAAAACTGACAGATTGAGACAGCAAACCTGTTTCTAAACTGAATTGGATGCAAGTGCTGTAGATGAGTGAAAGCAGGCTTCCACAAAGGGCATAAGGTGACTGGGCACTAGAGATGTGGAAATTACTTCGCAATAAGAAATGAAAAGTATTGAAAGCACCAACAGAAAAAAAGAAACTGGCATCTCTCCCTTGCTGAGAAGCTAAAAATAAATTTGTTTCAGATACTGCCTTTCAGGAGATGTGGAAAAAAAACAAACCACCCTAATTTCTTCCCCTCAAAAGTTCAGGTTAGCTTTGCTTGCATTTCAGGTCTGTTATTCCAGAAACAATGAGCGGGGGAAGGAAAGCTAGGAAAAGAATCTGTCTTCAAGAATGCTACTTGAAAATAGTACCTTTAATCCAGGAAAACCAGTTGTGTTGATAAACTTTCAGATTTCTCTTTCTACATTTTTACAGTTTAGAAAACACTGGTATGACATGAGGCTTAATAATCACTGAATTGCAGGGATTAAAATGTATTTTGTAAAATGAACAAAATAACACCAAAGAACTGTTCACCTGGTTACAGTCGCATAGTAGCTCGCATTGTGAATTTGACCCCATGTTCCTTATTAGAGAGTTGTCTGGGACATGGCAATTTACACGATACAAGCTCACTGTTAGGGTAATGAAGATTTGCTCTGGATATGATTATCATACACCTTAGTTGAGGGTTTTATATCGAGAATAGTTTCTAGTTTGGTAAACCGAAAGTTGCAGCAGCTAACTTTATTTCATTTTTCTTCTGTTACAAGAGATTTCAAAAACTGAGACAGTTGTGAGAGGAGAGAGGGGGTCAGCGAGAAGGCTCTGAACAGTCTCTATAAATCACAGGCAAAATGATCACTTTTTTGTGGTAGTTGGTTTTGGTTTGGGGTTTTTTTAGTGGTGGTGATGGGTTTTGGTTTTTGTTGTTTTGGGTGGTTTTTTTGAACTGCATCCATGGAAAATGAGACCTTGCAGAAGGTGTTGAAAGAGGAAAGCTTTGTTCTTGCCTGTGAGATGGCCAGAAGTTTTTACCCTGAGTCTTCAGAAGCCAGTCTGTGCCACTGTGTGCTGTCTCCAGGGAGGTTTAGTCTTCCCACAGCTGTGGTTTTGAGAACCCTATTGGAAAAGTCTGATGGGTGAGAAGAATATGGGGGAAGAAAGGCACTTTTTAACTCCCTTTATTTCAGCTGTGATTTGTCTAAAAACAACCTGTAGAATTGCAACATGCTGATATATATATATATATTTATATAGGTTTTCTTTGGTCTAAGGTCAGCATAATATACTGAAGCTTTCAAGAAGTTTTTGACTTTAAAAATTCAAGATGCCTGGCAGTGTGACTGATTAAGGGATAAGAAATGAAAAGTAGGGACAGGTCATCAGGTTCCTCTGTTAACAGAGGGTTTCTACAACAATCTCTGGTGATGCTCATGGTGTTCATCTGACTTTAAAAATGACCTGGAAAAAGACAGGAGCAGTGAGTTTAAAAACAAGCTTCCTGATACTACAATTGTCCATCGTGATCAAAATTTTGTGGGGCTGCATGGAGAATGAGAAAAACCTTGTGCTACTCAGTGTCAGAGAGATTCACTATGAAAGGTTGCACGTGAGACAACAGTTTTAACTATATTCAACAGTGAATTTGTTGACAGATAAGATGACATTGCAAATGCCTAACAGCAGCCAGAAATCCACAAGGGATAGCAGTGATCGTAAGGAAAGAAATGAACAAAACAAGTTATGCCATCGGAGAGTTAACCCACGTGGTACATTTTGAACGCTGCACAGATCCTTTATAATGAAAAAAAAGTATATATATACACAGGACTAGAATGGATACAAAACAGAGTCAGAATAAGATGATTTTAGTTATGTTGGTTGAAACTCTTCAGTTGGAAAAAAGAGGCAAACAAAATAGAACATTCCACCTTTTGCTGAGAGCGCATTCTTAAAATGTGGAATTGGTCACCAGAAGAGGCCAATGGCTTACAAAAATACTCCTAAAGAAGGATTAGACAGGTTTGTGGAATAGCTCTGTCTCTGACTGACTGTTAACCACAGTGGTTGAGAAGCAGTATTCAACTCGGATCTGTAGTTCTGTAGCAGCTGGGAAAATGCACCGGAGAAAGGCCACCCTGTGTCTTGCACTCCCTCTTCAAGCATTTGCCCTTCATAAATGGATACTGGGGTATACATAACACAGCAGCCCAGGTGGTGTTATATGTTTAATCCTAGCTTGATATTTCCTTCTCCTTTATACAGGTACTTAGAAAAGGACTGTAAGCACAAAGAACAGAATGCCTTTGAGAAAGCAGGATTTAATGTGTACCCAGCCACTTTTTCCTGTAATAGGAAGTATTCTGTATCTCTTACAGATATTTTTATTAACAGAGAAGTCAAGTTATCTTTTGAGTGAAAAATACCTAATATTTAGCAGGTGCATCAAATCCTTTTTGACTAATACAACTGGTTTTGGTATTATAGCTTAAATCTATATATGCTGAACATAATTGTATCTAGTTTTTGCAGTGTTTGCCCAGTTTTAAGAGCATCAAAATGTGTTTGCTCTGTTACTCCACCAATTTTGGCTCTGCCATGGTTGAGCAAGCAGTTACCTGATTTCATAGAGCTCTTGAAAGATTTCTGGAGGCCAGATTTTCTGAACGTGTATGTTTCTAGCACCATGGTTTGTCCAGCTGTACCATGGTCATTCTCTGTTTTAGATGCCACTGGATACCATAAAGATCTAGTAAGAGAAAAATTTCTTCACCTTCCATGCTGATGTCTTCTACTGCTAGCTGAAAAATGACCCAGCTAAATATTTCCCCGCTGTTTGGCCTGGAAAATGCAGCCTCTCCCAGTCTGTTTTTTCCTACAGTTTTAAAAACATCCTGAATCTGCCCCAGCCACCTGTGCCTATAGCTTCCTGCTAGGACAGCCACATTCCCCATGGGATACCCAGGTGGGCATCAAAGGGGAACAGAGCAAAAGTGTTAAACCCTCTTTTGGCAGGTCTCACACCTATTGATCGTTGCAGACTATGAAACTTTGCTGTTAAACTAGTGTCCTTCTTTAGTTCTTTGAGATTTTTATTACACTTTGCATATAAGCTTCTTGGTTGTTTTGGGGTTAGCTTTTTTTTTTTACAGGTAGGTATTTGTGCTATTTGGTCCACTTTTTTGAGCAAAGACTAAGACTATTTGTCCTTATTCTAGGAACTCATCTTGTCTCCCTTTGTCATCCTGGTCATCTGCGACCGTAATACCTTCCCGGTTCAGGATGGAAACAACAAGCCTTATGTAGCAGAAAGGAGGGAAGTTGTGGTGTTTACTTCACTATAGTTGTCATTAATCTGGTTCACTTCAGGTACTTCTGGTTTGTTACTCTTTTAATTACAATGAGTTTTCACTTTAGATTTATGTTCTCTGCACTGGTAGTCCAGGGTATTTGGCAGACAGTCTTTTCTGATATTTCTGAAGTAGAAACAGTAACCATAGCAGCTCAGCAGAGACAGGTATGTATTCTTTTACTTAGGTGGTTTATTTTTCTGATCTTCTGAATAATCTGTAGAAGTGTGAAGGGCTAAATCATTTGTCAGGGTGGGTTAGGGGTTAAATTTCAATACCATTCTTTCTTTGTTTCTTTTTCCACGCTTTAATCAATTACTAACTGACAAGACCCCTACTCCTCAATTTCTTGCCATCCTTCCTATGCCTTTGTGTGACATAATCCGTGTAGGCATAATACAGTGGTGCAGTGTTATTTCTGTGACCTTCTGGATATCAGTGTCTAGACTTCCCTTGCTATTGTAACCAGCTCAGGAAGGATGCTTATTGGATTATCTCTTAGCTGGACTTCAGAGCTGGGTTGCAGACAACTCAACAAAAAAACCCCAAATAACACGAGCTCTTCAGCACCTGCATCACTCATGTTATTATTCAGAGAGGTACTGGGAGAGCCTGTTAGTTTTGTGGCCTGAGACATGCTTACTGTTCCTACTTTGAGGGTGTGAATGTTGTCCAGAATATCCCTTCTAGAGATTTAATTTACATTTGAGGTTTTTGTAGCTTTTCAAGCTTCTTCAGTTAATATAAAAACTAGCTATATCTTTATTTAGCTTTCATAGTGTTCAGATTAGAGTTAGTTACTAGGAGGTCTGGGAATTGTGTGGGAATGAGTGTGGCCTTTTAATCTCCCATTTCCACTTATCTTTTCTTTGCTGATGAGTCAGACTGGCCTCTCCCATTGTTTTGTTAGAAACTTAACTACTGCCATCAGTCTTATCTTGCTATTTTTAATTCCTTCTCTAAGAATTCCTTCCTTCTTTAATCCTTGCAAGCCCAACTTGCAAAGATTGACTGAAAGAATTATTATTCCTCCCAAAAGAATGTTTATTTCTAGGGCAAGTAGTGAAACTTGATCTGTATTGGCTGAGCTAGCATGAGATTTGTATATTTGACTAGGAAAACTACAGATTTTTCTTTCTTTGAACCCCAAGCTGTAATGCCAGTATTGTCATTCATTTAGAATTCCAGCCTCTGTAGAGAGCTGATGCCAGAAACTGCGTTCTGTTTTGGAAATAGTGTTTTGTTTGCCTTGCATGTAACCATGAAGTTTGAAGTTTGCTGCTGGTGGTGCCTTTTAAATAGTAACACCAAAATACCTCTAGGACAACAGTTTGTGTTCTATGACCACAGAGTTTGTATTCCATTCATTTAGGATGAAAAATTCATCTTGTGCTACCATAAGCACATGGTTGAACATAGTTCAATATTGAAGTGTGGCTGTCTTACTACCTCAGCATTTCATAAACCAGTATTAAGCAGAATTTAAAGAACCTGGCCCAGAAAATAGCATCAGTAGAGTATTATTACCTCTGAATCAATTTGTAAGTATTTCTTGTAAAGCTTTTTCCTGAAATGTGTTTAACCATAATATAATCCATATTCAGAGTAACCTCTGGTAGTGGTCTTGCACATAAAGGTAGAGAGACTCCAGTGCATGTATTCTTGCAATCCATATATTTTACTTCCCAGGTAATAAGTTCTTATGTGCTTAGGGAGCTATATTCTATAATGCATAGACACCAGGTTTCCAGACACAGGAACCTGTATGAAAGAATAGAGAGTAGAGCAACTCAGATATCAGTGTGGTAATCATTATATTCAGTGGGAACAATCCAGAAGAAACTCATAGATCACTCTCTTAATCAGTATTTCCTAACTGAAACTGTATTGAATTTGTCTCTTTGTCTATCTAGGGTTATCTGGCATTACATCATTTTAGAGAGTCAAAGCATCTGGTGGTATCAGCTCTTGCCAGCTGAGCTGGCCAAAGGAGTAAAAGTCCTGTGAGTACAGAACAGGTACATGGAATAGTTGCGGGTTTTTAAGAAATACGGTGATTATGGCAGTAGCTTGAGTTATTGGGCTATTATTTCTTGCCTTGCTACAAACTTTTGATAAGTCTTGCATAACCTTGGTCACCAAGCCCCCCTCATTAAAATGAGGCTAATAACTCTTCTTAATTTTACTCAGTGTAGGAAAAAGAAATATAGTGAGTACTGTGACAACTTAAAATGTGTGTGTATGAGGACAGTGCAGACACTATGTACTTCTTTCCTAGGAACAATCTGTTTCCTTGGGAAGCCAAAGATAAGTGACGAGTTTTCCATCACTAATTTTTTAAAAAATCCTTTCACTAGTAAGTGCTATTAATGAATGAGTTTCAGCATTCCTACAAACAATTCATAGCATTTATCAAGAATATAGTATTAGTAATGAAGAAGCCCTCCTACTACAAAGCTTGTTATAAATTGTGGTTAGCTACATCCAGCAATCACGTTAATAGTACACAATAAACACTTTTGTGCAGTTAGGCCATAATAAAATTTGATGTATTTTTAATGACTACAATACTTAGATATTTTTTTAACATTGATCAAGATTGGCACCTTCTGTATCAACCAAATACCAGGCTTTACAACCCTAGAATACCAGCAATAAAATCCTAGTCTCTCGCATAAAGCAAAGGTCAGAGCATAAGAAAGTTTTTTTTCTTTTTATTTTCATTTCTTTTTTCTCTTCTATCAAATCAACTGACTTTGAGTTGATGCATGGAAGTTATACGTAGACGAGGAGAAACAGATCAGTGTGCATAGTGCTTTTGGGTCCTGCTATGGCTTGTTAAAGGCATATCAACTCTGCCTGCCTCAGCAGTAGTAAAACGTTGGATTTTTTCACTAACAGTTTTCTCACAGCTTCTCAACAGGGAAATACAGGCACTGAGGCCCGAATGAAGGGATAGCAGCAGGGGGTCTAACGTCACTGACATGTTTATATGCTACACTAAAATACCACAAGCTAGGAAGTGTCAAGCTTTTTGGATGGATCTCTCTTCCATCCACCTTTTCTCCACTTCAGATCTCTATTAAAAAGACTTGATAAGGAACAAATCATTTGTGTTAATAGAGATAAATCTAGACCAGAATTTTGGAATTAAATGTCATGGAGTCGATTGTGATATTTAGCCTTTGCTAGTAGTCATCATTTTAGATAAATTAGGATATGATACCCTGCTATTACTCAGTTTTCCATAGTTTCTGACTGTCGTTGCTCTTACACAAATTGAATACATTCATCCTCTGGGTATTCCTGACATGTTCTAACAGCTGTTGAAAGACAGGATTTTAGCCTTAATCTTTTCTTGCTTGGCACTCTCACAGTTAGCTGACTCAAAACAAGTCAGAGCTGTACTTTTTTTTCTGTCACATCCATAGAGAGAACTTTATCTTCTTTGGGAGATTAGTGCATAGTTCTGGCACCAGTGAGCACAAGAGTAAAACAGTCTATCTTATGCTGTGTAATTATAATTGTTAATTTTAAAGTATTGTACAAACCAGGAGTTTCAGAAACATACTTTTAGCAAGCACACAACCTTCAGCTTCCACAAAAGGGTTGACTTTCTTGCCATTGTGTCAATTTATTTGATTTGCCTTGGTTCAGTTCCTACCCTAAATGCAATTTTTCTCAAACCTTTCAAAATTTGAATGAGCTGATATTGCTGATTTTAAAGTCATTGTTTCAAGTAAAGCTGTTTCTTCAAGCAATGTTGTTTCTCCAGCCTCAGAGAAATGGGTGACATGGGATGTAGGATGATGTCATCAAGAGAGGAACTTGGTGGCTCTTTTGAGTATTACACGTCTTCAGCGTAGAACCAGTTCAGAACGCTCGGATGGCAGCTCTTCAGCAACTGGGACACTCCTACCCCAGGTCTGGAAAGATGCCCCATTTACAATATGGACCTGGAAGAATAAACATGGAGAGTTTAGTTTAGTGCATTAACTATATGCTCGCTCTCTCTCTCTCTGTATATATATAAATATATTTATAACTAGAACAACATAGTTAGCCAACAGCTTTCTTTAAACTGACAAGGCTCTTAAAAACTTCCAGTTTTTTTTGCAGGATCCTCTGAACCTAGCTAGAATAGCTCAAAGGAATTGGAATAAAGAAGATTTCTCCTTTGCAATGTTTGTATAGACATGTAGTGCATGCACACACACATGAATCTCAGTGCTTTATTAAAAAAAGTAAGTCCTCTTGCCGTTCATGCAGAGAGAAACTTTACAATTACTCTTGAAGGAGAAAACAGCAAAACGGGCAGGAGAAAATAGCAAAATCTGAGCTCAGTTGTTCTGAATATTCTCACTCCTTTTGAAATGCTTTGTGCCTCATGGTACTGTATATGCAAATGTATATTTGCCCTATGTTTCTTCTTAATGTCCTGTATGTAAATCAGTATTTGCCCAGGCTTCTGTGCTCTCTTTCATCCTCCCCGATAGTGCTTTCACTGTGTACTTTACAGGCTCTCCCTCCAGGATTTCATTCAACTTTTCACAGGGCCTTACCTTTTGCTCACCTTCCCTATCGGAAACATGTGATGGGTTTTCTTTCTCAGAAGAGTTTTTTAACACACTCATTGTGTCTCCTGGTCCTGGAAACTGCTTGTTCCTTATTAGCAGATGCCTGAAGCCACTGACGTTAGGATCCTGGGCTTGTAATGAAATGAGATTGCTGCTGTGCAAAGGGGGAGGGAGGGAAGAGTGGAAAATTCCTCTCAGTGCCTCCCTTGGAAAGGCAGCCCTCTCATAAAAGAATCACCGAGAGAGGTCTTCATGATGATGGATGAGAACCAGTGGAGGTGGCAGGAGACAGTTGAAGGCAGCAGGGAGTTATTCTCTAATTACTTTTTCCTGGCAAAGTAGAATAACAGACACCTAGGGCTCTGCTTCAGACTGCTACCTCTTGCTCACTGCTCGTTATAGGAGCACCAACGTCCCTCATACTGGGGCTGCTCTTGGGTTATCACATCCTGAGACAGTGGCGTGAACCGCCACCTCCTGTTGCGGCAAAGACAAGGTGGCTGCTTTTTTTAATTTCCATCTGGGTTGGTTTTTTGTTGGGGTTTTTTTGGTTTGGTTTTTTTTCTTTGTGAAGTAGTGGGAAAAGAACAGGCAGTGAAATAAGTCAAGCAGCCCTACTGTGTGTGCTGCACATAAAAGTTGTGTAATAAATGGTCACAGTAGCAAATAATATAAATATATGGGTATTAAGAATTTATTATACTGAACTTGAAGATATCCTGTGTTTCTGGTGGTCATCTGGTGAATGCCAAAGGAAAAAAGGAACCTCAGCCTTCCTTCACTTTCCAGTTTATTGAAGCTTCTTTTAATTTTGTCTCTTCTCTGTAATACCCCTCCGTGTGAATCCAGAACTGGATGAATCCTGTTAAGCTTGCATTAGGACAGATCTCATATGCTCAGCAAACTTGCTGAGAACTGGAAGTACTTAAGGCTGAGTAAATACCATACTCTGGCTGTGACAGTCTGGTCACTGTGATGCCATGTTACAAACCAGAATGTTAGTGTTCTGGCAAATGGAAATTTTGCTGGTTACAGAGCACTGAAAGTGTTTTGTCTTTGGGTCTTCTGTAAATACAAATAGGTATGTAAACTGAGTACTCCTTACGTTTATACCTTACCTGCATATATGTGTTTGTCCCCAAGGAGAGAGAGGCCATGCCAAACTGCAGAAGGAGAAGTGATTGTCCAGGAAAACTCACCACATCACCTCTGCCATTCTTGCAAATCCAGGGCCACCCTTTCTCCCAGGCATGGAGAGGTCTTCCTAGAAGCGCAGTTGGGTATCCCTGGTCCCCTAAGGAAGTGTATAGGGCAGGCCTAGCTCTCCTGGAGTCTTTCCAAAGCCAGATTCCATTGCTGCTCCAACCCTTCTCCAATTCCCATGACAAGTGGCCCCCAACCAGGCTTTTCATCCTCCAAGAGGACAGGACTGAATTTGCCAAGAGCACTGAGAAGCCTTTAGCAGGTACGTATAGCGCAGCACATGTTATCTGTCTCTTTATCTAAAAATAATATTATATGTATGCACACAGTCGAGGTGAGATCAGTCTAAGAAAATGGGAAGAGGCATTAGTCCTTTAGACTCCAAACCTTTAACTGTTTGTTTGTTTGTTTATTTTAAGTCTTTATAAGGAACTGATGACTGAACCCAGAATGAATGTGGGAACTGGAGCTTAAATCTGTTGATAAACACGCTGTAAATGGTGAGAGTTTCTGAACTTTTCAGAACTATTGTTAACTTCAGTCAGGAGCTTTGATTGCTGCAGAACCATGATGGGGGGATGATAGACTGCTAAGAAACTCTTATCTATGAATAATGCTGTTAGCATGTACCCTCCCTCACCCTTGCCACTAGCACATGGGACCCTAATTTCTCTCTGTGACCTTCAACTGCTACTGTAGTTGAAGCAGTAAAGGCATTTAATAGTTCTGGGTTACACATTACAAAATACATGCCCAGCAATTTTTCTCAGATTTTGGCTTGTTGTTTTCAGGGTTTTGTTTTTTTAGCACAGGCAAACATGTATTGTGAGAACAATATTATGCTGGAGAAGCCCATAAGCGTTATATCCTACACAGTTTTCGAGAGTGGTTGGTCATCAATAGCAAGCAACTTAGATGACGGTGCAGCAGTGAATGGGTCACCAATCTGAATAGGAAGCTGGGCAGGAGGGACTGGGAGTTTTGACATGGTGTGAGGAAGTTCAAGGTGCGTTTTATTCTCTGTGTAAAGTCACATCTAAAGCTTGAGTCCTGGGGATCAGAAAGGAATGATTCCCAGGCTGTTACACTGAGCTAGACTTAAGCCTATATTTGCTTGAGGAGCATGGAGGACTTCACCTTATTGTAAATTTTTGCATAGTTGACTGTCATTACTGATGCAGGGAGCAGATGAAAAGAATTGAATGCTTGCACCAGCCAGTTGGTGGCCATAATTGCATGTTAACTCCATTGTCCTGCTACATTAAGGGTTAGGGTAATCTCCGCTGTACACGTGTTCACCTGCTGTGACGTTGTGTTGTGTTGCAAAGCCTCACCTGGTCATGCTGTATAACATCTTGATAGGTTATTACAGCGTTGGACTCTTGCAGTTCTGTGCAGAAACATACCAGATTTCTGTCTGTGCTACTAGGTATAAAGCAGGTTAAGTAAAGGTTATTTCATGCAACAGAAACTGCTTCTGGTAACACATAGCCAATTTTCAGAAGTCTCCAATTACTTACACAAAGGGCTTGGAAAAATCTGAACCCTTTGTTAAATGTCTACATGGAACCCAAGTTCTTGAAAATCTGACCCCTACAGTTGCTACTAAGCACTTAAAAATTTGGACTTGAGCTTGGAAAATTTGTCCTCGTAAGGGTCAGGATTTACATATAGTCTGTAAATGGTTTCAGTGGGAAATGCTGGCAGAGCCATCCCTCCAGTATTGTTAACCTGTTTTGCAGACCACCCATTCTGCCTGTGCAATAGAGTAAGCCTAAATGGGGCGTTCATTGCCAGCATTCATCCTTACTGATTTCATTTAGTTGATATAAAAAAAATAAATTGTCTCCTGTATCTGTTTTCCTTGTGAAATCTTAGGCTGACTATAAAATCCTCTTGAAGTCTCTGCTGACCCTATTTCAGATTTCATTTTCAGGGGAGTGCTTTTTTAGGAAGAAGGCTTAAGAAGTTCAGATATTAGCAGGCATGAAGGTTGTTTTCCTGCACTGTTTTACTGATTCAGCAAGATACTTACGTAGATGTCAGAGGCACCGTCAGGTTGAAGATCACGTCATGACTCCTAGCTTAAAGCTAGGCGTAGGCCTAAATACCTTAAATACTTTATTCTGATCTGGCTAGAAAGAATTAGCAGGGATGATCAAAACATCAGGCTTTGCCTGAATCCACTCAAAGACCTGAGGGTTCTCTGCTGCGGTGTCGTTTTGTTTTATTAAACCAAAATTAAAAATACCTCCCATAGCCAGAGAGCCTTAATCAGGCTAAAGAATAGCAGTCAGAATACTACTACTACTACTACTACTAATAATAATAATAATAATAATGACGGTACTTTGAGGGAAAGAGGAGGGGGGTAAAACAATTGAAAACAAAACGGAGAAAGGCCACCCACCAAAGACCTGTTGAAGCCTTGAGAGTAGGCTCAGAGATGCTGGCGCTGCTCACATTCAAATTACACATCCCACTTGCAAGCAGTTACTGTCGGAGAGAGGAGGAGCCTTTCTTGGCTGCAGTTGTTGAGTTGCAGCCTACAATTAGGTAATGTTTTGTTTCAGGGGCCTGCTCTATGGGAGGTACTGCTTGTGGAAAGGCTGTCTTTACTCTTGGATTTAGCAGTGGTGTGGCCTTCAAGGAGAAAAATTATCTCATTAACTCTTGGCGAGGAGATGGTGTGCAGCCAGATCGCTCCACATGTGCACAGCATGGTCTTCGTCACACAATACAATTTGTAATTGCTGATTACTTTTTGGCTGATGTTGAAAGCCTGCCTGTCAGTCCCCACCTAGAGTGCAAAACAGTAAGTAATCATCCTCCCCCATCTCCAGCCTAGTTCAGCGTGAGCTCCACAGAAGAGGCAGGAAAGTCTTGCTGCAGGAGAGACTCATAACCTTTGGTCATATACAACCTTCCAAAACTGTAAATTAAATACCTGAAGGATCATTCTTTAGGTAAGTTTTGTGTATGCGTGCACATGTAGCGAACGCATTTCAGAAGTGGTTTTTTCCCTCTCTCTTTCTTTTATTTTTTTTTTTTACCACCTCTTTGAGTGACTGGGTTTTTTTTTAATGATAACCATGGAGCGTGGGAAACTGTGGGATTTCTCACACATAGGTACATCCAGTATAGGGTTGGTTTTGGTTGCAGTCAAGCAGTAACAATTATCCCAGCACATTTTGGAATATTTAGAAGAAAACAGTATTTGGACCAAAAGCCATTTTTTATTATAGATTTTAGAAGTGAAGTATTAAGGAAGCTGAAATTATGCTGTTTTCACCAAGATGATTAAAGGTTTGAAAAGGTCATGTCAGTGAAAACAAATGAGCATGCAGAAGACAGAGATGTTGAGTATAATAGATGTTCTTCTACCCAGATTTGTCAATCGGTCAGTCAAAATCTCGAGACCTAGAAAAGAATTATCATTCACTAAATGCTCAGCCTCTAACCCTGGTTCCTCCTTCGTCCTCTCCTGCACAGTCCCACTTTTATCCTTGTGTGTGAATATAGGTTGTCTTTTCCTACCTACTCCCCCTGCCCCACTTCCCAGGTGCATGTATACTCCTGAAAGCAGAGATGGTGCTTCTAGAAAGTCTGCATAGTACGTTGTGTTAACTGTTATTCCAAGTGGATAACTTAATTATTTATTTTTTATTTTGAAGTGGATGCTTCCAGATGTCATATCATTAACTATAACTGGCAAATTCTCTCAAATCAAAGGACACTTTGAAACTCTCATGCGGGAGGAGAGAGGGAGAATCTGAACTTCTTATTCCCTGTATTTCTTCAGGATTGTCCTCTCAACACTGGAAGTCCATTTCCTGAAGGAACTGAAGAGTGTGAACCTGCTGATTTCTGATACACTGGTGCCCTTGCTGGACCACATAACAATGGTAAGACCATTTCTATACATTTTTTAATGCAGCTGCCCCTGTGTTATAGCAGCAAGGCTGTGGATGTGCCCTTCTCTGAAAGCAACGAGCCTTACACACGCAGTCCTGCCAAAAGATGCTCTCACCTGTACAAATGGCAGCTGGTAAGAATAAATACTGACCAAATTGACGGCAATTCCTATGCTTTTTTGGAGCACAAATTGCTACAGGGAACAGTGATTTCATTACGCCACTGTGCCCTAGAAGATAGACCAGACTTATTTTGTGGGAAGATGGGATAGAGTTATTCAGAACTTGTGACTGATTAGTCAAAGAAGCAGTTCAGCACAGACCAAAGTTAATCTTTGTTTATCCGAAAACCCACATCTTTCTCAACACAGCAGCAGGACTGGGAGGGCTGGTGAGGGCTGTTGATGCTGCATGAAATGAATCCCCAAGTTGCTACCACAGCGGAGTACTTCTTCCCTCCTCCAAAGCAAATTAGCAAAGCTGGTGCTCAAATGGGCATCTCTGCACACACTCTGTTACACATCTCTGAGTACACCAGGCAAAATCCTGCACAGTCTTAGGCTGAAAGGCACCCTTGATTTTAATAGATAAGAACAGGACTTTAGGGAACAGTTTTCCAAAGGGGGCGAGTCTGGGGAACTAGACTGCCTAGTCACTCAGGTTGTGGTTGACTTGGCTCGTACTGATGATTCCTGGGCTGCTGACACATGCGAAACACCAGAGCTGTGAGTGGAGAGAGCCTCGGTGATGCTGACAGATTGGCTCTACAGCGCGGCTTGTGGCAAGATTGGTTTTTTTCTGAAGGCTGGAATTCATGTGCATGCTGTACATGGCAGCATTTCTGTTTTGATTAGAATGTGTGTGTGTGGGGGGAAGCTCTTTGTACTTGCAGGCTGCCTTATTAAGGTACAATGATTTATAACAATAGATGTGGAGATCATCTGAACTGTAGTTTTTCTCTGGAGAAATCTGAGATAACAAGGTAAATTAATGCTTTCTGTGCAGACTAATTATACAAAATTATGCTTAATTAAAAGGAATATTTTACTGTAGCTTAATCCAAAAGATCCAGAGTCTTCAGGCTCCCAGTGGACCTCTTGAGGTATCAGTAGGGCTGGAGAATATTGGCAGTGCAGGTGGGAGTTACAGTCAGGTATTACTGCAAGGGTTTGAACTTCAGACCCATTCAGAGGGGAAAGAAGGATTATGGGAGGCCTGGGGGACCTGCAAAGTCAATAACATGTTTGTGTAGGCATTCAGAATGTACTGTCAGCATGGAAAGTTTTTTAATATTAAAAAAAAGTATAAATTGTGCTCTTTCTTCAGAGTACTTGCAGGTGACAGGTCCCCATAGTCTATCTGTTAACTACAGAAAACGTCTGGGAGCAACTTAATACGTACTGAGAACAAAGGGATTAATGTCAAGTGTTGCTGAACAAATTTGTTATCCAGAAACTCTCAACTGAGTGCAAGTCTGGAATGCATCCGTTCTCCCAGTATCGTGCTAGTGTAATTATTTGTTTAAGAGGTAATCACGTGTTTACTGCCTTTACTGAAGCTGGTGTTTGCTTTGCAGAGACCCGCAGGTAGGTCTGACCTCTTTGTGAAATCTTGGGCACAGTCATGTGTGAATGAGGTGCGCTTTGTCATTCTGTGGGCCCACAGCTCTGATTTCTCAGAAGGCATTCAAAGCATGATGGGCAGAACATTTCACGCAAAAGAAAATATTAGCAGATATACTCTTATGTCTTGTGGGCAGTCATTTAACATGACAAGGGTACCATAACACGCTCATGACATGGATATCCTGAGAAATAAGCGATTTATTTGCTATAGCAGATTCTCTCTTCCAATTCCTTTGCCCCCCTTTTTTGCAACCATGGGCTATTTCAGATATTGTTTACCAGATGTATCACTAAAGGCAGTGCTGTGTTGGTTTTTTCATGCTTAGGGGTTTTGGTTTTGGCCAGCTTTTGTATCCTGCTGTTTCCCTTTCTGTCTTTGGGATTTGAGCAAGACTTCAGTATCTTCCAGCGGCAGTGCATTCAGCTTGGAGCTGGAAGGCAGGGTGCTAACTGGAAACCTGGGGGGTGCAAGCCCCCGGTTTTCCCAGGTGACACAGATTCTGTTTCATGCCAGTTACTGTCTCTCTTCTCTCTCCTTTTACCACCTCTGAGGATATAAAGGTTATTCTCACTCAGCCCGTGATCAGGCCTGAGGATTTCTTTACAGTTAAAATCGAGCACAGGATATCTTTTGACGTTAATGCAGCGAGCTTGATCATGAATAGCTGCAAAAATTACTACATCTACAGTAGTAGCTCAGCCTGCTGTTGAAACGGTGGAGCAAATCTCATAGTCCTACTCAACAAAGACCATCATGCATTTTTAGCTGAGGACCAAGCTGGTCACTGTCTCCTGTAGGTAAATGCATTTGCCAAAAGCAGCAACGTACATTTGGACCCAGAAGGAGAAAAGAAAAATGAAGCAACTCAGACTGGGTTTTTTCTGGATGTGTCTCATTCCATGTGTCTTTTGCTAGGATTCACGGTGACTAAAAAGCTGTCAGTTAGATAAAAAACCATTTGAATCTGATCTGCCCCTGAATGAACACCAAGGTGAGATACTGAAGCTGTTAGTAAATAAGGTTCTTTTGGCCAGAAACTTCCCTACTGAACTGTAGGAGGAAACTTGACTCTGTGTGCTCCCTGTTTGATTTGTCTGTCTTTCCTGCTGTATAATACAATGATAGCAGTCATGTTTGTTCTGCATGACTTCTGTACGTTGTTAGGACTTGATTTTCTGTCATTGTTCTCATACACGGCTGCTCCTGCAATGAATTCTGCTATTGTTGCCTCCTTTTTTTTGTTTCCTGGGGTTATTATTTTTACAACTTCTGGGTGCGTGCATTTATGACGTTTCTTGAATGCATTTCAGGGAGTGTTTTCCAGTGCAAGTCGATGGGATGATAAGGTAGTTTGTCATTTGATACCACAATTCTGGCAGAGCATGAAACTCTGCTAGAGTGGGCGTTAAAGAGCAATGTTGAGGTTTTCTCGTGTGCTATGAGCTGATGTTTGTGTGAGCTGTGGGAATCCTACTTCTCAGGCTGCGCTGAGCTGGGGCTGGTGTGCTTCGCTGCCACTTCTTTTAACCACCACCGAAACAGCATGAACACATGGGTACAAAACTGGTTTGGGGAGACCGAAAGCTTATTCCTGCCTCTGCCACTGAGCTGAGGCTGCTCAATTAACTCCATTAGAACTTTGTTTCTTTTTTCAGCGTGGGCCTGATTTGACTGACTCATCAGAGCACATGCCATTTGGGAGACAGATATGTTTTCCCATACACATCCAACTGTGTCCAACTGTGATTGGTTTTCTGGATGCTATTGTAGCTCAAGTGATGAATAAATTACCGTTTCAAGGCATTTAATACCAATATTTGAAAAGCCTTCACCGAATCGGTTTTTTTTAGGATAAATGTGTACCTGGTATCTCCAGCAAATGGAGATTATGAGGACTGTCCACCTTAGTACTGCACCAGTATCGTGGTTTGTATGCAGAGAAATCACCCTGTGGTTTGTATGGGGATCCAAAACTAAACATTTATCTGCTTGTTACAATACTTAAAAAATATAAACCCAATAGCTACCCTTGTGATGGTCGCAGCATTAGATCCTGTGTGTTTATCTAGCGTCAGTGCTGTTAGACCCTGTTGGCACTCTGCAACCTAAAGGGCTCGTACGCAGTAGTCCGGAGAGTTCCCTGAGGTGAGGCTTCCGAAACTCACGCTAGCATTTGTTGCAGATCCCTGGTTCTGGTGTGACATTTGGCCTGTCTGGCTTGAGGAGTGTTTCTCGGCTGTGAGATGTTCACGTGCAGGTTTGCTGGTACTGCTGACAGTTGTCTTCTACACCAGTGGTCCCCCTGGAGTGCCTTCCTTTGAGGCTCAGGGATGAAGGGTGTAGACATATCGTAGCTCTTTGTCTAACAGTGCTAACCCCTGCTAACCTGGATTTTTGGGAAAAAGGTATTAGTTGTTTTCACCAGGTATCCAAGGTTTTAACCCTCTTTCATGGGCATGCTACAGAAGGAATCCTATATGTCTATTTTTGAAAAAGAACCACGTCTGAAGTCTGTTGGGCAGTTTTTTGGTAATATCTGAGAACATTAGAAGGTACTTCCAAAAAGCAACCGCCTTTTTAAAGTAGTTTGGGGATGAGAAGATGCTGCCACTGAGCCGAGCAAATGTATGAGGTGGAGAGGTTGTTTATTGTGTGCTACGGGCATTGTACAGTCAGGAGGAGTGATAACTTGCGTGTTGCATCAGTGGCAGGTATGTGGCGAGTTCATATATTCAAAGAACAGAAGCTGGGAAGCTGTGTGCAATGACTGACTGACAGGCTTTTTAGTTGCCTTTTGCCCGTGTTAAAATGTTCCTAATTAAATTAACGTCTTCTGAATGAGAGACTGCAGCGCCGTGCTGACAGAGCAGCGTTCAGCCAGCAGCTGTGCTTCCCCCTGGCAAGCGGCTGCAGAGGCAAATGATGTTCGGATGGGAGAGAGGTGGTGCTGGCCACCTGATTTCCCAAACATGAAAACAACTAATTTATTCAGCTCTTGCTTTAATAGGACGTTAGGGTGGAAACATGATACAAGCACATTTCCTTTGCGGTTGTGCCAGTACTTTCTCATGGAAAAATACACCCGCTCCGATTGTAACAAGGAGGCATGGTGAAGCAGAATTACAGTTAAAGCAAAACTGAGTTTAATTTGGCTGAGAGACAGGATGCCGTGGTTTTAATCAAATAGAGAGCTTTCCTGTGAGAGATTAAGTTACTCCACACTAGAAAATGTCTTGATTTATTTTTATTTTTTTTTATTTTTGATATGGATGGTCAAAAAATGGAGCTCTGTACCACTGCTGTGTCAGATCCATGGGTTTAGTTTCCTTTAAGAATTGTCTCTTGCTCCTTTAAAACATGCTTGGGTTTTCATTTTCTCTTGAAAAGTGAATTATCAAAGGTGACAGCTTTTCAGCATTTATGAAATGTTTTCTATGTAAGGTTTAACTTCCCTGTGAAATGCTTTTTGGGAAAAAGCCTTCATCAGTTACAGCAGAACAAGAAAAACTGCATCTCTCCTTAAATTGAAAGAAGCGGACACCCCAGTCCATGAGCTTGGGGAAGAGCTCTCTCAAAACCAAAGACAGGTACCTGGTTTATATTTTGCCAGAAACCTGCAGCCAGAGGAGTGCCAAGTGTGCACACTGCGGAGGGGGAAAATGCTGTAACCTCCTCTGTGATGTTGGATGAGCAACCTGATGCCCTGCCATTGCATTGCCCTTGGCTGCTGGAGGTGTGGAATAACTGTCAAGCAGAAAAATGGAAATTAATAAGTGATAAATTTATTTTGACACGGATGAGCTGTGTGATCCAGAGGGAGAAAATTGCAGGCATAATGCATTCAGGAAATACAGTGAAGCAGCAGTCAAAACTCAGAAGTTTGTGAAGCATATTTAGATGTCAGCACCTCTGACAAGTCTCAATAACACATACTGTTGCTGAAAATGAAAATGGGCAAATTTTTCCTTAACTGTCTGGAGGTTTGTTGGACACATTGGGGGCAGGATTCAGAGTTAACTAGACTTAATTAGTCTGTTCTGCCTTGGTAGTGCAGACAGCAGTAGCTGTGCTGACAGTGAAACGTTGCAGATTGACACAAACTCTACAGATACAGCCCAACCAAGTTAAACTCACATTGTCTTTTCATGCATGTGGAGGTTTGTGTCCTCAGGTGTGAATTTTCTGCTCTGGGTTTAACAGTTTATTTCTATGAATGGCTTCTCTTTCGTGATGAACTTAATTGAGTGATCAAGACATTTTAAGGAGTATGTAGATTTCTGAATTATAAACAGAAGGAGATTCCACCTTTTTGCCAAATAAAATGTACACTAGTTACATTTCATCGAAACGTCATTGCACTTTATCAAGGCACATACTCATTCCAGGCCAGCCACTGTGAAATCAATGAAAAATTATGAGTTTGTTTGGAAAAAAGATTAACTATTCAAAGTGGTCCAGGGTTTCACTGGCAAAGTGATAACAAAAATAAATACTGATAAAGTTGTTATTAAAGATATATCCGTTTTTAAGGGGAAAAAGGTGATTCTTAGGGAAGATATTCCGAGGGAGAAAATTATTGAAATGGATCTGGTGGTGGTGTTCTCTCTCAATCTCTCTCTCTCTCTCTCACTCTCCTCCTCACTTCCTGGCGCTTAACTTTTCATGGAGGAGGTTGGTGTGACAGCTCTTGTTCTAAAGCTCTGCTCACAGCAATCCCTGTAAGAAATACTGATTTCTTTTTTTCTAGTGTTGTGAATCAAAGTGTCTCAGATTCACAAGACGATCACTTCTTTTCAGTATCAGAGGAGGGTAAGAACAGAGTAGCTGAAGTAAAATCCTGCTTGCATTCTGAAGTCTGACATAATTCAGCGTATAAGTTGTTGATTGCCATGTTTCCCTAGGTATTACGTAGCAAACTTGAGGTGCTTAAGAGAGCTCCCAGTAGGCCATGAGCAAGGAGAGTATTTATCCTGTATATTAGCCTTGGCAGGACCTGAAATGAAACTCTTACACCTGGGAGACAAACAATTTTATAAAGCTGAATAAAGAGAGCAATGCCTTCAGTGCTGTCAGCAGGCTGCGCTGAATTCATCTCAGGGGCAAGTTTCTTTTGGATGGTTGCACAGAACCACTGTCAGGAGGGTATTGCAAGGGTTAAGTCATTTTTTTTATAGAACGCCGTTTCTCTGAAAGGAATCTGTTCAGATGAAAAATATCCTAAAGAAGAGACAAAACCACAGTTTTAGGGGGTTTGTCTGTTTAGGCAAATGGCATAATAATGAGATTCCCCTAAATAGAAATCTCCCTGTTCGTACAGCATCTAGTTTAAGATCTCTCATGGGTCACTATGGCCTGGTATCAAAGTTTATTAATTATTATAGCACAACCTGTTTGGGCGCTATTGACTTTTCAGAAGCAGTGTTTCTATTGCGGTGGCAGAGAGTTTTCTCCATCAATTCTTTAGGTGTTTTCTAGTCTGAGAGCCCGATGCCTCCTCTCCTGCCGCTTTGTGGCATCGCTTTCGCACCAACCCAAAGGTGGCGTGAACTCACCCCGGCCCAAAACCCGCTGCTTGGCGTTGAGAGCGTGCTGATGCTCACAGCGGGACGGCGATGAGTCGTGTGGTAGGAAGAGCAGCCCAGAGGCATTGCTAGAAGGCAATAATCCGGGGCTGCTGTCAGGCTTTGGCACCCTGTCAGAACACTCTGACACGCAGTCAGAGCTGTCAGGCAGGAAGCCTCTTTGCCTGACTGCTCGCTGCACAGCCTGTGACCTGCTGCTATTTTATGCAGCAGGATTGGTGATAGAGTTTATGTTATCTTTTTAATACGAAATGCCACTGTTCAGCGTTAGGGGAAACCTGGGATATGGAATTGGCCCAGCAAAGAGCTTGCATACTGGTGGTGGTGGTGGTGGTTTACCTGCATTACCTGGATGTTGTTATTTCTCCTTTGTTTTTTCATCATTTTTCCTTCTCCCTGAAGCAGCCCCTGCCTCTGATTCCCCCAGGCTGTGGGAAATAGATTGATCACGGACTGAGAGGGGAGCAAAGGCTGTAACTGCGTGGCGTGGCAGTGGGCTTTGGGTGTGCTTAAGCCCTCTGACATTTAAATTTGCCATAGAAGCTGGTGCAGGGGGGTGCCGTCTGTGCCGTGCACAAAGCAGGCAGACAGACAGCCGTGACCCGATGTCTGGGAAGGGAGTGAGTGATGAAACGGTGCGACGGGCCTTACCTCACGGCAATTTCAAAAGCGGTCGAGCAACGGGGAGCTCGGCACAGGCTCCTGTGCTCGGCCGCTGAGCCCCCTCTGAGCATCGCGCTGGTCTTATTAGTGTCAGCGGTGGGAAGGCGCTACGGTCTGCAATTACCGTGCTGCCTGGTGCTCTGCAGCTCTCTGAAGTAGGAGGAGATCGCTGCGTGTGAGAGGGATCCTGAGAGCAGCGCCGACAGTGGCGAAGCGGCCGAGAAGTTTGATTAACCAGGAGAGATGAAAAGAGCTGCAGGGCTGAAGTTTGGAGAGGTGATTGAGAGCGGCCCTGAGGAGGAGGACTTGGGGGTGTTGGTTGATGAGAAGCTCAACATGAGCCGGCAACATGTGCTGGCAGCCCAGAAAGCTAACCACATCCTGGGCTGCATCAAAAGAAGCGTGGCCAGCAGGTCGAGGGAGGTGATTCTGCCCCTCTGCTTTGCTCTGGTGAGACCCCACCTGGAGTACTGTGTCCTGCTCTGGAGTCCTCAGCACAGGAAGGACATGGACCTGTTGGAACAGGTCCAGTGGAGGGCCCCAGAGATGATCAGAGGGATGGAGCACCTCTTCTATGAGGAAAGGCTGAGAGAGCTGGGGTTGTTCAGTCTGGAGAAGAGAGGGCTCTGGGGAGACCTTATTGTGGCCTTCCAGTATCTGAAGGGGACCTACAGGAGAGATGGGGGCGACGCTTTATCAGGGAGTGGAACAATAGGATGAGGGGTAATGGTTTTAAACTGCAAGAGGGCAGATTTAGATTAGATATTAGGAAGAAATTCTTTCCTGTGAGGGTGGTGAGACACTGGAACAGGTTCCTTAGAGAAGTTGTGGATGCCCTACATCCCTGGAGGTGTTCAAGACTAGGCTGGATGGGGCTTTGAGAAACCTGGTCTAGTGGGAGGTGTCCCTGCCCATGGCAGGTCAATGATCTTTAAAGTCCCTTCCAACCCGAACCATTCTGTCACCTGGGTCTTTCAAAGCACAGCAGGCAAGGCAACAGGGCAGATATTGTTTTGGAGGAGTCCCACAGGGGGCATAGGCAGGAGGAGCTAATGGGCTGCACAAACTTTGCTTTCTGTGATTTTGGCTTGGAGTGGGGTGGGTGCGTATACACCCTGCACGGGGTATTTTTAACTAGCTCATGTTATGTTTCTTTGAACCCTTTTGAAATGTCAGGAGACTGAAAGCTTTTGTTACAACAAGCAGAGCCTGACAATCCTGCTGAGGATTTGCACCTGTGAAATGCGGGAAAACTGGCACTAGGGGAGGTTGTTCCTTCTTAGGTATGCCCACCAAGCCCCAGGGAGGGGTTCGGGAGGTCCTGCCTTCCCACCACTGTTCCCACAACTGTAACCCTTGTTACATGTTTTACCTGAATGCATAAATAGTCATTTTTTTTTAATAGATATATGTGGTACATCTATAAAAAATACCTACGTATGTGTGTTGTTCCTCCTATATAACTAAAAGTGCAGTATTGGAATGGGCTGCCTGCTAAAGGCACGTTCAGTTTGTCATCTGTTGCACTTCTCTGTAGCTTGTTCAGAGGAGGGCGGAAGTTGATTTTATTTTTTTATTTCCAATGTCTGGGAGAACAAATAAAGAGTCTAGAAATGTAGATAAGCTACTGGAAGCATTATTGACTGGAGGAAAAAATGCTTACCTTTTTTTCTCTTGGGATTTTATTCTTTTTTTGTTGAAGTCTTTACCTTTTGCCCTCTGAAATTTGCCAGAAGTTATTGATAACTTTTTGTTTGTTGTTTTCTCATACAGCAATTCTTGTACACACTCATACAGCTCAGCTTTAGAGAGCTCTGCAACCCATCACCTATTTTTTTCATTAAGTTTGATGCAGAAGAAGCATAGTAAATTTTGTGATTCTGACATAACATGAGTATTAAATATAATTTCTGAATAAATGACCGATGCTGGAATTCGTGGTATGGAAAATCAGCTGATGAAAAACCAGCATAGCACCTTTTGAACTGAAACCTTGATTATAACTTTGCTATCAGCTGAGTTTATGTAAATGTACTTTGGTAGCAGAGTGGTAACACTAAGCTTAGTCCTGCTGAAGTCAGTAGCTCAGCTCCAGAGATGGGCTGTGCCAGGGAGTGAAGCTCTGACCTGGGTATATCTCATTGTATCTTATTTTGCTGTGTCTTCTCTAGGACACAGTTTGAAGCTGGACTCATCAAGTCGAGGGAAAAGAACATGAACATGCCGGGGAAATTTTTTTGAAATTCCAAATCCACTGTTACCAGCTGCTGGACTCCTTGTGTGTCAGTTGGTTAGGTTTTGACTTGACAAGAGGCTTTTGCTCAGGGTGCATTTGCAGTAGGAAGGGGAGTGTGACAAGATGCAAGCTGGAACCACGAGGGGCTGCTCCGGAGCTTTGCCACATCTCATGGCCCTACAAGCCTTGCTGAGGGCAGCAGCAACAGAGCAGGTTAGGGCGAGGAGGACAGACGGCTACAGATTCGCTCTGCCAGGTAGACAACATGGCAAGAGGCAGTTTCTTTTTCGTAAGGGCACATTGCCACTGCCTCGTCTCTTGGCTCAGTAAAAAGCTTATTTCACCATTAGGAGGTGGCCAGAAGGCTGGGAAATATAAGAGGACAGGAGAAAAGGAACGGGGTCAGGAGATGGGAGTGAAAGGTTGATTGCTTGGGAGGGCTCTCTGCAGGTGTGGATTGTGGGCAAACAGAAATAAATTGTGTGTATGAATAGAAAATAGATGGGCTCTGACCTTGCTTACTGAGGAATTTAATGAGGGTTCAATGAAATTGGGGGAAGGAGATATTTGCCCTATTTTTAATCCTTGTTTATCTTTACAGAGTCTTAGAAAAAATGTTCTGTATTTTAAACCAGGAACAAGTACAGAGGAGAGCAGCTCTGTGTTTCTGAATGCTATTTTAACAAGAGGTCCCCAAGCTGATACAGGTCTGTATCAGAATTTGCTGTGGACTTTGTGTTTTTATTAGAATTACTAGCAAAGTCACAAACTCAATTTACTTGTCATCTCCTGAGATGAAGGAAGCAGTATGATTCTTGGAATGGCTGATGTTGGTGCCCCTTGGTTGTTTTAATTTACTAACGTTGTTTTTTCAGGTATAGAAAGTGTCATTATTACATGGATGGGCAACAGCACTTCTCTTGGGTTTGGGTTCACTGTTTCTGCTTGTTGAAACATTGGCAAGAGGTACAAGTTTTTCCTTTTTTTTTTTTTTTTTTTCAGTAAGCAGAAGGTCCAAGTTGCAACACTCAGGATTTGGTTGTTTCCAAGATGTGTTGAAGTCTTAGGACAGGAACTAAAATGTGGTTCCCTGCCAGGTCTGAGCTGCTGCCCTGGGAAAACAATCGATAGAGGAAAGGTTACAAAGAGAAGAATTTTATTCCTTTTTTTCTCTTGACAGCTGGCTAATCTTTCTGAATTTGGAAGGTCATAGTCATGAGGCATAGAGAGAGTAATAATAGCAATGTGTGTCTCACAGAATGCCCCACTGCTTTACAGCTATTAGGAAAATACCACAGGAATTAATTTTTTAAAAATAGCTCAGTGTTGCAGGCAGGAGGGGTGTGACTATGGCTGCAGGAAAAAGTTTTGGCTTCTTAGTTTCTAAAGTAAAAAAATTCCTGTTTGCTTAATGTTTATCTTGAGGAGTAAATTGGCCTCTCCTGCCAGAGAAAACAGTCTTTGGGTTCAGCAGGTCCTGAGGCAAAGAAACTTTATTATTGTTTGGGTAGGATCTGGCAAACGCTGCCAGGTGCAGTGCTTTATACCTAACCGGAATCTGCCTGGTGGAGGGGGGCCTAAACTTAAAAGTATGCAGCTGAGGATAAAGGCTTTGATAGCCTGGTTTTCATCAAAAGCTCGAGACCACAGCAGCAACCCAGAGCTGGAAGATGGAGAGAAAAAAGTTGGGGTCCTGGAACAAACTGAAGAGTAAGAGAAAAAGTGCAGTTGGGAAACTTTTGAGAGCTGTGTGAGGAGGAGAAAGAGCGGGGAAAAGGCATGGGGGGGAGAGGAACAACCTGTGCAGAGGATGGGGGGCTGTACCCCGACACCCCGTGCTGCCGTGAGTGCATGCAAGCCCTAGCTGAAGCCAGGGGCAGCGGCAGCAGGATTGGGTCCTGCCCAGGAGTTAGAAACCCCACTCCAGCAGGGCCTGTGGGTGTTGTGATGCCCCCGTGGCTGCCCGCCATCAGCGTGTGTGCACGGGGCAGCGTAGCTGTGCTGACACAGTCTGTGCCCGTGATGGTTTATCCCCACTCCCACCGGGGGAAAAGGGCACATCTAGGGCCCGTCTGGAGTGGCGGTGGCCTGGCACCCCGGGTCCCCAGGTGCAGGAGCATGGTTGGCTGCAGGGGCCACGGCTGGGTGGTGGGCATCGCCTTTGCCCCCTCCCCAGGGATTAGAGCCCTCAGTTTGGGACTAACGGGGGGCAGCGCAACCTCTCCACCAGCCCAGAGGGTTGTGGGACCCGGGGAGGTGGCTTGAAGGTTTGCGTTTTGGAGGAAAAAGTGCCAGTATTTCAAGTCTAGTCCTTTTAAAATTGCTGGCAGGTCTGTTGAGGAGCTTTTGAGAGGTTGGTGTCACTTGTGGGCTAGGCTGGAAGCTCTGCAGCAAAACTGCGATGTGCTGAAATGTGAGGCTGCGAGAGCTCTCCCTTTGCCTTGCCCTGGTGCTGCCCTGCTTTAGCCTTGGGGCAAGCTCACTTTGTACAAACTTTGGGTGCTGGTAGCCGTTGTTTAACCAAAGAATCTACTTTGAAGCCTTGTAGAGCGCTTTGGCATAGGAGATAGGAATGACAAGCTGTACCTAGGTAGGAAAGAAAAAAATCTGTAGCATGGAGCAGAGTATGGTGGAGAAGGTAAGGATGTTGCATTCCAGTTCCTTGCCGTAGGCAAAAGAGTTTGTTCCTTCTCGGGTACAGGAGAAATAGGATTTTAAGCAACAGCTCTTACTTGGAGCAAGAGCTCCATTTATTACATCCACTTTGAAATGCTGCTGGGATGTTTGTTAGTGGAGCATACGCGGCTCTTCTGCAGCGAGTTTGCCAACTGCTTGGCAAGGGACAGGGGAAATGCCGGTTAAAAATTAACTAGCAACTGAGATAAATGGCATGAACGGCTCGTGGAGCTTGGTGATTTCATCAGTGTCCGATCCACTCGCTTGTCTCACGGCTGCCCAACTTCCTTGGTAAAGCTTCTTTTGTTTTCTTGGCTTTCCGTACGGCAGCCTTTTAGGCACCGTGTCCAGCAGTTCCTTCAGGAGAGGAAGTCAGGTGTGTTTCTCTGACAGGCTAGGAGGGCTCATTTTAACCAGAAGCAAGGTGTTTTGTATGACATTAACAAAGGGACCTGATTTTGTACCACAGAAGCCAATGGCAGCTGGGTCCAGGGTGTCTCCGGCATGTCTCGCCTGACTGGCCAAAGGGCCGAGTCGGAGGTCCAGGCTTCTGCAAGTTACAGGCGAATGGAACCTGTTTGCAAGCTTCTCCCGTTCAGTAATGCTGGATAACGGAGGCTTTTAATTGTGCTGCTGCTTTTAACCCTCTGCTATTACAGGTTAGGCTAGTTGACCTGTCTCTGTGTATCAAGAGGACAGTGGGTAGCGGTGGCACTCGTGATTAAGCTCAAGTAAATAGTGTTTATCTACTTCTGGGTGCGCAATATAAGCTTTTGCCCGCTTTTGTTATCTGCCACGTGGGTGAGTTGACTCACCTGACTTACAGCAGTACGAACAGGGGTGTGGAGAGGTGCGCAGAGAGAATTCCCACTGGTCCCTTGAAGGTGGTCAGGGACCTCCCAGGCAGCCTCACCCCTTGGCTGAAAGGTCGGTGTGTGAAGCCTGAGAGCGCTGGAGCACTGTGCCTGTCCTGCTGCAGCTCTGCACAGTTCCCTTACGGGTGCAAGGCATTTGTCTTCCCACAAGGAAGACCTTCTTCATCAAAGGGTGAAGCAATGTGCCCTTGTGGCCAAGAAGGCCAATGGCATCCTGGTGTGCATCAAGAAGAGCGTGGCCAGCAGGTCGAGGGAGGTCATCCTCACCCTCTGCTCTGCCCTGGTGAGGCCCCATCTGGAGCACTGTGTCCAGTTCTGGGCTCCCCAGTTCAAGAAGGACAGG
>JAOXNO010000033.1:25734350-25748383 GCA_028565335.1 Limnodromus scolopaceus
GTCAGTCCCATGCTAATAAGGAAACTGTAAGGCATCAAGAAAATCCAGCAATTCAGTCAGCTAAATCAATGTTGGTTCTGCACCTCCCTCTTAGTAAACCTACGTGAAAAGGTTAGAAAGTCATCAAAATTATCAGACACTGTAATATCAAATTATCTTCTATACAAATAAACACCGTGCTTTGGAAATACTAATTCAAAAAATTCTAAATGCTTTTTCTGCATCAGGTCTTCCAAATTAATTTGCTTTCTCCAATACACTTTTTCCACACATCCTTGATCCTTCTTTAAAAACTGAGTGGTGTTTTCGTTGAAGTTTCCTGCATTTCATTACACTGTAGAGAAGTTATTTCCCCCCCTAAATAAACAATAATTTACCTTTCAAAGCCCAGTAAAATTTCGTATTTCCTTTTGCATATGTCTTATAAACCAATTTCTAACTGTCCATGTTGTCAATTTTTATAGCAAAGGTATTTTCCGTAGGGGATCAGAATGATAATCCCCCAAATTTAACATTACCCTGTTCACTAGGGAGTCAGTCTAATTGGCCTCACCTGCAACACAATCATTAAAAGCAGAAAAACCTGCAGCTGATGTAAAAGTAATCTTTGGCAGGCTGGTGAGTGGGAGCATAGCCAACTTCAAAAACTAGTGCTAAACTGCTTGCACTAACCCCAGCCTTGTGCATCCTGCACCTCTCGGTGACACCAACAACGAAACAGATGCCAACTGTTGGACAACATGGGCTTAAGACATTTTTTGGTGGAGAGAACCAGAAACCACATTGCATTGATCCCCACTTGCAGGCAGGCAACAGTGTGGAACTGGGATGAGTTCTGCATGTGAGTGAAGCAAGCATGAATGCCTTCACAGATTGAGCAGGAAAACATGCCTATAGCCTCTGAGGCCACCTGCAAAACGGGGAAAAAGAGAAGAAAGTTTTAGGAAACCGTTGAATAAATGACTGGCAAACTATTTTATGCAATCGGATTGTCAGCACTGAACAGAATGCCTCCAACAACCCAACAGCATCATTGTTATCTACTACATGTTGTTTCAGCCAGTTTGCTCTCACATTATTCACCGCTCTAGTTCAGTCAGCCTTTGGGAAAGCCTCACAACAAACCAGCTGGGGTCGGTGAAAAGGAGGCAGGGCTAAGTTTCCTAAAGAGCCTGGCTGAGTTGTGCCTCTGTAAAAGCATTTTTCATGTAATCTTCGTAATGTCCTACTGTTCCAATGATACACTGAGTCCAATACAACTCCTGTAGCTTTACGGCATGTGCTTTGCCAATCAGACTACAGCTCTTCATGTCCGGTCTTACACCACACAGCAAATGTCTGATGTCTCCTTTCCTCAGGAAACCAAATGCTTGAATACAAGAAAGCTATATATACCACTAATATATTGTCATCTAAATCCCTATGATCTCCATGGGCTGCATGCACATACACTTAACAGTCAGAGCAAAGAGACCAGACGGAGGCACAAGCAAGACATGCAGCCTGAGTGGAAATTACTGAAGAAATTTTACTTACAGGGCAAGAAAATACACATACTCGGCAATACTCAGAATCAATGTTCTGTCTTTTTCACAGGCAAGAATCATAGAATTGTCTAGGTTGGAAGGGACCTTTCAGATCATCTAGTCCAAGCATCAATCGATCTAATAAAAACAAAAACCAACAAACTCAAAACCAAAAAAAACCCCCATCGCTACACCATGTCTCTAAGCACTATGTCAACCCATCTTTTAAATACCTCCAGGGATGGTGCCTCAACCACTTCCCCAGGCAGCCCATTCCAGTGCTTAATAACCCCTTCCATGTAAAAAATTTTCCTAATATCAAATCTGAACCTCCCCTGGTGCAACTTGAGGCCATTTCCTCTTGTCCTATCACCTGTGACTTGGGAGAAGAGACCGACCCCCGCTTCTCTACACCCTCCTTTCAGGTAGTTGTAGAGAGCGATAAGGTCTCCCCTCAGCTTCCTTTTCTCTAGAAGCGCACAAAATCCTTCTATTCAACAATATTAAAGGCTGATGACAGATTCTTTTGAAAAAAACAAAGCAAAAAATCAAATCACCAGATTACTACCTATAACTAAAAAGAAAATATAAAGAAAACAAAACAGGAACAGCCACATATGTCATACAGAGGATAACTATAAAAAAAGCTGTTAAGAATCAAAAGCCCACAAGTACATGACCTGAAACCAAACCTACCCTCACACTTTCTGCTATAACTTTAACAAAAGCAAAAGGCAACATGAACAGAAGAGATCTCCATGAAGACATGCTCTTGACCACAGTTCTAATGTAAATTGATTTGAATCAAGCAGCCCAACTGTTTTGTATATCATGTGAAATAATTATGGACTTCCTGTGAGTTCTCTCTTTCATGAGCCCAGACTGCAAGCTAGGGCTTCTTGGGATACATAAGAATTTTAATATATAAGAAAGAGCCATAAATCAGCCTGAAAAGTTACCAGAATTGTCTTTAGGACAAAAGAAGCAAATAATCTGGTGCAGCATGAATTCAATATTTCTGCTCATGAAATATACTCCTTACAGCAAGAAACACACTGGGAGATGCAGAACCAGAAGGAAATGATTTACGGTAGCCTAACATACCAGCCTTGACTATCACACAGTTTTTGTAACTTCGGTTTTCCCCATGCCTTGGGCTCATTGCCAATATCAGACAAAAAAAATTAATACAGGGATGCTGCCCAGACTACCTATATAAATTATAAATTATGACAATGACTTCCCAGAGAGGAATGATCAAGCACTACTTTGCCCTGATCCTTTAGATTTATTTTCTTTTCATACTGAACCTGAATTGCTCCCCAAATTTTTGGAAAGATTGAATAAACAAGCTCAAAATATATAAATCATTCTGGGTCCTGATTTTCCCTCTGTTTCACTTGGTTTCACATGCTGTAACTTTGCTTGCCTCAGCTGAGCTACAACTCTGTAATGAGATGGATCCTGTGGTACTGGTTGCTGATAAATTGACCTAGAACTACTTATTTATATAAATGATTTTAAATTGCTATTCTCAAGGGAAAATGGGCTTGTCTCATTGATTGAATTCCTTATTTAATTTCCACCTTTTTGACATACAGAAAACTCCTAGTATGTTCTGAGATACTAAGGGGGTCTAATAGGCAGGAAAACCTACTACAGATGTTCTCTGGGAGAGTTTTCATACAGATACGATATTGTTGACCCAGCTCCTATGTTCAACTCTACATAACTGAAGCCTCTGAAAGAGCTTTTAGAAGTTAAAACAGTGTGGACAGTTGATTATTTCTATTGCTGTTTCACAGAATGGTTGAGGTTGGAAGGGTCACCTGGTCCAAACCCCCCTCCTCAAGTAGGGTCACCTACAGCTGGTTGCCCAGGACCGTGTCCAGGCAGCTTTTGAATAGCTTCAAGGATGGAGACTCTCTGTGCAACCAATGCCAGTGTTCAGTCACCATCACAGGTGAAAAAGTGTTTCCTCATGTTCAGATAGAATCTCCCATTTGTGTCCATTGGTTCTTGTCTTGTCACTGGATACTACTGAAAAATGCCTGGCTCCATCTT
The DNA here is from genome assembly GCA_028565335.1 of Limnodromus scolopaceus. Lineage (NCBI taxonomy): Eukaryota > Metazoa > Chordata > Aves > Charadriiformes > Scolopacidae > Limnodromus > Limnodromus scolopaceus. The sequence continues at coordinate 25,737,941 of JAOXNO010000033.1, forward strand.
CTTTACGTGTTCCTTTCAGATATTTGTCCAGATTGATGAAATTCCCACAAGCCTTCTCTTCTCCAGGCAAAATGGTCCCACCTCTCTTAGCCTTTCCTCATGGAAGAGATGTTCCAGTTCCTTAATCACCTTAGTGACCCTTTGTTGGACTGTTTCCAGTCTTGTAACGCAGCCCAGGATGTTGTTAGCTGCCTTTGCAGCAAGGGCACATCGCTGGCTCATGTTCAACTTTGTGTCCACCAGGACCCCCAGGCTCTTTCCTGCAAAGCTGCTTTCCAGCCGGGAGCTGTCAGAATACAGTGCACGGGGTTGTTTCTCCCCAGGTGCAGGACTTAGCACTTGGATTTGTTGAACTCCATGAAGTTCCATTCAGCCCATTGCTCCAGCCTGTTGAGGTCCTTCTGGATGGCAGCACGACCCTCTGGCATATCAGCCACTCCTCCCAGTTTTGTGTCACCGGGGTACACTGTGCCCCATCATCCAGACCATTACTGAAGATGTTAAACAGAACTGGACCCAGTACTGACCTCTGTGAAACTAACAATTTATACCAACAAAGTTTTTATATGTTTTAAGTCAAAACCAAAAAAGATGTCATCGAATTAAATGCAGTAATAAATAAAACACTTGACTGGTATGATGATTATTGCACAGACAGCTGCTTTTGAGCCTTTCAATGCCTTTCAGCATTAGAGATTTTGTTTGTGGTTTTCATTAGGTAGGATTTGAGAGACTAAAACATGCATGCAATTCACATCTTCAGAATACATTGTGAGAGACAAGAGGATGGAAAAGATTTAAGATGGGTTTAAGCGCTCAGCATGAAAGGAAATGAAGTTTCAGGGTTATCTACAGGTTTTGGTAGACAGTTACTGATTCTTCTACATTCTGCTAAAACAATGCAGTAACATTCAATTTTACTTTGTATTATGTTCTTCCTAAAGTTGCATAGTCAAAAACAGTAAGTCCAAATAACAGTTCTAAAGACCACTATGGGTTTTCACGGATATCTTTTGAGACGAGACAATAAACTTGGGATTCTGTTTTAAAATGTGATTTGACACGTACCTGAACTGTTGAAATAAACCATAATTCTCCTCAACTGCAATTTTCATAAGGTAGAGAAATATAATAGTTCTGGCTGAGATGGATTGGGAACATCAGACTAGAAGCCTTTTCCATCAGAAAGTAAGATACTCTGCAGAAGGAAATGTGAGAAAATTTCAGCAATAGAAAACAAGTACTAATGGCTAGCATGAAAGGAGAGGAGAATCTAGGAAAGAGATTGGACAAAATCCGTCAACAATTTTAAAAACTGGTTTGCGGACCATATCAGAATGTTCTAGGAAATGAAAAACAGTCCAAATTTTAAAGGGCCCTGTACAGCTTTAAACAGCAGAATCCATAGGTAACAGAAGTAATGACAGAATTAATGAACAGTTCTATGGACAGACAGAAGATGGAACTAGGACAAAGGGATAAAAGTTGGCTCCTGTCACATTTCAGAAAGTACATTTTATTCTTGTCTTTTTCGTTCTAGTACAAAAATAACCATGACTGATAGCTATGCATGGTCAAGTAGAGGAAGTATTAGAGTTGAAGAGAGACAGGAAAGTGTCTATAAAAACCTCTACCTTCTTTCAAGAACTATAGCCTGAACTACTCTTAAGATATTTTGTAATAATCTGAATAGTGTAAAAGCTGCACCTTTAAAGTGACAAATTTTAAGCTCTCAATGACAGAGAGAAACCATCCAGATGAATGAGGTGTCATTTTTCCTTTGAGTGCAGTTAAGGAATGTCAGCTGCCCATCAGAAAATTAGACTGTAAAGCTTGCATAGTACTCATTTCTACTTTAACTGAAAATAAAGGCAATCATCATATAAGGAAAAAAGGAATACATTTTAAACATGTTAGATCAGGGAGTAATCAAAGAAAGTCCATTTAAAGAATCGGATTTTTTTGTACTGTAAATGATATTAAAGATGCTAATCTCTGTTTCTGGGCTCCCAGAAGCTTATGATTTTGGGATTCAAACCAACATTTGAAACCAAACCTAGTTGTATCGAACTTTCAGTTGATTTAATTTTTGAATCATTTCCTGAAATTTTCTCACATTTCCAATAGTCATTGACATGAATAGAAAATTAGGTGTGCACACTTGTAGGGCAACTCTCTACATTGTACGCAACCCCAAAGAACATTAGCGTGCACTAGGGACATGTTTCATTAAGCAGACAGGTTACAGAAATTTTCTATAGAGTCCTCATGTATGTCAATGTCTGACTGATTTTCTCACTCTTCACACAACGACAACACAACAGGGTCTGGAGTACAGCTTAGAAGCAAACTAGCACACCCTGGCATTTACTGCTTTTAGTCATTTCTTCCTATTTGGCTCGTGGATGTCAAATTCAATTTTGATTTTCTTGGTTCAAATCAGAAAATTACTGAGCAAAGAAAGGTATTTTCTATTCTTTCTCAATGTGTGGAAGGTGCATACAATTAGGAGAGCCAGACAGCACTTAGAGAAAACCTGCTGTGCTTCATGTAAAGTATGAGTCTAGTGGACTTGACCATCCAGGAATAAAATGTCACTGTTCAAACACAGCTTGAGAGCAACAGCTAAAAAACTTTGTCCTACTACTTTCTGCACTGCATTGACTCTTCCCTGTCGATGAAGGTAGGTATTAAGTAACAGCAATTTTTGTACATTTTCATGGTTAACAAATGACCTTCAGAGAGACACTAGCATTCTTCAAGGTCAGATGCACAATACTGACTATTCTGAAAAATTTTAAAACTGTACTTCCTAGTGATCTCTACATACAGCAGCAAATTCTGAATAAGGATGGTAGACACAGAATAGTGGTGTGTTACCCTCAGAACTTCAATGCTCCCACTTCTTTCAAGCAAAGTAAGTGCTAACAGTAAATTAATTAGATGATTTATGTCCATCAGGTTGACAGTAAACATGTCAATGGTATTTATTCTTGTAACAGTAGCTATTATGTAAACTAACAGTATATAGATATCCTGCTAATGTAAGATTATCAAGAGATAAAAACAACTGCAGTTGCAAATTCTCTCAGTAAGGACTATTCAGCTGGAATATGTTTTACTTTAAAGGCTTTTTGGTATTTATTACAGAGCATATAAAAGTAACCCAATTGTAATAAAAATTCATAAACTAACTGAAGGTTTCAAATTGCATAATTGCTTTAAATCACTTTAAAAAGGTTTTTCTTTTCCAGAATCCTACTTTGAACACAAAATGTTAGTCCAACATGGATGAGGTATCTATTTATAACCAAGTGTTTGTGTGTAATGGTCAAATGCAAAAAAGAGAAATCGAATGTTTATTTTAGTCTTGATTTTCATCCAATACTTTGTGTAACTTATCCTGAAGTTCTAATTATATCCCTCTATATAAGCTCCGCAAATATGAAAACTGAGAGAAAAGTCTACTTTCTAGAGCTTTTTTCCTCTTCTTTTTCCAAAGTAAAGAGATGCTTGTGGTCAAATTACTTAGTGAAAAGAATTCAGTGTGTCACCGATCATCCCAACAAAGAAAACATGTCCATTTACAGTATTGTTTAACTATTTCTATAGTTGGTGACCGCATTAAATGGGTATTTGGATGGGAGCACGCCAGATGAATAAAAACAACCTTCATGGGTGCCAAACATTAGCTATTTCTACAAAATTAGCTAAAAGCATGCAAAAGCAATATGCAAGATTACACACACCTACTATAACCACTGGGCTCTTAGGCAGCATGCGTAGTCTATAGCTGATGTGATTTTGTTTAAGCAAGCAATGTCAAGAAAATACACCAGGAGTTATTACCAGCCCATTATGTCATCATCCAAGCTTAGAGTGAACCACAGTCATATATATGTATTACAGCCCAGGAACTGTAACACAGCAGGGGTATGGAAATGGCTATCTATTAATGAAAGAAATCTACAGTTTATGCTGAAGTACATGAAAAAATAATCTTAGCTGGACAAAACACATAATAACCAGAAGCTGTGCAGTTCAACAGTCTTTGAGTGGTTGTAAAATAAAATTTACTAACAGTTAATTTTAAGAAGTCAGCCACTGCAGACCTCAATTAAAGGAAGGCGCCTGGGATTTGTAACAGTGAATCAGAACTTTGATTCTTCTGGTTGCCAATAGTGGTCCAGACCCAGAAGCCTCTGAGAAAGGAGCAACAATTTTTTTAATGAACAGCAATTGGCTCAAAGTTCTTGGCCTAAGTTCTAAAGCATGAGGCTTCCATCCCCCATGACTCTTCCCTAACATTTGTTTTAACTATCAGTAACTTCATTATCCTTATTTAAAAGCTGGCTCAGAGATAGTCTGTCATGGGGAATTCCACTGGCTAAACACAGATGCCACAAAGAAACATGCACATTATAAAAACCACCATGTAGGTTTATGTTTGCAAACTTTTTGGTACCCCCCGAGCTCTACACTAAGTTGGTTATGTTGTCCCAGACCACCACTATTGCATATTCTTTGCAAATAGGATTCTTTGTATACAAGCTATTAAAATCACCTATATGATTTTCTTCAACATATGCTTGTGTTTTAATATGTATTCTTACATAGACTGAAGGCAACCAAATAGTAGGTCAGGTTGTCACAAAAAACCACAGCAGCAGCTCTTACATATATCAATTCAAACAGCCATAGATAACCCAGACGTGGTCCACGGTCCAGGAAATACCAAATGAAAAACCTTCCTACAAACATATTGGGAAACAACATTGCTAGAGGGAGTGAGTTTCACAGCTGGAGTATCTCAAATAATCCTCCTCCTCCATTCAGCTCACCCTTCTCTCTCCACATTTAGACCCCACTGCTCCTCTGCACACGCCTGCACCAAAACTACGCTGGCTGTCTTGAAAATATTAAGCTAAAACACATCTGATAAAAGTCAGATGTTGCTCAGTGGAGTAGTTACTGTGGTGTTTGGTTTTTTTTAAAAAACCCAAGTAAATTAAAAGTTAATTTTAATTTTGTTCATGTTTATTTCACAGGTGAGAAAACTTACCCATTTCCTCCATGTTTAACATTTCGCATCATACCATAGCCACAACCTGCTCCCCCACTTAGGAACTGTTCTCTCATACAAATCCATAGGAGTAGATAGGACACAGCTGGGAGCACTGGGAGAGCCAGATGGCATCACCATGAGGCTGCTCTTTATTGTCTGAAAGGTTGTGAAGCCTGGGGAGGTTCCCCAATGACTTCAGAAAGGTAGATCTTACAGCAACAAGGGAACTATATCCCAGTCACCCTCACTTCCATCGCTAGGAAAATCACAGAGCAAGGCCTCTTGGAAGCCCTCCAGCCTAATACGTCTATGATTTCCATCTAACTTTGAAGCCTCCTTAAGAAACAGGTATTGCCTCCCCATACAAGTTCTAAAACTGCAAAAATTCTTGCTCTTTTTCTTACCTTCAACATTATTTTAGGACCTTGTTCCGGCATATCAATCCCTAATCATTCCAAAATGACACATCTGTAACTGGAGTCATGTTGAGGCCTTTGACATGCTACTTGTTTGGGGGTGAACAAAATTAGAAAAATCCAAAGTTAAAACAGTAAAACTGAGAAACACATCAAAAGATGGACATCAAGACAAACGTTGGAGACAAAGGAAAGCTAAGCTTTTGTTCCATGGCACAGACAAATTTACTGTTGCGTTGTTTACATACACATTACATATTTCCATAAATACGCTTTTTTATTACTTTCATCTAATGGAAGTGATTTTCCTTTGTCTCTTGTGTCCATGACTGGAGAATTACATTTCTCTTGAATATAACCTAGAATTATATTGCTATAATTGAAAGTGTTTGAGCTGCAACACAGTTGTACTGGTAACAGTTTAAATGAAATGTTACAAGACTAAATGCAGCAAAAGCAACCAAACACTAATAAACATTAAAAATTGCAACAACAACATATTAGAATAAAGGACACTGGCATGTTATTTTAAACTGTCACTTTAAAACTCAGAAAAAACTGTTGACAATTAAAAATATGCATGGAATGCTGTTCCAGCACACTCAAAGTAATGATCTGGGTTGGAAAACTAGCACTGGGAAAGGAGAAAGCAAGAAAAATGGGATCTATAATAGCACACTAACAGATAAAATGACAATTACTTGGGACTGACAAAAGTATAAGAAATTTAATGCAAGCTAATGTTCTTGATGGATTAAAGTACAGAAAAATATTTAAAACAGTTTCTGAAATTGGCTTTGGCATATGAACACAGCTAAGAAGCACAAATACCTTTTTTCTGTATGCTATATATATTTCTAATCCTTTTTCAAGTATTAAAATACCACTAGTAAGTGGTAGTTTATCCAAATTTCATGATCATATATATAACAACATAATTATTGTCATTATTTTAGTTTTCATATATATAAGGCTCTCCTTACTCCACCACTCATTTAACTGCACTCTGAATCTGAAGGCAGAACAGAGATTTTTTTTCTAATCTTCAAGAAATGTAACTCAATCCTCACCAATATACAAATACCACATTGGGCATGAGTGTTGATGAATGGATTTCAACTCAAAAAGACACCCACTGAAAAGAAGGGATAATAAAAAAAAAAAAATCCAAACAGTATCAGCAGTAATATAGTCACAATAAATTATTTCTACACTCCAATGTACTTTCTGCACTCTAACCAAACCACAGGCGGCACAGAAGGGTGTAGTTACAGCAGATCTAAAAAGGAGAACAAATGATATCACAACAGCATGATGTCACCACATCACCAGCATCTTTCAACCTTCAGATTTAAGCGAGAAACAGTAATGGTTCTTCTCTGCAGGAGGTTTATCTATGCATTTTGATCAGTGGGTAGTGTAAACATTATACAAGATTTTCACACTGAATACAATAAAATTGCGTTGCAATACATCTTACATATGGTTGTCCCATATACAGGTGCAGAATTTTACAAACCTGCCGATGAAATGCCTCCGTAATACTGAAAGAATCAAGTCTCCAATGTGAGCATGTTTCCAACTGGATGAGGCACACATGGTGCACCTCTCTGAGCTACCGCTGCATCGTTACGCTTCGGTACTTCCATAGGCCATAACCTGTCTCAGTTGCCTGTCTGCTCCACTCAGCGACCACCAGCTGTATCTCTCTGGGAAAACACAAAGAGCTCGCTCTGGGTACTTTTTGTTCTAGCTCTGTGTCCCATACCCAGTTTCCATTTCGCTGCAGCACATCTACTGTAGCAACCTAGAGGACTGCAGATTTCTGCCACTGTTCAAGTAAACATGAAACAGGTCAAGAGCTTTTCATCAGGATGTCACAACTCCAATATGGTATTACAGACTCTATTAGACAAGTCTTACTCAACCTCTCAAAAGATCAATTTAACATCCCCAAAAAGATTATTATTTACATTTGAAGCTGACTCAGATGTTCTTCAAATGTAAGTCCCTTAAAACTTTTCACACACCTACAACAATGGAGCCTAAACACAGAAGGCACTAAATACACAAAAATAATTTAAAAGTGATGTTTCGTGTATTTGAAAGTCAGTGAATGAAAACCTATTGTCCTCAGTATCCTGGAGAGCTTGACTATTAAGACAGATATTGTAGAAATTCTGAAGCATGCAACAGCACAGATTTTTGCTCTACTAAAAGCTATTTATTATTGCATAATATCAGATCATGCTGAATATTCATATATTCATTCATTCAAATAAGTATACAAGAAAATCCTGGAGGCAATTGGCATTGCCATATATTTTGTATGTGCTACATATTCTTCCAACCTCCGGTTACTCCTGTAACTATAAAAAGTTGCAGAAAAAGTACTATGTCATTATCTACTGAAAAACTCATGATAAAGATATGAAATCATACCTACTTGCTTACCTTTGTGCTTCCAAATAAGAGTGCAGCTTCATTCAGTCTTCACATTTAGGGAACACAAGTATTTAGGTCTTTTGGAGATACAAGTTTCATGAAGAATAAAATATTTCACAATCCTTTTTTTTTTCCAATACCTATTTTTGTTTGTAACTCTGCTTGCCACATGCACTGAAGGTATGTTCACGCTGACCAAACTTCAGATATATTTAAATTCATCCATGGCAGAATTCATAAACATATCAAATCCATAAACATGAAAGAAAAATCTCATTAGAAGCTATCTTCCATTGTGTTAGTGTCAACAGATGATTTCAAGTTAGGGTAGAAAACTGCCTACTAATCCGAGCACAGAAGAACGTTTATTTTCATTTTACAGTAACATGCTTGTGGTCGATCTTTTCAAATGGTTCCACAACTGCAACTTTGTTCAAATTTTAAACTGAATATAAAAATCAATGAAGACGATGAATACAGAGACATGAATTGTTCTTAAAAATGTCTTCTGACAGCAAGTTTCTTAGGAACGGGAAGCAATACACTTCAATTATCAGAGGAGGCAGTGAAGTATCCACATCATCACTAGCTCCCGTTATCTGGGCAACAGATAAATAGGGGTTTGCTTTATTTAAAGAGAACTATGGTTACAGAATTCTTGTGTAATATTCAGAGATAATTTTAAAATCCTTTTAAAAAGATTGGTAAGTTAGAATACAGTTTTCTATAAGCAGAATGATGCCCGAAGTATTCTGATGAACTTTTATTATTAAAAATAATCTTCCTACAGTAGTCTGGAATTCTTTAGCCAAGTCAAGCCACCACCTGTTGCACAGCCTTCTTCACTAACACCATAAATTTGATCTTTTCTGGTCCTCTAGTGATCTGCATTATTGGCTGGTAACTGCTCTGCTTATGAGCACAAATGCAGTTTTGAACATGAATGCAATTTTGAAGCAGTCAAGACAGCTTTACTAAAAAGGAAGTCACCTTCCCTTCAATGAGATCAACTTTTTTCTAAGCCTTGGCAGATGGATATGATTCCATGCACAGTCATTAGATCCAGAAACTCCTCAGTAAGAGAACCAAAAGTTGCTTAATGACACATAACAAGTACAAGTTGTGATGCTCTGCATGCAGCTCACTTTGTAAGACTTTTTGTGCCGCTTCCTTTACCCAATGGAATGGGTTCAAGATGCGTGATGTCTGGGCCCCAGCTATGCTTGTATCTGCTGGATGTCATTATCTTCTGAAGATTTATGTTCAACTTCAAATCAAATGCAAGTTTCACACTCTAAGTAGGGATGCCCACAAGCATATTGTTCTTTGGAGAACAACTCTCTGGCTCCATAGATGTAACTTGGACAGAGTAGTTGTGTTCTTCTGCAGCCCATGCCCGATCCAGATCCACAAGCCCCATACATTGCTTTCCTAAAATGAGAGCAAAGGAAAGCATGGAAACTCTAAAAATGTAGAAACATTATCAGAAACATGCACTTCAACATTCAACATTAGGAAAACACATCAGTAAGTCATCTAAAAAATAAGTTCCAAATCTACTTAGAAAACTATCTTGATCTGTTTTTCTTCAAATACACAGTCGTTAATAGTTCAAAATCACATCTGTGACTTGTAACCCTCATTTAGCAAAGAGCTTGAGAAGGATTATTAACTCCTTACATATGGAGAAATATAATAGGCACAACTATTTTTAAATATTCTCAAAACTCACAGAAAAATCCATGCATAAATGTAAAAACCACAGGAAGAAAAAAAAAAATGCCTAGTTTACCCTTTAGCTCTCTGAATGTAGATATATAACCATATATAAACAGTTATAACCATAACTGTTTTACTCCTGTACTTTCATCTAAAATCTGAAAATCTTTGGTTATTGAATACCAATAAAAGACTAAAATACCAAACTAGTGTAATTGATTTGAGGTATACAAATGTAGCTGCTTATAAACAAAAATGCTGTATTACTAATGAAAACTAATCTCAGAAAAAAAAGGGAAGGATAAACTCAAGGATTTTTTCTGCTTTGAAGTTTGTATTATGATACAGCCATGGCAAGATGACAGGGACATTTCTCTTTACAAATTTAGTCATTATAATTGATTATTATGTTCTGATATCAGAATTGATTTGATCGTATTTTCAGCAGTTTTAAAGTCTTTTGCAAGAAAGATTTAGCACTTCCCTGAAATGTTTTATCACTAACATGCAGTCTCAAGTCACAAACAAGGCCCAATCCTGCTTCACTGTCAAAGCCAATGCTCCTACATCTTTCCTTGTTCCTGACAAAATTGTACAGTTAAATATATTTGAGGTCTGAGAGGACACCAAGTTGGGAGGGAGTGTTGATCTGCTTGAGGGCAGGGAGGCTCTACAGAGGGATCTGGACAGGCTGGATGGATGGACCAAGGCCAGTGGTATGAGGTTCAACAAGGCCAAGTGCTGGGTCCTGCACTTGGGTCACAACAACCCCAGGCAGTGCTACAGGCTTGGGGAAGA
>JAOXNO010000033.1:25748483-25771429 GCA_028565335.1 Limnodromus scolopaceus
CTTGGGTCACAACAACCCCAGGCAGTGCTACAGGCTTGGGGAAGAGTGGCTGGAGCTGCCTGGCAGAAAAGGACCTGGGGATGTTGGTTGACTGCTGGCTGAACATGAGCCAGCAGCAAGGTCATTAGCATCCTGGCTTCAGAATCAGAACTATCAGAAACAGTGCGGCCAGCAGGACTAGGAAAGTGGTCTTCCTCCTGTACTTGGCACTAGTGAGGACCCACCTCAAATACTGTGTTCCATTTTGGGGTCCCCACTACAAGAAAGACACTGACTTCTGGAGCGTGTCCAAAGAAGGGCAACAAAGCTGATGAAGGATCTAGAGCACAAGTCTTATTAGGGGCAGCTGAGGGAACTGGGGTTGTTTCGCCTGGGGAAAAGAAGGCTAAGGGGAGACTCTCACTCTCTACAACTACCTGAAAGGAGGTCGTAATGAGGGAAGGGCTGGTCTCTTCACCCAAGTAACAGTAACAAATGATAGGACAAGAGGAACTGGCCTCAAGTTGCACTAGGGGAGGTTTAGATGGGACAGCAAGAAAACTTCTTCACTAAAAGGGTTGTCAAGCATTGGAACAGGCTGCCCAGGGAAGTGGTTGAGTCACCATCCCTGGAGGTGTTTAAAAGAAGCGTAGATGTGGTGCTTAGGGACATGGTCTAGTGGTGGACTTGGCAGTGCTGGGTTAACGGTTGGACTCAATGATCTTGAAGGTCTTTTCCAACCTAAACGTTTCTATGATTGTAGAGTCGATGAAGGTAAGAGACAGAAGCACTCATTCTGTTTGCCATCAGGATACAAGGCCAGCATTCTAAACTACCCTCTGGAATGGCCAACCTCTCTCCCCTGAACACATACAGAGCTTGAGTGCCCGTATCACTACAAGCCCTGGCATGCATCTGCTTGGTGCCTGTAGAAGTGTTGGGTAGGTGGCACTAACATGCTTCTCAGTATCCTTCTGTTTCAGAACAGCCGGTGAACATTTAATACACTTTAATACAGCACTCAGTCCAATCTGTTCTGACTTTCCACAGTGAGCCATTGGCCAGAAGTATTTTCTCCTTTTCAGCTGAATGCTTTATTTACAAAAGAAATTCACTACTTTGACTTCACTAATGTTACGGCATTTGCAGTCCATTCTGCCAGCAGCTTGGAAGTTGAGAGAGGTGGTAATTGTGTAGGAGACAATTTAGAGATACAGTAACAACATTAGGCCTGAAAAAGAACTTTCCAACTCAGTCCTGTATGGAATTGTACGTTGCGGGAAGAAATTACCAGTTTATATAACCAACCAGGATAGATGTTCGTAAATTACTTCTTGTGGCACTATTCTCCTACATTCGTAGTTTCATAGAAAAATCACCTTCTGCAGTTCATTGAACCAAAATGGCACGTACACGCTCCTGCCACTGACAGCAGTATCACTATTACTCAAAGCGTACACCCTAAGGGGGGGGTTGGGATTGTCACAACTGGAGCCTGGTTCCCCGGGCGCTCTCAGGAAGACTGTGAAATATATGGAGCAGTTCTGTGATCAGACAGAATAAATCAGGTGCGCTGTAGCCATGTTCACAAAACCATTCAGTTATGTTTGCACTCAGGTCCCACCGCTGCATATAGCGGATAAAGCACACATGTTCAGTGGAAATTGGAAACAGAACTTTCGTTCGCTTAAGAGGGAATTGCTGTGTGCAGCGGAACTGGGTTCAACTGTGCATTTTTGCATCCACAGACACTACAGAAATTGGTGATAACTCCTTTGACAAATTGTGCTGCTTTGGCCGTGACAGACATAGAACGCTGTACTTCAGTGCTTTAGTGGCTTACAGGTAATGAAACAAAATGATTTCTCGCTTCACTTAAGCCGCATAAATTTAGTAGTAATTGCTAAAATACAGTTTACAATGCAATCCTTAAATATTCAAAAAGTAGCAAAACGAGTAATTTTACGACCATTTACAACAGAAAAGAAAAAGTCCTCACCTTTTCAGGAATATTTTCATTAAATGAAAGTTACACAGTTTTCTCAATACCTGATCATGCATTGCACAAAGCTAAATAAATAATAATAAAAAAATCTCACCATGGCTGTAGCACTTATCTAATTCAATCTTCAATTAGTTGCAACAAAACTCAAAAGTACCCCAACAAGATTCCCATAAAACCAGCTTCAAAGCTGAAACAGAGCACTGAAGTTGGAAAGACCTTCACTGAAACAGACTGGTATTACATGGAAATTAAAGAAAAAATAACATTCTTTAAAACAAAATGATGTAGGGGAAGGCAGAGGAATAAGATTTATGTTTGGGGTTTTTGTCGGGGCAAAGCACATAAAATTTAAATCTGGGGGAAAATTGCTGTTTCAGAGACAGAGAACAGAGAGAAGTTACAATCTTTCAAAAATCTTTCCATTTTTTCCAATTTCCAGTCCACCTGGCAAGCAGCAGGAGACCATGTGGGGTGCTTCACTGCTAACAGAACACTGCATTTTTGTTTTATTTTTTCAAATACTGCAATATGAGCAAAAGAGCTGACAAATTTATTATAAAATAGATGCTTTTATCTCAGAATCTGTATTATTTCCTTTTTTGTGCAGTGAATATAGGAAATACTTTGGAGTTCTTCAAATGAAGCTTTCTAAAAACATTATGATTATTTGCTACTACTGCTTTAATATACCTTCTAAGTATTTCTTGAAAGCCAAGAATGGACAGTTATATCTGGAGAGTTCCCAGCCCCTTCTATCTTTTCTGACCTGGAAGTTAGTTTATAGGTTCCATCAGAACATTAATACCAGACAGGAGCACATTCTACCCTTTTGTAAGTCAAAGAATATGAGAATATTGCACATAATGTAGAAATGGCTTTTCTTATTCCAAATATTTGAAGCATTATGTTTTTTGCTGTCCTTCTGAGTAATGAAATTCCCACTATCTTAATGATAGCTTCTTGCATTTCTTTTCCTCAGAAACCATTAACACCTGACCAAGAAACTAAAATCTCAGGGATCAACTTACTTTGGCTGTTAATTGCACGGAAATGTCCCAACAGAAGGCAGCTGCTCTTACTCAGAAAGGCAATAAAGTACAAACCTGAAACAGAACTGACTACTGAAAGGTAAAAATTGAGTAATGCATTGCTGTAGCTGTAATATGTTTCCCAACAACGGGAGGTCTGGTAATCCAGGTAAGGGATAAACCAAACCGTGTTCTTAGCAAAGTCTTCAAATTATAAATATTATTCAGTATTAGGAAAAAAAAAACCTCAAACAAAAAAACCCACACATAAAACCTTCTGGGTTTTTCCTAAAATTATGATGATCCTAATAATGAGATGGGCCAAATAGGTTTGCCTGTTCTTGAGCCTGCCTGTACCAACCTCTGCAATTTAGCCTTATTGTTTCCAGCTGTTGTTAGATGTTTGCCCTTCTGAGAGAGTTATCACTAGAGATTACAAGCAGGACAAAGGGGGCACACTGAAAATCACTACTACCAATAGCCTGTGCCTTTAATGTAAGATAAACAGGCAATAGCAGGACTTCAGTGAACTTTACAAAAACCTCATTCTTTTCAAAGAATAGTGAAAGGGGAAAAAAAAAAAAGGTGAAGATACAAAAACCAGTAAAATGCCTCCCCTCTCATATTGATAATTCTGAAAGAAGAAAATAATTTCTACACCATAGCTCAGAATAGCAAGAGGAGAAATATAAAGAAACTCAAATTTTTCAAGTGTTACGTAAAGACAGCAACTTAATGCCCTCTTTAAAAATGTACTACTTCTTCCTTTATATAGTTACTAAGACAGTTTACACAACAGCTGCAGAAATTCCTACCTATTAGCCTGCGTTCAGGTGGAAGCTGAACAGCTGTCTGATCTGCAAATCTGCAAAGGATCATGTGCTCCTAGAAAAAAAAAAAAGTAAAGAAATTTTGTCCAGTAGCATTTCCATCTTCCAAATAAAGTAAGAATAATCAAATTAAATGTTTAAAAGAATCAAACCTGCTATCATATTGAAAACTATGTTTCTAGAAAAGTTACCTGTGTGCAAATCCCAATTTTGGTACTGCTTTGACTTGTATATATGTGTGTAAATCAAGTGTTTGTAACTACAACACATACTCATCAGTATTTGTTTCTTGCTAAAATTTCTCTAATTCTCTGTAGCAGTGGAATTGGATGCAATGTATAGAAGATAGCATTCTTCAAAGACATATTGCAGACTACTTTTCCCTTGAACTACTGTTGAGCAACAGTCTTCTTTTAGCACAGTCATCATGGGGCCGCATCTCTGCATCCAGACAAAGACAAAATTCTTAAATAGGCGATTTGCACTACTGCACATTTCTCCCAAGCAGTGACTCTTAATCCCAGAAGAATCGCCTTGTGGGTCAAATTTCCTCTTCTCTGCCAAACCCATTCAGGACCAACCCAAAAGATCCGATCCTGCAGGCAAAACCGATCCTGAAGGCAAAAAACACCCAGCTGTGAATGGGAAAGTTTCCTGCCTAAAAATGAGCACAATTCACTTTCAAAGTATCCCTGTTCCACTTAAAGCTTCTGCAAAGGCTTCTACAACAGATGCTGTTGGTTTCTTCTTGTCTTGTCACCCAGGGGTATGGTGCAGTGGAGGGTTAGCCTCACCACCTTACTCCCTGCTTAGATCACTGCGTAAGCAGGCAGAACCCCATCCTTATTTGCCTTCAAAAAACACCGCCTATGCTGGCATAATGGCTTCTCAAAGGCCAGCCAAGCCAAGGAGGCAAGTTAGCAAGATGGTGAGGAAAAAAAGCCTTGAAGGTGTAGCAAAGAAATTAATGCCCTGATGACAGCTGTGCTTTTTGGGACAGCTGCAATATTAAGTACAGGACAGGGTAAATCAGAACCATTTTAGAACTGTACAGCATTTCCAACTGTCCTATAACGTCACAGGGAGAAAAGAGAAACAGACGACAACAAAAGGTGCTGTGCTAAGCAAAGCTTCCAGAGCTATAGTTCTGAAAAAAGGACACATGTCTTGTATGAAAAATAAAACTTTTGGTTTTTTTTCAATTCTTGCCTGATATAAAATTATGATTTTAAAGGGTTTTTGGTTCCTGTAACAGATACAGAGAGCACCTGAGGATACTTCAGCTTTCTTCAGTATCCTGAAGTAAGGATACTTACTCCAGCTTTTTTTTTTTTTTACTCCAGACATAAAACATTCAGAAGTCTTCATTTCACAAAAAACTTGAATGCAATCCCATCTTCATACTAAATCAAGATGGTAACTTCTTCCACAGTACACTACACCAATTCATAAATTTAGTAGACATCTGACCACAAGTAAGTTTGCCTAGATATTGTAAAATAAAATGTTATCGCAACTTGATACTTAAATATTACTCATTTAAATAAATTTACAGTCTATCTGGAGGCAGGGATATTTGTTCCCTAGTACACCTCATTCACATGAAGGTTTTCACCTCACAGCTCCATAAGAAATATGTAAGCAAAATAAGAAAATGTTATAACATTTTTAGAACTTAAACATGTTATGCCCAGTAAGTTCAGTTCAAATATTGCTATTTTTGTAGTACAAAAGAGCTGAAGGTGTTAAACCCAGATGTGGCGACTGAAAAATGGAGAAGAAGAGCCACAGGGAACGCGGCTGCTGTTAGGAGAGAAGAAGCAGTTATCACTGGGGAGCCTGGGGAGAAAAACAGTGACAGAGAGCAGAGGGAGAAGATCCACTTTAGCACAAAACCCCTCACCAGCCTTCAGGCACTCAACACAGCCCAGCTCTTTAGCACATCCAACTAGACCAGAGCCAAGGCAAGCCTTGCCAGCCTGCAAATCTGGACTGACTCTTATGCCTTGGCTTCCTGCAGAGATGATCCAAAAAATTAAGCTAGACCCCAAGTTATGACTACATCATTTCCCCATGACAGTCATTAAATTTTCACATTCCCTGTTGGCAGAAATAAGGAGGAAAGCATCTCTAAAATAATGAAGACAATACTTATAAACTGCCTAAACTTTGTGTGTGCATAAACAGTTAACTTGCTTACTGGAACACCCACGCCTTCAATTCCTATTAAGTTTTCAGAGCTGTATGTGCAAAGTTATTCTGTTTTACTTTCCAATACTCCTATAGGGACAGTGTCTTGACAAATAGAGTCTTAAAATGTATCATGGTAGAAATCTACAGCTATCATAACCTTTTTCTTTGCAGCTATAAACTAATGAATTACAGCATAATGTTCTCATCAAAAAAGTTTTGGAATTGCCAGACTTCTGGATGTCTTTTTAGATCTCACTAAAATGAAAGATAAGAGAAATGAATTTAAAATGGAAACTGGAGGGGGGTGACACACACAACGTCTGGCTAACACATGGCAACTTTGGCTACTAGCCAATGACCTGCAACAATTTATTAATATGAAATATAAAAACACGTATAGCTAGCTGTATAACAAAAGTTATTTATAACTAGGATTATTTGAGGCACCAACCAGCCTAGACCGTTTGTATAGACTCTTACATTATTAAGAGCATGAATATTTTTTAGTCCTTGACCCCTGTGCCCTTCTGCAACACAGTGCTGAAACTTCTATAGTGTTGACAAACCTTGTGATTTAAACCTCCATGGATCAACAGATTAAGAAAAAAATTCACTGAGTTCTAATGAGATTATACACACTGTCCTAATCTAGGCATGCTTGACTTCATAATTGTCCCCGTCTCCCTCTGTACTGTCAACAGGTCCACTTTCAATAATATGTTAGTACATAAACTTTTTCTGAACTGATAACTTGAGTTGTTTGTGACTATGTGTTAGAAACACATAAATGTGTTGAAAAGAATGTTCATCAAGGGGGAAAATAATGGCAGGCCCAAATCCACTGTACTGCTTTTGTCATCTCAATCTACAGATATTCATTTGCATATAAATTAGTAAAGGGTACACAACACCAACTGTCATGAAGATTAGTCTATTACCAGATAACTGAAATTCCCTATATAAGATGGCTGGAAATTTTCTGATATTTTTAAATGCCCTCTTAGTTGAGGATTAAAAAGGATAATCTCTATTTTCCTGCTACATATCTAATGTTTATCAGAAAATAATATCTATAAAAGCAATATTTTTACCTAAAAAATGACCAGACATTTCCACAGTATATACGGTTGTATTTAAGACCTAAATAAATTGGTATCCTGTAATTGTTAACTGATACAGGTTAAAGTATCTGAGGAATGGCTCACTTATACATTATGTAAAAAAAAGTTCTTTTGTGGAGAAACTTTAATTTTATCAAGAAAAAAAGCCTTAAAAATGGATGGTGGAGAGAAAGCAACATAATGACATTTGCAGTACTGATGAACACTTCACGTAACTCATGCTTCTCCTCATAACTAAAAGATAACCACTTATATTTTGTTTAATAAGAAGACCCAGTGAAGCCCAGGAACTTGCACGTAACCTTCTCCACCTCCAACCCTTTTACATACCTTGTAGGACAAAATTTCTTTGAACTGATGACTGGGGAAAAAAAAAAAACAGACCACATGAATTAACATCTACAAAAAGCAGAGGTGGAAAATAGACATAATCATTGCATACCTGAACACATTTTAAACAAAATAGTAATATCGGAATCCTACAGAAAGGCATTAAAAAAACCCTATGTTGTCACATAAATACATTATATTACACGTACACAACCTCTAGACACGCACATATTTTGTTTGTTTCACAAAAGGTGTCTCCACAATGGAACTGAGTATAGAACACAGGCAATATGGGGATATGGGCACGCTGTCATGTTTTGTGATTATATCCAATAAAGAATGAAGAAAAATAAACCCTAAAACATAGCTCAAGCCGGAGTTGATACTTTTCTACACAGCCTTACAATGTTAGAATCATAATTTTAGCAAACACAAGACCATAATTTACATTCTTGCAGTAATACAGCAATACAACAATAAAAGTTTTATAATACAGTGAGCATTTCCAGTCCTCATGATCTAAAAATATAACTGGTCAGAAGTTAAGCAATATCCAGTCAATTCTAAAGTAAGTCAGAGAAAAGCTATATGCCTGCTAACTCTTCCTTAAGAATACTTGTTTTACATGTTACAAGAAAAAACAAAAAAGGACAGATATATAGAGACGGAAGAACCAAATTGACTAAGAATACACTGTTAAATGCAAAGTTTATCAAACGGACAAATTCTAAATATTTACTCTCCACACACTTCTGTGTCAGAACACTTTGATATTATAGAAAAATATGAAAAATATTTAACATGAATGAATAAGATTTTTTTTACATGTGACGACTCCTTTTAAAACAGCATGCTTCAGTTTCTTATTTTAGCAAATATAGACCTAAGATAATGTTGTAATTCCCAGTAGAATTAAATCTGATTCATCCTGGACACCCGAAATGTAAAGCTCAGCTTTGTGGAGAAAAAACCCCAAACCACAACCCTCTTCCTCATCCAGTTCTGCCTCAGAAAGCTGTTAGCCTCTTATCTTCTGCCACTTTCTTTATATCAAAGGCATTAAAATTCTTAAGCCTAAAATATTTATATATATCCACCATGGCAGGTTTGAAGACGACAAAATATCTACACAGGCCACTGAAAAAGTATTAAAAATACGAACTGAAATACAGGAGAGCTTGTCTACTTGGGAATAAATCAGAAGAGTTTCACAAGCAGTAAACTGTGGTATAAAGCAGACCCATTTCTTTAAGCTGACTGCTTACATCTTTCTCCAACATTAAAATGTCAATTCGCCTTCTTACAGTAATTTTCATGAGTCTTCTATTAAGTTTGTGATTTCAAGGTAAAAGGTCTGCATATTACATAGATTCCCACATACCATATCTACTATGTTGATGGTATAAAATCTTCTGAACTATGAATAAGACAAATCCAGACAAAAAACAACCCAGGAATTACCAATCTGTCTCCCTTTCAGGATGGGTTTGCAAAGAGAAACAGGAGGAAACAGTTGCATTATAACTGTGAATCAATTTAGCCTAGACATGTGCAATAATCTTCAATTGATTGATTCTACACTCATAGTATTTTCTTCCTTCATTTAAGTTGATATTTTAAAGCTTATCTTGTGAGCTTTAGTTTACCTTTGTGGATATTTAAACTTCACGGTGTTTTGAATGAAGCCATAACAACAAGGGGAGATGACAAAGGCTGCCTGTGCCTTGATGCAGTGTTCGATCACCATGTCTGTTGCTACACCACATGCGTGTAGAGCCACCTAGAGTATTAAAAATACACAAAACAAACAAGCAAATTCTTTATAGCAATATTCTAAATACAATCCTGTTGTAGTACTTTTTTGGCTGACTGAATTACTTAAATATACAAGGCATGTATTGCAATGAAAGTTGTTATGCTAAAGGGATGGTCCTTAATTCCTCAGTTCTTCACTCCTCCCCTTCATATCTATTCTGAGGAAATTTCATGACCTATTCCATTAACAAGGGAACCATCAACACTGAGCAAGAGTCACTCACCAAAAAAGCTCAAAAGGTAGGTGCACCGTGATACCAAATACATTAAAAACAAATCACCAAAAATATTAAAAGAAAAACTACTGTGGTCATTAGTCAAAAGTTTCTGTCAAGCAAAAACCACCTTGAAATACAAAGAAACATTTCAAAACTGAATTTCAACTCAGCAGTAGGAGTACTTGCTTTCTAAGTAAAAACTTTAGAAAAAACACTGCGGAAGTAAGAGCAGGGAACATCAAATACAACCTGAACTCCTTTTATTTTTTTCTCCTCCTTTTTTTTTTTTTTTTCCTTAGTGATGGACTCTCAAACTAAAACTAGAATGTTGTTCAATCACAACAGCTACCTGCCAGCGTTGATGTGGTTTTGGGCAATGCGCAGGTTGTACCCAAATTCTCCATGCTCTCCTGCAGAAAGGCAAGTTATGGCTGCACTCAATATATTGCAAGGGAAAGCAAGCAGCTCTCCCCTCTGTGACCCCAAATGGGCCAGGGGAAACGGAGGCATTACTTTTTCTGCTGTCTTCCATGTACTCAGTAGCTCAAAGACTAGGCCTGGTGCATACACATCGCTCTATGTTTTCATTAAACTAAGGACATTTTTGAGGCACATCTTTAATTTTAAGCAGCCATACAGATTTGTAAAACTGCACTGTATTCTTTGCCTTTTCTTCACTGTAAATTTAGGAAAAAAAGCTTAAAACTGCAAAGCTCAGATTTCAGGGTTCAAAGTTGTTTTTCAAGCTATAGCAGTTGGAAGATAAAAACTTTGCTCTCTGATACAGATTAAAACAAAGGCTTTTTTGTTTGCAGACTGCTTGATGTAAGCTCAGCTGAGCAGACCATTAATCATCAGCTGAACTCTAACTGCATACAGATGCTAATAAACATCCTCGTCTCAAGCAGAACATTAAAAATTATTAAGAACATAATTACACAATGAATGTTTTCTGCTCGTCTGAATTTAACAACAAAAATAAAACTACTTTAACATCAGAAATAGATTCTTAGTATCACAGCTATTAGATTATCGCAGAATATAGTTATAATCCTCATCTATCCAAGCAGAAAACAAAGACCTCTGCTTTGCTTGCATGTTTGTAAAAGACACCTTAAAAAAAAGCAGTGGATAAAATCAGTAGCTCTGCTGGGCCCGTATGAACTTTTACATCAACTGATTTTTTCTTTGGGTTTCTCAGAATCGACTTAGTAAGTGAAAAATCACAAATAAAACTCAAGACAAAGCTTTCTCAATATCTCCTATATACTAAAATCAGTATCTGAAACAAAATAAAAAGTGAGGACTAATGCAGATACCCTGTGTCACTGCTCTGGCGCTGCAACTCCCCAGAAGAGCCTATTGCACACAAAAAATTGTGCAGGGAAGTGAAGGGAAAAGAACGTGTCATGAAACCTCAGGTCCACTTTAGTGATCTTAAAAAGCATTCAACACACTCAAAAATACTCCCCCTCAACCAAATCTTAAACTGTTCAACCTGTTCAAATAAACCAAGATACTCTCAGTACTATTTAGTATTAAAAACAACTAAGATCGCAAAGACTCCTTTGGGCGTTGGCATGTAAACGGACACTGCATGCAAACAGTTGGAAACTTTCACTTTTAGACTTAAATCCTTCATTGTGGCTGGCGGTTGTACTACAACATATAATATTACAATGTACCAGTAAATTTGGCACTCAACAGGTTGTTTCATGGAATCATAGAGTGGTTTGGGTTGGAACGGACCTTAAAAATCATCTAGTTCCAACCACCCTGCCACCAACCCACCTCCCACTAGACCAGGCTACTCAAAGCCCCATCCAGCCTGGCCTTGAACAATTCCAAAGATGGAGCAGCCACAACTTCTCTAGGTAACCAGTTCCAGTGTCTCACCACCCTCAAAGGAAAGAATTTCTTCCTAATAGCTAATCTAAATCTCCCCTCTTTCAGTTTAAAACCATTACCCCTCATCGCTATACTCCCTGATAAAGAGTCCCTCACCACCTCTCCTGTTGGTCCCCTTTAGGTACTGGAAGGCTGCTATAAGGTCTCCCTGGAACCTTCTCTTCTCCAGACTGAACAACCCCAACCCTCTCAGACTTTCCTCATGGGAGAGGTGCTCCAGCCCTCTGATCATCTTTGTGGCCCTCTGCTGGACTCGCTCCAACAGGTCCGTGTCCTTCCTGTGCTGAGGATTCCAGAGGTGGACACAGTACTCCAGGTGGAGTCTCACCAGAGTAGAGGGGCAGAATCACCTCCCTCGACCTGCTGGCCGTGCTTCTTTTGATGTGGCTCAGGATGCAGCTGGCTTTCTTGGCTGTGAGCGCACATTGTTGGCTCATGTTGAGCTTCTCATCAACCGATAACCCCAAGTCCTTCTCCTCAGGTCTGCTCTCAATCCATTCTCTACCTGATCTTCATGTATGCTTGGGATTGCCCCAATGAGGTTTCAGAATCTTGATTACCCCAACAATTCATAAGGGCAGAAATTTTTTGTAGAACCGAAAGGAAGCAGTTGCTGGAGAAGTTCCAAAGAAGGGCCACAAACACAATCAAAGGGCTGCAAAGCCTGCCATATGTGGAAAGGCTGAGAGAGTTGGGTTTGATCAGCCTTGAGAAAAGAAGGCTTAGGGGACACGTCATGTTCCAGCATTTAAAATGTGGCTACAAAGATGAAAACTGCCTATTTACAAGGAGTCACATGGAAAAGACAAAATGTTATGGGTACAAGTTACTCCTGTGGAGATTCCGATTGGGCACAAGAGGAAAATTTTTCACAATGAGAACAATCAGCCACTGGAATAATCTCCCCAGGGAAGCGGTGAATTCTCCATCATTGGACACTTTTAAGTTTCAGCTGGACAGGATGCTAGGCCATCTTGTCTAGACCATGCTTTTGCCAAGAAAGGTTGACCCAGAAGATCATTGAGGTCCCCTCCAATTTGGTATTCTATGATTGTATTATACTTTTTTCTTTTAATCTGCTTTTCAACTCCTAGCAGATAACACATAAGAAAATAGCTAAGTAATGCACAGATTTTATGTCAAGGTAACTAAAATGTGTATAAACATGTTTTAAACTAATACCAAAAGGAGAGAGATGAAGACTTCCGTCACATGAAGACTTCTGTCACATTAATTTTACTAAATCTCTTAAAATTTCAAGTACTATACCAGTGAGTTTCTTGTCACCATGTCCACCCTCATATTTACACTGTATTGTTTTACTGAAAATGGTGAAGTCAGACAATGAGTGAATAGCTTTACAAGCCTCAAAAGATGAGTTTAGAAATGATTCGTTGCCAAACTTTGTGCATACCTATGCATTACAGTATTATATTGTCATTTTTGTATCAGACCAGTGTTTATGACAATGATACAGAAGCAGCTAAACTTTACATTATTTACATTCACAGACACCAAACACTTGTGCTATCAGTCAGTAAACCATCCAGCTCCTGTCTTAAATGCAAAGTTCATTCCAAGTTAATGAGCTAATCCTGAAGAGTGAATCACGGTATGATACAAACTAATTCTGAAGCTGAGATTCACGTAGGTCTCCCAAAAAGGGACAGCTCCAGGTTTGTCTGTTGAGTAGATTACAGAATCAAGTCAAAGAAACTGAAATCACAGGCCTGGAAATGAAGAATTTCCAAGTGAATTGTAATTGTAATTGTCAAAGTATTTTCTGACATACTTCAGTATTTTCCTTATCACAAAACTTAAAAGAGAGAATGTAACACTTTTTTATGAAACAAAAACTCCATGAAGATAATTAACTTAGCATTAACCTTAAAAATAGACACACACACACACCCCCCAAAAAATGAAGACATGAACTCTTAAGATCACAAAATTGGAGACTCATTCGAAAAACTATTCCACATTTCACACACAGAATTCAGAAAATTATTCATGAGATCCTGATTTTTTTAAATAGATCTCTAGCTCATCCACTGAGATATATACGACAATGTAGCACAGAAAATAAAGCTAGAGAATTGGAAATTTACACTTGGAAGGACTGGGCTAAAATAATTTATTCTCTCCTCTTTCTCCTGCACTGTATTTCTTTTCCTTTATTAAATAAACCAACCAAATAGTTAAACAGCACTGTACATGTACCATAAACCCTCAGCATTAAATATCCTAACCTACAGCCAAAATAGGCCCTTGGCTGGGTGATTTAAAAAACAGTCAAACTCACACTGTAAGCTTCAGGCTTGCTGCAAAAGTTCCTATTCAATTAACAGAATATAAAACTGGAAGACAGAAATCTTTACAGAGTTACAAAAAAATTATTTATGCCTTACTCTTCACTAGGCCTACATAGTTCTGGAGAAGACATTCATCTCATTTACTTTCAGGGTCTAACATGGATGCTTTGAATCAGTATTCAAATCACCTGCTTTGCTCCTGCAGAACTCACATTCCTGCTTTGGTCTGCTTGTGTGCAGGACTCTCAGAATATCACCTGTTGACTGCAATAGGAGTGCTCAGCCTAAGTCCTACAAATTTGAGGTATCGTTCTGCCCTTATAAATACAGCTCAAGTATACTTTACACAATGAATACAAATGTATATCATTAGTATAATATTCTCTCTGTCATTAAAGTTCTTCTCAGTTTTGCATTGCATAGTCTTGAGTTGTTTGCTTTATCTTAAAATGCATTTACTGTCACCTCCCTACACTTCTCATCTCACTTTACTGTACTCAGGTTTAATTTGAGCAACAGTAGTTTTCTCTTCCCATCTTCAAAACCTTCTCCAGGGTATGCCCATTAATGAATCACTGATTTTAAAATAACATGATTAAACCAAGAATCTACCCCATTTTTTCTTCCAGATAGTCAGGCAGCACTCATATTTTTGTATTTGGCTAGAGCAGACACTTTTTTCTTCACTCATGTAATACACAAGCCATTTGCAACAAACGATAAATATAAACCAAACAATACAGATTAATGTAACAAGGGTCCTTCTCATAGCATCAAAAATACCTGTCTGAAAGGACATAAGAATTTTCTTTTCTCAGGTATTTTAGTTGTTTTAAAAATAATTAACCAGACACTGAAGCTTTGAAGTGGAAAAGTTATAATCACTTACCCCAATGTTAAAAGTGCCATTAAAATAGTCCAAATTTGCTTGAATGAACCAAATGTTGTTTAAACCTAGTTCATCGCTTCTGTCTTTAGCGCGCATCAGAGACAACTCCTTATTTTCTATGAGCACCACCTAGATTTCATACACAGCAGAAAGTAAGGCAAAATAATACTGTGAAATCCAAGTACAACACTACCAACAAGCATAAAACTTAGTAGTTTAGCTGAGAAAACCTCTAAATTACTTGAGGCAGAGCCCGAGATCTCCCAAAAATAATGAGCAGGAAACCTGACAACAACAGAAGGAATTTAATGCTTGCTGATATTAATCAGCTTGCAAATATTTTGTATTTTCCTATACATTTTGTTTTCTCGGGAAAGTACAACACACATTTGAGATCATGCTAAAAATTTCCATGTTTAAATTTAAATCATCTGCTGAGACAGCCGTGTCTTCATACTTATTCTCCCTACATGCGTATCTTTTTGAGATGGCTGTCAGAGACCAAAAGCTCATACTGTCTATACTTTTTATTTAGACAGTACCTGACATGACGGCATCATGTGAGCAAGAACAATTCCAACATGGCCCTGTGAAAACAAAAACAAACAACAAAACCTGAGTCACTTTGCAGTGTCCTCTGTTGTTGACCCATTACATGACCCCTAACCAGTGACAGAACCCTTGAAAGCACTCAAAATTTCAGCATTTGTACTTTTGCTTTGCTTTGTGGCAGCAATCACCAAGAACCGCAAAGATGAAAGTTGAAAGAAAATGCATCATGTAAACAAAAATATACATTACCCCTCCACTGCAAAAGTCCACAATCACATCTCCAGGCTTAGCAAGCTTTGTCACCGCTGCCACCAAATTATTCAATTGCTGCTGCTTCCTCAGAGCCCGGTCTCTAGACATCTTTCCTGAGGATGACAGAGAAAATGTCTAAATAGTGATCAGCAATTCTCAACATTGATAATTTTTAATGGGTAACAGCAAAGCATTGCATATGACATTTATGGCTGAGACTAAAAACTGGCTGGAACACTTGGGCATCTGAATCCATTTTGAGCTAAACCTGCAAATCCTTGGTAGAGCTTTCCCTAAAACTCTGGTGTTTTTAAAACTTTACTTTCCAGTTGTTGCTGTTAATGTATCCTTATGAATAGGCTCATATAAACTTAACGTACGATAATCAATTTGGTGTAAGGTCTAGCCTGATTATATTCCAAATCTGTGAATCATGCCCACAAACAGAGCTCAAACCCATTCACAGCAGTAAGGTTGCCAAAATAAATCTCTCTTTACTATATCTATACACTATCCTTGAGCATCTTGTTTTTTAAAATTTGTACTCTTCCTCCCAACAATTCTCTTTTTTCATGATAAGCAGCCCTGTTTATTTAAATGAGAGTGGATGCAAGTAGGTACTTCTCAAAGCAACTACTCCTGCCTAGCAAAGTCTGGCTTTCCATCACATCTGTTACACAACTAGAAATGGAAAAGTTATTAATTTCTTTCAAATGTCCTCGGTAAAGTCCAACATACAGTTGCTTCAAATATGATGAATTTGTTTAGTCAGCACTTACATATTTGCAGAGATGTGTTTTGTCTCAGTGGGGCTAGAAGAGAGCTGACAGACTTATTTAACACTCTTTTCATTTGTTCAAAAAGCAGAGTTTGAACAAGCCAGTTTGGACACTGACAGCAATGCTGCTATGACAGCTCTGTGCTTAGGACAAGCAGCCTTCCAAAAACCTATTCAGCTCCTATTCTACTAAAACCCAAGCTGCCTGCTTAAAATTAGCTCATCTTATCTCTGTGTCTACTTCTAACTGTGGTATAAACCACCTCCGTTGATATTGCAGGTGCAGAATCATTGACAACAGCAGGAAACACAAATAGGAAGAAGGAAGCAGGTACATAACTCCTGATCAGTACTGGAAAAAATTTCAGGTTCAGCTAGAAACAGAAAAATGGGCCTTCTGAAAGCATGATAAAAGCATAAACAGAGTTTTTTGTTTGACAGAATTCAGCATGGACTTACCCTTTTAACCTCAATACAGTCAATGCACACAGAATCCCTTAGTCAGAAATACGCTGTGACAATAAAAGGTCAGCTCTGTTCTCCAAAATGGGTTTGAACACAACAAAATTTGCCTCCTGAGCTTAGGTGGTTTCATTTACACCGTAACCCATTTTCAACAGTGCTTGGTTCTCTGCAAGCTCCCTTGGTCTTAAGAACTCAAGGCTTCCTGAGCTCAAGTAACTGCCGCAATTAATTTAATGGGATTTGCTGTAAATGCTTTTTTCCCTGGTAACTTTTGTATCCCTCTCCCATATCCACTTTCAGCTTCCATCTTCAGCTTCCCTAATTATGAGAGGGACCAGGCAGACAATTTTGTTTCCAATTCCTGCCTCTCAACAGGCATTAGCACAAATCTTCTGAGCCATTTTCCTGAACAATACTGAAGGACAGACCACACCTGTCGAGCCACAAACAGCACAGAAATCCATGCATGCAAATACTCTTACTTCCCTATCCAACGCCTCTGCTCTTATTCCCCAACCCTAAGGTTTTCCCGACAGGTCTGGGATTTATTAATATCGAGTACAACTCCTGAAAAATGACATCAATTTTTCATGCTGTGCAAAGTCAGCAAACATATCCTAGAGTCACTAAAAATCAAGAAGTAAAACAATACAGGTTTCATCAGCAACAACAGATCCACTACTTAGTATTCGGTTAGTTGATCTTCTGAGTATTAAATTAATAAGAAATACTTTTTAAAAAAATATTAGTCTACAGACTTTAAAAAAATCCCTAAGAATTAACTCTTCGTGGTTACCAACAAACAAGGTTTCATCTTCCCTTACTGTGCAGGCAGTAAGTAACATATATTCTCTTGAAAGACTGAATCAATAGGTCTTTTGTCTGCCCTACCCTCTGTATTTTGAGCTCGGTAGCTAGAATTCCTGCAACACGACGAGTTGTGATGTAGCCCATAGAGAATGTCAGTTAACACGGCTGGGCACAGCAGTCTTTCATTTCAGCAAGTAGGCAATAAATTCAAGTGAAACTTCTGCACCTAAAACCACTACAGCTCACTTTGCATTTTTCAAGCCTCGTGATGGTAAACAATGCTAATTGTTGTCTTCAAGAACAATAAGAGAGGCGGTAGCTTCAAATTTAGCCCTACAAGGCAAAATGTGTCCTTCTCCTACAAGACACTTGATAGGCCACCACAAAATGCTTTGCTCCCTTCCTAACAACCCAACTGACAGGTTGCCATACCGTCCCAGAAAGATTTATTTTCATTTTTAATTAATGGTCACAACAAAAATATTTTATCTAGCTTCATGAATCCAACATTACTGTTAACTCAGCCATTGTCAAGTAGAGCTTTGAAGTCTCTGTGGCACTTAAAGGTCTTTTGCATTTTGGCACAAAGAAATATAACTTTTCAGCAGGCAAAAAAGCCCTTTATTTTTATATTGCCTTTTTTCAGTGTTCATGTCCATATAATCCTTCAGTCCTCAAATAATACTTCCATATTTCAATATTTCCATATTTCAAGTTAAACTTGAAAAGCCATTAAAGTTTCCTTAAATAAGCAAAACTCAAATATCATCTCTAAGGCTTTAACCCTGTTCAACTTTGAAGTCATAACACAGTTCAACAGAACACACAATTACCAAAACATATCTATAACACACAATACACGCATTCCCCTATTCCATACAGCAGAATTGCATACTTCTATTGTTTTAGCATAAATATCTTGTTATTAGGTTTTCCATAAGCCTCATCTAACTAATTCAAATGATAACACGAGTCTGTTTTTCATGGAAATTCTGGTAGAGGATAGTTTTTGCTACATTGATTTAATCTTAGTACAGCAAAAAGCCTCAGTAACTATAAAGAGAAAGCCAAAACAGACAGATTCATTATTTTATACCAAGCTGAACATATTTTTCTGAAATCGATGTGCTGTTTTTCTTGTAGTTCCTTACTCAGCATATTCTAATTATTTCTTAATACTCAGGTCATATCTCCTTCACTTTAATAATGCTATCTTCTTCTACACCATCTTTGGTACCTGTTGGGGGATGGAGTGGTTGTTTGCTTCTTTGTTTTGGGGGTGGTTGTTGCAGTTTTGCATTATGGGTGCTTTTTTTCTTTTTAAATATAGTATTTGTCAGATTAATTTAGCTGTACACTGGTTCTCATGCAACTGCTAGAAAAATCAGAATTCAAACAGGTGAAGGATTCCGGCTCAGCTGACATTTATTTATAAAGAAAAGTTCTTACTAGTCAGAAATAATAATACCTTCTTATAAAGAACTCTGCCAAATCTTGCAATAAATACCATTAGTAAGGGCAATAACTTTGCTATGGTCCAGTGGTCAACCTTGGTTACTTGAACAGTATTCTTCTTCGACTTCAGATGCTTTAATTCAATCTGTGTGGGCCAGTGCTGAAAGCTGAAGATCTGCCCTCCCTTTCTCCAGCCTGGGGCCACCTTCCAGCTGCCTACTTTTACTAACACTGCCCTGTCTCCCTTCCCCTCCCTCCCATGAAGGGAACTGCTAGCTTTCAGGTACGTCTGTAAGTAAAGCAGAATAGCACCTACGGTGAGCAATCACCTGCTTCCTAACTCTTCTACATGGATAACTCAAGATAATCTATCAGTATTTTTTAGTCTCAAAGAAATATGAGCCCATTCTATTACATTTAAATTGTTGTGTTTGTTTACAGAGGCTAAAACATTTGTTCAATCAGACACAAGATCAGATCACTTGAGGTTATTATTGACTCATTTGCTCTTCCGTTATTTGGGAAATTGCTATTCTGGTCTTTCTTACCACACAGTGGATAAAAAAAACCCATATATGCATATATATGTACACATATATATGAAAGTATTATATATTAAGCAAAAACAATGTAGATATTCAATATTAATATAATACAGGTACACTAGAAATGTGCCAGTTTCTCTTTTCTTTTCAGCTTGGACTTCCTGCATTGGCTTCGCTCTATTTTCCCCTTCAAACAGGTTTCCCATTGATTTAATTTCAAAAGTAACTGAGTTGGGTCAAATTAAAAAAAAAAAAAAATCTAGTTCCGCTTCTATAAATATTCCCTTACTTCTGCATCAGAATTGTAACACATTAATCGTATCATGAAATATCTTACTTTATCACAGACATAAGCAAAACAGAGGAAGTGAGTAATAAAGACCAGCAACATGAGCTGATAAACTGTGCTTTTATTACTGTTCTCCACACCTCACCTCACCCCCTTTTTAAGCTCTCTCTATGTATACTCTTGGAGAACGAAAGTATAAGCTAAAGATTCAGAGGAAACACTGTTTTACAGATCAGGTTGCAAAGAAGAAAACTTCATTTTCCTACTTTTACTGTTAACATATTCTGGAACTATGAGGTCTGGAAACACCCTACATGCCTTTAGGTGTTGGTAAAAGTGCATGTAAATGCTTACTTTTTAGGAAAGGTAACAGGTACATATGCAAATTCTACCTCTTCATATATTTCTAAAAGTAGCCATCCCTATCAAATGAAGAAAATTGCTATTAAGTTGTCTTGGCATAGAATCTATTTACCCTTTCCTATCAGATTACTGGATATTTTTATTGTTTCTTTGTGTCTTAACTTTTCCAGTTCATCACAACAATAATTGGATTTTCAGGAAAGTTGCGTTGGTTTCTGTTAGTTTGTTTTTTAACTAACCTCTGAGGAGGCTGTAACTAACAAATGGCTTGACAAAAGCCAACCTTTGTTGGCTCATTAAAGCTAAGAATACGAAGCTGCTCTACACTTTGCAGCTCAGAATGCATCCGACTTCATTCTGCAAAGACCAGACTTTGCACACTTGGATGTTTCTGGCAAGTCAAAGAGAACTAACAGCATTCATGAAGTTGCTAACACGGACACGTGAAATAACAGCCTTAGCATTCAGGGTGAGGGGGAGACAAAAAAAACCAACCCAAACATCACAAATAAAGCCCATAAACTATCCTTCTGAAGAAATCCTCAGAGCACATATTATTTTTTACTATGTAAAGGCTTTTATGATCAAATGTGGTGATATTTTAGCTACAGTCAAGGGAGTAGAAGAGAATGGCTACAATGCATGGTTTAAAATCTATAGAAATAGGGCAATAATAAAAAGGACATGAAAGACAACTGAACTCCATGAGAACATTTTAGTGTTTTTTTAAATAGGAGTCCCTCCTGATCTTACTAAACAATCTGCTCTTTATTAAGGCAAGCTTTGCAAACTAGCTTTATCACTTCAGGCATAAAAAAAATCCCCTTCATCTCACATACACTACCATGGTATAGCCTAAAAAGGTCAGACAGCTATGAAAACTGACCTTTGACAACCCAAGCAGGAATCTGGTCTGCTTCCTTTTTTCTATTAGAGGATTTTAAGCAAAAAAGAGTAAGTCATCTTTAAAAAAATAAAGATCAACAGAAGCCAGTAAAAAAAGAATGAAAATTAATGTTGGGTTCCCTCTGAATGTAACCATGTTCTACTTATAAAAGTTTTTGAGTTTTTTTTCCAATTGCTCATCTTCAAAACCCATCTTCTGAATATTCAGCAAAAAGCAATCCAGACACAAACAGCTAACATCATTTTCACACATCTAATCTGGTATTTACACTATTTTTAAACTTTTTAGTACTAGATTATGAAGCCTCTACAAGTACTCAAATTAATGAGTGTTATCCACACTAGTATGTACTTGTTAGAGCCATGTCTATCTAAGTTTTTCACATTATAATATTGCCAACAGCAATCTTCAGCAAAATCATGTATCAGCACCTCTCCTACTACACATTTAAGCTGACATGTCTGTTCATCTTTCTTCTCATTCTGAAGCCTTTGAGATTCATATTTTCAAACTATTTTTCCAGAATCCCAAAGATTAAGAAATGATTTTGTTTTAAAATGAACGCAAGCACTATTTTACAATCATGGGATTTCAAGGAAGATATCAAACATTATGTCATGAAAGAACTGTGAGAAAAAAAGATGACATTGCATTTACCCTTCTTCTTCTCACATTTATCCACATACTGCCTCTCCTGCACTCCTCTCATTTTTTCCTTCACTTTTCTCCCTTACCTTCACTTCCTTAGGCTCAAGATGCCATAAAGAGAAGTCTATGTGTTCAGAACTCATGTGCAGTTGCAGCACCTCATAACTTATCCTACTGGACTACACGACCGCCTGAGGTCCCCTCCAACCTGAATTACCCTCTGAAGAACCATAAGATAATGGATATGTTACAGGTACTAAGAGTGTTAAACATCTTGCTCAAAGAGCAGGTGTCAGAGCAAACAGAGTAGAGCAGAAAGCTTTGTAATAGCTTCACAGCAGTGGTGTTCCTTTAAATTTACATCCCCTGTCCTCACCTTACGTCCTCTGTTGCTGCTTTTTGCCTTTATCTTCTGCTCCTTATATGCCCAAACCCATCTCACCACTTACAGCAAAAAGCTTGAGTAAGATGTGAGAAGGAAAGCACATCAATACAAACCTTAAAAAGTGAAAGACGACAAAGCTTTTGGGGAAGAATAAAGGGAAGGGAAAAGCAACCTCTGCTGTGCTAAATATGGAAAAAGGTCTCTAACCCCAACGGGTGCGTTATTTTACCTATCCACAATATTATACCAAATCTCAGCAACATCTGGGCTTGTGAAATAGAAGTTGCTCACTTTCTCCAAAATTTCTTCAGGTAAAGATGTCACTGGCCTGACAACAACATAAGAATCAAGTGGTTTCTTTAGCTCTCACAAGCCTAATATACTGATTGACAGCTACTGTGTTGCTCAGAAAGGGGAACAGCTAATTCCTGCTGAATTCAGTGCTCATCAGGGGCTAAGAGCCATTGTCTGTCACAGAAACAGGAGAGCTCTTTCCCCATCAGGAAGCAGAGATGGGCCCCTGCCGAGGTCCAAAAGAAGGCCAGAAGCCCCCGTCATTCACACTCACAGCTGTTCAGCAGGATCTTGCCTCCAGGGGACCAATTCTCAGTAGTTAAGAGGCAGCCTCTTCACAGCCCATGCAGGAAAAGAGCAGATTTCCCTTTCTGAGGTCCTTATGCTGAGTATCTATAACTGATTGTTAAAGAAAAGGTAAGCGCTAAATGCCTCTGTACAGTAAGGAATAGTGAAACACACGTAGTTGCAGGAAAGACACCTTCTGATATATATCATTGCATTAATTCCCACCACAGCCTAGAATCATAGAATGGTTAGAGTTGGAAGGGACCTTAAAGATCATCGAGTTCCAA
>JAOXNO010000033.1:25771529-25817701 GCA_028565335.1 Limnodromus scolopaceus
CTGGCCTTGAACACCTCCAGGAATGGGGCATCCACAACTTCTCTGGGCAACCTGTTCCAGTGCCTCACCACCCTCACCGGAAAGAATTTCTTCCTAATAGCTAATCTAAATCTCCCCTCTTTCAGTTTAAAACTGTTACCCCTTGTCCTATCACTACGCTCCCTGATAAAGAGTCCCTCCCCACCTCTCCTGTAGGTCCTCTTTAGGTACTGGAAGGCTGCTCTAAGGTCTCCCCAGAGCCTTCTCTTCTCCAGACTGAACAACCCTAACTCTCTCAGCCTGTGTTCATGGGAGAGGTGCCCCAGCCCTCTGCTGGACCTTTTCCAACAGGTCCATGTCCTTCCTGTGTTGAGGACTCCAGAGCTGGACACAGTACTCCAGGCGGGGTCTCACAAGAGCAGAGCAGAGGGGTAGAATCACCTCCCTCAACCTGCTAGCCACACTTCTAAATAAGAAAAAAAATATTAAATATTAGCAAATCAGAGATAGGAATCATCCATATTATTATCAGTAAGAGTGAGATAGCCTGAACTAATAACTCAGAAACAGGAAAAGCTGGCGTAGAAGACAGACATGATTCATTTGGCCCTTAAGCGTCAAGCAATTGAACAGCTGGATGCTGGACAAACAGCAGTACTTTCAGCCTAACTTTACACCTCATGTCTGTTTACTCTAAGAAGGGTAATGCTGGAGGAATCCCTCCAAAACAATTACCCCAATGAAAAGGAATTTCATCCTGCATTTCAGTCCTTACAGAAATTAAATCTCACACTGCAAAGAGTTTGATGACAAATTCATAATTTATTGATATTTTTATATGCAAATAACCACATAATTTCACAATAGCTGGATATGACTTCCAAACAAAGTCATTCTAGTTGCACATGGAAAGGCCACGGCTACACATTTCTATCTTGTCTGATCTACACTGCAGTTATCACAGTACTTCTAGCTTTATCTGGTATGAATCTCCAGTTTATGAAAATTTTAGTCAATTCAATCAATTTTACTGTATTAAGTAAGTATCTCTGGTACCCATGTGGTTTATGTTAGTTAGAAGGGCTGAAAAAACATTCAAGAGTTCATAGAGAATATAGGAATTACATGACTACATCATAAGGTTTTAATTCAGTAATAGTAACTGCTTGACCACTTAACTGTTTTCCTTTCTTTTTTTTTTTCTAATTAATTTTCTTAGCAAAGTTGGGGGAGGAAATCAAAATGAACTGAAGTTTAGACAGTAAATACAACTAATTTATTTGAATTTGAGCTAACTCGGATGTTTTCTATGTGGTTTTCAGGTGAGTCACCAGCTTTAGATAAAGCTCTTTTAGTCTCTGATGTTGAAGGTCAGTATGTGCTTCTGCCAGGTTACCACTCTACCACTGTAAATGCTGATGCTCAGCATTAAGGTTTGTATAACATATAACCTCCAGCATGGTATTCTATAATAACTAAGCTTTTGTTATAAGAAGTACATATGACATTTAAAAAAAAGTTATTTTCAATTAGAATTTCTCTTTCCATAGTCTTTTCCCTCCAGTGCTTTCTCATCCCACAAACACAAAATGAGTAAGCCACAAGCAGCTGAGATGGTAGTCCTTCAGCCATAATTAAGTTCCTGTTAGTGAATGCCAGCTGTGCAATTTTGCAGGTAGCATATCACAGCCAAGTGCGGTTACCAAGCAGTCCTTCGTGATGTTTATGTCGCTCTTGGTAACCAATTTGGGTCAGAGCCAACATGTATTTCAGCATTCTCAGCTTTGCCTTTGAGGAGGTCTGTAACTGTGTAAAACCAGACCTCTCGCTAAGCAACTTTGGTGTTTACTATTATGGAAAAAAAGAAAAAAAGGCTTCGTAACAAATGTATTCATAAAGATAGTCCATTGGTACCCCCGCCACGTTCAGAGCTGTAACAGATGTTATCTATCCACACTAATTGAATCAGGGCATTTTGCAGAATGCTCATGTTCAAACTGCTCCTTATCATTGTTGTCAGTAACCCAAACCACCCATTCAAATCCTTCCAAATTAGCTAAAGCACAAATTCATTATAATCAGCACAAACTAATTATAATGCACTAGAATACTGCATTATAATCAAACCAATGAAAGGAACTGAATAAATATCTATTTTGTTCCTTTTAATAAATAAAAAATAATGGTGTGATCATCTGGATCATACTTCATAGCAATAGTTGTCCCTCATGAACAAATACTACTTTACTGCACACTTTATGACAGAAAGATTGTGAAGTTAAACAATCCTGCCCTAAATAGAAATTTTTCATGACAGGTCACAAACATGCAACATGCAGACAGTAACATTTTACATCAAGTTTATAAAAAGAAAATGTAATAAAATTTCAACATGTTTTAATGAATTTCTGAAGGACTATGCATAAGGGGAAATGCCTCTGAAATAACACAGAAGTGTTGGCTTATGCTATACAGCACTTACTCACAAATAAATACATTCCTAGAAGATTTTCAGAGCAAGTATAAAATACCAGTTAGAGAAAATTTGGATATATCAGTTCAGAAAACTGCCAAATATAGAAAACATTTTACTTCTGGCTAATCCAATGTAAGATCACTTAAGAAACACTGCTGAAAAGCTAATTGTGCATACAGTTCTCCACTACAAACATGCATGCCTTTGACAAGACAGCAAAAGAGAGTCTTTCCCTACTGGTACTAGAAAAGTACTCAAGCTTGCAAAGATTGTCGCAGGTTAACTCATTTTAATGAAATCCAAACCAAAGACAAAAATAGTTTCCAAGACAAGGGATATATACAATTGGCACTTGTTGCTTTATCAATGGTTCTAATAACAAAAAGTTCCTTTTAATTGTGCCTTAAGCAGCTTTTTGCCGTGTGGCCTTTTGTATTATTCTTACATAGTTTATGAAAGCAAATAGCCAGGACAATCCATAAATCCCTTCAACTACTTTTGAAACAGAGACTGGGATTTAAACGGAAAAAAAAGTTAATTAAACTGTGGGCACCAGCCCAGTACTGTACTCCAGTCCTCTAGGCTTGACATGTGAACAACATTAGGAAACAAAGACATGATTTCATTTGGTCCTTCCACAGCAAGCAGCTCTGAACAGCTGGCCACCGGACAAACAGCAGTACTTTTAGCTTAACTTCACACATCACTTCTGTTTACTGTACAAACTATCACCGTACTTAAGGCCGTCTAACTAAACAGTAAAGTCATCCATAAACTTATCTCCAGCATGAAAACTCTGTACTAATTAATTTAGAGGAGGAAATGTACGTTAGTATCTTCCTGCTCTTTATGTCAACACTGACTTCTCTGCAGAAGGGAAAACACCAGCACATTTCTCTCCCTCATCTCCCCAATATACTTTAATTACTTCATTATACTTCAACAAAATTAGACAAGCGGTTTTGAGGGGATGGAGAAAGACAGAAAAATTGGGTAGTGTGGACTGAAGTCATTCAAACAGTTTGCTGAATCTCCATAAATATTTCAGAAATTGATCTGAAGCCAACAGAAATGAAAAATTACAAACTCTTTTCCAACAGAAATTAATCAACTCAGTCAACTAAACAAAGATTCAGGCTAAAGAAACACCTGCCTTCAGAAACTTTAAAAGAAAATGTACTTTTTACTAATTGCCAGAAGGCAGGTTCATCGAAACATCTGCCTTAATGAAAAATACAGGACTAAACACAAGAAAATAGAAAACACGACATAGATCAAGAGTAGTATAGAACATAAACTTAAGATTTTTAAAC
Source organism: Limnodromus scolopaceus (assembly GCA_028565335.1). NCBI lineage: Eukaryota > Metazoa > Chordata > Aves > Charadriiformes > Scolopacidae > Limnodromus > Limnodromus scolopaceus. The sequence goes on from JAOXNO010000033.1 coordinate 25,775,298, forward strand.
AACAGGGAAATATTTGTAGAGTGTTTTGTAGAAAACAGCCCCTGATGCAAAGTTTATATGCCAGCTTAATGTCAAATGAGCCAAAAGCTGAAAAACACACCAAGAAAACAGCACAACAAATCATCACAACAATGGTTTTTTGGATAAGACCTCTGGGATTATTTTGGTACAACCTCCTGCTCCAATTAGATCTACCATCAAAAGACTTGGTCAGGTCTTGCCGAGTTTTTAAAAACCCCAAGCATGCAAATACCACAGGTCCCCATTCAAGTGCCATACTGCCCTTTTAGTGCAAAAAACCATCTCATAGAATTCTTTTTCCTTCATCAACATCACCTGTGGATACAGAGTTGTGGCACTGGAGATCATACAGATATATTTACCGTACCATCGTCATTTAATGCTGATGTAGAAAGTGACCTAATGGTTCACCAAGTATCTGTGGCTGTAGAGCTCTTCACCACCTAATAAATTGTGCATATGAGGCTAGGACAGCAGTACCCAAAGTAGTCACCTACTTCAGAATAACTTCAGAGCAGGGTTAAAAGTTTGCCTTTTGTGTTATCCTGTTTTCCTAAGTTTTCCTATTCATGAACTCCACACAGAAAAATCTGCAAGATTCCTACTGCATTCCTGTCTACCTACAATGTAAGCCCTGACAGGCAGAATTATTTCTTGGGACCTGTAACTGCATGGGGAATTGGGAAGGGAAGATCCCGGTAACACAGGTCACAAGGAAATCAAAGCTCCTTACAACAGGACAAAAAAGACTACACATGAGTATAGGAGTATCCATAACCAATTATTCAGTAATTTTTAATTTGCTTAATTTTTAAGCAATTCAGCAATTACAAAATAAAAGAAAACCTGATCTGTGATAGTAGTACAACCTCCAACCTGTATCTGCATAATGGTGAATATTGGCAGAGAAGTGCAATATATATAGTCTACGGTCATTAAAATCTGAAGACGAAAGTCAAAGTAATCAATGGTTTTCCATTTCCCCCCTTGATAATCAATGCCTATTGTAAAGTCCGTTTCTTCTCTTGTATTGCAGCTTTATATAAAAATATAACCATAACCTCTGCTTCTAATTTTACTCATGCAGCAGATGCTAGATGTCTTATAAACAGACTATGGATGACATTCCATCACATTTGATTTCTCCATAAAGCTGTTTTGAGTTAATGACTAAAATATTACAGGCTTAGGGGTTTTTTTTTAATTAGTTAATTATTACCGAGTTGAAAACGATTCAGAAAAGCAATTAAAAAAAATTTTAAAAAGAGGTGAGTATTATGCTCTGTCCCTCTCTAAGACACAACAAAATTAAATGGGAAATTAATGCAGTATGGAGCACTTGACTACGCAGCATATTTGTGACACAAAACTGAAATAATATGCTAAATAAAGTAAGAGTCTTAAAATTTATTTCTTTGGCTTCGTGTATATTGCACAGTAGCAAATCTAACTAAATCACCTTAATGAACAACATAAAATTAAAGCTGTGATTCTACTGAAGCTCTGGCTGCCCAGTTTTTACATGACCTCAACAAGACTACTCCTGCATTTAAACAAAGTACGCACGTGGTTGCAGTAGGCAAGACTAAGCTCTACAAGTCACTGCAAAATTTAATTGCCTCAAAAAGTAACTTAAAGTGTCTTTTCATCTAACTTAAGAAACCACTGTTTTTTAAGCAGGCATTTCCCTATGGCATTTATTAAAATTATGAACACCTCTAAAAAAAAAGCTCTATGCTCATAAAATGCCTTGAACTAGATACGAGATATTACCTAATTATTAGAGATTAACTTGCAGGACCTTCAGAAGAAAAATATAGGACAAAATCTGCTCATCTCCCTGATAACAAAATCATGAACAGATATGTTTGTATCTGCATGATTTGAATTTGACACAAACGCAGGTGAAGCTGAATCTACCAACCAGTGTATTCTGCGGAATGTTACTGCAGTGATTTTCAGCCCTTCTCTTTGCCAGTGCAACAGCTACAAACCAATATTTAAGGATTTCAACATTCATAAACTCTGCCATGTGTTCTACTTGCTCCCTATGAACAAGAATCAACTGTGGCTGTAAACTTTATCTCACAGTTAAAAACACACAGAGATGTAAAGTGCATGTGTTAACCATGAAACAAGAAAAAAATGGGGGACGCAAATATAGAAAGAACAATCTAGCCTTTGTTTACAAAGCAATTAAGATCCGAAATGTCAAGAAAGCTCGATTGAAGGTATGATTTTCTGCATCACATCTTACTTAACATCATCCTAAAAAAGTTACAGAGAATTTATAATTCCAACTGACACCAAGTGGAATCACAACTGGGCCAAAGCATCCAGTAACGAGCACAAGCAGAGGAATGTCAAATACATGCTGCAGATAAGATGGAAAGTAATCCATTTGGCAGATGTTTATTTGAATTGCATAGAACACAGGATGAAGAACTGTTCTGTCTTAGCTCAAATTGGGTGGGTTTTTGTTTTGGTTTGGTTCTAGAGAAACAGATTATTTTAATTAAGAAATTATTTCTAGTCTTTCAAAAAAAAGATGAGAGTCCAGTGAAGAAATTATAGGAATGCTTCACAAAAATTGTACAGCGATAGATTATGTTCAAAAAATAAATTACAGAATGTAGGGAGACTAACAATTTCAAAAGAGGGGTATATACCAGTTTATGTTGCCTTTCATATTTTATATCAGGTAGACTGAGAGAAACCGCATGAAAGAAATTTATTTCTATTGTCAAAATTCCTCAAAACTGATACCAGCCTAGCAGACTATGGTTACTTCACATAAATCGAAATACAAACTTGAATTACAAAGAATGAGAGTCTAGCAACAGGTGAGCAATGGAGTAATCAAATGAAAAATTTTACTGTTTACATTTATATACTTTAAAAAAAAAAATCAGTAATGGCTAATTTAAGAAACCATGAAGCATTAACTTGAAGTACCCAAAATGCATCCCACCTCCCAAAAAAACTAGCACCATTAATAAATGTTTTACAAAAAAGGTCTAAAACTATCTGGCCCACAGTCTCTTACAAGAATGAGAGGTCCTGCAAACCTGGAGAAAAAAATATGGAACAAAAAGTTATCACACTTTAATGTGCCAGAATTACTTGCAAAGATATTTGGTGAGTGGTGTGACAGAGAATATAAAACTCTAAGTTTAAAGTGACCAACAAATGAAATGTCTTATTTGGAAACTATCAGTCTGAAGTTATAGGATTTGAATGTAAAATTTGGGATTTGCTTCCGCATTTCCTATACTTAAAGCACAGTGACATTTATTTTTGATTACTTCCAGTTTGCTACAGAAACCACAAAAGAATGCAAACAATTTCAGATTAGCACACATAGAAAAGCTGTATAGCTACTTTATGGTTAAGGGGCCAAATCAGCTACAAGTATAAATTCAGAAGCTGTTCAGGAGTAAACAGTCTTTCTTAACCCTTGATGCTAAAAGTTACACACGAATAAATAACCCTAAAACCCCTGGCTACAAGACTTTTTACAGTACTTGCTTATAGTTTTATATTTCCATTACAAATAAGAATGAAACATAGCTGTATACACTGATCCATAAACATAATTATTTTAAAGTATGTCATAAATATCTTACAATACACTTTTATACTAAAAGTAATTTCTTGCTACTCGCTTAATGGAACACCACATTGGTCGGTAACAAGTTTCCAGATCACAGGTAAACTAAACCTGGAAATTCCAACTCATTATTTTGGAAACCATTCAAATTATTATCAGGATTCCACAGACTCTTCAACAAGCAAGGCCTAAATTCTTAGGCTATGAGTTATAGTAGAGATAGATCTATAAATTCCAGTATTAAGCAGTCATGTATTTCAGATTAAGCCATTTACTGAATTTGCTAGGACTGCCCACATTTTGCTGAATCTTCCTCTTTCCCTTAAACTTCAAAGGTGAAAACACAGGAGAAGAAAAACTCTAAAACCAGTTAAATCCCGCACCCCAGCCCAGCCACAATATTCAGAGTCCAGTACGATTAAAATATATTCATTCTTACATTACTACAAATAATACCTAAAGCTTCAACGTTATTTGAGGAGAAAAAGACGGGTCATTGGCTAGTATACTAATGTGGAAGTTCAGGTTCTGGCTGTTTCGTATTTCTCTTGCAGACCTCCTCGGGCACATCAGCTAAGCCCAGAGCCTCAGCTGTTGCGTGGGTTCTACTGTTGTTCCATGTCACAAGTCAGCTCTGAATTTTAACAGCTGAGAAGCTGTAAACTAGATACCACAGCAACACCAGTGACATAAATGTCTACAATAGAAGGATACAATTAATTAAAAGTGTTCCTATTGCCAGCAGAAATTTGTGGAAGAGCTATGTTGGAAAAGAATAACCAAGGAACAACCACACTGCAACAACTCACTCATTAGAAGGGATTTTTAAGGCGTAGACAATTAAAGTATTTCAGAGGCTGCATAAACAAGGGGAAAAAAAACGCAACAATTTGATCATACAAAGCAAACAGGAAAAGAGATTAAGATGAAAATTACAAATGCTTTCTTGTGGTATTTTTCATTTTCTTTTTAGTCTCAACATGTGCTAAAAGACTAAACACACATTACTTCACCTCCTTCTGTGCTGCCACCTCTTCCTCCTTCTTCCATTAAAAAAAATCCCTAAGTAGTGCTAGGTCAAATTCAATCAAGGTTTTCTAGAAAAACAGAAGTCAGTAATAAAAAATGTTAAAAATGTACATCCCTGTGATTATATTAATTGAATATGTAGAGAGATATATGTGCAATTGTCTTGCAAATAATTGCAACTACCTGGATTGCAGTAGATAGAATGAAGACTTGCTGCCATAATACAGAGACTTGGTTCAAAAAAAAATAAAACAAAAAAATAGAACTCCTTAGTATTACCTTGGGTTTCTTTATTTACTGATTTAAAGTGATCAGAGATGTAGTAATCTCAGCCAAATTATTTCAAACCAGTTATACTACTGAATTATTATCAAATGAAACAAAACAGTATACTTTATCGTAGTCCAGAGTTAGGCTCAAAATGTTTTCATAGAGTTTGTGGGAAACAAATTTGATAGCAATGAGACGGTGAAATGAACAGACTGGTCACACAGCCTTTCAGATGCTCAATATTGAAAGTGAAGGGGGAATTGATATTAGAACTAAGATACCCATAACTCTCTGCTGAATTCTACATCCTTATCTTCTCTTCCTTAGGAAATTAGTCTGGAAATGAACCAAGTGGAAATCAAAGTACAATTCAATATATGGAGGAAGTGGCAGAATCAGACTCTTCAAGACAGAACAAGGGACAGATTCTCCAGACAACAAGCTCTTCTGGGACAAGGACTGTAATTATGGGTACATGCAGTATTAAGCACTAGAAAAGGATTCCAGGTCTAGGTGGAATTTAAATTTTTAAATCATGCTTGAGTGCTACTACTACCAGACCAAAACCACAGCTTCCTCATATTGCAAAGCATAGATTCAATATCACCCTGGGAGCTCAAATGACACTTCTGTCATGTCCAGTCGCCCCCACCACCATATTTTTTTTTTTTTTTAACATTTAACTTGTACTGAAAAGCTTTAATTGAGATAACATGCTCTCTATCCATAGCACTGTTTTCAAGCCAAGTCAGGTTTCGGGTGTCCTTTCATAGCTAGCATAGTAGTATCTAGGCACAAGTTCCAAACAGTGTGCTAATTTGTCACAGATACAGTAGCATGCCAATGTCTAATTCAGATCAGACTTGCACTGCAAAGAGATCTGGCAGTGAAACCAAGCCTCTTGAGAGACTTAAGTGCTACAGGAATACAAACAGCAGAAAAGTTCCTGGCCTTAGAACTCTGCAGACCAGCAGATGCCTACTATGATTAGAAAGCTCAAAATAAGCAAATATTCACAAACTGAAAGTGAAGGAAGTCACACCAAAGACACCTTGTGACTAAGGTCATGGTGACAAGACTGAGTCAATCTTTCTTATTTTTCTGGATAATTCTTCAGCATTGCACTGTAGAAGTACATCGCAGTGCTCTTTTCAACAGAGGACACTTTAAAGTCATGCCTTAAAGACGACACGTAGCACAAGAACAAACAGAATATAGAACTAAATGAATATAACTAAAATATTTTCTAGCATTAGCATTGTTGCTTCATCCTTTTTCCATTTTGCTAAATATAAAAGGAACCTTTTTCAAGGTCTGGAGGACACTTCACAGCAGACTACTAACAAAAAAAATGAGTTTAACTTCTCACTGCAGAATGAACTTTGCTCTCCCTCTCACATTAAGAAGAAAAATGTTACTGATTTCAGAATCAAAAGAATTCACTTCCATTGAATAAGCAACATCAACACCTGTGAACAGCCATCTTTGGTGAACAACAACCTTCAAGCAAACTGTTAACTTCTGCTTTTGAAAATAAAAATTCTCCATTCTTCACACTACTGACTGTACGTATTTTTAAAAAATTCACTGAAGTATCTAGCCAGAGGATTTGAAGATGTGCTCATCGGAAAGGAAGAGGCATGTTGAGAGAATGTGAAGGAATATAGACACTGCAACCTCTGAAGAGCCGTTAAAAAAAATAAAGAAATTTCACTCACACTTAGATTTGTAGCAGTAACGTGAAACTTGTTAAAAGTAAAAACAATAATTCTGTCTATTACAGCTGACAAGGTCTAAAGAATATAAGTAAAAAAAAAAAGCCCAAATCACCAATTTAAAATATGAAAAACATTAGAAAAATATCCATATTAATGAAAAATTTGTCATTAGAGTCCACAAAATTTATCTTGCGCAACAAGTCTGGTTTCTCTATGTGTATTTGATATCCTGGTTCATTTTTCAAGTTACTAATCTGAACAAAGATTTAGTTACATTCTTTCCCTTCTTCAGGGAAAACAAGCTACAAACACCAAATCCCTATTCACACTATTGAAACACGCATTTTGAGAGCAGGCAACACATATACAAGAAGTTTCTGTTGATGATACAAAACCTAAGGATTATATAGATAGATAAATAAAATTTCAAGCAAAATTTACCCAATATTACTATAAACTACAACAGAAATACGGGGCACGATTCAAGGTATTCTATCTACAAATTGCCTTATTTCCTGCACAAAGTAAGCCAGTCATGCTGCAAGTAACAGCACTGTGTTCTTTCTGAAAGATGCTGGCCAGTTAAGTCCCACTGAACTTGAACGGAAACATCCAGGATGCAGCATGAAATGCTAGCTCATGAAAATCCACGGCATACACCAGTATTTCCCAATGCCTTTCACTGATGAAGGAGAGGGAAGGGAAGCCAGTTTCCATATGCAGGCTTGAACATCTCATACACAGCCTGGAACCACTTACAGCTTCAGCTAACTTTCAGTGCAGACTTCAAAATACCAGGTTCAAAATCTAGGACAGCAAGGAGCGTTTGTATAAAATGGAGACATTTAAGAGTGCATCTTTATTTTTTTCCAGCATACTCTTCCTAACAAAGGAAGGACTGCAGAAAACATGCAGTGCAACTGAAAGCTGAGATAAGAACTTTGTCCAGTTTAGCATTTCTTCATGGAAGCACTCAGAACAGTTTACACTGGTAAGAGGTATCTTAATCTTTAGGATGGGGGGGATGTTTTTTTTGTTTCTTATTTCTTGTCCCTAAAAATGTAGGAACACAGGAAAGATCTCCAAATGGGATATTCAAAAGCATTTAAACACACTGAAATAGCACTTCAGAAAAATTAGAAAATTTCAGGTAGAGCGTGCTGATGGAATGATTAAATGAATACTATCTCAACTGATCTCTTCACAATACTTACACAAGCAATTTAAACATCAACACAAAGGCCAACAACTCAGTGAAAGATCTGCAAAAGTTTTAAAGCAACAACCTGGCACAAACTGAAATAAAAGCGTCGTATCTCTCTCTTATCTCTGGATTTTCAGACTAATGTTCCACAGTAACGTGGGAGAAATTTTATTGCTTCAGATTAGATTTGACTGGTTTTAATATTGGGATTATTCTCCAATTCTTCTACACTTACAATTTCCTACTTGCCTTTGCTGTTCAATACTTTAAAAGTTTCTAAAGGATGTGAATTCCTTTTGATATCACTATGGTAAGATGCCAGAAATTTGACATGAGACATGCGCCAAAAATTAACTTTTCAGAAGCTATTCCAGGCCATCTGGAGAAGATGCATTTCAAGTACAAAATAATTAATACCACCTTCACTAAAACACTAAGCAAACAGTAGTCTGGCCTTTTCTTTGTGCAATTAAAAGCTTTGAAAGTAACAGACTACTCAGAACAGATTATGAATCACTCATAAAAACATAATTTTCCTTTGTTTTTTATTTATTTTTTTTACACTATTAGGTTTGGAGGTTTTTTCTTAAACATAGCAGTGCTGTCTTCCTTGAAATTGATGATTAGAACTTCAAATGCACAACTATAGCCTAAGAACTCACTTTCAGGAAGAGCTAAAATGAAACTCTTGACCTTATCCAATGTGGAATTGTATCCAAATCAAGTAATACATTCATGGTTCTTAACATGGAAACCTAAACACAGTGGAAGTGCAGATGGAAACCATAAGTAACTTCAACAGACAGAAAAACTCCTCCTTGTCTCATATTTTGTCACAAATGATTTATGGAATGGAAACAAAACTGTACCTGAATTCTGCAACAGACGAAGACTGGGGGATAGAAGAAGAAGGTATATGCAGCCACTTGTACAATGCTAATCTTTAAGAGTACACACAACACCTGTGTTTCTAGCAGAAACATCGGTTTCAAAGTATGTTTTATACACACAAGCCTCAATGAAATATGTTGTCATTCATAAACTCCTTATAAAATGTCAATTAAGAGCTTACAGACATTCACTAATGTCACACAAAACTTGACAGTACCTCAACAGAGATATGCTTTTTACATTACAACGAGGCAGTCCTGCCCCTCCCAACATACAAAACTTTGACACTGCAAAGTAAGGTTGTTCAAAACATGTTTGCCTACATTTCTGAAGGAAACTGTCCAATGCAACAGCCACAAAATAAACCTCCATTTTATTTATTATGATCATTTATGAGTTGACACAAAATCTAGGCAATCACAAACTCTGGAAACAACCAGAAGCCTTAGCAGCAACTCCTTACAGTTAATTAAATACTAAGTAAGAGAGATGAATAGCATTTCAGTAATCCAGTAAAATAAGAAACCGAGAACTAAGAACACAGGTCGAATTACTTTTCACAAATAATCTATAAATAATATAATGGGTTCTCCAAAGAACATTACAAAAAAGATAATGTAAATCACCTATGAAATATTTCAACTTCCAGCAAATCCTCTCCTCCTTCCCTCCCAAATCAGTAACGTTTTTAAAGAACCTATCCTTACAATAAATGAGTGAATGCCAATAAAGTTTAGAGACAACTGCATATAAATTCTTTTGATATGTTTGCAGTATTTTGTTACCAAGGAAGAGGAGAAAGAGACACACTCAGGCTTAGTTTCAGTCATTCTCTGGGCTGCAGTCTTTTCTGTGCCCAAACACAGAAACTGTACTTTCCTTCTCATGTTTAGTTAATCTTCTGATCTTAAATTCTGTGTAATTTCTTAGTGCCTACATTTCCTTTTTTGGAAGCAAGACTATACCAGGAAGAGAAGTTGAGAGAGGCTCAATTAAGAGAGAAAGTCTTTTTTGACATGTTTCTGGGGAACACTTTCAAACATTTGCATAAGCTAGACAGCTCTTTCACATTCTGACTACTGCCCTCCTCTCTTAATGAAGAGGGGCATATATAATGAAGAGGCTCACATATTCTTATGCGGTCAGTGTTGCTAAAAAAAAAAAGAATAAATTACTGATTAGTTGCTTGAAATTCACCTTTTTACATCCTTTCACCTGCCTAGTTTTTTCTTCTACTATATCAAATAAGCTATTGCTCTTTCCTCTGAATTTCAGCCAGGGTACTGAACCCTGGTAACTACCCTGCTTTTATACAGCACCCAGCACAACAAACTCTGCTACTATTGCTTTTAGGTCTTACCCCAACATAATGTATATGTCAACTGTTAAATCATCAACTCTAATTCAAAGGAAAAAAAAGTCTGCAACCGCTTTTTCCACAGGTGGTCCCAAAATTTTAGGATTAGAGGTTATTGTACTGAGAACTGCCACATAAAAAGCACCTTTCTCTTGGGTGACTCCTTCGTTGCAGCACTCAGCTCCATCCATCCAGGTACAGTCTCTTATCCAAACAGATTTTGCTGCCCTCCTGTGGCCTGTGAAGATTTTTAAGCTCCAAAAGTCACACACACACTAGCACACGAGCGAAACAGCTACGAAAAACTCTGATTCTGCTCGACTGGTTCACACTTTTGTCTTGAAAGCCAGATTGCACAGCTCAACATTACACTTTGAAGGAAGTAAAAAAGCCAAAATACTGTCGCAGAGGTAATGAAGGTCTCCTGATGCCTCTGCTTAAAAGGACTGCTTAGGCTTTGTAGCAGAAATACAGAGATCAGTTATGCTCACTTAACAGTTGAGCTGATAAATTTAAAACTCAGCTGTCCCTCAGTTAAAATGTGTAGAAAACAACAATGTAGGTGACCTATAAAAATACCGTAAAGAAAGGGAAAAAAACCTAGCTTTAAATCCTTGTCTCGATTATGCTACAGAGCTATATGAATTATGAATCCCCATATTCTCAGATATGGCAAACGGATGACACATCAAACAGCTACAGGACACAAGCTGTACAGTGTGTACACCCTGCCATCCATGGAGTTGGGATTTAAGTCTAATGAGAAAACTTACAGAACAATCTTCAAATAAGCAGCGAAGGCATTTTAAAGCAAGAAATACCAGAATGCTGAAGCAGATTAAATATTTCTTTTTAAAGACAATGCTGCTGCTACAAAAGTTCAATTTAAATTGTACAGCAACTGCAATACTAAAATATTACTATATTCTGGGAAAAAAAAAATTAAGACTAATGTCATCAACAAATTAACATTTTATCCAGTAACGTATTTAGAATATTTGGACACAAATGCATTTACTCCTTCTAAATCTTTGTGATTAATAAAAATATGCTAATACATGCTAATTCATTACTAGAACATTTATTAAAATATTTAGAAAGCTAAAACAGATCTTTCAAAAAGGGAAATATTGGCCCCAATGAAGTAAAAGCAATCTTTTCACTTTCTTATCTGGAAACAGAAGGGGATTTCTTTGTGCCTCCTTATAAGTTTTTAGATGGTATCCAAAGGTTTTTAAAGGAATTCATATCCCCAAACCAGGTACATAATTACAAAAGCCTGCTGAAAATCAGGTACATAAAGATTTAACACTGGACAAGGTATAAAAATGAATTCGCTCTAAGTTTGAATGTTATTTATACTGTGCAGGAAAGTTCACATCTTCTAGTATGAATCTCCTGAAATAGAGATTCGCACTAGAAGAGAACTAAATAGGCATCTAGTTCTTCCTCATAGTGGCAGATGTAAAGTCCATTTTGACCTACTCGCAAGAGAAAATAAATGGAACATGAACAAAAAAGCCAGCATTTCTCCACCTAATTATCTATTTTTGCTGAAGTTCTGAAATAGGGAGGTTTTTTGACAACTAGTTAGTCAGCTGCCATGAGAACCTCCTGAGGTCAGCATCTGTGTAATTCAGGCTGGATGGCATATACAGAATCAGCTATTATGAAATGGCACCACTATAAACAGGACTCGAAAAGACAGTAGTTAAATGCTTTCTCATATGTAGTTTCCAGGCAAAAAGGAAAAGGAATGTGTCATCTCTGTCTTCTCTCCAAAGTGTCACTTTGTACCACAATATTACTTTAAATACACCTTACTGACCATTTAAGGAGATACAGTTCTATACACTCTGGCTTCCCCAAAAATACCACGTTGATGATTTCAAGCCATGTTTAGAAGAAAATGTCTTTTTGGATCACATTAATAATCTGTCCTGGACTTTTGCTGGACATTTTCCCAAACCAAAATTGCTAGAATGGATCATCAATCCTTCTTTCCTCCACAGTAATCTGTAAAGAATATCCCACACCTCCATGCTATGGAGTACTTAGCAGAAACTTCTCTAAACCTCTGGCTTAAGAGAAATATATTATAACTTCAGAGCTCTGCTATCCCACAAACAAGGAACACAGAAATATAAAGGGGGAAAAGAGACAAGTAAACTCTACTACAGCGATATCAGAAGAAGAAGAAAGAACAAATAGTCTAAATTAAACAAAGGCCAGAGTTACTGAGCAGGCTGCTTAATATTCACGAACAAATTCTGAGGAAGACATGGAATTTAACAGTCCTGTTAAAAAAAAATCTGCTAGTCATCTATGAGTTAAAGTTTTGGGGTTTTATGTCCCTCCATATGTGTGAGAACTTCAGAGACAGAAGGGAAAAAACCCACAGCCTAATGAATAGAACTACTTTTTCAATCTAGGGCAGATCACACTCAAATTCTATCTACACATGGTCAGCTCAGGCAGTGACTGACAAGTGCAGACTTTGTAAAAGTTCACTCTAATCAAGAACATGCTTTAATTTAACTGTCAGAACTAAGACTACTGTGAATTTCTAAAACCAAATCATTAAGAATTGCCTTCAGTTCCAAAATCATAAATTTTTAATTGCAGCATTTACTTTTAATTCTTTAGATACGTTCCATAAACAAACACAAACCACAACAGGACTGAAAAAAAAGCCTCCACTGAACTTTATATACTGTATTCTATAAATTAAATCTCTCAGAAGCCTAAAAACTCACAAGTAACAAGGACTTGTGAATTGTAAAACCATACCTCTAGGGATTAAACTTCACAAAAAACTGAACTCCTGTTATAAGGGATATTCAATATGAAGGGCTAAGGCTTCAGTAATTCTCTGAGGGTTTACACTTATTCCAAAAAGCAGGGCACTAAAACAAAGGCGATGCTTTTCAATGTAATTTTCAGCTGGATAAAAAGTCTTTCCATCACCATAATAATTTCTTACAGAACAGGCCAAACACCAATGAGAATGTGTCCTAACTGAATCAAAATGCAGCCATCAGAACTTGACATTATTCTTTCTAGTATGGTTTTCAATAAGATACATCAGCAACTGCTGCTTTTTCTTCGCACATTTTTAATATTTCAGCAGCTGCTAAGCATTTCATTTATCAAAACATCACTTAAAAAAATGCAACAGACTTCGAGCAAACATAAACATACTGAACATGTATCCCTCATAATGCAAATGTGTTGTTTTCATGAGGTGTACAAATCTTCCATTTTCAAAAAGTATTCACTTCAGTAAAATACTGTACCTAAAAATCATTATTACATACTAATTTAACTTAGTCATATAATAGCTTTGCCTCCTGCTTCCAAATAAGCGTCTTAAAAATATAAAATAATGCGTTCCCTTCCCTTGTTTGGTTTGGTAACCAAGACAATCACAAAAGGAAAATGGAGGCAGATCACAGTAATAGTGGGAACAGTGTATATTGCCATGGCCAAAATATCTGGTTTGGTGGCATGCATAATTTATTATTTCCAGCTATACATATTTTTTTGTCTAAAAATTAGCAATTGCATTCAAACTCCCATCAAAATTGTCCTCAGTCGAACTATGCAAAGATCCAAAGAAGTCACATATGAAATCTAAAGTGTTTCAAGAATCCTCTTTTTAAGATAAGCCACAAAAGTGAAGAGTAAAATTGCAGTAATAAGCTTCCATTTTCTGATATTTATCACCTCAAATTCCAATGTTGCCTATTTTCAAGCCATACCATTTCCTTTTCTCTTTGTTACTGAAAATTATTTACTTCTTCAGTACTTATTAAGAATATGAGACAACCTGGCTCCATTGCCATTGCAGGTTTTCCAGATCTTGAACTGCAAAATACAATACATTCATAAATGTGGTTTAAACTTATTTAAATGAGTGCAGCAAAACTATAACTTTAAGGAGAGGTCTAATGAGAAGCAGCTTCAGTTGAGTTTGCCTTGGATTGTTACCCATGTGGCTTGCAGGCAAAGAGCTGTCTGATATGGAAAAATCAGTTGAAGAAGAAGGATGAGTTCCTGCTTCAGGATGCTGGAGATACTGAAATAGGCTACAAAACTATTTTAAAAAAAAAAAATCTTCAAAGGCTTTCAAAAAGTTCTGACAGGCTTGGAAGGGAAATAGAGAACTTTAAAGTGTTTCTTTTAACTCTTTTTGTTTTATAGAATAAATGACTGCCTGGATCTCATTTTAGAAACGCTGTTGCTTTTAACATTTAAAGTAAAACACATACTTTGCACATCTTGATTAGCAAAAATTTTAATAAAATATCAGATTCCCTACAACAGCTTTGATTTTTGAGCATCATGTATTCTCATCTCAGAAAGCATCTCTCAAGTTGCAAATATTCCAGAGTTAATACCAAAACAAAAAGCAGAACAAAGTAATTGTGAGCTATCTCCACAAAATAATCCAAGAAACAACTTGGATATACTGTATCAATCTTGACAATGATTTCAAATCAAGTAACTCTGCATCTAATAAAGCATTTATTCCACAGTTATTATGTTAGTCAGTTCTGTTAGCAATTACAAACAATTTTAATATGGACCCAAAGTCACAAACTTTTAAATTGGTTAAAAGATAATGACATCTTTTAACACTGTTTTCCTTTAGTTTTGTAAAAAAAATAAATAATGCAGCAACCATTAAAACATCACTAATGTTTAATCATGTGAAGTTAGAGAATGGTTGATAGTCATTTAGTATAAGAGTAAAACCCAAGAAATCAACATTATGTCCAAAATGCAGGGAACTCAGTTGGAAGCAAACATTTTCAATGTTTGATGGATCAAATCAAGAATCTCATCGTAGCTCATTAATGTCTCACAGAAAGCAGATAGGAATTAAACTATTAAAATAAATTCCTCTGCGTACTTCATTTACAAATACTTTCTCAAAGCCTAATGCAAGTTTATTATAAAATGACCTATAAAATCAGTGTTCATGGACAGAGAAGGAAAGAAGAGCAGGTATGGAGAGAGAGTATGCGAAGCAGCAAATTACCGATACAGTACTAAGTATTTGCAAAGCACTTATGACAAACGAACTCAGTCCTTGAGAGCTGACCCCAGAGGTCAAACCAGATTGCTTTGGAATAATATATGCAAATGAGATCTCCAAGATCAATGGTTGTCCAACTATAAAATTATTGTTGAGGTCCACATCCCAGCGAATTTTTATTTAGCAGATTCATTTTTGCCAATGAAGGAAAACACTCTTGCCTTTGTAAGATATTTTAACAATTCCAGTGCAACAAAGTGTCAGCCAAATATCCATAATTCATTTTTCTTTCTGCCAGAAAAAAGGATTTCTATTACAGTAACTCTCAGTTATGTTGGATAATAAGTTAGAAACAAAACCTGGTTTGCAAATAATTAATGCCACAAAGAAAACGTGAGCATTAGCTCTATGTGACAACTGTGGAACACAAACATCCTCCTTCTACAGGGAACCAAGTTTCATTGCCTTGGGGTTTCAGTGGTGTGTTTTCAATTCATAAGCAATTTATTTAAAAATAATTTTGAGATAATTTTCTACTCTTCATCTGGCCATACATGTTGTCATGTCAATTCTCAAAGCCACATTCTAGATTTACTCATAATTTCTTATCATACTGAAATGATTTGAGATAACCAGTTATCAGAAATTAGGTTCAAACAGTTTCACTTACGTTTTTACCAAATAAAACAATATCCCAATCCGCAAATCCCCAGAAAGTAGCATTTCCTTTTGGGAAAAAATTATCACCACTACAAAACATAAAGAAAGGTGGCACAGTAAGAAGAGCTTCATCCTCCTGTCACTATTCTTTCTGTAAATCAGACAAGGTCTCTATTTCTAATGTGAACATTCTGTACATATATATGTACGTAAATATCTGAATATGGCACCTTTAGTAAGATTTATATTCATGCATATATTAAAATACTCCTATTAATAAAAGCAGGCCTCTCAGAAAAAGAAAAAGCACTGAAGATCCAAGTTCTCAGGTAAAATAAATTATTTAGGAAAAGAAGATAATATAAAGGCAAACTTTTAAATATTATATATCTTTATTTCCTGAATTCCGAATTCTGCTTTTCTTCCCCCCCCCTTCAAAAAAAAAAACAACCAACCAACATTTACAGCATCTTATGAATTATTCTGTGGCTTATAAATCAAGGTAACAAATCTCTTCTTAACAACTGTTTAAGGGACAGCCTTATCCCTGAACAGTAGATGCTGGGCTTTCCAAATTTTGCCTCATTTTAAAAGCTAAGCATTCTAAAAATCTAGCAACTTTCTCAAAAGTCCAAAGACTTGAATGCAAACAAGGGGCAAGTATCAATCAAGGCATCATTTTATTCAGGTTAACCTTTCAGAGACAGTTTTATATAGTCATTTAATTTGGTCATCAACTTGCTACTGATCACAGATCAAACAACCTTGATCAGAGTCATCCTGTCTTCAGCTAGGCAGGTACGGAATAACACCCTTTCTTACACCTCTGCACTGGAGACAGAAGATGTAAAAGGCCTTTCCTTTTTCAATGTTGGCTTTTCTGAATTTGTACATGGAAAATTTCACCTCCTCAAGTCACTTTTCTCAATCAATTCAATACTAGAAATCAACCAGTTTCTAACTGGGATTAACAAAGCATATAAAATACTTGATGTGCTTCATTCACAATTGTGTTTGCACACAAAATCCATTAAAATACATTTGTTCAGGAAAAATTGACCCTACAAAATAGGACCAACTACAAAGTTAAAGGGCTACCTGTCTTCCATTAATTGGTAAGGCCAAGCTGGGTTTGTAAAATGCATTCATTTATTTCAATCTAACTTTATTTATTTGCCTACATTTTTAAAATAACTTCCTCCACGTCAAACTCTTCACAGATTCTACAACTGAACCCTCTATCTCCTACCGTGCATGCACTCCTAGTTTTTATTCCAGTGGTCTTTCCACATTCACCTGACCAATAGTAAGCCATATTTCAGCTAAGGAGCTCTTTTCCTTCATTCAAGAAAAAATGTACGAGGAAGAGGGCACTACTCACAAGCCTATAGAATGTAGTTTAGTACTTGCTATGCTCATTCTGTGACCAGTTTCACACTTTGGAAAAAGTAATATAAATTTGTTCACAGCAAACCACTACCTTCGTAAGTAAATACCATCACATGCACACTCTGTCAGTCTAGCTGCTAATTTCAGAATCAGATACAAATGACGCACTTTTCTTCTTTTAAGTACTTCCTGCTTAGCAAGTATTTCAACTCATCAGAAAAGAGGCAAGGGTTTGTGAGACTGTGGGTCAGTTATTTCTCATTCTTGAGTTTCACAGTTGATTAAAAATCTTAAATAAAAAGCTGTTTTAAAGAAAAAAGTGGATTCCTGTTAAAAAAACATATAACCTTTCTCCCTTTTTTTGTTTCACAGTGAATGCAATGCTTGATGAAAAAATGACATTACCAAAGACTTACATCACCATTTCTCATAACAAAGCAGTGACAAGGGCTATCTCTCTCCACCCCCACATACACACACTTTCCCCCTCCCCTTAATGTGCTTTGGCTGAGCCTAAAGAAAGCACCTCTGACCATAACCACTCAAACTGATCTTGGTATCCAGAGCCTTTGCAGCTAATAGGAAATTAACCTGAAGACAAGGAACGGTTTCACACAGACACAGGACCAGGAAAACAAGCAAAAACTCCAAGGTTGACTGAAATTCCAAAAAGGATAAAGAAATCCTTCCTACTGCTGCCTTATATGAACTGTGAAACCACAGAAAAGATGCCCCATTTCTTTATTGGTCACAAATCTAATTAAATATAGCCTCCTCCTTCCCAGACCTCACATTTAATTGGCAGTAGCACACTATTTCCATTCAGCATTCTTATTTCAACAAGCTCCTCTTCCCAAAACTTCAGCCACCACCTTGTCAGAGAAAAAATGAAAACATTTTCTATGCTGAGGTACATCATCCGATTATGTCCTTGTACTGCTGATGCAAGTATCTCATTTTTCTTCAGTTTCACATTGTAACCACCTACAGTTTTGTATTCTGACCTGCCACCCTCTTCTTTTACTGTTTGTACATATTCACAACCGTATCTACCTTTACTTCTACAGAAAGCTCAGCATAAGCAAGCACTGAGCTTGGCTAGGACCTCTAGGCTGTGTCTACTGCCAACCGCAGCATTTATTGCAAATAAGTATTTCATTAAATATTTTAATATTTAAATATTAAAAATAATTACCTCTTAAATAACTCAGAAATAGTAAATTTCTTTTGAGATTTTGCACAAATTAGTTTTACAATATCAAGAGATGCATTCAGGCAGACGGACTTCGTTTGTGTGCTTGAAGGTAATTCTTTATACGCTATGTGATTTGGAAGAAACAACAGCACTGAGGGGTTTTGGCTTCTGTATTTAATAGACAATATCAACATATTTCTGATCTAAACATAAATTTGGAAAACAAGCTTAGAAAACTTACAGTTAAAATACTGGCCAAGTTTTTATACAGTAAGCTAGAACAGAAACCAGCATTCACAATATATTTTAAAATAAACAAAATATTTTGTGTTAATTTCCTTCCAAAAGTGAAAGTTTGTAACAACTCAAGAACTACAATACCTTAGAATATCAACAGTCACAGAGGGCACTAAGATACTATATTTCGGGATATTTTCCAATGTTCCAATACAATCCAGATGCTCACAAAGGCTTACAGATTCACACCTCTCACAGCTGATACACACAACTGTAAAGCCAAATATTTTAGAAGTAATTGACGCAATGGCAGAAATTTAAAAAGCTGGAGGGTATCTAAAATGTAAACAGGAGTCCATTATATGAGTCCAAATACCTTTTAAAAATTGCGTCAGGATGAAAAGTAACAAGTTTTTGCGTGGAAATGGCTCAAAGCTGACAGGCAGCAGCTTCAGACTGGGAGGTTCAGACTGGACATTAGGAAGCATTTCTTTACTGAGAGGGTGGTCAGACACTGGAACAGGCTTCCCAGAGAGGCGCTGGATGCCCCAAGCCTGTCAAGTGTTCAAGAGGCATTTAGACAATACCCTTAATAACGTGCTTTAACTTTGTCAGCCCTGATTTGGTCAGGCAGTTAGACTAGAAGAACATTGTAGGTCCCTTCCAACTGATACAGTCTGTTCTATTCTAACTATCTCATCCTGCTTCAGAAATACGTCTAACCAAATGAAATGCTAATCATGTCATCATAACCTGCTGTTTTGCAACAGTAAATAATCCCTATCAAAAGACCCGAATGAACTTCAATGTATACTCTAAATAATACATTAGAACTGCAATCATCAGTAATTCTTTTCCGTAGTAAATAGCTGAATTAGACATACAGACAGAACAATTCAGTCCCAGAACCTCCACATATATAACACAAATTCTGAGCTAAGGTAAGATAAAGAAAGTATACCACGCATGCTATCAAATCAAGATTTGCCAGCAAATTAAATTTACTGTGGATAAAAAACAAAGTGAGTTTTAACTGAAACATTCTCTACTTTGTCTCGGCTGCTATAAACTGGAAAAAAAAAAAGAAGAAATTTATTTACCAGTTAGAGGGGTAATCTGTTTGAACACTTGAATTGCATTACTCAAACCCAGTTTAAAACCCTGTCAGATTTGGTGACTGTTTTCTTAGCATGCCAAGTAGCATTTAGCAGTAAAATATTGAGAATTCAATTCATGTAAGAATGATTAGGCTGTACTAGCAGAAGAATCAGGAAACAGAGAACAGTACCACTTAGAACAGCAGAGGGAAGCATGCAGATGTATCCAACTGAAAAGCAAAACCAATTGTCGTATCAGGAAATTTCCTTTTGTCCTGTGTGACTCTCTTGCTCCTGGACCAAAAGCACGACCATTTGGTGTTTCCCTAAATCAGAAAATGGCATCAGCATCACTACGATCTTGGTGGAGAGAGGTGAAATCTCTCTCTCTTGGCACTTTGTTGAGCTAGCAAATCTTCCCAAAAATTGAACTGAAAACCGATTACACAGTTATCAACGTCATTAGTAACCAATTCAGCAAACATGAAAACAGAGAGCAAGCAGACATGCAGACAGGAAGCAGCAGGAGTTGATTTTCCCCCAGACAAACTGAGTCCAACACACTCCTTCCAGCACAAAATTTCTAAATATACATTCATACTGTGGTTTTGTATGTTATGCATCTCTTTCAAAACTTTCTTTCAAATAGAAGAAAAGTGATATCTTGACAAAATTATGAACTAAAACTTACAGCCAAAACCCTGAGCATTGGAAATAAGCAAAAACATTTATTCACTTCCAAGAAAACACTGGAACTTGTCACAGAAATTCAATGCACATAATCCTCCCTGAGCATTTCAGCAGTCAGACTACAAAGATACTTTAACATAGGAAGTATATCCAAAACACCCACATGAAATCTGAAGACATATGATGTAATGTTGACAGAAGCAAACCCAAGTTTTGTTTTGTTTTTTTCTTCCATGCTAAAGGAAATAAGCAAACAATAATTCAAGCAGGGTGTGCAACTTCCTGGTAAAGAGTTCTCTCAGGACAAAACAGTTCATGTTAGAAGGATGGACACTTTATGTAAAACTATGAGGGTTTTGTCATGGCTTTGTGAACTAAACACAGATCCAAACCAGAAGAAACCAACTTCAAACTTGATCTTATTTTTATAGCCTATATATCATAAATGGGAATACATACTTGTATTCACACAGATACTTAAAACCAATAAACCCCCTCCCCCACAAAAAAAAAGCCTAGTGCTTTTTAAAAGTGCCTATAGCTCTTCGGTGTTTCCTAACATATTTTGTGAGGAATTTCACGTATTGGTCAAGGAAGAGCATCTATATATTGCATGTATATTTCTACATTTTTTAAACTGGAAGTTCTATGCCACTGAAGCTACATTGACTCAAGTATCTAAATTATCTTAGTTCCACAAAAGAACACAAACCTTCTTCCCTGTAGAAAGTAGTTACCATCCACTAGCTTCTTACTCTCTGGCAGTAAGTATAAGGCCTTTTTGAGTAAAATCTACTGTGTGGTAGAAGACGTATTCAATATTCACAACACTGATTAAAACAACAAACATTGTAATAAATATTTTTTTCTCTGTAGAACTATAGCCACCAGGTAACAGTCTGCCCTGTAATGCAGCAAAGCAAACAATCCCTACAGGGCAGGGAACACTGCCACAAAAGAGAAGACTCACTCATATGTAGCAACCAAACTTTGCTATACTTTCATATATATTCTGATGAATATTTTCATCAGAATAAAATCAGCTACTGCTGCTTTGGGAGATACAGTCCATGTACACCATTCATGCTGATTATATTAATATTGTGTACAGAATTTACTCTTCTAGATATGAAGAAAAGTTCAGGAAAGCAGGAAACAATATGGGAAAAAACATGGTTCAGGAATCAAGGTCAGGCTTTTATTCCCAGTTTGATCATCAGCTGTTGATGACACGAGGGATGTCATCTCATCATGTGTCCCAAACAGACTGAATTTTAGAACAGATTTAAAACTGCTTACCTGTTTTACAGTGCTCTGAAATACATTGAAAAGTGACATATGTTCCTATGAAACTGTTAAGTAGCTTCACCAGAAGAAGGCACTGTTAAATATATACACACATATATAAAACCCCTTACCTTCCCCAGGGCTGACTGCAGATGGTAGATTGGTCCAGTCTAGGGTCCAACTGGGGCATGGATGAGAAGAAAATTTTGCTTCAATACCATTTTCCTATGTGAAAGGGGAGGGGGCAGGAGGCAAAAAAAAATAATAAAAAGACCCTGATCCTTTATGCACTGAAGAATAGCATCAGATCAAACTGTGTAATACTTTCAGCCTAACTGAAACTAAACAGGCAGCTGACTTTACATTGTATGAGATTCAAATTACGTATTCCTCTCATTTTCACAAGAAAGCCCTGTTAATTTTCTTTAGGAAAAGATGATAGCCTCTATACAAAAAATATTGAGAGTTATGGAACACAATGTAGAGTTGTCTTTAACAAAACTCATTAAGGTTCCCAGATGTTCAAAGCTCTAATAAAATAGCAAAAAAATCAGCAGAAATGATAGAATAATGATGCCAAACATAAAAGCAACATTTTTTGTCATCCTTTACATAAGTATCTTTAAAAGAGGAATACAATACTGCAATTCCAACAAAGAGTTACTTTGATTATTCAGAATTATCGATATGGCTTCCAGCAGTCCTATCTTTGCTCAATTCCTGAATCAATCAAGTATCAGAACACAAGAAAAAAGTAAAACCACTTTTAAGTCAATGCCTGTCAGACAGAAGATGGGCAAAAGGTATCAAACTGTTCAAGGCTGTCAAACTTAGCTTCTGCAATTCTAATAAATTTCACCTATTCCAAATCGAGCAGAATATTACTATTAAAAATAACTCATTAAAAAGCTTAAATTACCATTAACTTAGTCATAGTTGGCCTTGGACCACCTATAAAATGACTGTCTTCATTCTCCTCTCCTAATTCATCAGGAACTGAAGAGAAGTCTTGTAGCTGTTCCTCTGGAGCAGACGTCAACTCTGGAAGCTGGAGAAGCTCCATATGGCATTTGCCAGCAGCTTTCTTTATTCCAGGTACTTCTTGAACTCTTCGATACCAACTGGATATGAGAGGTAAATTTACCAGATTTTTGCCTTGTTTTTTGCTGGAAACCTAGAAAAATAAAATGGAAAGGTTACTGTAAATTTCTTCCGACAAGCCACAAGAAGGCATGAACTACAGAAGTGAGCTCGGCTCCATGCCAAGCATGCTTACTCACAAGCATGGTGGTAATGCAAAAGCGTAGCAAGTTGAGAGTTCAGGCCTGCAGGTGGAATTGCCAGTTGGCCATTTAGACTCTTTCTGCAATTCCCATTTGCTTCATAGGATGACAAGGCTTACATGACCAATTTTAATCTTATTTTCAATCAGTAACAGGAAAAAACACTTCAAATAATATTCTTAATTATCTGTTACTTCCTAACAAGGGATTCATTTTGCTAGGTAATTACAAAAAAAAAACCCCACCCCAAAACCCAGTAATTTGCCATGAATACTGAACTCTAAAGCAAGACATTACAGTACCTGAATGCTCTTCTTTTTCCACAGGCACTCTGAAGCCCTTAAAAGCTCATCCGACTGTTTTGCCAGCAACTGCAAGCCTGAAATACCTTTGACTATGTGGTAACAGCAAAACAGGCACAGGCATACATTGTCCCTGGTCTTTACTGAGTCTTTGCAATACATCTGTGACTTTTTTTTTAACTTGTACTGGATCAAAACCTTTTTTTTAAAATCATATATTTATTTACTCACATTTTTTTACCACCTTACCTTCATATTTTTATACAAAAACGGTAGCAAGTGTATTTCTTTTCCTGAATTAAGTACATATGATGGTGAGATAAAGTTGCCTTCAATAGAAACTTAAAGTGTTAAAAAAAATAAATTCTTAAGTAAGAATACAATGCACATATTACAAAAAAAAAAAATATATATATATACCTAAATCACATTTTTGCAAGGTGACCAGCTAATTTTAAAAAGGATGCACTGGGTGAACTTAAGTAATTTTTGTTCAGGTTCCTAAACGTTTTAGAACAGTGAAGATTGTCCCCCTAGAAGAGGAGAGGTTGTGAAGTTTTCGTCCTCAGAGACACCCAAAACCTGACTGGAGATGACCTTGGGCAACTGGCTTTAGCTACCCTGCTCTGAGCAGGGGAGGTAGACAAGATGATCTCCAGAGGTGCCCTCCAACCTCAGCTATTCTGTGATGCTGTCTCTGCTTTAAGCAGAAAATTAAAAATCGTGATTACAGGAAAAGGCGGAAAAGGCCATGCAAAAACAGTGCTCCTTCACATATCTGTCCCCAGCATGGAAACAGAAACTTGTAAACAACACTTGAAATGACACAAAATTTCAAGCAGCTTTCTTGCATGCTGTGTTTATAATGTTCTTAGGGTAATCACAAGTAATTAGTAATAGCCAAAGGAGCAAAAGGAGGATGAACAGTGTAATTTTAGTATCTAATTCAATATCCTAATAGTAACACAGGCAGAAATATATTAATTCGGTTAAGGAAGAAGTCTCTTGGAAAGGAATTCTAAGAGGCACTGTTACACTTGATAACAAGTGTTCTAAATTGTATTTTAAAAAGTCAGTAGTGATTTCTCCCAGATGGAGAACAGAGTTTTTGTTATTCTTCTATTAATTTTAAACAGCTACAACTAATAGAAAGTGTAACAAAGCTAACCTCAGAAAGATAACTGAAATGAGGCAATGAAAAACAACTCTTCAGCTTCATTATCTTACTTTGGGTAATTACAATTACAATCAGCTAGTCAGGTCTCCTCGTATTTATTGTATGATACTTTCCAGACACATACCCATTGAAGACTTCATTATTATTCACCCCTTAAAGCAAAGTGGAAGTGCAACTATAATGATTTTTTAAACACAATCAAGGAAATCCAGTTATATAAGTGATAAATAACATTTTAATATAGAATTAAACTTTGGCACTTCCATCAACCAGAGCAGTTTCACCCCACCGCCTACAAGAAGCTTTCAGATGCAAGTTACTCAATTTTAATGACAACTGTAGAAATCAAGGTATAATTGCTTAGAAAACGATCATTCACGAGAGAACAGAAATAAAACAACATTATCCCAGGGCTCCTCTAATTTAGGTAAAAATGAAACTGAAGGCCAGTTTTTAAGGACAATTCTTGGTGCGAGCTAACACAAATGTACTATACAACATGAAGATCATAAGCTGCAGACCACTGGGGCTCAAGGGTCACACATGAAAGGCAAGTAAATACAGCATTGTCAGCAGCTCACAGTACATCCACTGAACTACTTCAGTTGGATTGCCGAAATCAATTAAGTATCTGATCCAAGAATCTTCCCATGCCTAGCATCAGCAAATCAAACGTTGCTGTAAAAAGTTATGGTCGTCTTATTTAAAAAGGCCTTGGAAAAATAAAGGTGACTGAAATACATTAAAGTTTTTAAAACAGTAGGAAAGCATTTTGCCTTACTACTTTTGTTAAGCATCATTCATACAGAAGTTGCTGTTAATCCTCAATTACAGGATTTGCAAAACAAACAAAGTAGAAGTGAATTCATAACTATTTCTATAAAATAACTCATCATCTTAATTCAAAGGTAGCCATATTTACCCACTTCTGGACTCCCATACCACTATCATCATTCAGAAATCCACTGAGGGTGACGATCTTGGTTAAAGAAGCTATAAAATGGACATTTGTCACATATAAATGTTCACTAGTAATTACCTTCATTTTAGAGATTGTTTCTCTGAATTTGACTGACAGCATCTTCTCCAGAATTCCATTTGTTTTCAAACACCATAAGGCAAATTTGGCAAAACAACTTGCAAAATCGAAATGCAAATACCAACTTCACTCAGAGCTCTTCCTGGCAACAGACACCAGCTTAGCTATCAATCTCATAGAGTAACTGCAGGAATACTGCGGGTAGTAGGCAATCTTGTTGTGACATTGTATTGTCATGGAAAATAAAGACACAGTTGTCATCTCCTTACTTCTTTTCCATGTATATATCCTCATAAAACTAAGTACACAGATTGTGCTGAGTAAGACTCTCACAAAGTCTTGCCACACAAGTTTTTCCCACTGTAAAACTGGTTTTGAAGCTGAGCTCAACTCACTTTCACTACTGAGCCCTACCTCTTTCCAGAGGTGAGAAAAGGGTACAGGGAGAAAGGACGCCCAGGCAAGTTAAATAAAAGTAAATAAAAATCAAATTGCATGGCTTTATTAAGCTCAAACATATTTTGATATATTTTCCTAATCCAAAGATTAAGATATTTGTACAACAGAATCTGCAAGACGCTCACACTTACTAGGTAAGTGCTATAAAAAAACAACCACCACACACATGGAATCTCTTTCTCAGGCCCAGACAAATGTTGGACAATGTGAGAGATCCACCACAAAAGACCCAATAACCAAGTGACTAAGGCTCTCCCCTACAAGAGGGGTGAAAAGAACTTTTAACAGATCATTGATCAAAAGGTAGAGAGACATGAATGTTTTACTGATTCAAATTACAGCCAAGTTGACACACCAATAGCCTGGCAAACTGCAGGAACTTCTAAAACCAGCTTTGCTCCTTGCAACAGTGTTTCTATAATGACATTTTATGTCAGGGAGCAAAAACTTATTCCACGGTTTTCCACATTGCACGTGGTGCACTGACCGCCAGCTGCATCAGTACTTTTCTTGTTTTATCTTGGTGAAACTCTTTGAAGGTTTCAAATTCCTCCATATACAGTTGAGGAGACCTTTTGAGATCTCTAAACACATCACAAAATGCAAACCAGCCCTACACTCAGAAGTAAATTTTGCATATACCCACTATATGCAGTGTCCGTATTACTGTGCTAGCATACACTGTTTTTCCTCATTGTGCTGCAAAAAGCTCTCGATGTGAAGTAAAAAGACAAAGATGAAGACAATTGAAACCACCCCATTGGTGTTTGTCCAGTATTGGGAACGTGCAGGTTGACTGCAAAGGGGAAGAGAGATAAAAGCATCTTTGAATAGACCACACTCTTGGCATTTCCAAAATACTTACACAATCTGATAGGAAAACATTCAACTCCCCTAAAGAAAAGTATGGACTTTCTATCAGCATGTTATTGGGCCACAGAGGTAGCATAAGAGTCTATTAGAAAAAAAAAGCAGTCAATCTCACGGGACCGCAAGGAGAATCATAACTTTTCCATTATAAAATTCACTCCAAGAGCTTCTAGCAGCATAAACTCTTCCAAGGAACTTCTCCTTTCACTGCAGTAAACAAAGGACCTTCCATAAACTGAAAAATAGTTTAGTAGCAACAATAGCATGAATGACAAATGACAAAAC
Organism: Limnodromus scolopaceus; assembly: GCA_028565335.1. Classification (NCBI taxonomy): domain Eukaryota; kingdom Metazoa; phylum Chordata; class Aves; order Charadriiformes; family Scolopacidae; genus Limnodromus; species Limnodromus scolopaceus. The sequence goes on from JAOXNO010000033.1 coordinate 25,802,409, forward strand.
CGCAGATTGCTGAAGTTTTAGGGGCTGAAGCACATCCCAAAGAAGCTGACTTCCCAGACACACCACCTCATTCTGAGTGGGGTCCTTGCTTGAAGAATACAGACTAAGTTTTGTGAAAACACAACCGCACAGAAGAATAAAAGGTTTGCTGATATGTAGGTATTATGCTGTCCTAAGCATCCATCTTTATCTACAGATGTACAATGAAACTGGCTTATTTTGTGGGAGGGCTTGATAAAAAGCTACACAGGAATTTTTCCTCCCAAAGAAAGAACTCATTCCTAGGAACTAGAAGAAAACAACAGCAGAGATTAGGAATAATTAACCTATTATGAATGGAAGTAAGCAAATTCCAAGTCATAGCATACCATATTTAAAAAAAAAAATAATTGTAGACAAAAAAATCTCAAGAGAATCTCAAGAAATTACGTACCAGTAGCATAAACAAATGAGCTTTTAGAAGACTTTCTTGAGTCAATACCTGAATACCTCTTCATGAGATCTAGTATCAGTAAGGAAAGTAAAGGATTTACTCTTCTAAAAAGCCACCATAGTCCCTGAATCTCTCTCCATTCACTGGCTCCCTAAAAGGCATTCTCACTTTCTTAAAATGTACTTGTTCTCTTTTAGGCACATCAGTCTATGTCAAGATAAAGTTACATAAAGTTTCAAGTCTTTGCTGAAAATATTTCCAATTCAGATAATATCCATGTAGTAAAGGTACAACCAACTGGGTAGGAATTCATTTTGCCTTGCCCTCTGTACACTGAAACCAAAATTAAAACAGGTTCATGCTTACCTACTTTTTTTTCTATACATATTACAATATACTTTAAGTGTCCGTTTTAAATCTCTCATGGGGGACATTCTTTCTGGTATTTTAAAATTATGGTACCATTCTGAACCCTCCCTCTTTTTAAAACTTGCAATTTATGATGGAATCAAAATTCCAAACCTCAAAAGATGGTCTCACTTTAGTTAGCAACTATTGAGCCATGGTCATAAATACAGCACACTAAATTCAAGCAAGAAAATAAATTCATGCTTACTTACTTTTGCTTTATGCATGTTAGAAAGTACTTATAGCATCCATTTTAAGTATCTTCATGGAGGAATTTTCTGGGCAACTTGGTGCCAAAATATTTCAGTATAATATTTTAAGAGTTAGCAGTGTTTACTAAGTGTTGATATGCTATGGATATAAAAGTAATTTTGGTGATCTCACCAATCCCTGGCTTTTGTTTGCACAAAACCAAAGTCAAATCTTCTGTTTCAAGTTAAGTTCACATTGCAAATGCCACAATATATTTTAAATTAACACATTTTACAACTTTCCAGTTCTTAAAAAATAATACATATGCACTACTTAATATCTGCAGAACTTGTCATCTTACCAAGAACTGATGGATGCATGGCAAAAGCACTATATCTGCCAAGGTAAAATAAAGCCCTTCTGCAAAAACGTGGTCCAAAGGCGGAAGGTCAGAGGTTTTTGTTCTCCTGATGTGAGGGGCCTCCCTGTTGACGGCATCTGATACCTCCCGGACAAGCAGCTTGGAGAAAGCTACGCTCAGTTCCAAACTTGGGAGTGGACGTTCATGCATTTCTACTGGTTTTCCTTCCTCTGTTCCTTCTTTCCCAAGCACAGGCACTGCAGCCTTGGCACCTGCCTTCTGTTGTTGAAGTTTTTGCCTTCGAATTTTGTCATCGTTATGTACTCGGACAGGTTCTCCAAGCTTCCTCTCAAGCTGTAAAATGTCAGGAGGAATAGCCTGACAGTGCTCAGGAGACACCGTCAAAAATCCTTCAACAGCCAGAGGTATGCTGATCTCACAAAGTCTGGTCCACTGGCTAACCTGTCAGATAAATTTACGTAATTAATGTCTCTACAGAAAGAGAAACAAAATCCATGGTACCTTTTTCCACTTTAAGCAAAGAAATTCCAGCTTTAAATACATTCTTTGATAACCCTGGAAACTCATTCTGTATTACTTTTGCAATAGGAGAGTTAGGAAGATAGAGTTAGGAAGATAGATCTCATATATAACATAATGAACAGTTATCCAGTATAGCATACTTTTATTCCTTACTATTGGAGTTAGATTAGGATGGCTGCGTAACTCATGAGAAGCAAAGCTGTGATTCATTATATCTTTTGAATCTTATGGTCCTTCTTGTGCTGCTAAAACGTAGTATCTTGAAAAAGAATTATTTTTCATCTTTATGCCAAAATACAGATACTTCTCCATTGAGGAAATTTCATTTTCTGAGCAAATTAAATTTCTTACTAAAAGAACTTAGTTTACATCAGTATTAAGAGTCTACTTCAGAATATTAAATGCTTACAAAAACCCCTATTAATGTATCTAAAAGAAAGAGATGCACTCACTTCAGCACAGGCTTTTAAGCAGGTCTTCTTAAAACCTAAGAGTTCCAAAACTTCCTTTTTAGATGGATCTGCTTCATATGTTTTCTGTATTATATGCCTTAAGACAACAGAAAGCCCAGCTCGGCAGAACTTGCCATCACTCACGACAACAGCAGGTAAACAGCAGCTCTGCACAACCACTGGAAGCTGACATCTGGAGATGAAATGGACCTCAAGATCGTCAAGGAGGTTTTTTGTCACAAACTGATCATCCACATCTTCACCAGTTGGCACTAAGAAAACTTTGAATAATTTGCAGTCACAGTAGGATAGCAAAAACAGTGAAATAGACGTGTGAAGAGGAAAGATACTATCTCTGTACTGATGAGAAAAACCCAAATATAAGTGTTCTTCAGCAACACTATCTTTCATCTTCCTCCTGAGCTGAAGTTCCTGAAACAGAAATCAGAACACAACATTCATAAAAGAATACACAGTTTAGAACAAAAAAGAGGGTTTGAAACAGTGGTCCTTCCACTATCTGCTAAAACTGATTTTAACATAAGACATTATTGAAGACATCCTGCCTGAATAAATGGACTGTAGGCCCTTCTTGAGAGAAAAGAATTGTTTCATATATACACTGTCTCTTGACATACAAATCACTGGTAAGAAAATGATCTGTGTAAATTTTTTTTACATTTTAGCATATTTATGACATTAAACAAAACACATAAAATAAAAAAAAAATTCCTTTTACATTTTTTAATGCATAAACATTTTACAGGAAGGCTTTTTTTTTTTTTTTAAATCAATCATCTCCCACAACATTAACCACATACTATTGAAAATACAAGTTCCTGAGCACAGTTTTCTAATGCACACATTTGTCTGTCCATAACTGTCAGAGGGCATATCTATAGGGGATTTAGGCCATGGGACATGGCCTAAATATTTGTTTCTGCATTAAAAATTAATCTAGAGCCTGGCAAGGTACTAACTGAAAGACACATAAAAAGAAAAAAAAAACCAACAAAACAATGTTCATTTCAAGAATGCTACATGAACACCTCAAACAAACAACTACTTTAAAGGTTACACAGCTGAAATTAATGTCTTCATTATATTAAAAACTTAAATTCATTTTCCTTATACTTGATTGAAAATTAATTTTTTCCTATTAAACTATTCCATACCAGGTTAATATAAAACAATGATGCAATAATTTTTCTGCTTCATCACTCAATAAAATTGCCCATTAACTTATAAATCACAACTCATATTGAAAAGCTTTAGTCACTAGATGGCAGTCTTAAAACATCATTATAGAAGAAAGCTTTATTATAATACAGAAATTTGAATGTTGCTAAGAAAGGCCAGTATGATTTTCATACACATATACATGTAAAGCACAAGTGACATTGGAACAGCACCAGTCTTTCAAATAACTGTCTAGACTAATAAGGTCTCTGTACAGTTACATGAATAGAATGTAATTATTTGAAAAGCAAGAAGGGTTTTAATATGATATATCTAGAATATTGGATTGGGGTTTTTTTTCCATACAGATACATACATCAGATTTAGTATTTTATATCATCTATCCCTGGGCCAAATCAATTGTCCAAAAAGAGGCAGTGGAAGAATAAAATCAAGTCCACCTCACATAAGTAACAGTCATAATTATGACTGTTACAGTGAAGTATTTTTAAACCATTACATTATACGACTTTGTCTCAGAACAACTGTGGATCAACATAACAGTAGTTGCTTTTCTTCAATTAATACACCTGCCACACAAAAAATAGTACAATACATAACGAAATAACTGCTTTCCCAAAAGCTATTTTATTCAGATAAATCTTGGCAGCATGTGAGTCGAGACAGATTAAATACCATAAGCACAGCTCTGCGGAAGAAATTCCATAGTGAGAGTACTGTTGAGGAGACTAGACAAGAAGAGCTAGTCTCACCTGCTAAATCCATAGTTACTAGCAGTCAAACTCATATCCTTGGCTATAGCACTTCTTTCAATATTAAATAGTACCCTCATATGCATTTGTGTTGTTTTTATTTTCCATGGGAACCCATAGAGCATCTTTTCCTGGCCACTCTACCCACTCAGACGTACCCATTCACCTTACAAGTCATTTCACCACTGAATTTTTTTCTTCTGGTTGACCTTACTGGACATAATTAGGTGGGGTTTTTTTGTCGTTATCACGCTGTACAGGATTGCTAAATATTTTGGTAAATTCTGAAGAGGTTTCTCTTTCCAAAGTACATTATTCTGTAGTTTCCACCTGTTAATCACCTGGTCTTACAAATTATTCCAAATCCATCACTCGAGACTGCACAAGTAAAACATAAACCTTTTCACCACACAGGTACTCTCAATAGGTACATCAGCCTTTGTCCGTTTTCATCCAGAGTAGCAGCTCTGAAGCACTGTTTCCCCAAAGAGGATAATATATCATGAGACTAAAAATAAAAAAATAAATACTTGAAAGATGCCCAAATAGAAGTGCTACTTAATCAGGCTAGTGATTCCAAATTACAAAAAGGTCCTGCGATGAAAACTGGTAGACAAAAGGGAGAACTCCATCAATGTGAATTCTCCTCCAATCTGCTAACAAAATTACTTCTACCCAGTAGCAATGAGTAATAGATAGTCCCAGAGACAGTAAATGATTGGAAATAATGACTTGTTGGTTACTGGTCTGCTCTGTATTCAACCTAGTAAATGCCACAGCTGATACTATCCTATTAATCCACCTGTCTCCTTGAAGTTTGAAATTTGACTTGAAATTTCTCTGAACAAATGTCACTATTCTTACCCTCAGGTATACAACTATCGCATACAGAAGTCACACAAACCAGATAAACCAACACCAGGATCTTGCTGAAGCAGGATAAGCAGACATCCAAAGTTACCCACTCCATTCTCCCGACAGGATCAGAAAGCAGGAATATGCATGCAGCTCACTTCATTTAGTCCATAGTATCTTAACTTAAAAGTCACTTCTCTCAACCATTTTAGGTAAGGCTCTGGATTTTGCACTGAAGCAAAGGTCCGCTCAGGAAAGGTCTGTTCTTCTAAATGCCTTTAAGAGCAAACCTCTAGGAGACAGGTGGGCCAAACAGCTTGACTGTGGTTACTAACTTCTTCAAAACTCAAAGTAATTTTTTGTAAACACACAGAGTAATTTACTGCTACTCAGCTGCAACATGGTGAACTATGCCAGAGAGACTGAATTGTTTTTCTGAACATAAACGAACTTCTACAAAGACAGAAAGAACACAGACACAGTGACATTCATGATCTACTTACACAACAGCACCGTGCTCACACTGTAAAACCAGAACACTTTGCAAAATTGATTCAGAACAAATTATTTCGGGGAGGGGAGGGAAGGAAGAGCCAAGACTTTTCTTCCCCCTCAGCCAGAGCAGTAAATTAATGTTGTTCAGCATGTAGCTGCAAAAACGCCCATGTAAAGGACATGGATCTTGCATGTACTTACGGTACCTGACCCGAAGGTGTCTTTATAATATACTGTCCCATTGTTTTCAAATACTGTCCTAAATTCTTCTTATGTCATATACTATTATTACTTTTTCCTCCCAAAGTCCCTTTCTCTTCTCAAATTTGCAGTGCTACAACACTGAAATAGGTTTCCCAGGACCATACTCCCTGTTCTGCTACTGATATGGTCAATTTAGATCTGAATTATTAAACTTACTGTGTGGAGTGGAACAAGTTCTATTCTTAATTAGGGTCCATTTAGGACAATAATACCTTTCTACTTCTGCAGCCAACCTTCAAGGGATGAAAAGATGAGCTTCACTCCGCAGAAAAACAAAAGGAAATGTTGCACTTGAAGCTCCTGTTTGCATCCTCCAGCTGTTTCTCTCCTCCTTTGCTATGCGGCGTGGTGGTCCAGGAACACGCCTCCTTTACAGTTAACAAAGAACTTGCATCTACATTCCAAGGAAGCCCAAACAAACATGTTAAATTATGTATCTTTTAAGTCATGGTAATTCAGGCCCAAACATCAGACTAAGTATTTTTAAGACTCTTAACTATTGATTTAATGAAGGCTAAGATTCACTTGTCAATTTGCTCCGGTTTGTTCCTCCATCTCCTTCCAATATTCACATTTAATTCTTCAATTTATTTCACCCAATTATTAACATGAAGGTACCATTCTCAAACAAGAACAGATAAACTTATTAGCTGATACTTCTTTTGGTGATCAACAGTTAGGCAATTAACAATGCTCATGTTAAAACAGCTACCAAATGAACACCCTTAAGAGTTGAGCAGAAGACAACATTTTTCAGAATTCTAAAAGAAGGCCACTGTTTTGCTTTATACTTGGAAGCTACTTTTTGCAACTAGATCAGCTATAAGTTGTTTCCAAGTTAATTTTCTAATATAGAAGATTCTTGGGGAACAAAGGACTTTTCTTTCCGTCTTCCCTTAAAGCAGTCAAAAGTTTAAGGGGCTTTTGCTTTTTTAATCTATTCGTATTCCACATAAGAGATTTCAGAAGGCCAAAACATAGCAATTAAATTAATTTTGTTCATAGATATGTAAGTTGACCAGCCAAATGACATTCTGAATAAAGTAAGTCTCTGTTAGAGATTCAGTTTCATTGCAACTACAGACCTCACAATGTGTAGGGTAAACACAGAAGAAATTTTAACCTATTTAGAAGTTTGTACTACATGAAAAAGAAAAAAAAAATAATCTCCTGAGCATAACTGGTGAGAAAATATTTTGTAAATCACTTTCTCCCATTTTCTGACTTCTAGACTCTGGTGTCTGTCTCTATCAACTTCAGAAAGCACTGCTAAAAGTTCTCCACCTTTATTTTTGATAAAGCACTTACATGGAAAATGTAATTTCTGAAGTCATACAGAGCTTTCATATAGACTGTACAATTGCCAAATAATGTGCCTACTGTGGTAACTTCAGAATTTTTTTCATTTATATTTGAAGTTAGAAGATTTAGACTAATCCAGTAGGTTTCACTTGCTCTTACTCCCCTAGACATCAAAAAACTCTTCGCCAGAGAAAAGATCATTCAGCAACTACCAAAAAAGTTTATCTAGAAAATTTTCCTTTTTCAGTGTCAGACAGATAGTGACCAAGGTAAAGCCACCTGCTACATTCAAAGGGACCATATCTTGAATTACAGGGTAACTGTTCAAACAGAAGATTTTCCTCTTTCTCTATTCAGCGTTTGTTTCTAGAATTACTAAGAGCAGCATTATTAAATATAGTAACAAAGATTTTAGAGATTAATAAAATGCACATCAGCTAATATGAGAAACAAGACTTTTACCCTGGATACAAGCTTTGCCACATACACAGCTAAACCACAAGAACTGCACTCACTACCTCTGTCAGAACGTCCAAGCGCTGAAGTTTGTCTTAGTTGACGCTGGCAATTCATCTCTCTATGCGCGCCACAGATCTCTGCTGTCTCATCTTTGACTAGATCACCACAATATTTCTTCACAACTGAAGTACTGAATCTTCTCCCTTTACTGCAACCATATACCAAAAATGATTAATCTGACATGTTGTTAACTAGTATTTTTCCCTTACCTTATGCCTGAATTTAAATTTTGCTATTCCACTTTTTTAGACAGAAATTAGCAATTTTTAAGTAAACCGGAAAAGAGCAGGAAATATTAACTATGGAGGTGTTTAAAGTTATGTACTTTTCAGACCAGGAGGACAGACTTTTTCAGGCCACAAGGTAAAGAGAGCAATAGAAAACCCCACTCTGTTTTTCGCATTGAGCTTTTCAACATCAACAGAATTACTCTAATACTTTAATTCCCACAAAAACTTTAAAGAGTATTTTTAACTAAACAGGCTTCTGCAACTCACTACATATTTATTTCAATAGAATAGCAAAGCATTCAGTCTGGATTTATTTATATTGCTAGTTACTGTAAAAACTTCAGTGTCCCCTCATCACAACAGTTCCTTTCAACATGCACTAAACAACAGGTAAATCAGTTTCAGTGAGCTACAGTAATAGAGAAAATTGTTGTTTTAAAAACAAATATGTCCCAGGAAATCAAAAATTTAAAAAGTTAAAAATAAGTAAGAACATATACACCCTCTTCCTTTTAGTTCCTGAAAAACACCTCATTTATTTGTTGGTTATTACACAGTAAAACAGAACTTGTGTTAAGTATACACATTAGGTTCTGAAACTTGTTCAACATAATAAGTCATATAAAAAGGTATTTTTCCTCCACCAACTATTTAACCTAGCACAAAGTAATAGTTGTGCTTTAGGACAGGTAACTTTGGAGGTTGGAATTATATTTCTATGCTGACAAACAATTTACTGTATGAGTTTAGGGCCACCTAAACTGGATTCCTCAAGTGAATCCAAAAAGAAGCACACAAGCTTTTCATGAAGAGCTTCAAATCAGGGTTTCAGAAACACGTATCAATGAAGTAATAGCTGTTTAAGGTTCCAGAAAGTTGGACACCGGCTATGAAGAACAGAAGTGAAACTTTAGAGGGACGGCATATTAGAATTCAGCTATTACAGAAACGGTAATTTCTGTAATTTTAACGGTAAATTCCTTTGCAGACCTATTACATAAAACCTCCACCCCAAGCTTCTCTCAGCAGTTCGTCAGCACAGAAAAACTGGACGTGGTGGTCAACACCGAAACCTTCTATTTCTTTTCTCTTTTCTTTTTTTTAATCCAAAAAGCTTAGCCACAAGCCAGATGAACGACACGACGGCTCCAAGCGCGTTTCCCGCCATTAACCGCTACCGCTCCCCACCCGCCGACACCTCAAGGAGGAGCTTCCAGCCAACCCTCCTTCACCACACAGAGACCTCACGGCACAGGGGGCACAGGCCGTCCTTCTCACACCGGCAGGCCCGCAAGCAGAAAAACGGGGCTCCCCAGGACCGCTAAGGCCCTCCTGGGATGGCTAAGATCCTCCCCCGGCCGCGGGGACCCCGGGGCTCCCCCCCTCAGCCGCCGCGGCCCGATAACGACCCCACCCCTTCCCCTCACGGCGCCAGGCGCACTAGGCAGGTTCTAACCGCTACCTTACCCCACCCCGCCGCTCCGCTCTCCCGGCCCCTTCCGCCCCGGCTCCGCCCCTTCCTGCGCCGGCACCTCCCACGCCCCCACACACAGCGCGGAGCGGGCGCCCGGAACGGCTGCCGGCGGGCCCGGGTTGCTTGGGGGGAACCGGCGCGGCGGCGGACCGGGCTGTGGGCGGTGACTCGCCGGCCACACCCTCCTCCTCTCCGGTAAGAGGGCGGCGGGCGGCGGGCGGCTCTCCCTCGGGCTAGGTGTGACGAGGGGAGCCTGGGAGGAGGATAGAGGACAGCCCTCATACGCGCTTAGTAGCCGTCCCCATTCCCCTCCCTCTGTGGCCGTTACCCGCCGTGTCCCTCTGTGGAGTGGGGAGCGTCTGAGTGGAGCTGGTGAGGTGAGGTGAGGAGGTGGCCGTCGCCGCCGGGTTTTCTCTGTGGGCCCTGGCGTCCCCCCTGCCCGGTGTCTGGAGGGACGGCCCGTCCAGGCGCACAGGCCCGCCCGGTGCCTCAGTCTTGAGGAAACTGGGCCAGGGTGGTAATGGCCGCGGGAGGGTCCCTGCAGCCGCCCCGGGCTCTCCCTCAGGGTAGTGTGTCCGCGAGTTTCCCTCAGGCGCGTGGGAGGCGCTGGGCCCCGGCGTTTGGCTGCGGTGTGAGCGGGCCCGGTGAACCGGGGACGTTCGGCTCCTCTGTGGCGATAGGGGCTGGCCGTCCCGACAGCGGCACTGCCCGCTAATTAGGAGGAACAGACCGAAGGGAGGGTGATGTATGCGTATGCAGGGCATATTAAGTTTCAACCCCAGAATAGGATATTTTGTTGGATTAAAAGATGGTGGCATCTCATTCTCTTAAAGCATTTTGTTTTTAAAGAGGTAGCTGTCGGATGAGAGGCCTTTTCTTCATTCTTAAAGGAAACGTCAGGGAGAAATTTGCAGCGAATGTGCTGCAAAGGATTGGGTCATGTAACTTTGGTGTAACTAATCCAGAAATTTACTCTTGACTGAAGTTTGGTTCTTCTACTGAAAAAATCATGAGGAGGATGATATCTAGGGAATTTGTAAACCTGATAACTTTGTAGACAAACTTGTAACCTGTAAACTTTGGTAGACATCAAGTTAGGTAAAGGTGAAAACAATAATGGAGATATAATCAGTTTACTGGTGACAAATCAATGACCAGTGGCATCTGTTTAAACAGCATCTTCAGGTCCAATTTTGCAGAATATGGAAACTTGGTGGTAGTACGGATTAGCAAATACCAATTACCTAGGTATGGTAATCTCATTTACTTCAATAAGTGTGTTTTATAAAACTGATTTTTGTGGCAACACAAACTATTCATGAGAATGAAAACATTTTGTAAAAAGGTAAGGCAGCTATAACAGGGAAAGGCCTTGATTAAACAGGGAACTCATGACAGAGCTCCAGTGCAAAAAGGACACATGCAGGAGATGGAAGTGGAGACACAGGCAGCAAAGGAGGAATGTAGCAGTATTGCCCAGGCATGTGTGGGTGGTGTTAGGAAAGTGAAAGCTAAGCTACATTTGAAACTAGCAAGAGATGTCAAAGGTAAGGAGATGTTGTTTATCTTGAAAACGATTTACAAGGAAAAATATGTTATGGACAAAAATATGCTGAATTGGACAAGTGTTTTAGTGACAACAGACACAGATAAGGGCGAGGTAGTCAATGTCATCTTTGCTTCATACTTCACCAGTAAGGTCTCCCAGGCCCTTTGTCCCAAGGCAGGGTTCAAGGAGAGGAGGAACTACAAATTGTGGAAGAGGATCGTAGCAGAGATTGTTTACCTCACAAGTCCATGGGCCCAGGTGGACTGCATTCAAGGGTGCTGAGAGCTGACAGTGTCTTCACAAAGCTATCTCTGTCATCTTTGAAAGGTCATGAGATTGGGGGAGATCCCCAAAGGCTGAAGAAAGGCAAATCTTACGTTCGTCTTCAAAAAGGGTAAGGACAATCCAGAGAACTACAGGGTGGTCAGTCTCAGTGCTTCCACCTGTGGAAAGATCATGAAGCAAGCCATTAGTAGGCATAAGAAGGTGGTGAGTGGGGATAGCCAGCTTGGGCTCTACCAAACATAAGTCATACCTGACCAACTGGCTTGTCCTCTATGACAAAATAACTAGATCTGAAGGTGGAGAGTGTTGGATGTCGTCTACTGTGGGCTTAGGGGGACCTAAGGGAAGCCTTTATGTACCGAAAAGGAGATTAATGAGAAGATAGAGCCAGACTTTCTACTTAAATGTAGGGGAACAAGAGACAGCAAAAGTTGCAACAGGGGAGGTTCCAGCTCAAAGTAAGGAAATGAGGACAGTTAAGCATTGGGACAGGTTGCCCAGAAGGTTTGTCACGTCCCTGTCTTTGGAGGTTTTCAAGACCCAACTGGACAGAATCCTGGGCAAGCTGGTCTGAATTCAGTGTTGTCTTTGCTTTGAGCAGGAGGTTGCACAGGGTGCCCACTTGGGGTTACTTCCTAACTGAATGATTCTGTCATTCTTAAATAATGTACTGGTCATGAGGAGGAGAAATCAGCACATGTAGGGCAATAGTGTAATCTTAGAAATTATGGGTAAACAGGTTACTATGATATTGATTGAAATATTAATTTAGAGGTAGAGTATAAAATATGCAGTAAAATAGAATGTAAAATGAAGGATACCAGTGCTAGTAACTCCATAGCAGAAGATTTTACTGTAGTCTTCTAAAATTCTTTGGGAAAGATGTCAAATAAATGAGAACTGATTAATACGGTTGTTCTAATTAATACAGTTGTCTGGACTACTGAAGTGCGTTAGTTCTGAAATATCCCTCATGGGAGATAACTGAGAAATTATGTTGTCGTGAATCAAGTCCTGATTAAAATACTAAAACAAAGACTGAAAATAGAAGTTCAGTTTTTCCTGCTTTTAAGACTTTCCTTGATTTACTTTATTAAGACTTTAAATCTAAAAGTGAGCTGGAAAAGGCATTATTGGTAAATAAACAAAATCGGCCACTATCACAGTTACTAAATTAGTCAGGAAGAGAGAAAATCCTGAGGAACATAAGAATCCAAAGGGACAAAAAAAAAGTGAATTGATATTATAGTGGTAAGTGAAATTAATTATTGATGAACACAGTGTAGTGCATTGGAAGGAATTTTGTGCTATTGATTAATGTTGCTGAGTTTTAAATTGACTGGTCAGATGTTGAAGGTAGCTGAAAGAGATACGTCAGTCAAGGTCCTTTTAATCATCAGTGTCAGTGAAAAATAAAAGTATTGCTGATATAAAGAAAGAGTTTGATAGTGACATTGCAGTATAAATTGAAGGTGTGCACTTTCTTGGAAAAAATACCTTCAATTGTATACCCATCTCAGAAATAATAGATATAGGGGTTCAGAAACAGACAGATGAAAATATGACCATATCTGAAAATATAATGTAAGTAGATCCGTTTAACTGAAAGTTATGATGAACAAGATAATACATGTGTAGGCATGCAAAGTAATAGCTGGAAAATAAATGAAGAGAAGGGGGCTCTTACACCCTGGAAATCTAATAAGTCTATTAAATTTGAAGACTGTATATTATGTATAGTGCTCAATTATGCTTGTATGTATTTAACAGAAAACAATAGTAAGCTCAAGAAATGAGAGACTTAAACAATTCTTAGATGTTTTAAGAATAACAGCCCAGTAATTAGCTTTTTCCCACACACACAGGGATTTAAACTACTTAAAGTAGTACTTATTGGGAGGTTATTGTACTTTGTAGGATTTTTAATATTGTCTCGGGTACTTAAGAGAGTTTTGATACTTTATATTTGGTCTTGTCTATCCATCATTAAATAGTTCTTACACAATAGTGAAGTGTCAAGCAGAGACCTAAGTTAAGAAAGGTGCTTTTAGGATTAGGCTAATGTGTTAATGCTTAGTCACAAAAGGATACACTGGAGTTCCTGTCCCTGCCCCATGAGTTGCCTGCATGTTCCCTTCAGTTACTGCTTTGTGCAAAATCGATTCTGCTCTGGGTTCGAGGATTATAACATGGCCCTCTAATCTCACAGTTGCATTATCAAACTGCTGCACAAAGGCAGTGTCATACTCACTTTTTTCCCTATTTTTTTTTCCTAAACAAGATTTGCATTATTTTTTTGTACGAAGATCCCACTTGGAAAGTCCAGGAGTGCTTTTACGCAGAATAACCCATGGTATCGTACTTTAAACACTGTACTATTCTTGCTCCAAGGCTGTCAGGTTGCTATATGCTGACTTCACCACCAGAGGAGCAGCTTATGAATGAAAACAGGAATTAATGTAATTGGATCTTAGGTTTATAAATATCAAACCACTGTTCTGATCTGTAAACATCTGGAAATTGTCACTACCAAAAGCAATAATTTGCCTTTTGGACCAGGCCAGTTATTGGCATTAGCCTGTTTGACGGTTGTGTTATTGTGGTCCAGTAAGGAGAGAATATTTATCAATTTTCTTTTCTCATATGATGCTATTTTTAAGACAGCTATTGTGTTCATCTTTCCATTAAATATCCTTACCTTCTTTAACTTAAAAATAGACTTTTTTAAATTTGAAAATATATGCCTAAACTGAGCATACTCGAACTGTTTAATAAACCCAGTTCCCTCCCTTCTCATGAGAAATTTTTGTGATATTAGTTATAACTGTAGTAGTCTATGACATTATAAGTTACCCTTGAGAACAGAGAAAGAATTGCTGCAATTTCCTATGCAAATAAAAGAATAAATGCAGAGAATCCTTTTGAAATTTGGATTTTAACAGTTCTTTTACAATGGATGTCTTTAAAAAGCTAGAGCTAGAAATAAATCTGGGAAGTGTTACCTTCAGAAAGATGAAAACAGAATTAGTATGCTTACACTTGTTCTGTAAATACTCCAGGCATCCTGAATTGGCTGCTAATGACTGTTGAGGCTACCTGTTTGTTTCATACATATGTATTCCTAAAAGCCTCAGAAAATAACTCTCAATAGAAATAGAAAAAATCACTCAAAATAGAAAATATCACTCAATAGAGGGTTTAGCAGAGTCCTAAGTTAAGACTATATGGTACTGAAACTTGGAAAGCATATTCACAGAACAAAGAAGTGGAAGAGATAACCTATCTGCAGAACTCAGAAACAGCCTGAAAATTTATCAGAGGTAGATGCATGAAAAAAGAGGGCATGTGCTTTTCACGTGCATTAAATTCACTTTTTGTAAACATCAGAGAGACTGAATTGTCAGGATGGGGTTTGCACTGCAGTCTCTGCTTGATCAGTGAAAAGCAGAGTAACTGGCGTGTAGTACTTACTAGCAGAAGTTCTGTGGCCACCAGAAAATGATTTGACAAGTAGCAAAGATTAAGGAAAAGAGAAGAGGCTCTTGAAGAGGATTCTTAACTCTCTGTTGGGTCCATTGATAAAAACCCTGTGAAGTCTACTGGATGTCAAACTCCTTGATGATTTTAGTCGAGCGATTCTCTGGTGTCTCGTGAAAGCTCAGCATGAGATAAAGGTTCCTGGAGACTTCTAGGCAAGTGTTGAGGGAGAGGCTGCCACTGCTGGTGTTTTGGCCAGAGGTAAAAGTTCACTGCCTTGAATATCAAAAGGAATTCATCAGACAAAACCTTGGAAGCTCCGTCTGAAAAAGCTGTCCAGGCAGTGCTTTTGAGAGGAACTGATGAAAGCCTTTTCAAGAATGTCTTCTAGATTAATGTATTAGAAAAAAAAAAGAAATGTCCTGGTGTGTGTCAAATGAAATTTGAATGGATTATTAACAATATGACTTCTCATCTGTTTTGGAAAAGAGCAGGAAACTTC
>JAOXNO010000033.1:25817801-25833466 GCA_028565335.1 Limnodromus scolopaceus
TCTAAGTTACAATTTTTCTCACTGTTTCAGCTATATTTAAAAACAGGCTATATATCTTTTCAGATTTTTAATATGGATAAAGTTGTATACTATCTAGCTTATATCTCTTATTGCATATTACAATGAGTTGTTCTTTTCAAAGTTTCAAAGGTTAATTTTTCTACGAGTAGGAGATTTTTCTTTCTTATTCTTATATGAGCAATGAGATGGAAATCATTGTATATGCAAATAATGTTAAGGAGAAGAGTAGTAATTGCTTTTCCTGAAGTTTATAATTACTTTGCATGTTTTTCAGTATTCTGTGTATATGGAGTAACAAGAATATAGAATATTTTTTCCATTTATGCAAGTATGATGAGTTTAGTTTCTGAACATCAAATGTGTGAAAGAACAAATTTGACATCATTTCAGCAAAAAAGCCAAATTCTGAAGTTCACAATCAGTCACCTTCTAATGACAATAATTAATTCACACCATCCTTGCTGTGTTTTAATATAATTTCATTTTACAAAAAAAAAAATCTTCTGTGGGTTAGTTCGCCACATCCTGTTTGAGTTATGCTCCATATGTATAAAATTGTCATTGTTTTTCTTTGGGTTTTTTTTTTTCTTCCTCCAAAGACACCACTATGGCTGCTACAGTGAACTTGGAGCTTGATCCTATTTTTTTGAAGGCCTTGGGTTTCTTGCATTCGAAGAGTAAGGATTCTGCTGAAAAGCTGAAAGCACTTCTTGATGAGTCTTTGGCCAGAGGGACTGACTCAAGCTATCGTCCATCTCAGAAGGTATTGGTATTAGAAAACATGGGTCATTTTTGTATGCCTTTCTAAACTCCTGTTATTTCTAATTCATCTTTTATAGCTGAAAAGCTAAAAGATAATCAGAAATTGAGGAACAAGAATAAGTAATTTTGGAGTGTTTGTATTCATCGTTCTTCTTTTATGCAACGTAATCAGTTTGATTAATTAATGAAAAAAAAAATCGCATTTTCTTGTTGACATACCAAGACCTGTAAAAGAGATGTTCAGCACTATATTGCAAGTGTCATGACTTTGTAATAGTTCTTTTTGTATTGGTTTTGGTATTTTTGTTAGTAAGCAATCGTACGTGCTATTTAAGATAAACCCAAAATTATGGATTTACCCACTTGCAATCAGAGCTGAAAGGTTTTTAAAATGCATGTTATTTTTGCCACAGATAAATATGAAACAAAACTAGCTATTTACTCATAAATCTGGATCTCTTTTCTTGAAATTCTGTTGATGAAGTCATATGAGAATGAAAATCACCATAATGGTTCAAAGCAAAAATGATTTGCAGGCTGAAACTATCACCATCCAATGGACAAATGTTATTTTTAATCTACTGAAAATTGCTAAACACCTGCTAGAGAGGATATATGAATCTGAGATTAGTGTATGGAAACAACCAAGTGGGGACATCTTCATATTGCCATATGGATAATGAGGTAGATATCCCCTAGGATGCTTAGAAGTCAGCCTGGTATGTTCTAATGATGGTCCATATGCTGATATATTAGTAATGTTTCATTTTTACATGGACATGGTTCTGAATAACTAAAAGGCACTATTGCTGCTGCCTTATACATGATGCTTGTAGTGTGCTTTCTATTCAAATTGTTAACTCTCCCAAACCTGCAGTTCCCTCTAACACGGATCTCAAACCTCTCAGGAGCCCTCTGTGTCAGAGCTCAAAGAAGTATTAGTTTGTAGTTTGAAGAGGAAGCAGAGAGCTTAAGTACAATAATAGTACAAAGGGGCCTGGGAAGCCAATTCTAGTAGCAGCTCGGCTGGTAGTCACCTGCCCTCAGGTGAGACTGAGGCTCAGGCCAGAGGAAGAAATCTTTTGTTCCCCTCTTTTCAGTGTGTCTCCAGTATCAGCCAGACTGCAAAGCTCAAAATGGAAAAAGTACAAGAATTCCTTTACTTGCATTCTCAGGCTGTGGGATTAATTTGTGGTTGATCATGAAATCCAAGAACAGAGTAAGGAGCACAAGATTACTATAGTCAGGCAGATGAGGAAATCCATTTCTGACTCTGGATGCAACAGGAATTTGACAGACTTGGGGAGGGATGAAGCTCAGGGCTCAGTATCCATCCTAGTAAACAGCAGAGAATTACTCTTTTCTTACCAAGCTGGGCAGGGTGGGAGAGGGTGGGGGCAGTACCTTGCTCATGTACATTGCTGTGATTAATCACTCATTTTCAGACTTGCTTGCTTATTATCCATTGCTGACACTAGGGCATCATTAATAAGAACTATTGATTTCTGTTGACATCTAAATTTATTAATCTGGTAGGTGAATATGGACTGAGATTAGGTGGAGGCCAGTGTTTTCCTCAGTGAGGGAATGAAGTATTGATGTCTGGTGACATCAGATGTCAACTTATGTTTTCAGCTTATATTGAATTTTGTCCTCAGAACTATCTGAAAATTTGTGTTTGTTATCTCTTTGAATTTTAAAAGCAGAAAAGTTTTCCTTTTTAATTAGTGTTCCAAAGAGGATGTGTCTTTGGAAAAAGAGCACCCTTTCCTCTGGAAGGTGAGTAATAAGTGGAGGTTTTAATAATTGGCTTCAGCTTAAACATGCTAATTTGTCAATGAAAATACTTAAGAAATATTAAAAAAAAAAAGCCTATGTAGGTGATCAATGCTGTATGACATGTTGGTTGCCTAACCTGTTACCTAACTAATTGCAAACTAGGAAGTAACTGAAGTGTAGGGTTACAGGTTTGCCTTTAATTTTTGTTTCTCCTTTTAGGAAGTAGAGCAACCAAAAGTATCTGTTACCAAACCTATTTCCAGTAAGCAAGAGCCTAAAGCTTCTTCTAGTTTGCCTTCTGGCAACAACAATGGCAAGCCTAGTGCATCAGAAAAGGTGAAAAAAGAAACAGAAAAGAGATCTGCTGATAAAGTAAGTAATTTTTGTTCTCTAATGAAATAACTTGGCTAATAGACTTGAAGATGTTTTAGACAAAGCTCTCCTTTTAATATGTGTAAGTTAAGTCATCTAATTGGGAATAGCCTGTGAGAGGCATTATCCAATCATGTTGCCACTTAAGCAATAAACAGAAGTTTTGTTATAATTGTTCTGTGAATGTTTTCTCTGCTTATCGCAGCGGGATTGCACTAGATGACCTTTAAAGGTGCCTTGCAACCCAAACCGTTCTATGATTCTATGTTTTAAGTATGCTTATAATAAGTGATTACTAAAATGTAGCAAGTTGAAATATGGGATTCCCAAACCTTTTTCCAAGATTTTGAGGTGAAGTAAAAAAAGTGGAATTGAGCTTCTAATTCATAAATATTTCAAAGAAAATACGTATCTAAGGAAAATAAGTTGTGTGTATGCTGTGTAAAGTAGATCATCTTATACCGCTAACCTAATTGTCCTGGTCATTTTCTCATTTTAATAACATGCATTAGCTTTTTGCCTTTTCCCTTTCTGTGTGTGTGTTTGTGTGTAATAGATAAAAGGGGATTCCGCTGAAGGAGCTGATACACCAAAGAAGCCCAGACTAGAGAAGCAAGAGGCACGTTCCTCTCCTATTACGGTTCAGACAAGCAAGGATTTATCCATGCCTGATTTATCTAGCTTTGAGGAAACCAGTGCTGATGACTTTGCTATGGAAATGGGATTAGCCTGTGTTGTTTGCAGGTAAGTCAACATTGCTTCATTGCAATTGTGTAGTTACTTTTCGTTTTTTCTGTGTACTATTGAGTTAGTGCTTCCTGTAGTTTTTATTCTGGAAATCACTTAAGCACAAAATAAATAATAAATTTAAGGATATTTCATGAATAAGAATAACTTCTTGAAAATGGAACCTTTAATGAGACAACCAACATTTCTTCAGGAAGGATCAGGTGAAAAATGAGACTAGACAGCATGCAAAACCTATCTCCAAAAGCCTGGAGAAGAGAAGGCTCCGGGGAGACCTTTTAGCAGCTTTCCAGTACTTAGAGGGTGCCTACAAGAAAGCTGGAGAGGGATTTTTTACAAGGGCATGCAGTGATAGGACTAGGGGTAACATTTTTAAACTGGAAGAGGGTAGATTGCAGGGTAGATTAGATATGAGGAAGAAATTTTTCACTCTGAGGTTGGTGAGACACTGGAATAGGTTGCCCAGGAAAGTTGGAGATGCCTCATCCCTGGAATTGTTGAAGGCCAGGTTGAATGAGGCTTTGAGCATCCTAATCTAATGGCAGGTGTTCCTGTCCATGGCAGGGGTTTTGGAAATGGGTGATCTTTAATGTCCATTCCAACCTTAACTATTCTATGATTCTGTAACTGAAATAGCTGTCATTAAGCTGATGCCAGAGTGAGAGCAAAATAAACAACCCATGAGAGAGGGGATGGCAACAGTCACCCAATGCTCAGGATTTGTTTTCATTTTACATGACACCTGCTGGAACTGATGTCATGTAGTTCTCCAGCTCAAGCTGGACAAGGTGTTTTTCAGAGTACTCATGCTTCTGAATCCAACACAATGGACAATATTCCACCGTTTACTGCACAGCTTTCAATGTGTGGGCCCTTTTGGGGGTTGGCCATCTTGAGCTGAAATAACAACATATGAAATATAAAAGCACTGCATACTCTTTAATATAATTCAAGTATGAATAGTTTTTTAAAAATGACATGTCTTATTGACTAAGTGATTGAGTTATTCAGTTGTGAATGAAAACATCATGCCCAATTGCAGAGTAGGTGGGGTTCATAGCCAAAGGGTTTATGTTGATAGTACTTAAGAAAACAAGTTAGCAAGAACCCAGCTGTGGGTTCACAAATGCAAAAGAATGCATCTGAATATTAACTATTGCTTTTTTATAGATGTAAAAACTAGAGACATTAAATGTTCCTTCAAGGTTTGCCAAGTTTCAGATGTATTTTCATAGTGATTAGGAGTATTGAACGTTGATGCCTGTGGTATTTTTCTTCTTGTTCTTTTATATCAAGTTAGGCATAGGGAGAGAGGGGTTATTAAAATAACTTCACCCTCTCCAGAACCTGCGGATCTTAGAAAAAACAAAACTCACAAGTTATATGGCTTCTCGGTTATATGAAGAAGAAATTCTACATGGAGCATGCAGGTGATAGTGAGCTCTGTTTCTCAAAAAAAACCCAAAAATATGTGTCTTTTAAAAAACCCTGGTTTTGAAAGAACAACCTTATTTTTTATGAGTACTTTTTTGTTTGTTTGTTTTCTGAAGGTAAAAAAATCATTGTTTGTTTCTTGCTGATTGTATCATTTTAAAATAACTCTGGTTTAACTTGTTTCTGGGCATGAAGACTTCATGTTTTTTTAATCAGTCTGGGATTGTTCTTTGCAATTTTAAAATAGGGTGAGTCTCTTCCCTTGAGACATGAGGTTAAAACATCACTGCTTTGTACTGACCCAGTTTATTTAGGAATAACAAACAAACAAAACAGGTTTTGAAATATCCTGCACCTAAAATAACGGGCCCTGGCATTTCAGAAAGATTTCTCACTCTGTTCTTAAATAGCCCATTTAAAAGAGAAATATTTCTTAGGATATGTTCTAGTATCCATATGGACAATACTTTCAGACTTCATTTTCCTGTTATATAAAGAAATAAGGTATTACCTTTCCCCACCCATCGACAAATAGAGTTTCCATGGTTACCTGGGTACCTGCTCCTAGGGGATATGAGCAAAAGCAGCTTAGCAATTAAATAGCCTGATTTGTCATCTGAAAGAAGAAATCATTAGGAAAATGGTATTTGGTTAATTCACAGACATACTCCCAGTCATGTGTGTATCACTAATTTGTCATTTATATAGCGTGATTACTTCACCAAAGGCCCACGTAAAATTAAGTGCTCATCACCAGCTTACATGCTTGCTTCCAGGCAGGACTGTCCAGTTAATCCTTTCTATTCCATCTTTCCATGATTCTGGTATTATCTCAAATTCCAAGTGTCTGTTTGTTTAGTAGGGACCAAAAGGATGGCTAATAAAGCATCATTAAATAATATACAGCTTGGATGATTTAAATCCTGTAGCAGAAAGCACTCTTATAGGCTTGTCACTGAGAAATTATTTGTTCTGGAACTGTATTGTTCTACAGCTTACAGCAAAATTACCCAAATGTAGAATAGGCCTTCATATGCTAATATAATGAGGAAGTCATAATTGGTATACAGTGACGTATCCATAAATGCCCAGGTGAAGCGAAGCAGGTGATGCATTTCTAATATTAAAATCAAACAAGGAAATCAAAAGTGTCATATACACGTATTTAATAGTTCTAGTATTTCTAGATAAATATTAGACTTTCTTGAAAGAAATTACCTTTTAAAAATGCAAAATTTCTATAATATTTGTTAGGAAGAACTCCTACAGGAAGAAAAGGAATACATTTCATTTGCCGCAGGTAGAAAATATACGTGAAAGCAAAAATATTTTTAGTTTTTATCTTAAGCCTTGCAAAATTTCCAACAATTGATAATCCTTTAAGTGCTTTCTCTCATAATCTGTTCTTAACTATTTGCTCTGCAGGCAAATGACAGTTACTTCTGGGAATCAGCTAGTGGAGTGTCAGGAGTGCCATAATCTCTACCACCAGGATTGCCATAAACCTCAGGTGACAGACAAGGAAGTGAATGATCCTCGACTTGTGTGGTATTGTGCCCGCTGTACCAGGCAGATGAAGAGAATGGTAGGAGTCAGTTTTTTGTCTAGTATGAGCACTATTTAAATGCACCAGGCTACTTCTAATAATTTTATGGGTTACAGAAGTCTTTGGAAGCGTGTTGGAGAACCATTTTTCTCAGCAGTGCTTCCCTTGCTGCAGCTGTGTTCTTTAATGTAGCGTCTCAAAGAGTATCTAATGTTATGTAATGTGCTTCTTAAACAAAGCTTTTTAAAAAGCAGAACTATAGTCAATAAGAGTGAAAGAGGATTATTTCCTACTTTGTAAGCAGCAGTTGAAAACTTTTGTTATTTCAGGTGATACTCAGTTTTTAGTACAAGCCTACCAAATTGCCCTACAGTTTTAGTTTTCTTCTCAGCTTAGGACATGAATGGATGTTTTTCTGTAAGGCAAGACTGCAAATTTTGGTCCAGATCTTAAGTGTTGAGTGTTCTCAGGCTCAATAGTAAGCTGAGAGTAGCACATTGTAGGAAAAAAAAATCCCCTTATTTCGATTGATCTAAATGTTAATTTCTTGACTTAACCGACTAATTATTCCTAATCTCACAGGAATTCCACTTATCTCATTATGAGAAACAAACATCAGAGTAAGAAAGCATCTTTGGGTGCATGAAGCATTAGTTCACATGACTTTAGTTCTGACATTTTAAAATCAAACCCTTTTATACAGCAGAAGATGTGTTCTGTTTTGGAACTGTTCTATGATAACTTCACAAATTTTTATCTGTTGAAACAGCTCCACTAAGACACAAGAGAAGGTGGCAATGTAAGATCCAGGTCTAGGAGTTGTCATCTCTGACTGAAATACATGATTATTCTGATGATTAGCAGGCTTTTGAACTCAGAGGGGTGTTTGCCTGAAGTCTGTTTTTGCACAAGATAGCCATTGCACCTGTTCAACATTTGCCTTCAATATGCCTTTTCCTTTTTTTGTTTCAGTGTGAATTCTACCATTTTACCTGCCACTTCTTAGCAGACTCTTGCAGCCTGCATCCCCGTACTGCTGGATCCCAGTACTGCTGGATTGTGTCCCTGTCTTTGCCTTTTTTCTGTGAAGGCCCAGGGCTTTCCTGTTCCCTGAGTGTCAACACTTTCACCCTTTCTAAGCTGAGACAGAAAGTCCTATTCAGTGTGCTTTTTGGCTGGACTCGGTCTCCTGTACCATACTCAGCTCTATCTCCACATCTCCTATTATCTTATTTCTCAGGCACCATTCAGCTTCAAATTGTAAAGCCTGGATTGCAATCTGATAATATTCATGCTTTTTGTTAACAGTCAAAATAATCAATGTTATGGGGACCATAACTAATTTTGGGGTTTTTTTTCCTACCACTTATACAGGCTCAGAAGACACAAAAACCACCTCAAAAACCAGCTCCTGCAGTGGTTTCAGTTGCACCAGCTGTGAAGGACCCATTGGTCAAGAAGCCAGAAATTAAGTTAAAACCTGAGACCCCACCAACTTTTCTAGCGTTCAAGAGAACAGAAGTCAAGGTAATGTAGTTGAGATTTTCCAGACAAAGAGTTTACGTGTTACTGCACAGATCATCATTTTTTTTTCAATCAGACCAATCTTTTCTCACAAGAACTGTGCATGCAAATAGTCTGCTATACTCTGTGTACTGAGTAGTACCATGGCATAATGGTTTTGCATTAACACTAAGAGAGTGGGGAGGAAAACCCTCAATTCAACTGTTAAGTCCCTAAAGCATCCAGCTCTTGACCTTTTTTTATATTACAAGGGAGAAAACAGAATTTGCTGTATGGATTTTTTTTAATGATATTTTATACGAGTAGAAATTGTCATAAATGTGTGCTAGCAGCTCAGAAAGCAAACTGTATCCTGGGCTGCGTAAGAAGTGTGTCTAGCAGGTTGAGGGAGGTAATTCTGCCCCTCTACTCAGCTCTCATGAGACTCCAGCTGTAGTACTGTGTCCAGCTCTGGGGCCCCCAACATAAGAAATACATGAACCTGCTTGAGCGTGTCCAGAGGAGGGCCACAAAGATGATCCAAGGGCTGGAGCAACTCTCCTATGAAGACAGGCTGAGAGAGTTGGGGATTTTAGAGAAGAGAAGGCTCCAGGGAGATCTTACAGCATCCTTTCATGACCTAAAGCATCTACTGGAGAGATGAGGAGGGACTCTTTATCGGGGACTGTAGTGATAAGGCATGGGGTAATGGTTTTAAACTGAAAGAGGGTAGATTTAGATTAGATATTTGGAAGAAATTCTTTACTGTGAGAGTGGTGAGACACTGGAACAGGTTGCCCAGGGAAGTTGGAGATGCCTCATCCCTGGAACTGTTGAAGGCCAGGTTGAATGAGGCTTTGAGCATCCTAATCTAATGGCAGGTGTCCCTGTCCACGGCAGGGGGGTTTGGAACTAATCTTTAAGGTCTTTTCCAACCCAAATCATTCTATGATTCTATGAATTGTATAAAAGATACAATTTGCTCTTTGTGGTAAAGTGACATATGCATATTTTGATAGTTAGAAGGCTTCTCCTGATGATAATAGGGAAACTCTAGCTGACTTTGGGAGACCTAATTTAGGAAGTGGCTGCTTTTTATATATTTTGCCTCATGTTTCTGTTTCTCCAAGTTATTTAATAAATATTGTCACAAGTCGGTCAAAGGTGCTAAACCAGAAGCAGCATTAGTAGTCTCACAAAGCATGACCATTTCCTAGGAAAACACACCTTTAACTCAGAATCAAAGCTGTTATCCGTGTGCTCAAAGTTATGTTTGCCATTTCTCTGCCTGGATGCAAACCATTGGGAACAATATGATGGTTATTGCTCAAGCATTTACACCTGTGAATAACTATATTCACCTCAGCAGTTATTTTACGTGCCTCAACAGGTTGTAAGAGTGAGGCCCGATATCATCTATCATCTTTACTGTTTAGAAACAGTGTGGATATATTATAGAAGGGGTATTACTTGAACAGGAGGGTTTAATTTCCATTTGACTCTGCTGTTTGGTATAACTCTGGTTTAGTAATTCAGTGTGTGTATTATCCCCACCTGAAAACTGGGGATTATAGAGTTCAATGTATGGGAACTGCAGTTAATATGTATAGCACTTTGCAGGCAAGGAAAACTGTTTGCAGGAAGTTTGTTTTTTGCAGTACCTGCATGGGAAGACTGCAAGAAAATAAGTCCAGTGACTTTTTTTTTTCAATTGTATGTGTGGTACAGGCTGCTAAGAACCAAGAGGAGGGAAGGAAGGGAAAAATTTAGACACTGCTAGTTTGACCAAAAGACAGTAATAAATGCAATACTTAATTGCTCACTGTCTGATTTTTGCCTGAGCATCTGTCATCTTGTTAAAAAGTGACAGCAGGTAACAACAGTAGGCAATAAAAGCTGGTGGCTTGCTTTCTTTTTTTATACTTCACAAATTTGGGCTTTTTGTAGCTCTTCAGTTAAACCATCTTTTGGGGGTTCACAATGCCATATGGTAGCCTGCTAGCTGTATAGAAGAAAGGGAAGAAAAGGTAATATTTGTTTTATGTGGCTGGGAAATTAAAAGTTGGCTGCACCTGGCATCCTTTCCTTTTCTTATTAATACTTTTAACTGTAGTGACCAGTGGTGAAATATTGTCCACTGGCTGTTCCTTGGAAAAGAACTGAAACAGGAGGCTTGACCTGTTCCTGCTGTGATGTGTTATACAAATAGATGCTACTATAATAAGAATTCTTTATTTATTTTAGACCTCAGCAGCAACTTCGGGGAACTCAGCCAGTACAAGTGTTTCCTCTTCAGCAACCAGTGGCCTTACAGGATGGGCTGCTTTTGCAGCCAAAACCTCTTCTGCCAACCCATCAACTGCCAAACTGGGATCAACAGCACAGAGCACCAGCGGGAAACCTGCGGCTTCTTCAAATAACCAGAAACCTGTGGGTTTGTCAGGGTTGGCGACTTCCAAAACAGGACTAGGGTCAAAAATAGCTTCTGCCAACAACAGCACAAGCCCTGTTCAGCTGAAACCTCCTCCACCTCTGACACTGGGGAAAACCACTCTTAGCCGTTCGGTAAGCAGTGATAATGTCAGCAAAGTAGGTCTTCCTAGTCCCAGCAGTACGGCACCGAGCACCAGCAGTCAGGTAAGCAGCGGGAATGGCAACAGTGGGACTGCAGGTAACAGTGGGGGCAGTGCAAGCAAAACCGCAACAGATACTGGTAACCAGTCAACCTCCCTAAAAGGCCCGACTTCTCAGGAATCTCAGCTCAATGCTATGAAGAGGTTACAAATGGTCAAGAAGAAGGCTGCTCAAAAGAAACTCAAGAAGTAGTGTGGCTGCTTGCTGATTTTGTTGGTTGTGTTCTGTGAAACCGCTGCATTGGTGTTTTTCTTAAAGAAAATCCCCCGGTTACTGGACTGAAACAGTAGTTAAATCAGGGAAGCCCAAAACCTATGTTATACAGGAGGTCAAACTTTATATGCTCCTGTTTTTTAGCCCAAAGCACTGAAACTTGAAATTGTAAAAGTTGGGTATTTTGGAGTATTAAAAAAAAAAACCAAACAGATTCATGTGGACACTTAATAAATTGGACTTGCTGAAACTGTCATTCTTAAATGTTATTAATAAAGTATTATTAATCTGGGAAATCATTGCTGCTTTTCTTTCACCCCATTTTCCAATACTTAAAGTGGTTCAGCTGTTCAGAGTTGTCTATATTGTGCAGACTTAATGAAGTTTATCCCAAATTATACAGTTCCTTAGGGGGGAAAAAAATGTTTTCTTTTAAGCAATTTCAGAAATTAACTGTTAAGCAACATATTCTATTTAAAGTGAGAATTTTAAGTGGCCTGTTTTTGTTTTATACAGTGAGAAATATCATGGGTGGTTTTGTTGTTGTAATTCTCTGAAGGAGGATAAAAGAGTTTTGGCAAAACATAAATGTTCCCTAAATGGTATAAAGAGCAGGAGAGAGCCAAAACAGTGTGTTCAAGCGTTCTTAATGTGTAGAGAACCTTAATATTGTCCTGTATTCAATATTGTTGTGAATGAATGGAAAATAAATGGTAGGCAGTATATATTTTCATTAAAACACAGTCCAGTTGACCACTGTTGCTCTGATGTGAGAGAAGGAAAAATAGAAGAAAATGAAGGGAATTGTCTTAGGTGTCAATAAGTTAGCGTCCTTTCTGGCATACCTGAAGCACAGAAGACTTTTGATTTCTTAAGTATTCCATGCTGTTAAGTATTGCTATAAAATTCATAAAATTCACAAGTCTTGCATGTGTCAAAGTAGTATTGCCTGCCAACCGATCTTGGAAAATGAAGCCTCTAGTCTCTTAACTGTTCTACCATAGCCTGTATGATTATCATTTAAAATTACTGCTTTCTTATACAAGGAAGGACCAAAGGCAGAAATCTCTTTAGTAGTTAGTGACAGTGTTGGTCACTGTTCAACACTTCAGATAGATAAAAACCCTTTTCTAGTCCTGTCAGCTAGTTTTGAAGAGGAGAGAATTGTTTGTTGCTCTTTTTAAAACGTCTGTTACAGAGTTTTGAAATCAGTTGGAAAGCCTTTTCTAGCAATTTCTGTAGGAGACAGAAACAGAAGTTGATACATACAAGTGCATGTCTTCCTTCATGGTACTCAAAGTAGCATCTATTGGTTCTGTATATTCTAAAAGTACAGTTTCTTTCCCCTTCCCCTCAGTGATTTGTATTTTAGAGGGAGCACTGCTCATGCATGCTTTCACGAGTCTGCTGGAAGACCCTGTATTTGACTGTAGTAGCAAGTATTGCAGGACTTCTTCTAACTGGATATTGGCATTGGATCTTCTCAAAGCTTGTATGTAGGTGGGTTTAAGCCTGGGGAGAAAGGCTGGGTTTCCAGATGTGAAGGGCCAGGACATGTTAGAGATTTATAAGAGTCTTAAGCTTATAGGAAGTTCATTCCAATCTCCTGGTTGCAAAAACATATTCACAAAGAAATGCTAGCACACAGATGTTACTTGCTACTACAGTCAAAAACAAGCTGGTTTATGGTACTTGTTTTATTCCTTGGGTTGCAATTATAGGAAAAACTACCCCACCAGTTCTGATGTTGCGGTGTCAGATTCATGTTAATCTATGACCTGTGGCAAGCTCCCCACTTGGCTTTCAGGTTGGGTAGCCTGCCAACAGTGTCTGAAGGTGCCAGGGTCTGGAACTTGGTAGGCCGGGTATTAGGAGCCATGTAACCCCGAATTGGGATCCCAATATGCCATTGTCCCTCCCATAGCATTCATGGGACAAAGGGTTTATTTGATTTGGGCAGGCACAGATTCTTCTCAACTTGAAAGCTTCCTATTTGGGCAGATTCTTGTTGACTCAGACTTCCTTTCTTCCCATCCACTAGTTCCTTTGTGGATTTGCAAGTGTCTGAAATAGTGATATAAGATATGGTAGCTGTTAAAGTAGGTCAAAAAAATTGTAATAGCATAGATTTTTCAAATTTAAAAGATTGCTCAGAGATCTGAATATATTCCTTTCACCCTTTGTGAAAATGAGGGTTCATATTTTGCTTAAATAAAGAATAACGGGGGGGAAAAAGGGAGTTTTTTAACCCTGCACAGGAAAAGTTTTCTTGTTATACTGAGTGATGTATTCCACAATTTTTATGGGAACTGTCATGTCTGTGTTTACATGTCTGTGTTTCATTGTTACTTGGTGTCTCAGTTCCAGGAGCAAATGAAGCAGATGCCACAGGATTATTGCAATAGAGAAGCTGTGCCAGGGCAGAATTGCATCCAGACATCAGTAGTGTCCAAGGTGACTTGTATCCTACCAGCATCTTGGGTCCTCTGCCTAACTGCTAATGATACTACAAACTTGAAGGGGGGGACGGAGGGGAAGGAAGAGGAATTTGTGGGGGGGTATTTTTCAAGCTGAATAAGTTAAATTCCCACTTCTAGGACCTTGGGCGGCAGGATCAGCTTTGTCTCTCTTCATTTTGCCAAACATAAGCTTCTTCCATCCCCCAGCTCCAGCACGATCTTGTCCTTAGTCCAGGTGCTGTTGCGAAGGAGGTGTGTAGGCACTGTGACTGCCTCTCGGGGGGTTTCTGTGGAGGCTTTCATGGCTTTTTCCTGACTAGACATAGCTCAGCTGTTTCATGTATCCAGATGGATTCTGTCACTCTCCTTCAAACCTGTCCCAGCCATGTGTGGGTTACACTCAATGCTTTACCACCACAACTAAGACAGGTAGTTGAGAAAGTATTGGGTCTTCCAGCTCTCCAGTCGCACCCCTGAGATGTTCTTCACAGCTTGCGCCCCCTCTCTTTGTCCCAGCTGCTCCAGGCTTTGTTCAGCTCTCAGGAACCAGCTCGGGCTAAGCACTGGAAAAGGATCTCGAGTCTTGCTTTTTGTCACCAGCACTCAGCAATCCTCTCTCCATTCCTGCTGTGATGAGGGGAGCACCTCTAAACATGAGAACGTCTCAGACTTTCATAGGTAGGTGAAAGCTACGGCTTTTATTAGCCATCCTGTATTTTAACTGTGTAAAGCTGATACATGCAACTATTTCCCATACCTGTTTTCTCCGCAAGTAAGATTTAGGCTAGAGTTCCTTAAACATCCAAAGGAATAGTTTCATGTACTCGGGATTGCCTTAGCTACCTAGAGAATTTACATACTTTTTCAACTATTATTTCCTGTGGAGGAAAAAAGAAAGGCTCTGCCTTTGTAGTGCCTGCGGCTTCCAGGGCGATTTAAAAATAACAGCAAGAGGAGAAGGAATCCAGAACTTTTATTGCTTTTTGAGCAGCCCATCCTTTTTCCTTTCTAGCATGTTTTTAATGGTGGTATAGTAGGAAAAGACACTGAAGCAGTTTCCATTAGCAAGTAGAAGGCAAATTTTCTTCCTAAATGTTAGTCAGAAGAATGTTGCCTGTGCCATGAAGTAGAAGGATAGATTCTTTTAATGGCTGGTGTGCTTCTAGGCAAAGTGTTCACTCTAGTAGCAAAACCTGCTCCCACAGAAAGGCTCAAGGTGCCAGCTGCCCCTGTCTTGCCTCTGAATATACATATAATTTTGATTGCAAGAGTTCACAGGCTCATATCTGAACTATGCAGGTTACTTTTGGTACCATGTATGGGGTGAACAAAGGCAGAAAAAAACTGATCTTTGTTTTTAAATTGTGGTGGCTAGTGCCATTTAAAATACCTCTTGAGAGCTGATTCAAGTGTATTCTGATATTTTCACGTCTGTAACTCTGGCATGGGTTGACTGTAGGTTATCTCCTATTGATTTAGAATAAAATAACTTATGCTATACCTTTTATACATACCCGTCTTTTCCCTCTAATAAGACCAAGTCTAACTGGACTTCCTGATATTGCTGTATTAGCAAGATCAGCAATAGAGCTGCAATTTGTATCAGCAAAATACTTTCTTCCACTGTGACATTCCCAGCTTTCTAACTGAAATATAAAGTCTCTTTCTGCTGGTATAAAAATGTCAGTTAGGATTGTGATTCTTTTGAAGTATTATATCAAGAAGGATTTATAGCATAGACCTGGTCTTTTAAATCAAGTGTTTAGCTTGAATATGTAAGATAGGCATTGCCGAAAAACAGAGTAGATTGAAGGGAACAGTTGCTTTCTGCTTTGAAGTTATAGTTAGGATGGAATTAACAACTGTATTTTCAGGAAAGGAGTCTGTTCTACAGGATTGTTTGACTGAATTTGCACGTCAGGTTGAGGAATTTAGTGTAGGGCAGAAAGAAGGAAGAATTTTGAAAAGCATACTTCATATTTAGAAAAAAATCACTGTAAAATAGTCCTGTGGTTCTTCTATCCCCAAACCAAATTGCTCTGTGATTTACTAGAAAAATAGTTACTTGAGTTTCCTTATCTATTTTATGAATTGGTATGGTGATATATATATATATATACAGGGTAGGTTTAGACTGAACATTAGGAAAGAATTTTTCACCGAAAGAGTGATAGGGCATTGGAACAGGCTGCCCA
>JAOXNO010000033.1:25833566-25864009 GCA_028565335.1 Limnodromus scolopaceus
TGTAGAGTAGGGTAGATGGTTGGACTCGATGATCCCAAGGGTCTCTTCCAACCTGGACAATTCTATGATTCTATGATATTTTACTTCCACTTAAATATTATGTCTTTTCCTAGATGCCCAAATTCTGATATCCTTTGTAATGTGAAACAATAGGTTACTCTGCTTCCATGAGTGCTCCTGGCCGGACTAGGGGATGCTGGTGATATCTGAGTCTAAGAGGAAAGAGCTAACAGAAAGTTCTGTAACTTATTTTAGTAACACAAGCTTTTATCTGTTACAAATCATGACAGACCTCTGGCAGGATACAGCAGTAAATAATGGTCACAACCTCAGGAGCAGCTAGAAAAGAACAGAACAGAATTAGCTGGCATTTGGAAACTTGAAGGGTGTTTTGAAACTTGCTTGGTATTTTGATAGTGTTTGACGAGTCCTAGTATATTGATAGATAAGCTAGGATGTATGCTAGAAATGCAGCAGTTTATCTCGGGCAACTCTGCTCTGCCCTACTAATTTTGCGGTGATGCTTTTAGTAGTTCACAACAGAAGGCAGATCTTGGATAGCATATAAGGCTCTTTGCTTATGGAAACATCTTGTTTAAAAAAAAAAAAGAAGAAACATATCCTTACAAAAATAGATTTTTATTATTACAATAATTTAAAAGAAGATTTTTTTCACCATTTCTGAACAAACAATATTGTAAGAGGAGTTATCAGTGATAGATCTACAGGCACAAGGATGGTCATGGCTGTGTTTCCTATTGCATGTGTTAGGTCCGCTTCACATATCTTTATTTTTACAAGCTATCTTAAAATGACAGCAAAAATATACTTTAGTGTTTGAAGGATGTAATTACTCAGTGAAGCTTCCTAAGACGAGAGGTCAGAAGGAATAATTCTTCAATCTGTGTTTGTTTGCATTGGAAAGGTGAATTCTTACTTAAGGTTCACAAGCACCATCCAAGCAGAGGGAAGATGGTGAAGCACACAGGTGCCAGGGTCAGAGCCAGAGACTCTCTGCTGTTCGTTGTCTTGGATGTTTTCTGGTACCAGGTTTTCAGTGGCAACACTTAAAAATATTCCCTGAATGGAGAAACACTTCAGTTTGAATGGACTCAATCTTAGAAGTACTTGTGCATGCTTATTGTCACAATGAATAAACTCACATTTGAATAAATGCAAGATCAGTCCATTAAACTGCAGCCTGTCCCTGCTTCAATCAAAATAAATTAATTTTGTCAGGTTAAAAGAACTCTTAGAATACTGTAACCTCTCTACGTTAAAAAAACAGATGCAGAAACACTGCTTATTCTTAGGAATTTCTGGAGCTCTAACACAGCTCGTTTCTAGTATTTAAAGCACTACCTTACCAAAATGTCTGATCAAGTCTAATATTAATTGTTGTAAATATCCTTAATGTAGGAAGGCTTTAGATTCAAAGAGCATCTCTTAATTTTTTGCAATTGTAGTTTGCATTTATATGTTTTTAAAATAAAAGTGTGCAATATATCTGGAATATCAAAGGGTAACAGGTTAAACTTTGATGAAATGAAGTAAATTAGTAAAATACTAATAAAGTACTTTCTCTGAATCCCAATTTAAGAATCATATAAATTATCCTACAATATAAAAATTAGTACAGGTCCTAACCATATACTGGGATTTCATATGGCCTACTAGGAATTCCAAAGTCCCACAGAAATTCAATGAAATCTAGGTGGCCAGCTCCAGTATATTTCATCCTTCATTCCTTGTTACTTCAGGATACCTAGTAAATACTTCGGAGAGCAGCATTTGAGAACACTTTGAGACACCTTCACAGAGCCTGATTTTTCATGAGAAATGTATCTAACACTCAAAATCAAAGCTCTCCCTATGACTCAAGCTGACTTCTCAGAGCTAAGACTTCAGAAATCTTTTTTTTCCTGACTCTTGGCCTTAATTAATTTCACTGTCGGAAATACAAAACTTCATCATTGTGCTTACACGACTGCTTTAAGCCTATTAAGTACAATTCAGTCATTTCTAAAACTGTTTCAACTACTGCAAAGTATAGATCATCTCCAAATAAAATATTCCAAGTTGTAAGACATACTGAAAAGCTTCTTGTGTGCATCTTCCCCATAGTCTTAAAATATAAAATCCAAAGCAGTGCAAGCTTAGTAGGGGAGAGTCTTTCAGTCCATTCTTCCAAGCGGATTTAACTAAAGGCAAAGTTTTCTGTAAAAACAGCCACATCTATTAATAAAATGAATGAGGACCTTTTTTGCTTGCTATGGAAGAAGCAAGGTTTAAGTGCATCAGGTCATGTACAATGAGACAAAATGATGCAGTACCTGTTCTTACTGCTCATTGGATTGCAGTAGTTCACAGAGTTTCACGTAACAGTTTCTGGATGTACCTTTTGGAGAACTCAAAAAGTTTCATATAATTTCATCCAGCACAAATTTCAGGTTCTCATCTCTATAATCCACTGCATTCATCTTCTGAGCAAGATTAAGAACTTTCTTTACCTTTGTAGGAAAATAATATGAAAATTTGGGACGCTAAAGAAAGGGAAACTAGGTTCATCAGTGTAACAAAAACTATTGTTTGTATCAACTGCCCTAACTTTTCTCATCCTTTCTTTGCTGACAGGCTATTTCCTGTTACATCTCAATAACGATTTTGAATTGTTTCATCTTCATACCCCACACTTCAAATTATAGAAAGTAGAAACTTAAACAAAAGCTTTAGAACAGCTTCTGCATACTCTTGATCAACACCACCACTCCCTATCCTAAATTTTAAGTGTTGTATTTTTAATGGTCATGCAGTAATAAGCAATTAGGCAACAATACAAAAAACACCTGACAGGAGTTTGCCTTCAATTACACTACCTGCTGCAGGTAGAGTAACTTTTTTGTTTCCTTTTTGCAATACTTAGCACAAGAAGGTCCTCACTTGTCACTAGGAGGACCTAGGCATTGCTGTATTGAAATAAAATACTTAAAGGGTGGGTGTCAAGAGGATGGGGCCAGTCTTTTTTCAGTGGTGCCCAGTGACAGGACAAGAGGTCACAGGCACAAATTTAACATAGGAGGTTCCACCTAAACATGAGGAGGAACTTCTTTACTTTGAGGGTGGCAGAGGCTGCCCAGAGAGATGGTGGAGTCTCTGTCTCTGGAGACGTTCAAAACCCGCCTGGACACATTCCTGTGCAACCTGCTGTAGGTGGACCTGCTTTGGCAGTGGGGTTGGACTAGATGATCTCCAGAGGTCCCTTCCAACCCCATATCATTCTGTGAATCAATGGTAATAGCAATGAGATAATGCTTTATCACTATTCAGTCTAGTTCAAGCGTAGGGCACCAGCCTGACCTAAGGATTGCTGTAGTCAGTGATCCTAAAGAATTACTACTTGACATTAGATCCTTCCTTGGGATTTTTTGTTTTCTATGGTCATTGAGGATGCAACGTGAACTATATTAACTTGTTAAAATAGTCTCAACCATTTTGAAGATACTTTAGCAAAATACAGGCCTTTGAGTCTCAATTCTGCAAACAGTGAATCAGCTCCTCAATACATTCTTCACTGTTCAATCTAACATCAGACACTTTGAGAAGTATGAAGTCTAATAACACAGGTTTCATTTCACTACACAGATCTTGCGCGACAAAGTAGTTAGTGTGGAGACACATGTGGAATGTCAAACCTGGGGCGCTTTCATATTGCTACAAACTGTTTCCTACCAAATGAAGTAGTTGTGTAATTCCTTTGAAAATTTTAACTTCTTTATTTCACAGTACCTGCTTCTTTTGCCCTCTCTTTTCTTCCCCCCATTTCCATATTTAACTAAACACACCTTCTTTTCTGGTACCAGCCGCTGGTACCACCACATTTGGTATGTTTTAATTTGAAATGTTTCCTACAAAAATGAAAGCCTTTTTCTTTTCCCACTCCAATAATCTCCACTGAGAAAAAGTTCATTACCAAAGTGGTTGAGGATAAAAACAGACAGCAAAAAGCTCACATTTTAAGATGTGTCTATGTTCATTGAGATAGCGGTTCAGGAACAATTCAGCCTGAACTACAGCATCCCTGAAGACTGAATTTGTCCTTTTTCAAGGCTAATTCTCTTCATCTTGAATATTATTTGCTAAATATCATGGAAGAAAAGTATAATTTTAGCTGTGATTTATAGTTGTAGGTTGACTTTTGACATAAGATGCTTTGACAAAAGAGAAAATTATGGGGTAATAGAAAGCAAGCTCTTCAGGACGTTAATCAGAATCAGTCTTCCTGTTAAATGTTTCTTCCCTCAGGTCTTGACAAGGTGATGGCTTTTAGAGGATGGAGGTTCTCAATATCATCAGTGTGCTGTACCAGATACCATGGCTTCTGTCAATCGCTTGTGAGTTTGCTTTGGTTGCTCCCAACTGTAATAGATGATTATTCTGTTTACCGCAGAGAAACTGGCTCAATGGGCCTTTCTCTTCCTAAGCGTATGTCATCTTCCCGAGATAATTAGATGGTACATATCCTTTCTGACCTTTTGCTTCTGCTAGCCACCATTCTTTGTTGCCACTCAGGTCAGAAAACCGAAGTATCCTAACCTTCTGGTACTCCTGAAGACTGAGTTCCTGATCATTTCTTGCTTGAAATGCGTAAACAGCATAGAAGGTCTGAAAAAGGAGAGCCACAAAAACTAAAATCTGAATTCAGAAATGTAGCTACATCTTGCCCTGTCATTGTGGGTATACATTCTGCATACAGAAAATGTGCAATAAGGTATACAAACCAGTACACAACTATATGCTCTGCAAATGCTAGACAGATTATGATGAACAGGGCCAAAATAAAAAGTAAAATTGAAGGATCTGGGGAATTCTGCATGGGGAGGAAGAAACCAAGCTCCGGGACCTCATCGCCTTACTAAACTAGTAAGGTTTTCAGCTCACTGTTTTTGTCGCACCAAGGGGCCTTGGATTGGACAGAGAATTTTTCAGCAAGGTTTCCCCAGGGACAATAACCTTTCCTAAAGCTCCTATACTCCAGTGTGGCACAGAGATCACTTCTGCGCCTTGCTGATTTTGCCAAAATCACCCAAACTGAGCTATTTTGCAGATTTCTGTTCCACAGGAGAACCTTGAGGCGTGGTATGCGGGGTGAGGTAATGCAATGGTGTGCTTTCTGTGAGACAGGACTGTGATTCATGGCTTAACTGATCATCTTTTCCTACATTGTAGCTATTTAAGAAATGCAAAGAACAGAGGATAACAATTTCCCGTGTCATACCGACAGATTAGTGCCAGTCTTTTTGGGTGTAAGAGAAAACCATTTCATTTACAAGCAGTATAAGTTGGAATAACAAGAGGACAGGCAGGTGTGTATCATACTTACATGCTGATCATCCATATCCTGAAAAGCATCAGTCCCTGTGCCATTAATTGTGGGGTTTTCACAGAACTGAAGAGATGAGCTGCTGTCACTCTTCTTGTGCCCCGAACTTCTTGCGCTGCCGTCAGCAGAAGGACGTGAAGAGACAAAGAGGCTGATGTTATCAAAGTCATCATCACCGAAGCCGTTTTCTGCTACATCCTTTTGCACTTTGGCTGGATTGTAAGGCCTCAGGAAGGAGGAATACACATACCCTGTAAGGACTAGACACCAGAGTAAAAAGAGAGAAGATAAACAGCAAAATACTGCTAAAACCATTTCAAAATCAACCGTTTTACGCAGCTGTCAGTATGACAGAGGCAAACAGATGGGGCCAGAATGAAAAGAAATCAATATCCCAAAGGGAAGCTGTTATTGGGATGTTTGTGCAAAGAACTTACTTCCTGTGTCAACAAGCCATCTGCTCGTACTTCCGAAGGGGTCCTTTTGCTCCACAACAGCCACCAGTTCTCCTTCATGTAAATCAATATCAAATTCCTGCGTGGCATTGCACTTGCGCTTAGCTTGGTACAGCAGTTCTGTGCTGTACGTAGTCAACAGCTTGGACCTGTGGCCTTCTGTTTGACGTGGGGATTCGAGCTGAAAAGCAAAACAATTATTCAAGGGGAAATAACGCTGAGGCCATTTCTGGAGAATCACAGATGCATAAAAACCAGTGTATGCTGCGTGTGGCAAGTGACCCTACATTTTTACATGCAGGTCAAGGAGTTACTTACACAGCTATATGTAACCAAATCCCCTTTGCGTACGCAGCAAGGACCTGTCCAACTGCTAAATTAACAGGTGAGCAATAAAGGGCAGATTTTAAAGAAATGTAGGAATTTCACTAATTAAAGACCTCTTAGTCTGTTTTCTGCTCTCAAAGAGCCGTTGTTCTGTATGTGAACTGTCACTTGCTTAATTGTTTTTCTGTAGCAATGATCTTTGAATTCCTATGTAGTATCATAAAAAAAGCATAATCCAAAAATCAGCTGAGGTGTGCTAAGGTCACATAACAACTTGCCTGATAAGGCAAGGTAAGTGGTACACAAACAGACTGCTTTTTGTGTGAAATTGCCTTGCTAAATAAGGGGAAGACGCTATTAACTGCTGGAAGCACATTCACCCAGAGTTTGGTTAGAGGGCAGGGAGGGAGGTGCTGCACATCGATTTGATCTTAATGTATCACAGAATATGCTAAAAGGAATCCTATGGCTTCCTCAGCTTCTCCTGTAAATCTGCGCTTGAGTTTATATTTTTACTGTGAGCTAGACTCCTAAAAGCTCTGGGAATGTCTGATAAGATTGGGACCCAGGGGGACACAGATTTCCTGGTGGATTTTCTGAATCTTCTGCTATGTGGGCGCGTATGTGTGTGCATATGTGTGTAAACACCAGTACATGCAACCACAGTGGAGGATGAGGAAAATAAATGTTCTGAATTAGAAGACTGAGACAAACTGTCAGAGTATTTAACGAAGTAATCAAAGTTTACATATGCAACCTTAGACTTAGCATATGCATAATTTCAAGTGGCTTTTCAAGAGAATAACATGAAAACAGAGTGAAAAATCTTCAGAAGTTACTGGTCAATGGAACATCTTCATTCCAGCAAACTGTGTCAGAGTACCAGTGAAGAGACCAAGTCCAAACCTCTAGGTGGCATAAAAATGGGTTTGTTTCAAAAGCAATCCAAAGAGGACGCTTCATACACAATTCAGATGTATGGTACTCACTGGAGAAGGGACAGGTTTCTTTTTTTCCAAGCTCCATTTTCTCTCAATAAAGGTTGCACTGCTGTTTTCTTTTACAAAATTCAGCTTGTGAACCTCCTCCATCAACTGATTCTGCACTTCGCAGATGCTCGAGGAAGACAGCTACAAACACAAAGGTATGTTAGATCTCAGGAACAAAACGTTAAGGAGACTTGAGAGAGCAGACTTGGTTTAATGGGTTGAATGCTTGGAATCGGGAAATCTGACAAGTCACTGCTGTTTTCTGCAGAGCCCGTAGTGTGCTAAGTACGAGATGGAAAGAAAAGAAAGGTCCTTGCTTAAAGAAAATTTCTAATGATTGCTATTAGATTTAAAAGGCATACTAATTTAAGTGAAATCATTAAAAAATATTCTTAACAGTGATGAAAACAAACAGCCTTGCACTTATGCTACTGAGCCACCTGCTTTCAGATGCAAATGTGCATCTCAGCAGCTATCAGAGCGGTCAACGTGCTGTAAGACTTGGAGTAGTTTACCCTACAGCTGTGTGTTTGTGCAACCCAGTGCTGCCACCAGGTTAAAAATTGTTGGGTAAGCTGAAGCTCTGTCTGTGGCGCTGGATAAGTGCTTTAGGTCTATGCCTAACCCCAAATGTATTTGCTGATGTAAACAGAAAAAAGAAAAAGAAGGTAATTTTGTTGGCAGAGCCTCACAGAAAACAATGCTCTCAATACAACAGCTTTCAAAACATGAAATAGTGAAATTACAGGGATGCAATTTCTTCGCGTGGGAAAAGCCTTCATTTTCCCATTAAACAGCACAGCTCTATGTTTTCATCCTGACCTTGGTTTCTTAATTTTTCAGCTGTCCCTGACTCTAAAGTGCTGTGTTCAAGCCTTGATGGAAAGGCATACTGCAGAGTTGCCTCACTGCAATGTGTTTCCTATCTAGAGTCTTGCTCCGGTTCAGGTGAGTGGATTTGGATGTGTGGAAGGCATTGTTGCAGCTGTGTTTCTCAGTGGGATCCAAGTCCTCTAGGCAAAAGTAAAACAAAACTGAAACACTGTAGGGTTTTCACACAAATTAAGAACAATTTCTCAACTTCAATCTTCAGGTAATGATCGTAGTGCCTAGAAAGAGTAGAGTGGGCTGGAGGAACTGATGCCCTTCTGTGTAGCTCAGACAGGTGTCTTTGGTACTTTTGGCTACATAAGTGAAATTATTTGAACTTTCTAAAAATGCCAACGTAGACAAAGTCATCCCTTACTGCCTAGAGATGTCTTCAGGAGCTTCTGCAGCATATTTGCGTTTAACAGTTCATGTACTTTCTTAGAATTTCTCTTCCTGTGTTTTCTGGCCTACTCGGGGTAGATGCTAAGAAACGCAGACTGAGATGCTAGCAGCTATCTCCCTTTTTGCCTTACTGTAATGTTCTTGCCATTACTATCGCTGTAACAGCTGGAACATCTGTGTAAGAATCATTCTCTATGAAAAATCCAGGCCTGACAAAACTTAAGCTCAAAACTTAACATTTGCTGAGCTTGCAAGGAAAAAAACCAAACCCAAACCTGACTGTGCTTAGCAGAACAAACAAAATCAGTGTAGCTTGTAGGTATGTGGCCTGCAAAACCCTAGCCAAATCATACAGAAATCAAAAAGCCAAAAAAAGGCAGAGCTACACCAGTTTCTAATGTACTTACCGGAACAGGCACCACCACAGCAGAATTTGACTGAAGTGCTGCAGACATGATATTCCTGAGGAGGGTGATAAAGCAATGCAGGCAGTTCAACACGATCTTTTTGGCTGCTCTGTTGAATACCTGAAGTTCTTCCACTAACTGTGCGTTTAGAGCCTCATAGTCTTTCTTTGCCAGCTCCAGCTCTTCTCCTGTTGACCTCTGAAGGTAGCTGTTGTAGTCCAACAACTTGTCATAGCGCTTCTGGATGAGCTTCTGTGGGCCTGAAAACAAGGCTTGTAGCACTGAGAGAGGAGACAAAACAAGCTTGTCCAGCTGAGCCATCTGGAAAGGTATAAAACAGGCATACTTATTACTTTATTCATCCAGTTCTTCAGACCCAGTGACAGGTTAAACCTGATGGCAGCCTATCAAGCAATCTGTTAATTACTCTTCACAAAGCATTGCTGTCAGAGGCAGCATCAAGCAGGGTTTAGAATGGGTTAGAATCTCTTCCATAACATTGCAAAGGAGAAGTAACAGTTTTGCAATTTACAGTGTCTGGTAATGGTCCCTTGGAACATGCAGCCTGTGGTACTGCCCTTAGTCTGTTACCACTGAGGAAAAACTGGGCAGGGATAGGTGAAATGGTCCAACAAAACTGGGCTTTCCATAATTGGAAGGCCCATGCCAATATACACAGTCTAGAGGCAATGAGGTCTAGTTAAATGGCAGTCTTGCAGTCTTTGCAGTCTTACATGCTATCAAAGCTTTTTTTTTTTTTTTTTCTGGAAACAGCTGTAACTCAATTCCTGTTTAAGCAAACACAAACAATCACTTGATTTGATTAAATTATGTTATGCTTGTTGGTTTTATCTCCAGTAATCAACAAAATTAGACACCTGGTAAAAAACCAAAGTCTTTCTCAGACTTTTCCATTAGTCTCTAATTGTCTCAAGGGATTAATATTGCATGAAATAAAATTTATTTTTGTAAGTAAGTCACTTGTTCAAATACAGCATAGGCTTGTAGTGAGTGAAATGCATCATCATTTTAAAGCTCTTGGACGTTCTATGTGAATTAAGTTGTTGTGCTGAATGTGAGAATAAAAGAACAGCTGTCTCTCTACCCTCTGTAACACACCACATTTGAGGAGAGATCCATTTTAGGACCAGAATTGCTCTCCCAA
Organism: Limnodromus scolopaceus; assembly: GCA_028565335.1. Classification (NCBI taxonomy): domain Eukaryota; kingdom Metazoa; phylum Chordata; class Aves; order Charadriiformes; family Scolopacidae; genus Limnodromus; species Limnodromus scolopaceus. The sequence continues at coordinate 25,843,562 of JAOXNO010000033.1, forward strand.
GGCCAAAATGATGTATGCTGCCTAGATAGTTCCTACTTTATTTCAACCTGGAAAACTGGGCTGTTTAGCGAACCAATTTTTGATGTATTAAGAAAACAATTTTTCCAAACTGCTAGACCTGATTTCTGGAAGAGAAGAGGCTATTATGGATTTCTGCCCTAAAATTTTCCCTAAAATATAATGAGAGAGGAAAGTATTCATTATTGACAAACGCACAAAGGAAAAAAAAAAAGAACCTGAGCCCATTGCTGAGATCTCCGTTGATAATACACTTTAGGAAAACATGTGAAGAACACAATGTTTAGTGAGAACATCTACTCATCGTGCAATATCAGGACAAAAGCTTTTTTTAAAAAAAGTCTTATACATAGGATAGAGAATCCTTTTAATCTTGTAAATCCAGGACACAGAAATAAATAGATAATGCATAGAAATTAACGTGGTTAATAACAATGTCCACAGTTAACACAAATAAGATTAAGATTTTTTTTTTAGTTACATAGACCTTTAGAATAGCTGGGTCATGAGCCAATAGGAGTTCCAAATTTTTTTCTCAAAAAAAGTTTTCTCTTTCTTCTATTGTGGAATTGCTTCTGCTTTTCTTTGATGTTTCTGAATATGGAGGCATCTTGCATAGTGGACACACTCACCACTGCAATGATAGAGGAGGGTACTCTTCTGCACTTTATGCACTCATTCATTGTGAAGACATCGAAAATATCTTTTTGATTATTGAGATTAATTTTTGAGATTCCTTTCAAATGCGGGAACTTCAAAGGAAAGGAAATACAACATCTTAGTTCCCTGTCATTATCTGGGAGGATGTGGTCTGTCAAAGATCCTTCTGTTTCTTGGCAGACTTTGTTTTCAGTGTTTTGGAAAGGATTGAATGGCTATATTTTAGTGGGCACAAACCTAGGAAAGTATAAGAAAACCTCCACCCCTGAATTTTTCCAGCTTTAGTAGCTGTTTGAAAAAGCAGCCTGCCCCATTTTGAAGCTACATTTTAGTCTATTTTTGTAGAGCCAAGCATTAGAGTTCATTTGGACCCTGAAAGCAAGAGGCTACTTGAAAAATTATTACCTTTTTTTTTCTTAAATTGCTATTTAATTCCTACGGGCTATATTCATATTTTGCATGGTTTCCCTGTATGAAGGATAGTAACTTACTTGAGAAAAGGTAATAAAGCTGAGATTTTCACAGATGGATGATACACAGCACAGCAAAGATGACAAAAGTCACTCTAAAACTGCAAGTGCTGGTAACAAAAGTAGCAAAGCAAAGATCTGCTGCTCTTGTATGAAGCTCAGTTGAAACGTGCAAATTTAGCACAAAGATTTTAGTTTAAACCCAGGAATTTAGCTTGAGACGTTTTCTTCAGGTCTTCTAGTGAAAACACAGTGCAATTACACTGAATTTTATCTTCTTTCTTTCAGAAACTCAACCAAAAAAACTGCTCATCTTTTCCAATGGATTCCTAAGGTTTTTTGGTGTTTTCTGTCCTAGTCTTCCTCACGTACACCTGTTTTCTCAGACATACAGATAGCTGCGTAACAGTGGACATTGCCTAAACTTACAAGGTCTTCACAGAGATTTGTAGTGTTGTTCTGGTTTTCCGGACAGTCGTTGACTTTGTTGTCTTTGTCTTGCAAGATTTCCTGAAGCCCAATTATATTCTGTGCAGCCAGATGTATAGAATCCTAAATGAGAAGATGGTAGGAAGATGAAACTGTATTAGGATCTGTTGTAATATACTGCATTCACTCATGCAGATACTGCAATAATACTGGTGGAATCAGAAATATTTTCCATCTTGGACACGTATGTTGTTTCTGTGCAGTTTCCAGCCATTGTGGGATTGTTTACTTTGATAATATTTTCCTGTGTTTTGTCTATTTTCTATGTAAATATTTAAGAATCAAGTTGTTAATGTTCAACTGAAAAAATTGTGCCCCAAGCTAATGAATGTCCCACTGGAAGTTAGCTACTCCTCAGCAAAAGCCAGCTCAAGACCCATACCTCAAAGGCCTCTTTTGGAGGAACTAAGTAGGACTACAGTGGTGTATTTCACTTACTCTGAATTTTAATCTTAATGAAGTGTGCATCCGTTTGCATAAGGAACTGTCAACACCATTCTGGGCAACAAGCCTTGTCGGCTGAGCTCACTGGCCTTGCCCTGTTTGCTGAACCAAACAAGGTGCGTTTGTGATAAGCTCTGGCCAGCTGGCGATCGATCTTGCCTACCTCTCAAACAACCTTCGTGTCCGGTTTGGGCACACCTACACTTTGAAGGGCCTCATGCCATCTACAAAGTTGGCAAGTTGTCCAGGAGAGAGAAAAGTTGATAAGTTACGAGCCAACCCACATCTTCGGGGAGGAGGATTAAAGTAAAGACATTTACAGCAGTTGAGCATTGTGTACATCTAATGCTAGCCCTCAACACAACCTAGCAACAGGATAAAGGAAGGAGTCCTTACTTCCGAAATATGTATTTTAGAACATTTTCATTCATGTGGCTGCAACTTATTTCTTCCATTTTTAATGAGAAACCATTGGTGCCCCACTGTGGCAGGTATGCAAGACCCACATGATGGCTTAACACAGTGATTGAAAGTCGTAACTGTCCCACCTGACAGCACCTTCTTTTCCACACTGCACCCAGGCTCCACGGAGCCTGCTTGTGTAAGGGGAAAAACGTAGAAGCACAGGCTTCAGAACTTCTTTGCCATGGGCTCAGTAATGTAGCAACAGCACAGCTCATTTATTTAATATTGTGATGTAGACAGGCCTGCCTGTAATTTAGTGTTGCCTAACCAGTGGCAGAAATGTGTGTTAAACTGGTTATGGGCATGGTTTGTGGCCACAGATTTCAAAAAGGCCTGTACCCACCCGTAGATGTTGCGAGGAGAGTGAAATGTTCTTCACGCACAATTTCACGGTCTTCTCTAAACTTCGAAACAACTTTTCTTCCTTATTAAAAGTTTGATCTTTCACCTAAAATAGATGTTTGCGCTGTTATTTTGGCAGCCCAAAAGAGTCTGGCTAATGAAAGAAATGTCCAGAGCGCTGCTGGAAGGATCCCAAACCTTCCCTGAACTCCTCCCTTTGAAAATAGAACAGATCAGCCCCTAATTCTCCCAAGCTCCAGTTTTAAACCAAGGAAAGTGAAAGGCACAGGGCAACATGAACAGAGAATTTAGCTTTTAATCCTTGTGAAAGCAGAGAGTTGCTTTATTACAAGCTCACCTAAGTGTGCCAATAAAACTCTTCATTTTTGGTGTATTGTTGCTCCATTGGGGGAACAATAGTGAAAATTTAAAGATATTTTTATGTCATGCCATTGCTTATTTCTGGGTGATGGGGAGATTTCCCCCAGGCAGGCTGTAGGTGGAGCTGTTACCTCTAGAGCAATGCCAGCTCTCCTGCTGGAAACCTCAGCAGCTGGAAATGGGCTTGTACTACTTCTACATGCTAGCTGAAAAAAAACCTGAAAATATGTTTATTTCTGCCTACCTTTTACTTAAGGAATTTGAGAACTCTCACATCTCGTTTTCAGTGGGTTTGCTGTAAGGGTCACAGCGCGTTTCAGAGATGTGAATTGGAATCTTTCTTAGTCTAATTAAGTAGGAGAGAGGGCTGAATCCTTAACACATGTATCCTGATTCTAAAATGATTCTCTAATGTTTTAAGCTTAATTAAAAAACAAACAAACAAAAAACATAAACCAGAAGCTTTTAAAGAAAAAAAAGGGAAAATCACATCTCCCGTTAATCAAACTTAATTCCCTATTTTACTCTGATTTTATAGCCTTGCTGGTGTCCCATTCTGAATACAAAAATTTCCACTGTACAAATAAATGAACAGAAAAAAGAAATGTGGGTAGTTTGCGTCAGAGAAAGGGGGAAACCACTGATAAAAAACAAAATAGGAAAAACCAGCACGTATCTTGTAAAGTCACATCTAGAATGGCAAGTGACCTTGTCTAATCAACCATCTCATGCAGTGAGGTGCACTGGATATAATTTTCAAGGTCAGTTGTAATTGATTTTCTTTGAGATTTAGATTTAAGCTTTCCTGGAAATGTTTATTTTGCTAGGTTTTGAATTACAACCTTAAAATTATGAAAGTGTGTTTTATTTTTGGCCATCCAACACCCATTGTTTTATCACGGGGTTCTTTGCCTCTGGTAGTTTTGACTACTAATGTTCCAGGTCCCTACACGTTTAGTGGCAAACCCCATGGCCCTTCCTAATCAGAAGTATTGCTCATCTTCCTTGGTGGGTTCAGAACCTGAATGTTACGAAGCGGAGCAAGAACACGTTCTCAGCACCAACAATAACTATTGCCGGTCTATCCACAAAGTATCAATCTCAGGCTGAGTTTCACAAAACTACTGATCACTTCCTTTCTGCTGTAGATCAGAAGTTTGAGAAACTCTTAGATAAAAAAGGAAAAGGTGGAGAACACGTTACGTTATTTTCTATTTCAATCACAAAGATCTTTCCTGTCTTCTGTGACAGTCAGAAAATGACTTTATAAATGATGCAGAAAAAAAGCAACACCACAAACCCAATTTCCAACGTTTTTAAAAATGCCCGGTGCAAAAGCAGAACTGAAGCTGTCAATGCAAATCTGCAGTAGGATGAGTAAGTACCTGAGGTTCTCCCCCTGTCAGTATTTTCAGATGGCTGGTGACCCTCTTGGATTTCTTGCTAATGGAGTGGATGTTCAGTCGGGAAAACTTTTCTTTAAGGGTCTCATCATCATCATTCCTCTTATACTTCAGCACTGCAGACAGAGAATTTCATGACACTAATAATCTGTATTCGCAGGGCTTTTCACAGGGACGGGCACACAAATATGAAACCGTTTGAGAGAAGACACTTTGATGTCACTTGCTGTAATCTTGTGTGAAAATGCTTCAGATGATGAAAACCCTGTTATCAACACTAGCCTTGGGAGGAGTTAGGGCTTCAATGTGGCAAGTCTGTGAGAAATATTGCTATCACTGCATCTTAATTATTCAGTGTTTGCAACTGCATTACAGGCAATGAACATGGATATAACATGAATTCTTTCATCATTTTCATATTTCTGGAGTTACCAGTCAGATAACATAGCTGGCTGAGGACAAGTGACATTAAGGCATCTGTTACCTTCTTGAAACACAGCGTATTAAACAGCTTGGGTAGCAGCAGCCAAAACTGTTGTAGAGATATGACTGGAGTTGAAACCTCTTTTGTAACTGCCAGCCCAAACTTACAAAGACAGATGAATTTACTGTGCCTTTTTCTTACCTAAATCTTTCCTCCTTTTAAGTTCATTGATGTTCACATTAACGTTTTTCATAGCAAAAAGGGCGTCTTGTAGCACCTTGTGGTCAGGGTGAGAAGCAGGAGTTGAATTCAAGAGTTCACAGAGTAGCAAGGGATATTTCATCACCCGTTGCACTGGTTTGATCATCAGGGACCCCATGTCCATTAAATTTGGCTTTCCTCTACAATTTATACAAAAAAAGTTGTCACATAAGGAGGAACTCCTTGAAGATGAAAACTTCTTATTATTTTTGTCTAGTCATTGAAGCTGCTGCCTTTTATATCCTTCAGTTGAGCTTTCAGCTACAGAAAATATCAAAACCAGAGCAGTGCTTTGCACTGAGTCATAGAAGTGCAATTACCACTTAAGTAAGTCAAAAAATAAGATACACATGTCAGGGAACATGGGCCACTGTAAACGAAACCCTCCTCTCACCCCCTCGATGAGAAATACTCACCGGGTCTGAGTTTTCTGTATTTTCAGCAATTTGCCAGACTATTGCTTAGGCATTGCCTCCGAAACGGTCCCACTCAGTCTGAGGGTGCATGTGGTACAACTTAGACAGCACAACACCCAGGAAGGGAGATGTAGGTGGAAGAACAAATAACAGGAAGTTTGAGAAATGCATGTGAGTGGGGTTATTACATCCTACTCTAGCCCCTCAGGCTTAAAATTGCAATATCTTCCTGCTGTGAGTAACTGGGATGCCTGTTTATGGCTGCATCCCTTCTCTCAACATCTCTCAACTCACCACAATGACCCTTAAGCTTTACTGTTTCTCACCTGTGGTTTTCCTTTGCTGGCTGACAGTAGGTTATTCCTAACGATGTCTGAGCTTCCAAAGGGTACCAGATCCAGCCTGGGGAAGCCCCGAACATACAGGATGTTCACCCAGGCTTGATCCAACCTGCTGGAAGTCACCTTACACAAAGGCCAAGCAGGCAGATGTTTGGGGTGGCAGAAGGATGTGGGTAGAAAAGTCACAGCTTCCAGCACGGGCACAGAGACGCTCTACGGCTCCAGGCTCAATCCCTGGTGGCTCGGCAGGGGCAGCAGAGAAGCTTCCCCAGGCACCCGAGTGGCTCAGGCCACCAAGGTCACCCAAGGTCTCTGGCCCCCATGCAAGGGAGTTACCAGCCAGCTCTATTTGTGCTCCAGCCCCACTCTGGACAAAAGCCTTTGCTCACACTCGCTGTGCTCGAAGGGGAGAGGCTGCGCAGTTCACAGGCCATCGCAACAGCCTGGGAGAAAACAGGGGAAGGGCAGGACCAAGCCACACAAGCCTTCATTACTTTCCACGTGGCTGGTAGAAACATGGGTTTCCTTGGAGTAGGTAACACCAGGTGGCCAAGCTCTAGGGCCAGGGCCAGCGAGGCTCCAGCAGCAGGACAGACATGTCCATTGTCTCTCCTTGTTCGAGCACGCTCCTGAGCAGAGCAGGCAACACTAGCATTGGTGCTGGTACAGTCTACCTGTGACTCCCAGACCTCCCCTTTGAAACTGAGCACGAGCTGTTGGTAACAGAGTTAAGGGCAGTAAAGCAGAGCAAGCTTTCCATTTGCATGCCCGAAAAGGCTGCTTTGGAGGGCAAAAGGTTGTTTAACGGGAACTATGCAAGAGTTAATGTTGGGCGAAGAAGGATTTCTGCATATGGAAAGATGGAATAACACAATGGAGAAGGAAAGTACAGAAAACAGGGAACAGTCACTTGGTTTTGCAGGCTGACATCTATTGTTTTGTGCAGCAGGAAGAGTAAAAGAGAAAAAAAAAGCTTTCATTCCCACTTTTATATGTATAAAAAGTACAAGAGCCAATCCTTACTGCTGACTAATTAACTAACAATTTGAATGCCTTTGAGAAGAGACATCTGCATATTTAAACCATCTCTCTCGCACAGGCATTATCTGTAAAAAAGTTCTGCATGAAAAAAAATTAACAGTAGATGCCTTTTAAGGCTTCTTGATGTCCCCAAACCTTCTCATCATTTCAATCCCCCTCATTTCCCCCGTATCCTATATTAAATATAGAGAGCTATTTTCCCTTCTTTCAGCTTCTGGCAGCAATAATGAAAAAAAAAAAAAATCTTAAATTGTTATTGTTTTCTCTGAAAAGCCCCATGAATGCAAATCTATAAAAGCTGCCTCATGAATGGAAAAATCTTCAAGTGTCTTCTCTTTACATAGCTGCACTTTGGACAGCTGCCCAAGTGATAAACAGCCCTCTGTTCGCGTATCTGCATGACACAGTCTGGCAATATGGTTCGAGAGATAGTAGGTTTGTTATAAGATAATGACTCCCTGGGGCACTAAATGCCACAAAGTTCAACTCATCTAATTCTCCCCAGCAAGATGAGCCGATGATAGCCACTCTCCCTGGACGAGTCCCGTTTGCAGCGTGCCCCGTTAGGACGCACCCGGCCGCCGGGCAGGACATGGCCTTGCCACGCGACCGAAACAGGCGAGTAACAGCTTGTGACATCTATTGTGCAGAAAATTAAGTTGATAATTCATTTGTGATGCTACCTCAGCCTTCCCTCCCAATGTTATTGTGAATTTAGCAAGAATTCTAGGTCATATGTAGCTATACGAATCTCATCACAATTTATTACCGTAGTTCTGCTGTAAATGCAGCTGGCTTAACTGCAGTGAGTTTCACATCGTACCCTTCCTCCCTCCTCCCAACAAAACAAAGTCACAAATGCAGAAAGATTCCCACCTGTTCAAAGAACACATGGTGGTGAGCTATGCAAAGAGAGGGGATTTGGGATTTAGTTCCATTTGCTCTCATTACCCAGCAACTAGGTCCAGTGGCGAACATGATTGATAGGCAGTGTGGTACAGCAGGGCTGGGGCCGGTGTCACATTCAGCTCGGCAGTTTTGGGATGGTGTGCGGGCATCACAGGCTGCAGCGCGACTTAAAGGCTCGGGCTTCATGGTTTACCATCCCCGAGTTCATTTTACTGCGAGACATGCAGGGCAAATAATTCACTGTGCCGCAAGACTCTCCTGCAAACCCATGGAATTCACCGAGGCTGCACAGTTGTTAAGCCAAGCAGAATTTAACCTATTGAGCCGCTCGCAAAGGGCAGCACTGTCTGGTATTTATGTAATTGTTTTCTTGATCATGCTTGAACGAAAAGCAATCTGGGGGCAGCAACATCACAGGCCGCTTGGGGTGAGTTACGCTGTATTTTCCAGTTCAACGTTAACCAGATTTTTGGGCACGGTCCTGCCCCAGGGCAGCTGAGATTCTGCAACCTGTAAACTGAGTTGCAGGTGATGGCATTGCTGAGTGCCCTGCCGGTCAGCGGGGAAGGCAAATGCCACCACACTGTGGGAGATGATAACCAAGCCCAAGAGGGTCCCGCAGCTAAACTTGGCTCATTGCACCCTTTGCAGCTTTATAAGAGCAAGTTTAAACTCTGGAAGTGAGTTGTATCCCACACTCCACTGCAAATTGTTTGAAGGAGAAAACCAGGCATTCATTTCTAACAGGGTTACACAAGGCAGAGCAGTAGCAGCCAGTCTTGTGCTATTTCTATATGTGTTGCTGACTCACATGATTGTACTGTGACTCTCGGGGTATTTTGTTCCTCTCGGAGCCCCGCTCCTTGGGAGACAGGAGTATACAAGAATGTCCCTTATCAAAACAAAATGCAGAAAAAACTATTTCCTGTCATAGACTAAAGCTTAAAAAACCCCAGCTGTAGGATTTCAACGTGCAAGTCCTTCAAAATCTATTTTACTCTGATCATATTTATGACATGCAATTGACTGATTAACAAGTTCTCTGACTTTACAGGTGTTCATCTCCTACCAGTATAGAGCACGCTTGATCTTCTTGTCTCTCTTAACATTTCTGTCTGGGATTGTAATAATTTTCTTCAGTTCAGCTAACCCCTCCTCTGACCTCTCCCTGCAGGTAACTTTAGGAGATGCTGCATTTCAATGATCCCAACCTGCTGGATGTCCAGAAACTGCAGCTGCGATAAACTCTCATTTATAGCTTTTCAAAGATGTCACATTTGGTACAGAAGTCCCTTGACCACAAGCTATCAGTGACTGGGTGAGTATTGTGGCAAAGTGTTGTAATGAGCTTGTTCTTTTCTGATGTTCTTCCAGCCATTGTCAGAGGGAAGATCCTAAGTTGGACTTCTCATATAGGGCTACTCTTGCGGACCTCAATGTTCTCTAATCACATTTATAAGACAGCAAGGTGATAATAAAGGGCTCTGAATGAACTGGCAACCAAATTAAGTAGCTTCATAAAGCACAAGTTTTGAAAGATACTGCAAAGGTAATGCAGTGCTAATCAGAAAACTAGACAGGCTTAGGGAAATTAAAACTGTGAGTCTTTATCACTTATGTCCTGGAAAAATCTGTGGGTTATACTGACACAAAAGGCTTGTGTTCTTAAAGTTTCTACAGGTACAGTTTTAAACATACTGAAGATAAATTAAAGATATTTTAAAGATTACTTTACATGTAAGAAAAGCATAGTACTTACTCTTCCTCATATATCTTTCTGCAAAAGAGAAGAAAACAAAACATGTATTAGATTCCTCCTAAAAGGATTTTTACAGATCAGGGGCCAGATTCTCAGATACACTTCAGTGACACAGAGCAGCCGTAACTGGCCAGTTAACTTAGGTTTATGGCTGCTATGTGTCAGCCAAACTGCAAGAAAACAGCCAGAGGGTACCGGTGAATCTGGCCCTATATCTTTTTGAAAGGACAGCCCCAGATGAGAAAGGATTGTCAGTAACCTGGCTTTGGCTATAAGACCCAGCCTTGTCTTAACACTTAGAGAAGGAAGTTTAGGTCACTGCGCTAACAACAGTAAGTAAGATCAAGTCCTTAACACAAGAAGTAAAATTAGACATGTCATTCTTACAATTTACACACATTCCCATCTACTATCTTTAAATAAAAATGTATTTCTAAATGAGAAAGAACACATTTCAGCCTTTTAGGATATAGAATCAATGAAACTTAAGTTTTTTGTAGGCTGCACATCAGCTGAAACCTCGTCAGAGTAGGGTGGTGTTGATACAAATACTGAAAGCAGCAGGGACACGTAGTTTGGAAACATGCAAACACGTAAATAGGATATTTCCCTTATGGTATGAATTCATTCAAATGCATGGGAACCAAGATGTCGCTCCATCTCTGTGTTAGACTTTTCTGACATTACATCGTCAGCCACTGCTTTTTGACTGCCTACACTCTTATCTCCTTGCCCACCGGTGCCTAACTGAGCATCTGGGAGCTGGTGCTTTCATTGCTTCTCCACTGTCAGCACTTTGCGGGCCTATGACGTCCCTCTGCCCCCTGTAATAGTTGACCAAGCTACTTCAGACTGAAAGCAGAGCAGGTAGTTGCCAGCATCCTTTCATTTTTACCAGCTGCATTTCTTTGGCTAAGCTAGCAAACAACATCCCCAGTTTGCATAATCGCTGCTGAAACACGAGACTCTACAGAATCTGGATTCACACATGTCTCCAAGGCAGACACCTACATTTTGGGATGGAATTTCTCCTCTTCAGTCAATGGGAGGAATAGGAATCTCAGCATGACTAATTAAATCTGATTTGTCTGTACAGATGTGCAGAGTGCCACTCTCAAATTGCTCTTGATATAGAAGTTGTTTTTCACATGGCAGATACTACTCAACTGAGGAACAGAAGCCCTTACTAACGTTAGCCCATTTTAATTAAAAAAAAAAAAATTAAAAAATGGAACAATATGCTTCGAAGGAAAAAAAGATTATTTAAGAAGTAAACATTTTTCAAGAATAGTTGTCACCAGCCCCTGTACTTACTATGTCTCACAGTGGAAAACAGCCTATAACTTATTTGGTAAAAATGCTGGATAATTTTCTTCCTAGGACAAGTATTCTCCAATCAGAAGTAACAGGCTTAGGTGACCACAGCTCTGCATTTGTGTGTGCACTTTCAGGTCTTAGTATTTGAATTGGCTGCAATCTTTAGGCACTGGGAAAAAACACAATGTAGTGTACATGCACCAGTGCTTTTTTTCATTGGTTCCTGTTTAAAGGCTAATCAGGAAAGAACAAGACAAAACAAGGCTTCATTGTGAGGAAGGCTTTGTCACTTCCTGCTAGCAAAGGCTGCAATGGCTCAGCAGAAGATATCCTTTCTCTTCACAAATCCCAGCTGTGAAGTTGGAACAGGAGCTCCTGTTGCTGGCTCTGGAATTCAAGTGGCAGCATCCACCCTAGCATGGGGACACTATCTTTTGTCTTTATTTCCTTCCCTGTCCCTTTGTCTCAGCAGTAGGGATGACTGAATGACAGTAGCAGCTTTTCTTGATTAGCCAGAAAAGAGTATTGTAGGCATCAGCAACTAAAACACCTCCTTAGGGGAGATACCTGGCCATCCATTAGCCTGAAAGCCTGAGTATATATGAAAATCTATTTCTTTCAACTTCCAGGGTAGCTAAAGCCTAAGTACCCTACACATATACTTTGTTATGTATTTAATAACTGGAGATGTTGCACAAAATAAGCCTTATTTTCAACATAATCTGTCTTCAAAGCGAACATTTATCTTTTCATGTTTTTAATATTTTCCTCCACCACTCTTTCTAGATTTCACTTGGACATACTTCCCATCTCCTAAGTCTTAACACCTCTCTCCACACTGATCACTAACTGGGGTGTGGTTGAAATATCTGTTGCTGATGTACACTCCATTATTTGTGACAGCTTTACATCTCTCCTACAAGCATGCAGCACGGGCCTTTCCTGGAGCTGGAGCTAGACCTCTGATCTCAAAGACTGTGGTGTGTTCCCTCCTGTGATGCTTTTGGGAAAGTGAGGGGGCAAGGGGATTTATGGGTGGGAAGAGAAGCACTCTCCACGGAGTGGATGAGGTGGTTCCTGCAACTGGCTGCAGGAGGAAGCCACGCTGGAGGAAAGTTAGATCCATAATTCTGCAGTATCCCCAGTTCTCAACACATTTCCCTGAGGAGCTGGCACTGGAGCCGAAAGCATCTTCCATTGGTGGGACCCACCAGCTTGTTCCAACACTGATTGCTCTCAAATAACCCAACATGAGGGGTCCAGCACCACACAGCTGCTCCAGATCCTTGTGGCCTTGCAACAGGGGCCCAGAAACACCAGTGCATGTGAATAGCTCTGTTACAGGCTATTTTAATTCAAGCCATAGAATTGCTGAAGATGAGGGCAGCATCTTTCCTGGGAGCTGGGCAAGGGGTTCCCAATAGTCCCTGATATGATCCAACATTTTTTTGCCAGTACGGGGCTAAGGGAAGAGCAACCTCTCTTGCGCTATTTTTTGCCATCTTAGAGAGAAAGAAATCTAATCATGGCCCCTGGCTTGTCATCTTTTCATGAAAGCAGCATAAGCCAGAGCTCCCAGCAAGCCTCATAAAACTCCGGATTTACAGGGGAGCTTTCATCTACATCCATTTAAAATGTTCCCTGCCAGGCAACTGACTATGGACGGAAATCATCATTTGAAAAGATCTTACTTTAAGGACTGTACACAGTGTCTTAAATGCTGCTTCAGTTCTTCATCCTTTTCATAGGATTCCAGCATGGTGTGTGCATCATCGTGGCGATAGCAGTAGATTTTATATGTGTCTTCTAGTGGGCCTTTAATCTGCAAGAACACTTCCCCTGTTAAGGAGAAAAACAAAGCGTGTCAAGCCAGACAACAGCATCTCAGAAGGAGTTTTATTATTCCACCACATTAGCCGTGAGCTAAAAAGGCTGGCTTCCACTTTACTTCCCTTAGAAACGATCTTGCGTGTTTATGTGCATTATTTATTACATGTATTTCTCAGCTGCTCATCTTTGTCATAGCCAGGCACCATTATATCAGTGTTAATGCACAAAAATTCCCTCGGGAAAAGGCATGAAATCTTTACATCCTGCGCCCCTTCATACACAACCCCCTAATTCTCTGTCCCACCTTAATGCCCCTTCGGTGGAAACCACACAGGAGAGCTTAACTGTTAAGGGGAGACCTTTTTTGTGTCAAGGGCTGGCAGGAGGGATGAATGCAAGCCTGTTAATTTTCCTTTTGGCTTTTTTTTCATCTGAATATGAACTTAAATGGGTTATAACAGGAATAATGACTTCATCTCCCATTAGCCATTTCACTTTTATCTGTTTTGCAAAATCTTGAAACGGCAATTGTTATGGCCTAAAATAGAGATTTTTCTTCACATGACAGAGGAACCACCTCCACCCCTCTCCTAACTAAATAAAACCACTGTGGATTACAGCCATTTTTATATAGTATTTAGGTTTATATACAATTGAAAGGGGAAAACATTTCCATTTCCAGTCCCCTACACCACCATTCTTCCCCGAAGAACAGTTGGGAATTTTAGAGGCTAAAAGTAGTCCATCACCCATTTCCCATTTAATTCTGGCGCCTAATTCTCTCAGGCTAAAACTCCTGTGTTGGTTTCTGTGTATGTAAGAACCATCCGAGCGGAGACGGCATGCTTCATCTCTTCTACTGAGATATTCATTCAGCTCTTACACTCTTAGGTTGGAGTGCTCTGATCAGCACCCTTGGAAATGCAAATAATAAATAACAGCAATGGTGAAAACTCCCGTCTCGGGCATTTACTGAAAATTACATCTATGTGGCAACCAGTCCCATGTTTTATAAACATTCCTGTTGAGTTATAGCAATGATTATTAAAGTTAAAAGCCGAACACCACATTAATTGGGAGCTCTCTATTCATTCACAGAGTGAGCGCCAGGCTGTCAGGCATACTGCATGTTTCATCCTGACCGGAGTGGGCTGTTTCATAATACATTGCATTGAACTGCTCCGTCTTAAAGTGAAAAATGATTCAGTTACCACAGTAACACAGCTCTGGGTTTTTTCCCCTAGCAGCGAAGGTTAACTGGGCTGTCTAATGCACGTTGGTTTCAAGGTGCAAATAAGGGAACAACAATGACGGAGCCAAGACCACATGAGTTCATTTTAGTTACTGTAAGGCCACAGTCAGAAAAGCACCGGCATCCCATAGTTAAATGCTCTTTAGCTGTCTGTCTTCTCTGCCTTGTGCTTACTGCTAATGCTGATGGCTACCGGCGCACATTGCATCCCGACTTTCCCAGGAACTCTCTATACAGGCCTTTATTAGCCAATGGTGTAAAGGGAACCCTTAACAAGCTTTGTCTTTATCCTGCTCCCTTGGCGCGTGATTCTCAGAGATGCTGAGCTCTCACAATTTTCACTAACTTTAAGCAGAGCTCCAAGTACTTAGCACAGCCCAAACTGTGCTGAGCCCTCAAGAGAGGGTATGTTTTCAGTAGCAAAAATGCAAGCTAGAGACTTACAGCTTATTTGAGCATATGCTAGAGTCTGGATATTATCATTCTCTTCTCCAGAATAAAAGAGATGAGCAAGATCCACTCACTGATGTATTGTGCCACAATAACAGATACTTTCATTGATGCTCAATGACAAGAAAAATTATGTGCTGATTTCACAGATAGGGCCTTTTAAAAGTAGATGGATTTTTAAGCCTAAAGTCCTTCTTGGTTCTGAGCCATATAGACTGAATCAGATTAGCTTCAGGCATATCACTGTTGGAGCTTGGTTTATGGACCAAAACCACGTTGTGTTTGGGCCCAGATTTAAAAATGCAGAGTCTTTTGTGCACTCTGACAGATGCAAATAAGTGTGGTGGTCACCAGTCTCAAAGAGAAAATCCTAGGAGGAAGGCTTGAGCAACAGAAACTGTTTCTCTCTGTGGCTTTCAGTGGTATTTCCTGTGTCAACATGACTGGGAGAGAGAGGAAGAAGGGGTCTAATAGCTAAAGCAAGGGTGAGGGTACCAAGTCTTCATATTCCTCTGTATACAGCGACCAGAACAGAGAGGGTGAAAAATACAGGAGAGAACTAGAAAAGGTATTTAACCTCAGTGGCATTTAGCATCAGAAGACCAAGCACCACAAAACGTCTGTCTACATTAGCATTTTAGCTCAGATTAGGAGAGGGCTTTTGAAGCCAATCTCTCAGGAGTCCTCATCTCCCATGCCTTGGCTGTGTAGTGGAGCAGTCACAGACACACAAACTGGACCCCTTTGAGGAAGGTAATTATCAGAAGACACATTCCAAGGGCACATCTTATGCAATCCAACTATAAAGGGCATCTCTAGAACCACAGGAACAGGCTACAGCCAATCTGAAGTAAAACCTCTTGAAATGTGTATTATGGGTATCGGGTCCTCAGCAGCAACTGTTTCACTCTGCAAGTCTGCTTCTATTGGACATGACTACTCGTCAATGTGAACACAGCATAAGGTGCGGAGAACATAGACTAAAATAAGACATGAATGCAAGTGACCACATTATTTTGGTTTTAGACTAGTGAGTTAGCAGTTCTCCTCAACCTCACCGTGACTGGGTTGCCTTCCAAAGTCAGATATTTCAATTCAAGATGCTTAAATACCATAAACATGATAGAATATGATGGGTATGTTAAATATTCTCAGCCTGCTTTTTCTATAGACTGGCTTTAACAACTTTTACACTGATTATGAAGATCTTTAAATCAAAATTATCACCTTGATATACTTTTACAGGATGGCAAACTTACTAACTTATTGCTTAGAGTTATGCAATTATTCTCCCTGCTTTTGTCTCAGCCTTTGGAAGAACATCTCACACCTTACTTGCCATTTTTTCTCTGCCATAATTTAGCCAGCTCTGTGATCCACAATCCCATACATTCTCATGGTTCTTTGGCTGATTCAGGAGAAATACACCCTAGTAGATGGATGAAATTGTTTGCCTTTACTTCTGGATGTGGCAGGGAACTAAAAGGATGATTCTCTTGGCTGTGAGAAAGGCACTTCCTGCTAGAATAGAACATTGCTTATTAAGGGTATGACTCATCATGATGCACTTTTATTGAAATACCGCCAAACAACACAATCGCATCAAACTATGTTAAGCTGTTGCCTTGGCAAACCAGATTGAGACGTGCTAGGATTAATTTTTTTCCCAAGCCTCATATGTTTTAATACCATGTTTCTTAGTCAAATGGCAACCAATAATTTTTTACCGCAGTATTTGCGAGAGGAGGGGGTCCTTTCTCTAACATGTTACCTGTGGTTTGTGGTCAGTTTAGGAAAGAACAAACCTCTCTGATCTCTGAATCATGGCTGGAAGTTTTTTAAACTAAACTGGCTGGCTTTGCACTGAAGTAAATTAAGCATTCTCACCTGATCCCTTAAGATGGATGACCTACTGTCTCTGAACTGAAGAAGAAGTTATGGGAGAGCTGATGAGCAGTAACTTCTTAAATCTCTTCAGCTGTGCCAGAATGTCAAGTGAACAGATCACAACCTTAACATTCATGGCCTGATCTGCAGAACATGTGACTGTTGTGGCAGATCCAGGGCCAACCTGTTTGCTGAAAATATCCATGATCCCTACAGACATTCCTGCACAGATTCCCACAAACTTCATATCAATTACTGCTTTCTTGCCTCTACTGACCATGGCCTTGTTAAGCACACTTAACCACCTCTTACATTAATTGTATTGCCAGTAGATACTTTTGCAATGTCTGGGGGGAGGTGGAGGGTGGGGTTGTGGCATGGTTATTATTCCAATAATTTTTAACGCTTGTCTTGAATGGGACAATTATGAGTATGCATAAGAGTTGGTGAGCAAAGTTAGGTAGGCAATATCAAACTAGATGAGAAGGATTATTATCAATATGTGGCGTAACTCAGTGCTGCAGTTTTCACTCATGCTAAACTCGTCCTCTCCTTCCTTCCTTCCCCTCAATACCCAGATGGATGGAAAAAGAGCATCATGATCATACAAGTACAGTAGAGCAACTGGACAGGTTTCACATGTCATTTTTCCTGTGTCGTTAGGGTCAGCTTTTAGCATGTCAGCCTCTGGGAGTGGTACTAGTTAAGTCTGATGAGGGTAGTGAACAGGAGAGTGTTATGTTTATTCTTTCACGTAGCTTTGTAGAACTCAAGAGGACAGTAAACATACCGATTATTTGCATGGGTGGTTCCACATCTGTCGTGGCTTCTTCCAACAATGACAGCAGTTTGGCTGATACTTGATGGACCAATTCAATGTTGCTAAACAAGCCATCCACGTCAAAGCGAGCAATCTAATGGAATACAAATAGTAAGCGGCTACTGACGAAGGATAAAGAAGGACATTGTGTATTAAAGACCTCCTCTTGCTATGCCCTCGGTGTTCAACACTCCAGGAAGCACCACTTCTGCAAAACCTCATGTAAACATCCTCCTCGTGACTTCAAGGACACATACACAGTTTTCAGATTAGTATAATATGGTTGACGCAGTTAACAAAGGGCATTTTATCAAGTGCTTTTAACCTTATTTTGAACTATTCCTAATCTGAAAGTGTTTACCTAGGAAGGAAATAAATATTATCATCTCAATAAAGAAAAGATCCTCAGCTGGCTTTAAAATGTTTGTTTACTTTCCCACTGAGGAAAAGAATAGTTGACAGTGGGTTTGATTCCCTAATTACCAGTTGCTAACAGAGGCTACATAAACTGAGACCTTGGCACTTTGGTGCCAGATACCAGGTATAAAGACTTCCAGCTGGTAGTACTATTTTAAGTTATTTGTCCTATAAATCCAGAAATACAGTCAAGATCATATACTTTCCACTAAAACAAACACATTTACAATTCTGGGTATTAATATAACCTAAAGAGCTTCCTACAGAGCCTGGGCGCACAACATTGACTTCAGTGAACTGCATCAACTTACACCAACAGAAAATTTGGTTCTATGTCCCTACTCATTTTAGAGCAAGCAAAAAATTTCCAGGACACATACTTTTCATGCAGTAATTATGTATTTCCTTGCACAGCAGGGCAATAGTTAATACTCGGGGACAATTGGAGACAGCCAGTGGTAACACGGTAATACCGGGAACAAAGGCAAGACTGATTTTGACATCCATCTCTCCATTAGAAACAGAATTGCTGACTTACATAGCAGCTTACCAGTTGCCAGGAGGATCAAATTGCATGCTAATGCAGTTAATTTCTTTATAACTATTATAGGGGCTAAAACATGTTTTATCCATTTGGAAATATGAAACAGATTCATTGCTAGGTCAATTTTCTAAATGCTATCCTTCTCTAAACATATTACAGTTTTTCAATACGGTAGTTTATCCGAGAACTAGCCTTAAAACCATATAACATTCTTGAAAGCCTTTCAAAAATGCAGAGGTTATTACATTAAGATACTTATAATCACTAAATTACTTTTCCTGTATATATCTCGCACAAGACTTCTGACCTCAGCTCCAGCACAATGCCTACTTACTACGCTGTGCATGGACACTTACACAGGTTAATACAGTGACAAAGGACAAAGAATCAAAACATGTGTTCTCTGTTGGCTGGAAAAGAGCAAAGGAATACAGCATGTTTGTCAAAAACCACAGTGAGGAGTTCAACCAGGGAGTGCTCTTACTTGGTGCTGGCAAAGCTGGGGAGAGAGTCACGTGGAAATGACTTCTAAGTGGATGAACAAGTGAGGAGGAAGAAGTCAAGAACTTCTTAAAGTTATGACAGCAGATGCCAGCTCTTCTGAAAAGGAGTTGGAACAAACTCTGACAGAGCTTTAAGAAAGAAAAAAGGTCCTGCAGGAGCTTAAACAGCACAGGCTTCAGCTGGCCACAGCATTTCCCAAAGAGGCAGCAGCAATGTCATCTGAAGACACTTTGGAACCTGTACTTTGTCACCAATTTAATAAGAAATGCTACATACAGAATACTTGGTTTAAGGGTCTGTTTAAAATGATTTTTATTCTGTATTAGCAGCAGAAACTATTTGTGCAGCCTCTGTGAACACTATGTTGCAGGCCCCTTAAATACAAATCTTTCTCTGGACAACCTCTTCTATTCCCAGCTTTTGGCTGCACAATTTTTCTACAAATTGAAATATTGCTGAGGAAAAGGTGCTCTTTGAAGTCTCAGCTGAAAAAGAAAATGAGTCTCATTGGCCTAATAAGATCTTTTGCCTGAAAGATACTTTATGAGCCTTCCTTCTTAAGTGTACCTTTTCTCTGTAGAATGCAAATTTCTGAAGTGCTCACTGGTCTGTCAGGCATGGTGTTTCTCCACCATAGCTGTCTGAAAGGCTGGATAAAGTTATCTTTACAACTGAATTTAACCTTGATGGGGAGGTTCATGCCGTTTGAGGTTGTCATCATGGAAAATACTTGGTTTTGTTGGCTTTTACTGCTTCTGGAGGCGCCAGTAAAGGTCTGCCAGGGCATGTACCAGGGGTTATAATTACAGAGGAGTACGGAGAGGTGGAAGCTACTATTGCAGTCTATGAGCAGGAACAGAGCATCCAAGCAGCCCTCTGGGCAAGTACCTCGATGTAGGCTTTATGCAAGGGCAGCACAAATGTCAGGAGCGTATCTGAGTTCCCATTCTCCACGCTAGAGCCCTGGCACATCCCTTTCCGGAAAGCTAGCTCTGGACCTGCTCCCGGCACCGTGTCACTCTCGTGCTGACACTTGTGCTTGCGTTAACATTACCTGCCAGCAGAACGTGGGTGAGTTGAGACCTTGACGTCACTGCCTCGTCCTCCACCCCCGGCACTCACCTGCTTGTTTCTCAGGGGCTGAATCACTTCCCTGATGCAGAGATCCAGGTCGCTGATATAGTCTTTCTCTGTCTGCATGAGTTCTGTGATGATTTTCACCCTCTTGGCCATCATGCGTCTGCTAACTTCTTCTTTGTCCTCCTCCGGCAGAGTGGCAGGGGTTGAAGACCCTGTCTGCGGGGCCATTTTTTCTGTTTAAAAGAGGGAGATTTGTGAGGAGCATCATAATACTGCATGCTTACCTGACTTGTCCTGCGTGACCATGGTGGAACGTAACCAATACCATTGGAAACTCCCAAATCACCATGGGGAGCAGGAAAAGAATCATAAGAAATTGCAATCCCAGATCAGACTGAGTGTTGTCCCATCTCCCTCCTCTAAAAGTGGACATAGGTTCGGGAAAGGAAACCATCCGTTTGGCAGTAAGAGGATAACCCATCACCGGGTCCCCCGGCTTTGATGTAATGCATGGGGGCAGAAAT
>JAOXNO010000033.1:25864109-25874632 GCA_028565335.1 Limnodromus scolopaceus
AAACCATCCGTTTGGCAGTAAGAGGATAACCCATCACCGGGTCCCCCGGCTTTGATGTAATGCATGGGGGCAGAAATTTTCCATGGAGCACAGGAGAGTCTGACCCTTGTCACACTGAAATTCAAGGATAGCTGATGCCCTTCTACTCCTTTGAAAACACAGTCTTCGTTTGACATCTATTATGATTTGGAGGATGGGAGAAAACGTTCCTGTGGAAGAAAAAGGCTGTGTTTACCATAAATAAACTTCACTGGAATAACCTTTGCTCTATATGATTAATGTTGAATCTATCCATGGGAGGCTGAGGGCTGTAGGTACTGGAAGACAAACTTTCAAATTAAGACAATGTTACTAATGATGATGATGATACCTGCAATTCTGTTTAAAAAGATTTCTTCGAAAGAAGCGAAGGAATTACAGGAGAATATGGGAAAACCTTTAATGATCAAGAAGAAACATCTCTTGGAACAACAGAGATGATTTGTAATGAGGACATTCTTAACTGTTTTTCCATACTTAAGACCAAGAATATCTGATTTGTTCCAAATGCATGGAAATGCAAGTGAGTCTTCTACAGATAAGTTATATATATATATATATGTATATATATATACTACAGGACATGCACACAACCTACTTATCTGTAATTATGGTCTTCCCCTTACTGGTTGGTAAGCCAGCCTGCAGACACCCATGTCAGCTGGATAAAGGGCACTAAATTTTATCTGTGTACTCTGAAAAGCTGTATTTTTCATTAGGGAAAACACACACACACAAAAAAAACCCTCAAAAGACAAGTGAAAGATTTCAGAGGTTATGCTGGTGTTTTTCTGCTAGCCACAAGATGGTGCAGAGCACCAACAAAGATGGACATATCATTACTGTACTCATCTCTGCGTTACCCAGGTCATGCTTTGGCAGCACGGGCTTTTATTGCTCAGTGGTAAAGGCCAGGAATCTCTGCTGGGGATCAGACTGCTACGTCTTTGTGTCAACTTCTTGTGGGGAGCACACTGTATAACGAGGCAATAGGAAGCAGTATCTGAAGCTTTACTCACTGATAGACAATATTGAATATATTGCAATTGTTTGAACTGATTGTCAAGGGCGAGGTCATGAGCACTCAAATGACCACCAAACAGCGTCCAGCTCACCAGTACACCACTGGCCAAGGCTGCAGATGATAACCTGGAGCTGGACTTGTGGGAAAAGCAAGCAACTTTCAGCAGGGAGGGCTTTGAGCCATCTCCTGCTAAAAGCTGTACAATGTTCTAAATCCAATGTATAATGATCCGCAACACTTTCTACAATTATGCTGACCACTGATACCCAGAAAGGACAGTTTTGTTATTAATCCTTCTCCCACCGGGTTTTCTAGTAATACTGATGTGACCATAGTTATTGATTTAAGTAGCTGCTTTTGGGACTGCACCTCTGCCTCTGTGCTGATAAATGGTGACCACAAGGAACCCAAACAAACCAGGGAAGAGGGGCTTGTTTTTCCACCTTTTTTCTATTTAGATGTACTTTTAACCTCTGAGTTTTTAGCCTCAAAGTCTCTGTATAAGAAAGGCATGAACAATCGGCCCTCAAGTTTGTACACAGCCAATAAAATAGAACCATGATGAGGATGAGGCTTGGGCTACCAAAAGAATTTTAAACTGAATCTTGCCCTAGTGAGTCCGTGCCTATGATGTGAGTGCACTGACTGCACAGGAACTTGCCCTGCTGCAGAGCTCATCCACCAAAGGTTCTGTGTGCTGGAAGAAACAGACTCTGCCCTTACTTCAGTGAGGAGGACATTAAAATTGGTACTAGCATCGCTCCACGGCTCCCTCTGAACAATCTTCTGCTGGGGTTGCAGAATGAGACCACCTTTGCCTGCTGCTTAGGTGTTAAAATGGCAGGTACTTTTTTCTCTAAAAACTTACTATATATAACTACACTTATAAATTCAAAAGGAAGGTCATGAACAATCCATTTCTGTTCCAGTTCTGCACCAAAATCAGCATTTTTCTTGAGATTGGCTGTGAAAACATTTGCATGTGTGGGACTGTATGTAAGAGTTCAGGGCGACTCCTGAGAAAGTGCAGAGAGGACCAGACATCCTGGAAGATCTCAGAAGTAGCGTTTCATCTCAGATGCAGTGCTGTTATGATATCAGATGGAATTTGAAGGTAAACACAAGATGCTGTGCAAAAGAACTTTCTAATCTTTTATACTGGTGGCAGGGGAGGGCATTATATGAGCAAAATAAAGCCACCGTATCCCACTTCAGGCTTCAAGTCGCAATCCCTCAAGAAGCTGTTCTTTCAGTTTATGTCATTAGATCACCCTGATCAAATTTGATTCTTGAATTATGTCAGGGCTCATCTATTATCCTTATTGCATGATAGATAATAATGCCAGGAAAGAAAAAACTATTCTCAACAGGAAGAAATAACCGTGAGAAATATCAGGTAGATGCTGTTTCCTTATAGAAAACATGTTTTTTAATAAATGTATCCTTTTGTTAAAAGTAACACAATTTTCCATTTTCACTCAATACATTCACTTTTTCATTTCAGGCATGTCTGTCTCTATAGAATGCAACAGCAAGATCCTGAAGTGATGATTACAGCCAAAACCTGTGATTTCATGTTCGGCTGATTGCTTTTGACCAGTTTGAGAACATTAGTAGCTTGCTGAAATCCTTGTGGAGTAAGTGAAACTTTAATGAATGCATAAACAGCAAGTGCATATCTGGAATATAAGCAGACTCGTTTCTACCTGGTAACATGTATCAGCCCCAAAATGGTTTGAGAGAGAGGACTAGCAGCAAGAGACATTGCTGAGTGTTAACTGTTACAGTAAGAATTTGGCTCTTTTGTCCTCAGAGATGCCAGGTGTAGAAAAAAAGAAAAAACTGTCTGTTGAATGGTTTATTAGACAGCTACGTCTTAAGACCAGTTCACAAAAAAGGTAATTGATACTTTTAGTAGGCATAAAAATGTGAAGTAGAAGGTAGTGTTTGCAATTGTTGCTTTGCAATGTCAGTTATTGGCAGGAGTCGCCTCTCTGGAGGACTTTGCTTTGGAGAGGAAAGCTATGACTTTGGTTTTCCAGCTGTGTATTGAAGTACACAGCCCTAGTTGTGCGAAACAAGAGGTGCGCTATGTGTTGACATGGACAAAGCAGCCACATGTCTTACACAGTTTCTTGCAAGTGTGGAGTCTGAAAATATCCCCCAGATGGAGACATACAGCAATATCGTGACAGCATGGAGGAGCAGAGCCTGCAATGTGGAAATCAGCAGCTCTCTTCTAGGTCCAGGGGAGGTACTGGGGGATCCCACAGCAGGCAACCCAAGGAGCAGTCAGAGCAGGTCTGCATGCAAATTTCCCTGGTTTTTCCACCTAGAGAGTGAGCAGCTCCCAGAGGTCTATTCTATCCATCCTTCCTCCCAGGTAAAATGCACACGTTTGCCCTTAGGGCTGGGACCCAGGTTTCTCCCCATCTGATGCTTTCCATCTGGAACTGAAGGTACTGGCACAGAATATAGCAACAAGTACAGTGGTGTTGGTGCATGGAGTGATTAACAGGTCTTTTCGTGACTCAGGCAGCGTTTGGAGGACACCAAAGGAATGCAAGTTCTGTGCTCACGCTGACAGGGATTTTGCCTGGCACAGGGGAGCAGTGAAGGCATAAGTTATCAAGGTATAACAAACAAATTACAGCAGTACTGTGTTCTCACGTGTGAAACCTAAGTCACACACCACCCTAGATAAAATCATTCCTCTGTGAAAGCAAGTCCTCAGATAGCCTGTACCCTCAGATAACCTAGGGATTACACACGGGAATGTACACTGGCTTTTATCAGCTGGATTTGGGAATGAAACACAGGCAGCCAAGTTCAGAGACTGCTGCTGAGGTAGCTTTCCTCTCCCCTCTAGCATCTCCCTTCGCACCGCAGCCCCAGCTCTGCCCCTTACACCCCTGCTTCCACTGCAGGTGCTGGGAAGGCTGCGGGGCACAGAGACACCGGGATCCTTGGAAGTAAGGGAGTCTGAAATGGGACAAGCAGTGGGAAAGGATGGAGTGTCCCACTGCGTGTGGGAGAAGTGCATCACATGAGCTAACACAGAAAGAGTTTTACTCCAGATCCTCCTCCCCTTGTGAGGGACCACTTCCTGGGGGTGTCCTTATAGTTTTGCGCCAGAGTCACTACAGTGCAACAATATGGTGTAACCACGGTGTGAATGAGATCCGCTGAACTCCAAGTTGGGCATTGAAATACAAAAGGACTGGGAGAGGGTTGTGGGAAATACCTTTTTTTTCTTTTACTCCCAGAGGCACATGAGAGCAGCATTGCTCGGCAGCAGGCTTGCTGCACACAGGCTGCGAGCCACACATGCGAAAAGCCCCTTTCACTGAACACAGCAGGAGAACGCGGCAGGACCAGAGTGACCTTGCGCCAGCCTTCCTGGGCAACAGGTTCACTCATAAAATCTGCATCAGAGACTTCCTTGCAATTGGGTCATTCAATCTTTGATCATTTTTCTGTTCCGTAAGGTACAGGAAATATTTACATTCAACACGCAAGTTCTTTCTTCAGTTCCTTGACAGCAGACTGCTTTAATTATAGGTGTGCTGACAGGACTACAGAGAGATCCCATGTGACCGCGGTGGAAGGGAAGAAAGCTTATCATCGGGTGACAGAAGAATGCCCTTATTGTTAGAGCCAATACTTACAAATAACCCTTTCCAGTGTGTCAGATACGGGTATAAATATACTGCTCCTGCAGCATGGGGCTAATACGTTAATAAAGTAAGAACCAAGGAAGGGCTGCATCTGAACTGCTTCCCCTAGGACACATGTCCCTCAAGATCTGGCGTGGATTAGCTGTACGAACTGTGAGCCGGGCGACCCACAGCGCGAAGCATCCCAATAAAACATTTGCTAATACGCTCAGCAAAGGATCCATGCACGTCCTTGGGCCCTAGACTTCACTCCTTTACCCTGGTTGCTGTGACTAGTTCCGCTGCAGTAGCTCCTAAGTGTCCTAAGCCACAGGGCAGGACGTGATTGTGGAAAGTGCTGTGCAAACACAGCAGCACAAAATGGATTCTGCTCTGAAAAGATGAGCTCGCTTCCCAGCCTGGCTGCCACTGCAACGATTTCAAGGAATCACACCGGCTTTATTGCAGTGCAAGTTAACAGAATTAGATACTCCGAGCTTAAATTTGCATGGGAGAAAATAAAAGTATTTGTTAGATTGTGATTTCTCACCACAGGGCACGGTGGGAGTATTTCCATCAAGCCATCTCCTCCACTTCAGGAAACAATCCCGACTTTTACTCCTTGCTGTTACTTCAGCAAACCAGCCGCTCCAAAGATCAATACGTTTTGCAGTGAAATAGGATATTACCTGCATTGTACTCCCCTGGAAAGTTAATCAGTAAGTACAGCGCAAAGCAAATAAGGAACCGGGGCGAGGCGTGGAGGATCTTTGCTCCTGGCGGGAGGTGCGGGGAAGCCGCCTGTGCGGGGCAGCCCACGCAGGAAGAAGCGGTGTGCTCTGGAGGCGGGGAGGAGGACGGGATGGAGGAAGGTGCCCTGCTTGGGATGGAGTGAAGGGGGATGAGTTGCCTCATTGATTGGGCTTCTGTATATCAAGGGGTAGCAGCCGGCCAGGAATTTGTGTAATTTTGCAGGTCGCTGCGTCGTTTCTCGTCTCAAGTTGTTTCTCCTAACTACATCAGACACAGGCAAAACGTGAAACTTGGGGTTCAGATATGAGCTCTGAGGCAATATATTGTGGTAGCTGTGTGATCTGAATGCCCGTATCTGTGACAGGTATGTCACTGATGTATTTTAAATTGAAGCATATGCAAATCATTTAACAGTGCAGTTGACCCATTCACAACTGAAGCTATACGGGAAATAATATGTAATAGATCTGCAAGGCAAGTATTTTCAAAACATGTATTTTCTCACTGAACACTGCAAATGTAACCTCTGATTCCTTGTTGGAAACCCACCATTTTCTATAGCTCAGATTTGACACCAAGCACAAGTTTGGTATGTGATTATTAACAAAACCCAACAATCTGTCCAAACCCTAACAGACAGTGAACTGTGTTTTAATTTCCCTTTCATGGTCTGCCCTTTTTGATAGTGTCTATCCCCACTATACGCTGTGTCTTAATCTGCCCTGATCTTGCAAATTCTCACGTGCCAATAACTACATCAAGCAAACTCCTCTTACCAAAACTTTTAGGTACTCACAGAATGGCAGCTTTAGGTTAATTTAAAGACTGATCCCCACATTAACCCAATACATAGATATTAATAAGGTTACTTTTACAGCTGCTATTGAGGAATTTTCTCTGTAGAAAAAAGGATCATCTCCTACCAGATAAACAGGTAGGGATAATGCACCTGAAAACAGAGCTGCTAAATACCATGTTGTGCCATTGCTTAAGGATAGTAGCAAGTTCTTAATTTCTTTTGAAAGGACATATGCGCAGGATTTTCTAGTGTATGTAGAGCAGAGCACTACATAGAAATATCACAGCAGCTGTGTCTTAGCTCTTATAATGATAATGATTTCTGCATCTATCACAAATGCTAGTGAATACGTCTTCCTTAACCCCATTCTTCCTTCTTTAGAAAAGTGATGCTTCTGTCCAGTTGGTGGAGAACTATGGAAGAAAAATATGTATATGGCTTGATCGAGGTATTTCTGGAGTCATCCAAGAATGCGACTACAACCTGAGCTCTGGATGACTGCATGGTTGTGTCATGAACCTGACATTTGATAGGAACCACCGTATTTTCCCCTATTTAAAATGGAGCTGCAGCCATTTGGTTACCTCACAGGGTAAGTTGAAATAGATGCACTGGCGCTTGCCAGGCTCTTTGAGAATATAATGGTTACTTTGCATCCTGTTCCCTTTTCAAAGAGTAAAGCCGGGAGGTGTTGCACGGCCATTCACACCAGATAAGGTACTGAATAGATGTATCTAGTATAGTAATTAACAATGAAAATGCTTTCTTGTGGTTTTAATGTATCCTTAATTTTAAAGTGAGGAACACTTGCAGAGGTTTGCACCTTTGACAATGCTATTGTGCTCATGTTTGTAGACCTGAAACAGAACAAACCACCTTGATTACCCTGCAGATCTGGGCGGTAGGCTCCCTTTCTTACTCACTCTCTATAGCAAACATTTTGGCTTCTGTATAAAACAGCAAACCTTAAGAGAAATCCAAGAGCAGAAACTGAATTCGCAGGAGCTTCTTGCTGCTTGCTCACTTGTTTTGGGGGTTTTTTTTGTTTGTTTGTTTGTTTATTTATTAGGCTTTTATTTGGGGACCTATATATCTAGCACACTAAGCTGCACTTTGAGCATATACTTCAGAGCTGCTGGAAATGGCTGGGGAGGCAACAGCCTGGTTTCTACTCAGGGAACCATATAAAGGACGCAGAGGACTGGAAGGGCCCTTGAGAGATGTCTCGCCCATGCCTCACCTTGTGCCAATGTGCTGCAACGCTGATGTAGGCATTGCAGTGTAAAGACAGGCTGGTCCCCACGCTCTGCTGAGATTGCCTGCCACTAGCAGAGGTGGAGGTCCTCCAGCCTCTGACTCTCGGCTTCCCAGCCCCGCTCACAGGGAATTCCCTTCTGCAGGGTTTGCTCCTGTCTTACACATCCTCCTCCGTGCTAATACCAACCACAGTTCTGCAGCCTGTCTGTTAGCAACCATACTAAGATAGGACTATAGAAAGGAGGGGCTAACAAACACAGAGCTTTTCCTCCAATTCATAAGGGAAACAAGTGCAAATTATTACTGCTTCTATTTTTTGCAAAGCATTTACCATTCTAGGGTGATTGGAGAGTCCCGACCTGGTGATACACAACAGACCTTTTGTTTATGTCCCCAACAGATCTGCTGGGTTTTCTTGCCAAGAATGAAGAACACACAAGCTTTGTGCCAACAAAACCACTTCCCTCACCTTGGAGTAAGCTGCTTCGCATCCAAGTGCTAGTGAGAAAAATGAAGAACATAAAGGCATACAATCACTGCATATCATCGGTGCTGGCAGGTAACATGTTAGGTCTGGAATCCATGATCATTATTATCAGATCCAGGCACATCTAGCTCAGCAAAATTTGATCCAGATCAGGCCTTGGCACACATTTCTCCCTATTGTGACTGTAAATGTACTTCATATGAATTTCTACCGACTTTGTATTTTCACTCTGAGGACAGGCAACTTCTAATCCAATATAAAGCCTGCAGGTACCTTGTTAACCCATAACCGTTTTTCTTGAACAAAGGCAAGCAAGCAGAGTGAGCCGATACCGGGCCGGTGCTTTGCAATAGGTGGCCGTGGCAGTCTCAGCTGGTGGCAGGAGCCGTAAAGCTGGATTTACTGTTTCCTTGGACTGCTGCCATAAACATAACCTCATGCTCTGCCACGACTACCTAGGCTTCCCTGCCTCCCACGATCCTGATTTTAAACAGGAGACGTTAATGGCATGAATACACCTGACACGGAACAGAAAGATCTCACGCTCTTTGTTGGGTACCGCTCCGATAACCTTGGCCTCACCTGGGCAACCCCCTTCACGAGTGAAAAACTGCTGTTTTGGTGAGACACGTGCTAGGAGCTTGCCTGCCCAGCCATAGTGCTTGTACCTGAAGCACCCCTGCCAGATCCCTGCAGCGCGTGCCTGACTTAAATGACAATTTTTCATCTTCTCATCGATTAGCTATCACCAGGAGGGAACAGCATAATCAATGACCGCTCTGCTGTTTTCAGCACATGCAGCCCCCGTAGAAATCCTATTATTTTCAGGTTTATTATTTTATTTTCTGCTTTTATTGTCTCTCTGAAGGAATGCTACTTCCTAATTAAGTGAATGAAAACTGTAATACAGCAACCCAAAGTATTTTCCTGTTTTATTTCCCCATAAAGGATTATTACCATAAGACTGACTGTCATTAGGCAGTTATATCACTATTAGTAATACACATTTATATTATAATCATACTCAAACCTCGCATTCGTGATGGGACCCTGTTGTTCAAGACCTTGGAAACCCACAGAAATTTGTAAATTTGTGTTCCAGAGCGCTCCCAGAAATAGCCATACACATTCTTCATGCTTTTCTTCAATTTGTGGCATCCCATTTAATTTTTAATGGACAGGCCCAATACTGACATAATTTGCCTATTTCTGGTCCAGATGCAATTTAGTTATTTGAAAAGAAAGCCTCTCCATAATTGCAGAATTTGAATCAGCGTATCCATCAAAACATGTATTTGGACGTACTTCAGTTCAGGCTTGTACAATCTGAGCAACAGATAAACACATTTTATCCTGGTATTTTTAACTGGAAGAAAAAACTGCCCTTGATGCTTCTAATTAGTTAGCATGTACCCCACTTGGTACGAGAGCCCAGCCAAGGACAGATAGGATGGAGTCATCGTATTTTCACATCACTGTTTGCGTTGCAAATGCGTTCTGATGACGAACAAGAAAGATCCCAGTTGCATGGGATTTTGCAGGAACGCACCAAACCCTTTGATTTTGCATCCTCTCTACTCGACACTATTTAGAAAAATCAGGGGAAATGTTTCACACTCTGGAAGTGGGGGGCAGGAGTGAGAGGGGGCAATTGCTCCCTCCGACCGTGAGCGCACAGGGACAGAGACTGCTTTTCCCTTCTTTATCTCCAGGCTGCAGCCTGGAGGGCATCAAGATACCACCCTACCCCAGAGCATTCCTCGGAGCAGAGCACCACGTAAGCTTCCCCAGTACCTTGTAATTTCTGGCTGTACTCTGTCCTGTCGGACTGACTCCTCCTCAAGGTGCTGTGGTCCCCGGCGGTGGTGGTGCTCTCCACCACAGGTTCCGTCCTCCTCCTCTCCCCCATGTACAGCTTGTTCCTCAGCAGGGCCAAATTCCTCCTCCTGCTCCCCACGCCTTCCTTCCCCGGGCAGTCCGTGCTCGCCATGGCCAGCCTTGTTTGGTGGTAGTGGTGGCAGGCGGCGGCGGGGGGTGGGGGGACAATAACTTGGATTTTAGGGAGATGAATTCTCTGCCCAGCTGAAGGCTGGTGGCTTTGGGCTTGGAGCAGGGCTCCGCAAGGGCCCAGGCTCAGCCCTGCCACCTGTGCCGGAGCAGCTCCACCCCCGGGAAGCTGACGCCCCAGGCAGTGTTTGCATTCACCTGCCTTGTGTGCAAGCACGCCTGGCGGGGCCGGTTCCAGAGCCAGCCCCAAACCGCAGCCACTCACCGGCCCTTTCCCCGCTGCGGGGTACACTCCTTGCCCTGCCGTGGGGTCCGTGGGTGCCAGCACCCCGGAGCAGAGTCGCATCCTCCCGGCTTTGCCTGGGCCACCCCTGCCGCCCGCTAGCAGGGAGATGCCCAAGTGCAGCAGGGCATGGCCACCCTTTCATCGGATGCCCTCCCTTTCATCGGATGCCTTCCTTCTCCGTGCTGCCGGGGCAGTGGGGAAGCAGAGAGCAAGGC
>JAOXNO010000033.1:25884919-25901823 GCA_028565335.1 Limnodromus scolopaceus
TGCGTGCGCCGGCGGGGCTGGTGCGGCTGCTGGCGGCGCGGGGAGGGGGGCGGCCGCCGCGCCGCTGCCTCGGCGCCATGGCCCGCTACGGCACGGAGCAGCGGGGGCGGCCCAATTCTCCCGATTACCGCCTCTACTTTAGTAAGTAGCAGCCCCCGGGCTCCATAAAACCTTTCCTGCCCCCGCCTGGCGGGGTGCACGCTGGGGAGAGGCGGCGGTGGCGGCTCCCCGCTCCCGCCGAGGCCCCTCGGGCTGGCTGATGTGTCGTCTCTCAGTCTTCCCCCCGACTCCAAGAGGGGGCAGTTTTTTTGAGAAGAATGAGGGTATTTTCTGGCAGATCAGGTTGTGGAGGGGATGCTGGGCCTGCTGATTTCTGGGGGCTGGTGTCCCCAGCCCCACTGAGAGCCTTGGAGGGTGAAGAGGTTGTTGGGTGCTGGGGGCGGGGGGGGAAGTGCAGCACTGCTGTGGGTGCAGTAGTGTGGCAGCCTGGCTGCTCTGGGACCCTAAAGGCAGCCTTGACCATGAGAGCCTCACTTCACCTTGCCTCGCCTCTGCAGTATGACAGCCCCAGTGGGAGCATGGCCTGTCCCCTGTGGCCAGGCCAGCCCTCCCTCCGAAACATCACGGTGAGGGGAGGCTGGCACCCGAAACATGGGGGCTCCGGCTCCGAGGGGCCTGTTGGGCCAGCAGCGGCAAGTGGCACTAGGAGGGCATGGGCAGCGCTCCAGGAGGCTTCCCAAACCCCAGTGAGAGCTGGGGTTGTGCAGTCTTGAGTATTACGCATTTTAGTAACAGTGTTTTCTATTTGTGTGCCACTTCTCCAGCAGCGGTTTCATACGGTTTTGGTGCACTGACTTCCAAGCAGTTAATTCTGACGTCCACTGGTGTGAGAGAAGCGGAGGCGTCATATACCCCATCGGCAGTACCCTGCCAAGGCTCCCTTGTGCTCCGTCCCCAGGGGGCTGCCAGCGCAGGAGCTCATCTAGAGAAAGTCACTTCAGTCAGTGGCAATAAGCAGCCTACTACTAACCTTTGTTTCATTTGGGAGGAGCATCTGGGAGGCTTCCAGGAGTTGCATAAAGAACGACCATTTACTACTCTTTACTGAGGTGGTCAAAATAGAGACTAAAGCTAAATGGAAGTCCCTTGTCTGCTTTTCCCTTTACTGTGAATAGGGGTGCTAGCAGAGGAGGAATTCTCTGGGATTTGTGTTGGCACCTTATACTGTTGTTGATT
This sequence comes from Limnodromus scolopaceus, assembly GCA_028565335.1. Classification (NCBI taxonomy): domain Eukaryota; kingdom Metazoa; phylum Chordata; class Aves; order Charadriiformes; family Scolopacidae; genus Limnodromus; species Limnodromus scolopaceus. Next base: position 25,886,156 of record JAOXNO010000033.1, read on the forward strand.
TTTCTGTTTTAATGCAATACTTGGGCTTTTAGTATGTTGAAAAAGTTCTGAGTAGTTTGAAAAGCTTAAGCATCCGCTCCAATGAATTTTGTCCCTTTCCACAGTGGGAACAATGCTGAGGTGCAGATTGGGCACCCATTAATTTAATGTCAATTTCTGCTGGTTTCAAGGCATGGTGTCTCATGTCTAGGGCCAGAGCAATTGTCCCATCCCTCACTTATTCTTTTGGTCAGACTTTAGCCTACTATGTTGGGAGGTTTTCTGTTTGTGGTCATGAAACTCATTTTATTGGAAATACAGTGAAATCACAAGGGCAGCATTGCTAGAAACCCAGATGAATTCACTGGTCACTCGTGGAAGTGAGCTTCCCTTGGTATTTTTTTCTCTGTTAATGGTTGTGTCTTTCCGGGGAGGAGGAGAAGAAAACAGAATGTAAGGATCTTCTCATCTTTACATGGCTTGTATTCCCAGGTAGACAGAAGATAAGTGGTCAATACTAAAGCAGTAATTTTGTTCCTAATGAATCCTTGTCAAACAATCAAATTCCTTGTCCTGTGTGTAGGTTAATTTTTAGTCCTTGGAATTAGCTGATCCATAGTTGTAGCATATCATACATTTCTGTAATGCATAATAATTAGCAATACCAACTAATGGCATACTTATGGCATATCTTTAGATTTTTAATGCTACATCTTGTTTTGTTTTTCAGAGAATGCAGATGGTAAATATATTTCCCCATTTCATGACATTCCACTGTTTGCTGGATCTAAAGAGGTATGTCTTTATGCCTTGAAACACAGTTAATTTCAAAATGCTATGAGTTTTGGTGGTACTCTTTAGGTGAAAGTGCAGTTCTTAAAATAGTTGGTTTGTTTGTTTTTTAGCCATTAACAGACAAATACATAGCACCAGAAAGGACCACTTAACCCAGGGTCATTCCTTATGTAATACAGGTGCAATAACTCTACCAAATTTTCTCTGCTAGAGTTCAGTAGCTTTCAGTGAAACATAATGTAGACAAGCCTAGGTGTGTCTTTAAGTCTCCAGGTGACTGAGGGTGGGAGGAATGCTCTCTATCTTGTGTTAATTCTCTTCTGTGTTTAGCGTTTGTGTTTATGTGCGCTTGAATTAATTGCTCTTTTTAAATTGGTATTTTTCTACATCTGCAATTAAAAGTATACGTTTCCTTGCATTAGGAGATGTAAAGCACACGCTTACATAACTTACGGTGTATTTCTTTAATTCCCAAAAGGAGTATTATAATTGGAAGCAAACAATAATGCCCAAGAGAAAAGTAGTAATCGCACCTTTGGAGAATTACAAGGCGTGAGGTGCAGCTGAGCACTTTCACGTCTTGTTAGCCACACTCCCTGGAGTTTCATTATAGCAATAATGAAACGCCTCTTTTATGTGTCACTGGTGGGAACTGCCAGTCTTTGGTTTAGACTTACGTTTGCTTGTTATGGTATGCTTGTTACACAAACAGGTTGGGAGGGTTTTGGCCGTTTTCTTGATTTGTTGCTGGGTCTCTATGGATTATACGAATGGTGAGAAAGGTCAGCAGTTGTAACGTGTTCAGATTGAGACTTCTGAACTAATGAGCCAATCTCTTTAATTATTTAAACTGGGAGATTAAAAATATGCACGAAGCTTTTTGATCAGCAGACCCTAAGCGTGCTAGTCAATGGAAGAGGTAAGTCTGCTTTAGAGAGTCATTGCTAAGACGCTCTGTTTGGTGGGTGCTAGTGCTGGAAAAGCAGTGGGCGTTTTCATTGCACGTTCCCTGGAGGCCTTGCTGTCCTTGCATCTAGAGTTCAGGTTTTGGAGGTGTGGATTGTAGTCTGTGATTTTTCTGTGGGTTAAGTTATAGTACAGCGAATGTCTGATCAATGTAGAGAGGCTTTCATTTTGGTGTGTGAGCAAGGAAAGAGTCTTGCATAGGATATAGGGACCTGAGGGGGTAGCAAGAAAGGGAGTCACTGTGAAGGTCTCTTTTAATCTTGCCTTCTTTGCAAGAGGAGGATGTAAGGAGTTGTATGTTATGTTTTTTCCCTCTCCTGGTCTAAGATTTGTGGACTTCATTATATGATGGATAACTCCAGTCCTATTTTCCATTCTGGCTTTGTTTATTTATTTTGTTTTTAATCTTTTTAAACTAAACAGAAGGATGACTGTGTTTTTAATCAGTTGAGGACAGGCCTAAAATTGCTGCTTAAATCTTTTAGTAGCTGGGAGAAAGTGGAAGTGTCCTTGTACATTTTTATCTTCCTCTATTAACATCTGGAAGGTTATAATTTCAGAATGAACCAGAACTGAGTAGTTATGTTTAAAAGTTAAGTTCAGGTCTTTATGTTCACAAAGGTGTGTTTCAATTGCATTGAAAACTACTGTAGTCTGTATTTATGTGAATACAGTATTGTGCTTTAATGTTCTTTATACACTTTTTTACTTCACTCTTTCCCTGTAGGACAAAGAGATTCCTGCAAAGAGGTCAAAGACTACTGGAACTGAGGTACTGCTAAGCTGCTTTTGTTTTGTTTTTTTTTTTTCTTTTTTTAACTGTTCCTCCTATTTCCTTTCCAACATCACTTCACTATTCTGCAGTGAACTTGCTCTCACTGAATATAGTTGACATATCTTTAAATGCAAGTCTTTTAGGAGGAGAAGGCTTAAAGGGATTTAATATTCTCTTCTTTGAATGGGCCAGAAATGTCAGCATTCTTTTATTCATCAAGATGTTCTCAAAGGCAAACACTTTTATACCACTCTGAAAGGTTCGTTATGACTGTTGCAGCATAGATTTGTTACCTTTTTTGCTATTGCATTCAGAAACATTTGCAATAAAGCTTCCATTAATGAAATATTCATTATGCTCTGACTGTGGGTAATCTTTGGTGTATATACAAAACTTAAATCCTAAGTGCGTTAGGGCAGAAAATAGACTTAGCATCTGCTTTTCAGAACTGGGTTTCTGTTGTTTTCTATACTCATCTGGGAAGTCCAAAGAGAGAAAAATCACATCAGCTCATGGTTCGCATTAACCAGCACTGAAGTTAAGCCTAACAGAAGCCCAAAAAACCATGGAAGGTCTGCTCAGGCTTTTTTCTGTGAAACAAGATTTGTTTATGCAGGTGCCTTTTCCAAAATCTAGCATTTTTTCCAGTGCTTTCTCTGGCATAGGAGTAACTAAAACTTAGTAAAAGAAAGTGAAAGGAAAACATGAAATAAACTATGCTTTAAGGCCATGGTGTATTGTTGTGGGAGGTGTGTGTGTGTGTCCCCTAATCTTTATCATATTGCAAAACTGTAACTACCCATCTGATGTGAAAGAACTGTTCTAACTGTCTGGGTTCTCATTGTTTTGCAACTAGTGGGTGGTGCACTGGTTCTACTGTGTAACAGTCCCCACACAATCCTGCACTATGTATTTCCTCTCCCTTTGCCCTTTGATTCATTCAAGCTACAGTGCCCAGGTAACACTTTTTACATTTCCTGCTGCTTGGTGCCCATTTAACTACTATTTAGTAGATGTAGAATCACGCCTGAGAGATGAATTGTTGAGGAGAAAGAGTATGTGCCATTAGCCTTTCTCAAGAATCGTTGTCTTGCAACAAGGATTCTTAATTACTGTTCTGGTTGGAAGTTGGGTGTTCTATTTCTTACTTGCTTATGAATATTGTGACAATACCTGCCGGTTACAAAGATGCAAAGCTTCTTTCATGCAGTGTCTAAAACTGTTCAAAACTGCATTTGTCTGTGTAGTGGGAAGCATGATGGTTTGTTGAAACCCACGTTTCTACTACCCTTTTTCTGATGTCTGGATCAGCCTATGGAGCAGGGGAAAAGAATGCCATTGAGGCTGAGCAGCACTTGCTTCCTGGGCCAGCATAGAGCTGCTTCACGTTAACTCCTGCTATGAGAGAGCTTTGGACTGTGGTTTAATGGAACTACAGAAAATGAGCAAACGCAAATGTACATACCAGTCGTTGTGGGCTTGTGATGCAAGTAAGCAAACAATCGTGCAGGCTGTAGGCTTTCCAGACATGCTTGGCCTTTATTTAGATGGTGAAATGTGAGAATGCAAATCATTTAGAAAACCATTTTTCATCACTATCTTTGGGAGTTGGGGAGAAGAGAAAAAATAGAGGGATCTTTGTGTTCAGGAAAGCAGTTTCTTCTTATACTGGACCCTTCAGCAGCTCTCCTTACCTTGGCCTGATGAGAAATGCATCCCTGTGTGCTTGTATGCAAGGAAAGCATAGCTTAATCAGAGGATAAAGGAAAATGAGGAATTTAATGCAAAGTACTGATTTCTGAAGACCTTTGAGGGAGTGTACTCCTTTCTCTTGTCTAGGGATGCAAAAGCTGCTATTGATACCTGGTGTTCAGTTGATCCTTGCACTGAATTTGGCCAGAATTCAAAGCTGGTGGTTCCTCTTGCCCTGGAAACGCAGTGGCATCTTTAAAACTTGTGTATTTAGGGTGGTAGTTATTTGTTATTCTCAACAAGGGCAAGTCCTCTTAAGAGTGTGTGTTAAATTATGCTGAATTGGTGTTCATCGTATGGCAGTTTAGCTATGGAAAGTGAAGATTATTCTGCATGAGTCTCTTCAGTCTGTCTAATCTACTTTAAATTGTTCTTGGCATTCCTGGTACCAGAAAAGAGGGTCTCAAAATAGAGGAGTTTCAGCTTTCAACATTCATGGGACAGGGGAACGCACATCATACAAGTCTCTGTTAGCTGTTTTGCAGTCTCAGCTTGTAGTTCTAAGGGAAATGCTGTGGTGTTTCCATATGAACTGTTCTCACTAGTGCAGCCATTTCTTGCAACATTTTAGACCTTCACAAATCTCAATTAAATTTAGCTTTGCAGCCACTGTTGACAACTGATCTTTTTGCTTTCACAGATGTTTTTTTGGCTGTTTGAAGACTAGAAAGAAGTTATTTTGAGGGAGAAACTATGCTGAAATAAATAATATTCAGCTCCAGTCTCAAAATTATTACCAGCTTGCAATCTGAACCTCTGCTTTGTCTTAAGCATTGCAAGCACTCGAAATTCACTCCTGCCCAAGTAAATCTCTTTGAAATGTATCAAAAGTTTCACAGCTCTATCTGGTAGAGTGGATTTTCCCACTGTGGTCACAGTCAGAACTGTCAGAGGCTGATTGTTGAATATGGTCTACCATGTCTAGCGGGAAGAAGGTTTGAAGAGGTCATTGTTTTCTTTTCAAGACAAATGTGACATGTTGCTTCCCTGCTGTAATGGAAGGGTTTCTAATCTGCTTGTCGTTGTAAGTCTTTGGTAAAGTATTCACATGTCATCTCATTCAGAGGACCCAGGTGTTATGGAATACAGTTTTATTTAAAATGTTTGCCTTGGTAAGGAACCTGTTCAAGCATTTGGAGCTTATAGTCCTCTAACTTGCAGACACCCACAAGAGCATTTGAAAAAAAAAAATAATACAAAGAAAGAAACAAGACAGACCTTTTTTTTTTGTTGTTGTATCCTGTGGGTTGCATAGTGCTGGAATGCCCTTGTGGGCTTCAGTTAAATTGCTTCTGTCAGGCCAAAACTTCCAATAAATTAACTAGTCAGGTGAGACATCAGGGGTCATCAGAATGGTTGTGCAGTCTGAATAGGTGATCTGAAAAGGCCTCATGCCTTTTTCTATGCATGTGTCCAATAGCTGCAAGCCTTGCTTTGTGTTCTTGTAGATTAACAAATACTGAGACTAGAAGTGATCTTCACTCAGCGGTCCATTTAAAATCTATGAGAGTAGAGTTGGTTTACTGAGAAAGTTGCATCAGTGATTTCATCAAGGTTAACTTCAAATAAACAGTTCCTTAAACTTCAGAAAGTTAGTGTTTCATTTTCATTCATGTCATGGTTATACACCGAGTAGTTTTGCAGGTGAATGTGTCCAGTAACTCGTTTATCAGAAAATATGCCCGACACCACTTTCGGGGTACCTGTGGATAAAAACTTACATAGTTCATGATTCCCTTTTTATTATAACATGAGGGAAGTACACTGAAGAGGCTGTAGGCACTTTGTGCTTTTGCTGGGCACTGCATTCCTTTTTTGTTACGTGGCATGTTAATTTATATTGGAGAAATTCCATTGACTTCTCATTTGGATACAGTAGATTTGGTCTCCAGATGTTGCTGGCATCTGGTTTGTTGTTTTCATTGGCAAATACCTTGTAGCAAGTGTTACATTGGGAATGCTTCTAACATGGATGTACAAGCCCCTCTTCATTTATTTCTGTGTGTGTTTAATGACAATCCTTATTTTTCTTCTCCTTTTTTCCTTTTTTTTCCCCCCCTTTTTTTTCTCTCTTTCAAACAGCATCCTTTGTTCACACTGCTGCTGGACTGCAGTTCATCTTTTTCGTTCTCATTAGTCCTCAGGTGCATGCTGCCATGTTCAGTTGATGGTTGATGAGAATCCCTGCAAGATTGCAAATGAGCAGACAGAAAAGAAATGGAAATGATAGCTGCTTTTTCTTCTTGCTGTCTTGTGAGCTCAGAGCTTCTCAGCGAGGAAGGGTCAGCAGCCCCCAAATGCCGCCTCTAATGCTTTCAGATTTTTTTTTAAGCACTCTACTATAAAAATGACTAACGTAATTGCAAGCTCTCGCATATCTCTTCACCCTGTCACGCAAGGTTGACGGTGAGTGGCAGTCGGGCCTCAGAAAGTGGTGATGTTTGTCATTTAATGAAATTATACTGAGTTTCTGTTCCTCTTGCCCTCTTTTGTTTTGTCACTTTCCTCACTCTGCATAGGTTGCTCCACTTCTTCAAATTAGTGGAACCTTCAGAGTTGAGCATTAGATGGTGCAAACCTTGGGCAAAATCATACCTATTCAAAACCCTCCCCTCAAATGCACGAGCTAAGGAACTTGGGAAAGGAAATAGATGGGCAAGAAAGGGAAAGTTAAGCAAGGAAGAATTGTTTCTGAGAAAGGTGTGTGGAAGTCCAGAAGGGCAGGTTGTAAAAATAGTGTCAGAAATGCACTGGGTTTTTTTTATTTATTTATTTTCCTGTGATATTCAGGTTTGTAATAATAAGCCCTGGTGAAAATGACTTATCTGCTATAAGAATCTGTACAGCCAGAGCTAGCAGTTATTTTTGGCCATCAGTCTTAGTGGAGAGAATGCTGACTCACAGCTTACCTGGGTAAAACAGTCTGTATTTTCCTTGTGTTTCTCAACACTTGCTGTATGAATATGTTGAAGAATATTTGTCTATCTTTTTATCTTCTTGTGGTTTTCTTATTTCAAAAAGCCCCAAACCTGTTCCTGTTCTGTGTGAAAGAGACATTTTTGCTTGTCTCGGCAAAAATGATATCCTGATACATTAAAAGTGATGTTCAACTGAAATGGAATGCAGTATGTTGCCAAGCAGCATTAAAGAAAACACCCCAATAAAGCAAACACTTATTTATGTTCTACGTGAGTTCCCACGTAATGTACTTAGTGTGTAGTTCTTAGGAAATCGAGGCTATCATTTAGACATATTGTTTGTTCCTTCTGATGTCATTTTCTGCTGATTTTCATACTCAGTTATAGGAATTAGAAAATGCACTTTTGACTTCTTTATGTTGAGCAAATAGATTTTTTTCTTTTCCCATCACCTCTTTGAGGTATAATAGAGCATAAGTACAAATGTCTGGCTTGTGTTCACATTAACCCACAGTCAAACAAACGACGTAATACTCTAGGTTGAAAGCCCCTTTGGGCTCTGTCAAGTCACTTCCCCTAGCAGATGGGTTTTGTCCCATTTTCGGAATCTAGGAAACTATTTCCTCCTCTTTTCTTGCATGCTCCAGGAGACTGTCCTTCTGAAGAAAGCATCAGCCAGCAGAGTTGGCATGAGGCTAGCCTGTAGGAACTACTCCATCTGGTCTGCTGTCATGGAGTCCTTTCTACATTAGGCGCTTGCAAACTTGGATTAAATCTGGACTGCAGCAAGCAGCGATCTCATAGGCAGAGCAGTTGGCTGCTGTCAGACTAAGGCGGTTAAATGGTAAAATTTCCACAGCAATAGTTTTCATTTCACGAGAAATCTTTTTTTCTGTCACCGGAAGGTGTGTCAAATGGGCAGTTGAAACAGTCTCATCATTGCTTGAGGGGGTAGAAGTGCTCACTTGGGGGTTTGGCGAGGTGAATTTTTTTGTTTTACTGATTTAAAATAAAGATAAAAATATCAATTACCAGATGCATTCACTATCCAAAACTAACCAGTGAATGGCGTATGCAGGTGGTAATCTGTGAAGACAGGTGGTGTCTGACACTTGCATTTCTGTTTGCAGCTGAGGCAGGGACGGTTTTGCAGCAGGGGATGGGAGAGAACTTTCAAGTGGTCAGGAGTAGGTGCTTGATCTGGGAAAATAAGAGTGATGGAAAAATTCCTGGGTGATATTTAGGCAAGGAGAGAAATGACAGGAAAGAGGGAAAAAAAACCCTAAAAACCAGAGGAGTATACTTCTCTCTATCTGTCAAACTATCCAGTATGTGCTCTCCTTTCCACACCAGTGAATTCTGTCTCATCGCTGTGAAAATGTGATTGCCCTATAAATAAAACTTTTTATTTTTAAATGTAAGCACTGCATGAAGTTATTAATCTCTCGTAAATGCTTGTGGCAGCTTAGCATTAGAGAGTGTACTTTCGGGGATTTTTTTGCATACAAATTAATCTGTCAGGCTGTCACATTTAAGACTCTTGACAATTCACATTTGACTGATACCACAAATGATGAAGGCCTGGTCTTTGAGTTGAATCCAATTAGGGTTTTGGGGGGTTTTTGTTTGTTTGTTTGTTTGTTTTTTTAAGAGCAGCATTGTATGCATTTCAGTCCAGTTTTGTCCAGCCTTGACAGTTGTTTTGGTGAAGACCTGGAATAACTCTTGACCAATTAAATACCCAAGCCAAGATTTACAGGCTGCTGAAGCCATTGTATTAGACAGGGTCAAGAAAATGTACAGTGGCATCTAAACAACAAAAGAATAGGATTGTGGTGGAGGGGAAGACATTGTGTATAATTCCAGGAGGAGTATGTAAGTTTTCTGCCTGTAGCTACCAGTCAGAACAATTCTTTGGCAGTTCCCTAAGAGTTTCTTGTCAGCACTGGCTTTCATGCTGTACATTTCTTTTTTTCCCAAGTGTTTCCCAGATGGATGTGCAGACTTTATTTGGCTCTCTTCCAACCCTTCCCTTACCTGCTGCTGCACATACCCTGCTTTGTTCTGTCTGTGTCCTTAGTGTTGACTCCTTCAGATTACTTCTCTGTTTCAACCATTCTTATATACATAATGTGTACTTTATGAAACTGATCTGAAGCACCTTTTTTTTTTTAATTTTTTTTTCTTGTTTTATTTGGTTATGACCTTATCGGGACAAGTGATTTCAGCTGACATGGCACTGACTGCAGTATGGGCCTAGTACTTATGGATGGAGAATGTAATTTAAATTTACTGGGAATTTGCTGTCAGGCTTGTGCATAGCTTGTGGTCTCATGGGAGAAATCCTGAATGACAGTTGGGATTTTCCTTTGCTTTCTTGCTTTCTGCATTCCAAGTTTGTTTGGGAGGAGAAGATCATAGAACCATTGGAATTACTTTAATCAGACTGTGTCATTGACCCTGGTAATGGTATTTATTTGTTGCAGCTGCAGGATACAACGAGCAAAAATACAAATATTTAAGAGCCTGCCGGAGCCTTAATTGCAGTGTAGTTAAAGAGTCAGTGCAAGTCCTCAGTTGGTTTAACTTTTTTTTTTCCTATGAGTTTCTGCAAAAACATTTTTTTTGTCCTTCATGAACTATTGCAATTTTTGATACCAATGCAAGTTTTCTTTGGCTATGAAGAGATGTCCCAGGCAATGTGAAATTTTGGGATTATTTCAGTAACTAGGAGAAAATAGGTCATAGACAATGCTAAGTGGTTTGGTCTACTCCTTGGTAGTGTAGAAGAAACCTTACAGCAGTTACACAGAGTTTTTCTCTTAGCAAAATGTCAGTTTAACCCCCTCAGTAAGAAAGGCCTAGATAACCTATTTTTCTTCTAAAAGTATGAACGTTTACATGTTTTAGGTTTATTCCCCCCAGATTCCCTTTCTTAAAACAGCTTTTACTTTGTTTCTATTACTAAGAAGGCTAGCACAAACATGAGTCTGTGTCCATGTCCTTGCTCTGCGATCATTTTTGGATTCTTTTTGCCTCACTTCAACCAGATTTGACTGAGAATCAGAAATGCCTGTAGTTGTTGCATTTGCATGTTTTTTTATAAAAATGAATAAGGCAAAAGAGGAGGGCCTGAAGAAATAAATCATCAGGGGAAAATACCAAAATATTGTCCTTTCCAGTGCTTGAGGGGATCTAGCTCTATCCTATAGAAACATCCAGTGCTCTTTGACTAGTAGACTGAACCACTGCCTTATGGCAAGCTATTCCATGGACATTCTGAACATTTTGTGAAGAGTAATACTGGTACGGGAATAAGAAACACTGTGTGAATTTCCGTGACTTATAGTTGTTCATATTCTCAAATGGGTGGGGAAAGGATGAACCAAGGAGGTTGAATATCATTGTGCGGAACCAAACAAATTGTACTCTGTGTAAAAGCAGCTGGAACAAAGAGATGTGATGTATGTTGCTGCTGATACAGAGGAGAGAATTTGTCTTATTGTAAAATACTAACTGCCAAGTGGATTTTATTTTTAGTTCTGTCATTGTTTTTTGTTCTAGGTCCTGTTTAATATGATTGTAGAAGTGCCTCGTTGGACAAATGCAAAAATGGAGGTAATTAAGAAAAATACTTGGATTATATAGGTATCTATGATAGTTACGACAATGCAGTGGCTTTCAATAGTCAGAGTTTGTGGATTACTCTTTACACATAGAATGTTCTGTTAAAAATGAATTTGAAGTTGTACATACAGACACTTTCGTTGTGATTATAAAGTGATGAGGGTCTAGTTTTCTTTCCCTTCCACAGATGAATACAGCTTCTTGACAGCCCTCTGACTGCAGAGTGCAGCGTACCTGCAACAGAGTCTGGCTTGCAGGGCATTGTCCAACATTTAGTTTTACTCTTGCTCATACAGCATTCCACTCAGAGGATTTAATTCCTCTCATTTCCACCGCATAGTGTCCTAGGCGAAATCCTGACAAATGGAGCTGCAAATCAAAAAGCATTTCCTTGTGACAAAAAAAATACCTGCAGACCTCACTGACTGAAAGTATCCAGCCCTGCAGCACGATATTTGAAAAGTAGAGCCTAGTAGGTTGTTCCTCTGCAGTTACAATACAGAAGCTGAGTAATGCTTCATCTGCAGTGTTTGTGAAACAACAGATATATCGTATCTTCCTGAATGTTTATATTAATTTTAGGGATGCTTCTTGGCTGCTTTTGTGGAAGTTTGTGCTTGAGCTGTTGACTATTTTTATTATTAAAATTAACACCAAAGAACCTCACCAGCCTGTTATTTCAGAATTCTGTTTTCTCCCTGATACTGGAAGATCATTTGAATTGTATTTACCACCGCAGTGGTTACTCTGTAAGCAGGGTTATATACCTTGGATATTTACCTTGCATTTTAAGATGATGATTTATTGTGGAAGCTGAGTTCTCTTTTGCAAAGTTTTTCTTTGACAATACTATTTGAAGTGTTTGCATAAAAGTCCCTTCTCTTCTTTTGGCACATTATATCAAGGGTAGAAAAGTTTGCAGTTAGGTTCAGAAATCAGTGAGTTTAGACTTATCTGGCTCGATAGAGGAGACCAGATATAGTTCTCTAATCTATAGCTTTTAACATACTTGAAATACACTGCATTAATCATTAAGGCAGTCCTTCAGTCCAGACTGGTCAGGTGCTAATACCAGGTCTTGTCTGCATCTTTGTGCTGAGATTCCCCCAGCTGAAATGGAGACCGTAGGAAATTAAACCTTGCTTTAGGATGAATGTTTCCCACTGTTACATCCCCAGTGCAGATATCCTGCTTGTCAGTTTGTTGCATTTCTGTTGTTCTTCCCTTGATTTTACTGAACTTTTGTCTGCTGTTGACAGTTACTCCTCTTTGTCCCAGTTTACATCAAGAGAAAGCATTGCTGAGCTCTGCATTTGTCAAAGTCCCAGGTGGCATATTTGAGGTCTTCACTCAATGAAGTTAAGTTATGACCATAAGCAGGTAGAGTCATTGTCAAACCAGAAATCTGTGAACCTTGATCTCAGCTCTTTGGGAGGATTTACTTGTGGAATAAGTGCATGCTATTGGCAGTTCAGTGTGGTTTAAAAAGGTGGAATCCATTTGGGATGGCTTGGGTGGTCACGCTTTAGGTAAATTACAGGGATGTTGTGAAATGAATATGGACTAAGGGCTGTGTGCTTCTGTTACACCTGAGCCAGTGTAACCATCTGAGCCTGTAACAAATGTGATGCCATTTGGGTGAGTATTTGTAAGCGAGAGCCAAGCCAATGTGGATTGGATTGTGGTGTGGAGTGTCAAAAGGATGGTTACAGTGAATTAGCTGATGTATGGCAGGTAACTCATGGCAGAGAGTTTGTATTTGAGGTTTTGGGGAGGATGATGATGCTTTAATTAGTTCAGTCCTGTGTTTATTTGGGAACCAGAATGCTGCCTTCTAACACTAGCTTAACTTGTTCCAAATCCGCGTTAAGTTGGCATTTGGTGACTATGCAGAACTGGTGCATTTGTATGCTGAGAGGTGATGAAGAGACAGGGTGTATGCAATAGGAAGGCAGAGAACAGAGGGTGAGAAGAAGGTGAAACATTTCCCTTGTCACTGTCAGAGCCCCCGTTGTCAGTAGAACTTGTGCCACCATTTGTGTATCTGTTGAATCTGTACTATAAAGTGCAAGAGCTTCTAACTTAAGTTCCTTTCAGTATTTACGTTTGACCGTGATAGTCTCCCTATAAATTTATGACTTTCTCTTCTAGATTCATTTTTTCCTTGCATACTTCACAACATTATTTAAAACCTTAATAAGCTCCTTTTTGAACATGACCCTTGAGATTTAGAGTGAGGCCATCATGCTTTTAATACTTCTCAAACCACAAGCACATGCTCCCAGATGGATCTTTCTAACTGGCTGGATACAGAATGAATTGCTTTCCATTTTACCATTCTCTCTTTCTCTTGCTTTCTCTCTCTTTTTTTCATGGTCTGCTTAGATTGCCACTGAGGAGCCATTGAATCCCATTAAACAAGATATAAAGAAAGGCAAGCTTCGATATGTGGCAAATATCTTTCCTCACAAGGGTTATATATGGAATTATGGTGCCCTCCCACAGGTAACATTTTTGTTATAATGGTGAAAGTTTTCTGTCTTCTGTGTAAATTGCCTTGTAAATCTTAGGTACTGCCTGAATGCAAATCAGTTGCAAGAGGGGTGCTTCTCTTTGATACATTTGTAAATTAGGATTTTTTTATGTTGAGCTTTATTGTGTCTATAAATTTTGATCAGAATTTGCGTGTGGGAGTAAATATGTGCTGTGTTTCAGGAAGGAGTTAAATGATGAAGAAATCGCAAATCTTCAGTCTGTTTCTCCATACTGTAGTGACAGAATTGAGCTGTCATTGTCTGCCATTCAAGAATACTTTGTCAAGTAGCCTTTTTCTGCTTAAACAAGGCATTTTTTAAAAAACTAATTTAAGGTTTTCATTTATTGGAGCATAAATTTTAATTGGGATTTCTTAATATTTTTAACAAAGAGGAACACAGGGGCTGTTCTTTTTTTAGATTAAACCTCAACTTTTCTCTGAACTATGAGACTTTACTGATCGTGACACATTCCAAATTTTGAGCCTTGAAAAAGCCCAAGTTGTGGTTGAAATTTTGAGCGTAATGAAAAGTTTAAACTTCTTTAATTTCTGTGAATAACACATAGGACTTAAATTAGTACTGAAGAATATGCTGGAGCTAGAAGAGTAGTTTATTTTCTCTACACTAAACTGCATAAGCAATGAAAGTTTACTCCTGAAAATCTGCTTATGTATTTGATCCCTGAAGAGGAGATACCAGGCAGATGCTGGAGTATAGCAATGAAGTTCTTATTCAGCCAGCACTCTCAGTAGACAGAGTTTCTGAGTAGATATAGTTGGGAACCAGCCATTCCATTTAATGTTTTGAAATTCATGTGTGCCTTAGTACAAAGCCAAAATGAAACATTTGAATATTTTCCTGCACAAAGTGCATTATTTTGGACTGATAACACTTTCCCCAGGAGACACGTTCAGCTCCCCTTGTTACCTTGCAATTCAGAGAGGGCTGGAGATAATTGTCACTTTTATTTTCTGTAATAACTTTAAAGTACCAGTTGGATCATTATACCTTCAATTGTTGAAGTCTAGATGATACTCCAGATTCCTACTAGGCAGCTGTAACAAACAAAGTCCAATTCAGTGTCTCCCTTATCACAAGAGGGCTTTTCATCAGGATCAGCAGTTGCCAGAAGTTCAGTCCTAGTGTACGGCTTAAAGATAGGTACTTGTGGCTGCTGTTTAATGCTGTGGAACAGAGAACTAAAAAAATGACAGTAGGGCTATCATTATTGCAGGACTTGCTGTACTGTCCAGAGGACAATACCATTCCTAGCGATCTTTGCTTCTAATCTACAGATGCAGGGGTACAGCTGGGCAGGAGAATAGTACTGGTATAATGCAGCCTTAAATAAAAAAACACTTCGAAAGAGTATTGGAAAAATAAGTTTGAAGTTGAAATTCCCTCTTGACTTCACTTCAGCAATTTTTGGGTAATGATTCTGCTACATAAACACCTGAGCGTTTGCTTTTCACCATTTTGCCTTTTAGTATCAGTCAGGTTCTCAAGAACATGTTTGAGGTGGAAGTTTGATGCCGTAATCACTGCAATTTGATAAAGTGTGTCTGTTGAGTCATGGATGCAGTTAATATTCTTGTTACTGTGTCCTCAGTAATCCTCACGTTACTCGTCCTGAGTATGAGGACGAGTTACTCAACATCAATCCATTGGCTGTTTATGTGTTTGTTTTTTCTTTTCCCATTGAGCAAGCCTGTTCTCAGAAGGCTGATGTTTTTATTGGTGTGTTTATCAATTTTAGTAATTTAGTTGTTAGAGAAATTGTAATTGCAGATCAGCTGGTAACTGATAATTCTCTTTCCTTTGACAGACCTGGGAAGATCCAAACCATAGAGATAACAATACAGGATGTTGTGGGGATAATGATCCTATTGATGTTTGTGAAATAGGTTCAAAGGTATGTCTTTATAAGGATTAATTGAATTTATCAAGGTTAATTTAATAATTTAGTAATAACTTTTGGAAGAGGAGGGCAGATGGAAAGCGAGAAAAGATGGTAATAGTCTCAGGGGATGACAAAAGTATGAATAGAGGATCTGAGGAGGGAATAGGTAAGAAAATGGTGGATTTTTAAAAAAGGAGGATTTGGTAAAGTTTGTGTACTGGATAAAGGGGAAAATAAGAGAGCACCACCCTGAAGTTCTGTTGCTGGACAGTGAGTTTTGAGTGAAGGAAGAAGGGGGTTAAGATTTTTGGGGAAGGAAAACATTTCTTTCTTTTTCCCCCTGTTAGTAGTACTGGAGCTAGGAATAGGATTCTGAAAGACAAAGTATGGCGATATCATGCACATAAAATTACAAGGTC
>JAOXNO010000033.1:25901923-25917626 GCA_028565335.1 Limnodromus scolopaceus
GTTAGTAGTACTGGAGCTAGGAATAGGATTCTGAAAGACAAAGTATGGCGATATCATGCACATAAAATTACAAGGTCAAAGGAGCTGGGTAGGTTTGTGTTTTCTCATAGGTGCAGACAGAAGTAGATCCCTCTTCTCCAGAGGAGAAGAGAGGAGCCTGTTGCAGAGTTATGAGATAGGGAGTGAGTGTATGAAAAAGAGGTGCAGCAAACACTGTTAGTAGGTATAGGGGAAAGGCTTAGCTCTGTGGTATCAAAGATGGGGTTGTGAAAGCAATGAGTCTGGAAAAGGGATCTCTTGGGATATTTTGGGTAAGGGGAAATTTAATGGGTGACCTCAGCAAAGGTGGCTTTATTTGAGGAAAGGAACTTAAAGCTGAATTTCAAGGGATCCAGTAAGTTATAAAGGGAGTAATGGCTGCTTGGGAGAAGGTTCCCAACAAAACGCAAAATGAGTTGTGCTCATATTTCTGGGGAAAGGATCTGTATTTATATGTGTATATTGGAGTCCAGAGGAAGGAACAGCAAGAGATAGATTAAGTCCAAGAGTAGAGGAGGTAGAGAGCCAAGAGGCAGAAAGGAGTTAAAAAATGAGCCTGGGATACTTTTGATTTCCAGTGTGGGGTGAAGATCAAGAAGGTGTGGGGGAGGCAGGGTAGAAAAGAAAGAAAATTTTTTCTAGCGTGTGTTGTCTACTTAAATAAAGCTGACTGGAGAATTGAGGGTTGAAGAATAGCCATGGTGGGAGAAAGATCTGTAATCCCAGTATACATCTAGTTAAGATTACTAACCTATCTTGCAATTCTGTTAGCTGCTGGTCAAAAATATACTATAACTATTTTGTTTGTTTGTAGTGTTTTCCAAACCTTTGTAAGATTATGTTCTGTTTCAGATTCGTTCTTCTGGTGAGATTGTTCAGGTGAAGGTCTTGGGCGTTTTAGCTCTTGTTGATGAAGGAGAAACAGATTGGAAGATAATTGCTATCAGTGTGGATGACCCAGAAGCTCAGAAAATCCATGGCAAGTATTTTCATCTTTCTCAAAGCAAGTTATGTCAGCAAATGCACAGCAGAATGATACCTGAGTTTAGGCTATCCAGGACAAAAAGAGGCAGATAGCAGAAAGGCAAGACTTTTTTTATTTTGTTTTTTTTATGTTTAAATCAGGTGCTTCCTTCTAGGAGGGCATATGTGCTTTCACACTAAGCTTTTGAAAAGGTTCACTTGGATTTTCAAGAGGACCTGTTATGCAGAAAGTCTTTTGACTTCTGAAACACAACTGCCTTAGAAAGCGACTTCTTAATATTACAGGCTTATGTCCTGGGTAATGGTGCATATTTACCCACTCAGATTATGTAGCACACTGCTGTTTTCCTTGTTGAAAATGTTTGTTCCTTTTATATTTGCAGGCATTGTGTTGCATTCTGAAAAGAACTGTACGCTTCCAATTTTTTGTCACTTGTAACTGGGTTACTTCCAGGGTTTGTTGCCGAGTATGAACAACTAGGTTTCACCTTTTAGCTTGAAAATTTGCAAAGTAAACTGCTGCTGCAGCTCACCCTACTGTCAGCCTTGATGATGACTAACTGTGCAGGGGGAAATGTCCTGTCCAGACTTGTCCCTGTGACCATGCTTCTAGTATCCAAATGGAATTCAAATACTAAAATGTGTTTATGAGAGTAGCACAAGGTGTAATTCTGCTTGCAGACTGTTTGTTAAGAAGATGATACAGATGTGTTAAAACATCAGCAGGATTTTTACAGTACAGGTAAAGTGCAGCTTTTCTCTGGATAAATGGAGGTTCACTTCCTCAAATGCAATGTCACTGGGAATCGTGAGGAGGTTTGTCTAAAAGCCAGCGATTGTTATGAGACCAAAAACCATATATCCCATCGGGTATGTATGATCAGAACATGCTCTTTGTTGGTAGGGAGTACCAAGGCTCAGAGTGGCTTTTATGTAGGAATAGGGCTATCCAGTAGATTTTTAAGGCCATTGAGGCTTTTTCCTGGTTTCTGAATATAAAGTAAGTGTGTCACTAGACCGGCCCTTCATTCTCAGTTTTCTGGCAGGTTGCTTAGACATGGAGAATACTTGGCCTGTGGGGAAAGAAGGGGAGAAGAGGAAGTGAGGAAAAGGAGACTCCTGGGTTGATGCTGATTAAAATAATGGGCAGATGAATTACTACATAGTGTTTATGACTCTTTAACTACTTTGACGGTTAGAGATTAAGTTCAGTTTAAGGAAATAGTAAGTAATAGTTTGATGTTAACGTTAGTATCAATTTAAATCTCTATAATCTGCAGTGAAATGTGATGTAAGTATTAGTTAAAAGACAAGTAATTAGCACTTTATACATTGTTCTGTTTATCTTCTGCCTTTTATTCCTTAACAATTTATGAGAGAGTTTAATCAGAAGAGTGGGTGAGAGAATTTAAAAGGAGCCCACTAAATAGGGGTGAAACAGGCACAGTTTGTGCCCTCTGTTTTGTTTTGGGCTTTTCAGGTAATGACTGGTTTGTCAGCTGTGTTACAGCTTTAGTTTGTTTGGGGGAGTGGAGTAAGAGTTTTAGTCTTGTTAATTAAAAATACAGACCCAAAACACAACAAAACCAAACCAACACACACACAAAAAAACCCCCCAAAAAACCCAAACAAACAAAAACTTCCAAAAAACCCCAAAATGGGCAAACCATTGCCTGTGGTTGATTCCTGTGTGCAGGAAAATAGATCAGAGAATAGATGCAAAACTTCGAGAACTGTCCTTTCTTCTGAAGTTCAGAGAAGTGCAGAAATACTTATCCGGTTTAATATGGTTTCCCTTTGGGATTGGAGTTGCAGTTCAGGATTTACAAAAGCAAAGAAAAAGGGGGAAAAAAAAGGCCCCCATCTGCTTTCACAAAACGTGACTAGCTTGCAGTGTTTAACAGCAATCCTTCTTCAGTCTGAAAACAAACAAATCTGTTGGAGTAGGCAGTACAATATGTCTTTTTATACTTGTTTTTCCCCCTTCCCAAAGATGTTAATTATTTCAGTATAAAAGGAGAGCTGCTACAGATAAAATGGGTATCTCCCTCAATAATTGACGTGCTGCTGTGTTACGGTGGTGGCCTCCTGGGGAAAGATGAGGCTAAGTGTTGCCTTCTAAGTCTGTCCAGTCACTTTTGCATTATTTACTAAACATTTAGAATTGGACTGAGAATCATCACATTTGCTTTCAGCTCCGTATGTGCACAGCCCCCATTGAACATTTGGAAAAGCTAATTCCGAGACACCAGAGCAGTGATTACTTGCAAACCCCATCCTGAGCCCGCGCAGTGTGTTAACTCCTCTTGCTGCTTTAAGCACACCCCAGGTACTCTGTATATTCTCCTTCTGGGATTGTGATCGTTCTCATAAGTGCAATTGATTTTTCTGAGACATCACAGAACTTAAAACTGAGCAGTCCCAACTTCTGAGTAGTCCTTATTGTTTATTCATAGCACTCCACTGTACTGTGTCCTGCAGGCATTTATTGATAAATACTGATTCAAATTGGGAACCCTGCCTAGAACTCTCGCATAGAACAATGAGTTTATAGTGACTATACCCAGGAATGATAAGCAATGCTTAGCACCTATTCAAGTGGGAACTGTGTCATCAGTGGGAATAGCAGGGGTTTAGTGTCTTTTTGGACTAATTTTGGAAGGTAATCTGTTTGAAGTTACAGCGCTTAACACTGGTGGGCATGGGGACAATCTCACTCCAAATAAAAGCTGTATGACAGATGCAGGTGTCTGTCTGAGAGTTTTTTAGACTAAAACTGGACATCTTCAGATTTATTTGTTTCAAAAAGATCTGTCTGTGTGGCTATCTGAAAATCACTTTTTGCTCAGGCAGTTGATAGGCAGATGGGCATTAGCTAACCTGCAAAGTAACTTCAGATCCAAACAGGTCTAGGAAAGGGCCTAAAAGCTCCCTGCACACTGAAACACTAAATCTTGGTGGTGTAATAGACCTGGCTGCGTTTTTTTTTGTGTGTGTGTGTGTGGTGGTGGTGTGTTTTGTTTGTTGTTTGTAGAATACTGGCCAGGAGAAGCAGCAAATTCTTGGAGTGGAAATGCTGCTTATCTCATAATTTGGATTGAATTTAACATCTTTGAATTCACATACATATCTGATGTGGTTTGCAAGGTTGGGCTCAGAAAGGACGAGTGATACTTTTGTGTTCTAAGTTGGTCTAAATGTATATGGCATCTTCATGTTGGACAAGAGGTTTTGTAAATCACTGGTAGTTGAAGCAGGAAGTGATTTTTAAACAGCTTATGAGAGGTCTGACTCTGAAAAGGTCATTTTACCCTCCCTGAGCAAATTGGACAAGTCTTGTATGCTGGATGGCATTTTGGAGGTGATTTACGGGCCTGGAATCTTAGCAGCCGTTTTTTGCTCTCTGGAAGGATGTCTGGATATATTCAACAGCAGTTGGCGATGTCTGCTGGCTTTGTTGTGCTACCTTTTGCTGGCACTGGTATAGTTAACTGTGCTGTGTTGCGATGCTTCTTTTCCAATGTGCAACTCAAGACTGACTTTTTGAGTTAAGTGATCAAACCCTAAATGGCAAAACCAAAACATACTGCCTACTTTGTACCATATATTGTTATAGCCCCTTGCGTGTGAGTGTATTTATATGCAGAGCAGCAGCAGAGGCCCTGAAAACCTTTGTTGTGGATTTGTGTAAGCATTCAATATAAAGAAATTAATTATCTGTACTGAGGCTCCCCTCCTACCCCCTCACACCATGCTGCACAAAATACACCAAATGCCTTTATATGGAATGTAGCTGCTGCTTCCTGTAAATGTTTATAAGATGTTATTAAAAACATATGTCCTCTCTTCCCACAGACCTTGTTTAGAAAGCTTGCTGCAAGCATGTTGTTTTAGCTTTGCTTGCAAGAAGCAGCATCTGTTGTACTAAAAATGGTAGTTTTGTACAAATGCTTTTGTTGCTCTCTTTTGTAAAGCCAGATAGAATTGGGATCGGCGTTTGCATTGGCTCACTCCCTCGACAGAGAGCTAGCAGCAGTTGTTTGTGCCAACCTCTGGAGATTTTCCTTATTGAGACTAAACTGCAACCCTTAATGTGATTAGCCATCTCTTTTTAACCCTTGGTGCCCAGAAAAATGGGATCTGTGGTTGTGTGTTGGCAGTATACAGAAATTGCCACCTCGAGCCCAGTGGGAACGTGCTGATGATGTGCCTGCAGGAGTTTAACCTTTCTGCTCTGTCACTCTGGGCAGGGCTTGCTTGCAGAGGTGACACTGCAATAGGCCATCAGTGTGAGTACGCTGCTCCAAGGGCAGGTAAGCAGTCAGGGGCAGAAAGAAGTGTCTACCAGCGTCTGTTGCGGAAAAGACATCTAACTATATTTTTTGGTTTTAATCATAATATGTAGCTAGCTTCTATAGCTACTACTGCAGTAACTCATTGTGCTGCTGATGGTGATCTTTTCTTTTTGCTTACTCTTTTGTGAGTGTACTTTTTTTTTCTTCTGCCCCTGATAATCCCAGAGATGCTGTTTGGCTTTCAAAGTGGAGGACGAGCTTTCTTTCAAGCTTTTCTATGGCACTTTGTAACTGAAGAGGTAGCTCCTGCTTTCCATATACTTAGTGCTATGTGCTGACTCCACAGCAACGGGATTGATATGTGTTTTTCTTTTTTTTTTTTTTGGTTCCACTGTTGCACTTTTTCCTGCTGATTGCCACCAACTCCCATAATAAAGAATAGCGAAGCGAAGCATGAGGATGAAGGAGAATAACTTGCAAGGAACCAAGCAGATAAAAGCAACCACTGTCGTCCCCCCCCCTTTTTTTATTCTCAAAACCAGAATATACAATACTGTAGGGGACATATAATGCTGTAGCCTGATTGTGTGTAGTCATCTTACCCAGACAAGGTATTTTCCGGTAGAGAGAGTGTGAAATTCAGAGAGATGATTCTATCCATGAAGATAGTCATCCCTATCTTAAGCAGGTAATGAACGCCTGCTCCAAAGCCTATTCTAATATTGGAGTTCTTTAAATAAATATAAACAAAGCCCATAGGTAAGGAACAACAGATGGGTAAGGGCCCACATGTCAGCAGACAATAAAGCACTTTTGATGAACAGGTTTTTATGGGAACAGGAGACAAATAACCAAGTAGGAGGAATGGAGAAGCAGCATTAGGAGAGATGTTTGCTGGAACAGGAACCAGAAAAAAGGAGCAGCAATCTGAGAAAGTGTCCCTGAATTTAAGTAATGTTTGGAGATGGAGACCTGGAGTTCATCCAGTGTTGGGAGCCAAGGAAATTGTTGCAGCAGTGTGGTTTGCTTTGCAGACTTGAGGAGATAGAGTCTTTTCAACAAGTACTAGAAATTTTGAGTTCAAAATCTTACAGGAGAGGACATGACAAGGACTCAAGATGCAAAGAGGGACGTTCCCTTGGTTGGAGAGAACAGGATTATACACTGGAGCCCTGTAACTGATTTGAATTGGAGCTGCAGTTTTATTAGTGCCCAAATGAAGCATCCTGCCTCCACCCTTTTCTAAATCATTCCTTCTTGGTTGGTCTCACCTACCCCAGTGAAAGGCTTCTGGTACTCTTAAACATGTATTCCAGCTAGAAGACCTGCCTCTAGCACAGCCTTATGTGCCCTTGGTTTTTTCTGGGATTCTGCCAATGAAACTCCCTAATCTTGTACAGGCAGATGGCCAGCAGCCAAGTTCAAAATATGTTGTACTCCAAGTCCATAAACACGTAGCCCTATTAAGTGCATGTGGAAGCAAAAATTTACATGGGGTTCTTCAAAGTTTTATGTTTTATTCTTTGGGTACTGTGTGATCCAGTGGGATTTGGAAGTGGCATCTGCTGGATATCTATGAACACTCAGCATACCTTCTCACGTAGGTTTGGTCTCACAGTTCAGTTCACGTCATCTCTCTTGGTGGTTTATTGAGAATTGAGTGGTCTGTAGCACAAGACTTTTTCAAAAGAGAACAGTAAGAGAAGGGAAATACTTCAATGTCTATGTTCAGGTTCACAGACTAGATTTTGAAGAGACATGTAGGCACTTAGAGATGGAAAGCACATGACTAGGTGGCAATCCTGTGGACTAAGGAACTCTGAAAATCGGTTTTATAGAACTGATAGACAAAAGAGTATCCATCAGGAATTACTGCTAACCAGGAGACATCAGTGAGAGTGGCATATCTATGAGAGAAGAGAATGCAGTAGCCAAGCAGTATGGAGAGGGAGCAAGAACGAGGATGAGATGCTAGGGAGTCAGGAAGGGAGAGATGAGCAAGTGACTTGCAGAACACTAGAGAAGGAGAATAACACCATGGAAGGTGGCCTGGGCAGGCTGAGGTTATGAAATAGCTGGAAGACTGCATGCACTGCACAGCAATAAAAAGTAATCTCCCATTTCCATCAGAAGTGACTGTAGAAAGAAAATAGATGGAAAAAGAAGGATTACACTAGCTACAAAAGATACTTGGCTTCCAGAAAGGACTAAATTCTTTATTGTAGCAAAATTAATTACAATTGAATGAATTGAAGGCTTTTCCATGTAAACATATTGCCAGAGAGTTAATGTGCCAGGGGGCTGATAGGACCACCTCATTGCAAGTGACAGGAGTGATAGTCTCACAGGACAACTCAGTAAAATTTGATGTGCACAGCAGAAGTAAATGTTTAAGATCATGAACTGCATCCTTGCTATAGCATTATAGTCCTCGAGCAGAATTACTGAGTAACTGTTTAATCTCTCTGTAGCCACTGGGCAATGTTCATCTCTGCCTCCCAAGGGTGTCCTGCAAATGGCATGCGTTCCTCTTTGTGTCCTGTTCCATTTTTGCACAGTAGGATTACAGAGGTAAAGGTAGAATTAGCTTATCACTGCAAGTATGCAGGTATCACAGGGTTATCAGCAGAGTTAGTGTTTAGTGCTCCTGGCGCGTATCTGTCTTGTATCTAATGGGTGGAATTTGGAAATAATGTGACAGAGGGATGCCTTTAATATAACTTTGAGAAGTCAAGCCTGTACTTTGTTTTCAAGCGCTGGTTTAAAAATCCATGTGCTGAAATTCTTTTTACTAGCTATTCTTCCATTATCAAAAAATGCCTGTAGTCCTTGCAGTTGCTGAGGGAAAAAAAATTACTTCACTGACTAAGTATTGCAAGAGGTACCTACTGAGATGAAAGCCTATAAATATGGAATTTTCTTCCTCTCCTGTCACAAGTATGGTCCTTTTATTCATTGTCCCATTGGGTGTTCATTAATGAAGGGCAGGAGGCAACTGGTTTACCTGTTTAGTGTGGTTGTGAAATCATAAGATATCAACTATGGGCAGCTAATGTAATAAAGTGAAGTTCCCCAATGACTTGGAAAGTGCTCAGTGAAATCAAATTGCTTGCAGGTCCTTCATGAGACTTTAAAAAATGAATGTTAGAAAAATTGTGAGTAAAAAAAAAAAAAGTAAAAATGATCATTCCTTTTTTTTTTTTTTTTTTTTTGAATCTACAGATATTGATGATGTCAGGAAGCACAAACCAGGTTACCTTGAGGCTACGGCTGATTGGTTCCGATTATATAAAGTTCCTGATGGAAAACCAGAAAATCAGTTCGCTTTTAATGGAGAATTTAAAGACAAGGTGAAGATAATCCAAAATTAAAGATGCATCTTTCTGTCATGTGGCCTCTTTAATACATCCTAGAATTTTTGGAATTATAAAGGAGGAGGTTTAGCAAAAAGAAGTTTTAGACAAGGGATCTTTGAATCCAATTTATTAGGCTATAAATAAATAATGTTTGCTGCCTTCTATTTTATTCAGGAAAAATGCATTGGTTATTAAAGGAAGTTGCAAAAATAATCATGATGAGACTTACACATGCATCTGTATGTTTGTAGATCTTTTTTTCACAGCATTTTCATTCTCCCTGTCAGGAATGAACAAATTGTCTTTTCAGGTAATTTTTCAGTCCTGATTGATAATTTTTCCTGACTTTTTTTTAAGGCTGTGCAGTTTGAGACAGACAATAGGTTGCGGACTTTTTCGTATTCAGTATTTGCTCAAGTGTGTAAAAACATTTGAGCTGATTTTGGCTTGAAGGCTGAAAAAATATTTTTCCCTTTCTTAGAAAAAAATGAATGATGTTATAAACTATCTACAGTAAAAATGGCTAGTGTTTGAAAGGAGGGTGGGCCTGGGAATAGACATCGCTGAAGAAAATACCTGGATTTTTTCCAGAGGAAATTGGGTGTGATTTGAGTAAAAGTGCTTTGCAAATCGTGTATTGCACACTCTCTTTAGACTATTTTTGGCAAAAAATCACAGATTCTTAATGAGTGGTGTCTGTGTGTCAGCTAGTTCAGCCTTGCAGTGTGCTATCAAAGTTAAAAAATGCCTTCTAACCAGCACAGCCAACTTCTCATGTTTTGCCTGGTTAAAGAGATGCCCTGACTCCTCTCTGGATTAAAACTGTCTTTTAAATCATTCAAATGTAGAGTTGTAATGCTTGATAACCTGATCTCTCCCCTGTTCTCCCAGGAACTGTTCTTAGAGATTTTCCTGCTCTGTAGAGCAGAGTGTTGCTCCATAGTGACAATTTAACAGTATATTCCTGTCAGGCCATTGGAGTTCAGGCTCGAGGCACTAAATGCCCCGAGATAGCTGGGTTGGGAGCACTTGAATAATTCTCAAGTATTTCTAGAGACCCAGGATGTGGCAGGGCGGCTGTGGCTGTGCTCCAGCAGCTCTGGTGAAGTTCACTGTGTTCCAGTGGCATCTTGCCAAGTCACTCCTTGTTAGGAAACGGGAATGTTCTGGTGGCAGCTTTTTGCAAACCAGTCCAGATCCCATCATGTGGACACTGAGGGCTTGTTTTACGTTAGTTTTTTGAAGCTTTTTCATCCACCCCCAATATTACTTTCATTTTAAACAAACAAAAACTGTTAAGCAGCTGACATGTTGCATTGTTGCAAATGCTCAAGTATATGATTGGGCAATTAATGAAGTAAATGCAAATTTTGCCACTAGAGGGGAAACCTTAACCCTGACCCTGATGTGCACGTGTAACAGAGGAGTCATAGCTCACACACTTTGTCCCATTTAGGACCTGGTACAGTTTTCTACAGCTGTAGGTGTCTGCTTAGCATCTAGTGCTGATTTCACTTTTTTTCTGCAGCCTTTGTGTTTTCTGGCTGTGGACTGAGGGAAAGTCCTGAATGTGTTGCCAGTGTATTTGACAGATAGTGAAGTTTGTTTCTTTCCATAAAAAAGAGTGTTATATTTTCCAGAAATTTAATGAGGCCTCAAAGGAGGCCCCTTAAAAAACACATGAAACGGTATGTTTTAGTGAACTAGTTCTGTGGCTTTTTCTCCTGTTTAATAACATTTTAAATCATAACACTTTTCCTTGATGTATACTAGGATTTTGCTGTTGAAATTATTAAATCCACCCATGAATACTGGAAAGCTTTGCTTCATAAAAAAGCTGATGGAGGTCCTATTAAGTGGTAAGTATCCAGTCATGTCTTTTCCTCTTTGTATTGTGCTAGTACTGGTGGTATTCAACATGTGGCAGCTGTGCATGAACTGCTTAGTTCTTTTATTTCGAGATGACAGGAGTACTCATGGTTTTGCTTCATAATTAATTGATAACAGACTCTGATTGACTTATCGCACCTTGTATGACAATGATTTACTGGTAAGTAGTTCCAAAAATCTATTGATTATAGAAAACATAGATTACTTCAACTTTTGAGAAATGGCCTCAGAGTGTTTGTTTGGGATGATTTTG
This sequence comes from Limnodromus scolopaceus, assembly GCA_028565335.1. Classification (NCBI taxonomy): domain Eukaryota; kingdom Metazoa; phylum Chordata; class Aves; order Charadriiformes; family Scolopacidae; genus Limnodromus; species Limnodromus scolopaceus. The sequence goes on from JAOXNO010000033.1 coordinate 25,912,741, forward strand.
GGAGAACCTCAATATCCCATGCAAATCCTCTTGTCAGTGTTTATTCCATCCTTCCGTGCTGTATTGCTGTGATGTAGCATTCTTTTGCAGCTTAACATTCCAGATTTTTTGGTTCTCTGGAATGAGAGAACCAAATTCTCTCAGTAAGGTAGTAAATTCTTTGCTAGCCTTGGGCCTGATCTAAATTAAAATGGACTTTATTAAGCTCTCTGAACTGATTTGTGTTGGCAGCTCTGACATCAGAGGCCCTGAAGAGCAGGCAGGTATCTTTCCTTTGTGCTTTCCATGGGCCATAGGTTGCCATTAGCTAAACCAGAGGGCAAAGGTTGTGGGGAAAGCTGTGCTCAGATACTCACTGTTGCCTTCTACTTTATTGGGAAAATGTGACTTTCTCTGTCTTTCTTGAAGCTTGAACCTTAGCAGTTGGACAGGTTCTACTTCAGCATGGCAAGAATACTGTACTATAATATTAAAATTTTGGTCTTGATGATTTCAGAGGCACTTTGAGCTTCATGTTTATGAAATTAAAAAATAATCAAAATTGCAACCTTGCTTTGAGGAATTGAACTTCTTGCCATTTACTGTGTAGGACCTTAAAAACTCATGACCAAACTCACTTTTGGTGTGAAAGGATATGTATTGGTTGGGAAACGTTTCTGCAAAGTATTTGGTCCCAGAGTTGGTCTGCTCTCTGACAGCAGTACAGGTATCCAGAATTTTGACCCTTTTTTTCCTTTGTGTTAGATACTGCAGTCAGGTTACTGCAAACCAAAGGTGTCTTGCCACAGAATCTGGCCAACCTTCAAGGCGCAAGAGATGGAGGGATAGTCACACGATCTGTGCTAGCCATCTAGGTGTTCTTCAACTCCCTCGGGAAGTGCCAGTTTATCTCTGCTGACTTTTTTTGGGAGGGTTTAGTTTCTTGACTGTGGTCCTCTGAACTGTACCCAAATTAGCTGCCAGAAGCACTGAGTGTGAGCACTGCTTGCATTAATATAGATTGTACAGCCCAAAACCCCCCTCTAAACCCAAAGAAACAAGGAATACCCCTCCAATCCCTTCCAGCATTACTGATTACATTTCTGGTTTTGACTTCCTCATTTCTTGCAGATACACATTTCTGAGCTCTGTAAGTGAAGGTGTTTTTTTCCCTAGGTACTTAATTGTGTGTGTCTCTTTTCCACCAATTGATAAAACATGTTTTTAATTTTATTTTTCAGTACAAATGTTCTGGTGAGTGACAGCCCATTTTGTTGCAGTGAGGAGGATGCCAGATCGATTGTACAGTCGGTAAGTTAGATAATATTTACTTTTTTCCGCCACCCTTTTTTAAAAGTGATTAATATGAAAAGAAGATTTAGAGCTCCAAAACTGAAATAAAGTATCTAGACTGAAATAGTCCTTAAACAAAAATTTAAGACAAAGTAAAAGGAAGAGCGCAAAGGTTGTGGGGGAAATGTAAGCATTATAATATAAACCTTTCATTGCAGTGGTCCAATTGTGCTTTCTGGCAGCTTCATTAATGTTCTGGTGGGGGTTTTTTTGTTGTTTAGGTTTTTTTTTTCCTCCCTCTGCAGTGCTGTTTCTTCTGATCCTGAAAAGCAAGATGGACTGCTATTTGTATCTTGCCTGCTGTCTTCTCTGTCTCCCCTGTTGCCATGAGTTACCACCCAGTGTTAGAACTCATTGACTAGATGACTGTAGTCCCTAATCACTAAAGGGATCCTTTGTTTGTCTACTTGCATAATTAAATGCATTGCTGTAAGAGAGGGGGATGCTTTTCTGAATGTTTCTTAAAGAATGCCTGTCATATTCTGAAAATTAACATAAAATTAAAGCATGCAGGTTTCCTGTTCAGGCGAGAAAAATGTCCTGCAGTTCTGATGCTTTCAAGTGTGAATGCTAGCGGAGGAGAATTACTTCCATTTAAAAATACGCTAGTTTGGGTGCCAGAAATTAAGCAAAGTTACCAGAAATTGTATGGAGAAAATTACCCTCCAGTATTACTTTTTTTTTTTTTTTTTTTGATTGAGCCTGTGCTCGTGGCCACATGGGCATGGCAGGTGTTATGTACGTGTGTGTGACTGCCTGGGCAGCCAGTGTTTTGCCCTGGTAGTCACAGCAGCTACACAAGTTCTGGTATCAAAGGAGGTGTCATCCGCTGTCTGCACAGTCAACAGTCCAACAGAGTTTCTACTCAGAACGTGTTGTCCTGGGTGATGTTTTGTCACAAGCAAAGAGGACTGTCCGTTGCAAAAAAAATGTTGGTTTAATTCGTAAGTGTCAAACCTAACTGGCTTTCCTATTCGAGTCTCTTGCTTTCAGCATTTCTTTAAGAGTACCTTTATGGTTGCTCTTGTGAATGTTGATTAATGAGACTGTAAGTTTTAAATGAAAGAAAAACTAATTTTGGAATTCAAATGTGTTTTTAGACAGGTCAGTCACAGCTGTAAGCAAATCTTTACCTCCTCTGTACTTTCAAGTTTACAATAACTTTTAGGGAGTGTTTAAATGCAACTAAAATTTCAAGTTCAACCGTATTTGGATGGTGACAAACCTGCAAACGTTTGAGCCTTTTGCGTTCAGTGCTGTTTGTACTTTTTGAAGCATGTAGAGTAAATAATTATCTGTTTAAATCAGCAGTATCTGTTATTTTGTCTCTTAATAACAAATCAATTTTTTTTTCTTTTTTTGGGGGGAGGTTAGTAAAACCAGTTTATAAAATAGGTACCTTGTCTAAAACTCTAATGTCTTTTTTATTATGAGTGCTTGCCACCTTATCAAGTAATATCACTTCCTGGCTTTTTTGTGCCTCACATTATTTTCTTTAAGTGATACTGTTTTTGTCAAGTTGTCATCACATGCTCCTTTCCAGCATTCTGTTTGAGTTCAGTCTAAGTATTCTAATTGTGTCTCAGTAAGCTACTCTCTCCTGGTACTTTTCCGACAGGGAAAAGACGCAATGCTCTTCTCAGCGCTGTTCATACAGTGTGCAATTTCCAATCTACAATAACTAAAAAAGTAAAATGCTCTTGAAATATGAATGGTGGACAGTCAAACTCGAAATGTAAGCAGGGAGGTTGACTTGCACATTTTAAGCGGGTATCTTTTTGTCTAGTACGCTACACTGCCCACTTTGGTTGTCAGGCATTCATCTCTTTCAAACTGAAGTGAAAGTACGTGAGTGTTGGCTGCAGAATTTTAATGGCTGTGGTAATTTTAAATGAAAGCTGCCTGTGTCTGTCAGTCTGGGGTTTTTTTTTGTTTGTGGCTTGGTTTGTTTTGGTTTTTTTCTTCAAACTAAAAGCAGACACATTTTTTTCACATTTACGTCCATCTAGTAACTTCTGGATAAAAACGGAAGAATGAAAGCGGAGGTAGAGATTTTGTATGCAAGTGCAGTGAGAAACATATTTCAGCTACTGTAAAATTTCTGAGCTACTAGGGCAGTGAGAGCTGGTTCCCTACAATTCTGTTTATTGGGTCAGACTCCAATTATGGAGTTTTTGAGTGGGTGCTAATTGCTTTAATCAGGTATATTGAGTTTTCAAGAAAAAACCAAAACCAAACCAAACCAAGCAACCCCCAAACAAATGTAAAAGAATACCCCAAAAGGCAATGTTCAGTATTGTTATGAACCAATTTTTATGGTGAGTGAGAGAACTATAACTAAGAACCAAATGGAAAACAAACAAATCATTACCAAATGTTTGCCAAATTGTGCACTAATCAGAATTTCATATAGATTTTGATTGGGTAGTTCTGAATATAACCCTGATTTTAGTAGGATTTATTGTGCTATTATTTGACGTTTCGTTATTTTACAGATGTGGGGCTAGAACACCTTGTCTGTGTTGGGGAATTTCCACTCCACCGAGTTAGGTTCTAGACAGGGGACATGTGTACTGTCATCTGTATTGGTTGCAAAATAGGAATGATTCTACAGTTGGCAAAGTTGCCATGTCCGGTCAATCCCAAAGAGATAGAAGATATAATCTGTGCGTGTGGGAATGCATACTGAACATTGGAACCAGCCAAAATTACACCAGCCCCCCCTTCAACTACAAATTCAGTTGGGCTTTAACACTAGATGGTGAAAATTTCTAGTGTTCTCTAGCCTCTGAAAATTGTTTCATCTTTTTCTCAGCTCCAGTGTTAGTCTGTGTTGAAAACTAAACCCAGGAGGAATACAGCTTTGTAGCTGAATGTGTTAGTGCTAAGATGTACTGTTTATTTCAGGCTTTTAAGTGTTGCCATCTGTAAAACTGACCAGGACAGCCAAACCTTTGTTTAACATTAATCCCGAACACTGCTTGCTCATTTGCTCTGTGAAGAAGCTGCTGAGGACTTTGCAAGTTGGAAAATCTCCAATACAATCTATATTTAGTTAGTAGAGCAGTGTTTCTTGGATTTATCACATAATTCTTCCCTTATAACACTAGAAAGTGAACTAGGAAAGCTTTGCTAGATGAGGTCTCTTTTGATAAAATGCAGAACAGTATCTTACAGAGGAAAATATGTGGCATTTCCTGATAATTTTAAAAATTCCCAACAAAATTTGAATCTGTATACTTAATAATTTGTTTCAAATTAATTCAGATCTAAGCGGGAAAGTCTGTTACCTGCCTTTCTCCCAACGTGTTTTCTGTGAGGACATTTCCATTTGGGACTTAGTAGAAGCAGAATTTTCTGTTCAGTGGCCAGTTGTGAAATAAAAGATGGGTGGGGTTTTTGCTCTGGGTTTTTTTTTTTCTTTTTTTTTCTTTTTTTTTCTTTTTTTTTGTTTTTTTTTCTTTTTTTTTCTTTTTTTTTATTTTTTTTCTTTTTTTTCTTTTTTTTCTTTTTTTTTCTTTTTTTTTCTTTTTTTTCTTTTTTTTCTTTTTTTT
>JAOXNO010000033.1:25920959-25942556 GCA_028565335.1 Limnodromus scolopaceus
ACTTCAGTACAAAACCCCCATGCTAATCTCTCTGGTTCTGTTTTTATTAATACTTCTTGACTTCAGCAGTAAAATAGCTTTGAGTTTGGGTGCTACTTGTGAAACTTTAAACACTGATATGTTGGTTTGGTGCTTGTTTGTTTTCTTTTTAGGCACCAGTGCCTGTGAATGGAGATTCTGTTTCCTCAGAAGGTACGTTTTTCCCCAAATGCCATATGATTTCTTTAATCTTTTGCTTTAAAAATTGACATAAAAACTGTCATGTTGAAAAAAGGTGGTTTTATGCACACATGAATGATAATAGTTATATTCTGTCAGACTGTAATGCCTGTCCCCTGTTAAATAGAACACAGGCAAAAATTCATGGATGGTTTGTAGGAGGAGATTACTTTTGAATATGAGTGAAAGTGTAGTCCACATAAAAAGATGAGAAGCGTAAGGCTTTCTGTCACTGATCATGGAATACAAATGCATGGTATTTATGCTATTTAAAGGAGAAAGGTTGCTTTGCTTTGGTTTTTGTCATTCCTTACAGTAGCTAACTAATCAAATAAACAGCTCCTTTTCCTAAAAGTGAGATAAACTTAATTTTCAACTAAAGACAAGTTCTAAAGACAAAATTCTCTCTTTCACTGTTATGACTTTTTCATGTTAACAGAACATGTGTTTTTCATCAAGAAATAAGAATGCATCCTACATTTCTGGTTTTGTTAACTATAAAAAAATAGATTTTTCTGCTGGCAGGGACTATAGAGAAGATATACGTGCTTTTTGAGATGCAGAGAGTTACAGAAGCTCTAAGAGAAACTTAGTCATGAGTTGAGTTCCAGATTGTTTGCAAAGTAACATCTGCGTAGCCCATGTCATGGGAAAGCAAACTGAATTCCATTTGCCCTTATATGGCATGCCAATAAATAGCATTTATTTACTGAAATATTGCATCTCTGACAGACAACTGAACATAATCTGCCTGATCTTTGACGTTTTCCAGGGATGGTCATGTCAATGTTGTAACTTGTTGCAGGATTGTTTTAGCCAAGCTGTTAAAGTGAACAGATCCTGTTTTGAGGCTGTGCTTTACATAGGCTGGGGATAGAGCTCACTCAGAAGTATTGTTATGGGAGGGGAGATAGCTGAAAGGGCAGAGTGTTGTTTTTTTCAAGTGCTTGTGCCTGGCTGGTTGTGTAGAACTAATGTCATTCTTGATGTGTTTGTTTGTTTTAGTTGATTCCTGGCACTTTTTTCCCAAGTGATCGTCAAAGTGTTGCAAAGCTGCATCGTCAAATCTTAAAGTCATCCCTTTCTTGAAGACGGGCAAAAGCAGTAATTGTTGGGTTCCTGTTGAAACAACTTTTCAGCTTGTGTAAACTTTCTCTCATGTAAATAAACACTGACATTATGAAATTAATGTTTCCTTTCTATATCTGTGTTTGTGCAGGGTGGAGCAAAGGGAAGAAGACTTGCTTGCTTTTTTGTTTCTGAATGTCAGAACTCCAGAATTGCTCTTATCCGCTCATGAAGTGTAGTATCAAATGAGATGGGAGATAAGGTGTCTTCAGCCCTATTCGCCATATTTTGGAATAATCCAGCCATCAGGTGCATAGAAGACTGTGTTAATATGTATCTTAGAGCTTTTCTGGCCACCCTGACTGTAATCCTTTTCAAGTAGATGATAATCTACTGTAATAGGCTTAGCAGTTTACCATGTTCTTTAATATGTGACCGCACATTGTTGTGTTCACTTTTGTGCCCAGTTGTCTTTGCATGCTTCATAGAATTATGAGCAGAGCTACTTGCTCTAAAAAAACAAATGCAACTTCACTCCAAAGAGTAATTCAACTAGGAAGGGCTAATTCCATAACAATAGAAGTAAGGATGCACGTGTGCTCTCTGTACTACATCCTGTTTTGATAACTTGTGTGTTTCATCACACAGGAAGGACTTTCCTTATGGAAAACTTCCATTTTTAGAATTATATATGCCTGAAGGCTTTTGATAGTTCCTCAGTAAGACAAGATTAATAGAATGTAAAGAAATGAGTTTTGTGCTTTCACGGTAAAAAATATGCCACTTTTTCTACTGCAGGATTATATCTGCCCTGTCTGTACCTAGAGTGTTCATTTAGAACAAAACCAAAAAAAAGCCAGCTGTTAGGTACAGAGGTAATGATAATATAGATGGCTTTATCCAGCCTGTTAATGAGACAAAAGGTGAGTTGTTTCCTTTGTATGATGACTGAAACAAAAGGTAAATATTGCTGACACATGATGGAAATGGAAGATAACTGGAAAAGTTAAGCAGTGACTTGCTATAGAGGACTAACATTTCCTTACAAAGAATAAGCTATTAGTAAGAAAGCCTTCACCTTTGGGAATGTCTCTTGGATTTTAGGAGATGATTTTCCTGGTTTAGAAACTTTTCTCTAGAATAATACTAGGATAAGCACCAGTCACTTGGGAAATCTCAGTTTCTCAGTTTGGGCCTCAGCACTTACGAGTAGTTGGAGTTCTCCTGTCTGCATAGAGTTTTGCATTGTTTTATACACAGAGTTCAGGTGTGGTATGAAAAATGCCACATAAACCTCAGATATTAAGGAATACTTTTTTTTTTTTAAACTCAAGAGATATGTTATATCCAACATACATTTACAGCACTGATCTTCCATACTTTATTTTACACTTTAGAATTCTAAGTACGTGCAGCATTATACCTACAGAGATAATAGCCTTTTTTTTTTTTTTTTAAACAGAGTAAATGTTTCCCTGGTGTCTTGAGTTCATGTGCAGCTCCTCGCTATGAGGTTACTCTGGTTTGAGGTGAGCTCTTTTAGAGTGCAGAACAGCTGCTTTATTTGCCTGTGTGGTGATATATCTAGGAGGCTTACTGTTTTGCAAAGTGCTTAGGGGCAGCTGAACAATGAAGGGCACTGTGTAAAAATCAAATTTTCTTCCCTATACAGGGGTCACTGCTGTCTTTTTTTTGTTTGTTTGCTTGAGACATAGAATGACAAGTTGGGCACATATGAAAAACAAGTATTGATTATAAACGTACCCATGCTGAACTATCAAGAGCAGGTCAGAATTTACTTCATTTTTACTTCAAATAATTTTAGTAGTGTTTTTTAATTTATAACTATTGAAAGCACCTGGTTAGGAATTCAGAAGGAGAAATTAATTTCTAGATCAGATAAGACTTTTTGCAAGAAAGTAACAAATAGTAATTGGGAAATCTGAAAATTGAAGTGATTAGAAATGCCCAATACTGTCAGAAATTTGAAAATGTTAAAATATTTCTTACATATAGAGTATATAAATAGATGTTCCTATTGTCTTCAGACTACTTTCAATGTGTGTGTATGTACATTTTTAAAGGTTTTTCCCAAGTGGGACGTTTTACCTTTGCTGCTAAAATGTACTGGATGCTACTGATGTGGATTTCAGAAATGAAGCGTAATGAAATAGCTTTGGAGAGAATGGCTGCTAATAAGAGGATTAGGGGGATAGGACAGAGAAACCAGAATATATTTTTTCAGATCTCCTCAGGAAAAAACAAGTTTGTGCAATAAGCGCCTTCTTTTATTTTATTTTGGCTGTTTTTGCAGGCTAGGTCATCTCTTTGTCTGTATTTATATGCCTGTATTTTTGTATTTAAAAATGGTTTCATTGTAGTTGGAAGCTCAGTGTAGCAGTGCTGGATTCTCGATAGTTTTATGGAAAGAACTTTTTTGTATCTGATACTAATACCTCCTGGAAAGATGTCTTGAAGAGACATAAATACCTTTTTTTTTTCCCAGGAAATAAACGTATCTTAACTGTATTTTCTGTGTTGAATATATAATACACATATTGTATGTATTTCTTTCAAGAATCACTTTGCATCTCCAGTTCCTCTTTTTAGTCTGTTTTGGAGAGAAAGGAGAGGTTACTCTGGTCTTTTTCCCCTTCGCTATGTGGTGGTGAAGGTTCTTTTTATGTATGTAAACCAGTAGCTGCTGCTTCAAATTCTGCTTTTTAATGAGATGAAGTCTACACTTCAGTCCCCCTAGTCAAAAATGGGGTTACAGTTTTACTTATGTGGAAGTAATGTTCATTATTCTTTAAAGTGTGAAAACAGAAGGATTGTGAAAATAGTATGCTGTTGTCACTGTTAGGATGTTATTTTCATGCTGTTAGTAACAACAGACATCCCCTGACAAACCCTAAAAGAATAGAAGGTAATTCTGAAGTTTATTTGGGAGAACTGTTCACGGATGTCATGCAAGGAGAGTTACCATAACTTGCCTGTGGTTGTCACTTAGTATTAACATGAGAACTGTGGCATGAAGCAGTCCTAAACTGATTGAAGTACTATTTCATGCTTCTCTTTGCTTTTATTGGGATTGAATCTTTTCAATGGGTTGTAGTTCAATTTTTGTCCAGTTGAAAGGCACAGACAGTGTTAAGTCAGTAGAGTGCAAAATAATTTTTTTTTTCTATCCTTGCTGTAAAGCTTAAGGTGATTTCTTACCAGGTTTGATACCCTGGCTTCCACCTGCTGAGGACAAGAGATCTGGGATTTAGAGAACAAAGAGGTGACAAGGTGGCTGGAAGAGAACAGGAGGAGTGGAATACACATCTAGGAGGTTCAGACAAATAAAAGTAATAACTAGAACATTAATTAGGAGTGACTGAAATGCTTTAAAACAATTTTGCCTAAATACTGAAACAACGCATAACAATGCTGATTTCATGTGTCTGGAGAGGTCTGTAAGATGCATTTGCCAAGGAAGAAGGTTTGCAATAAGTGGCAGGAAGCAGTACTTTAACCTTTGGTCTCCTCGCTGGGGAAAACAATGGAAAGCAACAATTGTAATTATTGTTGAGTTGGCTTTCTGGGAGTCTTCTGAGCTGTGCAGAGATGACCAGGGTGCTCAGCAGTGTTGGCTGACTGATCCACACGCAGCCTGTGATTTCTCACAGCTTACCTCTGCGCAGCGGGATGCTGGGTGTATGCAGTGCTTCTTCCTGAATCTACAGATGGGTTCTAGAGGGTAGACCAAAAAAATCCAAGCTCACTGCAATAGGTTGTCACTTTGTGATTATTTGTTGGCTTTAGCTAATTAGTTCATTGCTACTTCTTGTGGCAGAAACTTAAGTGTTGTGGAGCTATGGGCAGAATTCAGGTACTGCTGCATGCTTTTTTCTCGTTCTTAATCTGGTAAATTACTGAGTCATAAGTGATTCAGTATGCTAAGTTGGAAGTAAGATTTTTGTTGGTCATTTGATCTATTGTAAGGAACAAAAAAGGTTTTCCCTTTTCAAGGGAAAATGCAGAAGCCACAAAGAATTGCACTACTGTGTGCATGAAGAATATGTCTTATGTGCCAGAACACTGCTGGCTGTTAGCTTTTTCCCTTAGAACATACTCATAAAGGTTTTAAGAGTCTTCACAGATATCACCAAGCTTAATACTAACTTTTTTGTTTATTACCTTTGGGAGAATACTACTTTCATTACCCAGCTATTACAGCACATATGCAAATTTATGTGTTCTGTTGGCCCTCCTTGTGGTTTGCTCCTGTATATGTATTAATGCTTGCCTGGAAATTAAGGTGGGGTTTTTTTCAGATCTGAAGATCTGGTTTTGTGTGCAGTGTTCAGTGCTGGTCCTGTGAGCTTCTCCTTCAGGATGAAGAGAGTAAGTGTAGTCACTGAAATGGCTGCACTTTGTAGCTGTTAGTAGCTTTATGCTCCTTTATTGGTGGATATATCAGGACAGGGATATTGGAATGTTATGAAACTGGTTTGTCCACTCTGTGTGTCTGCTGTCTGCTTCTATTATGCCAACTACAGATTTGGGTTTTTCTTAAGCATTTTATATTCCACATTTTAAATACACCAAAGAGTAAACATCTACCTGGTGTCAAAAGCCCTGGGCTGGAATATGAAAAAATAAATTTTAATTTAATTTCCATTTAAATTTTAATTTAATTCTGTTGAATTCCATTTTCCGTAGTGTACCTTGTGGACTTGGGCAGACCATGCAATCTTTATGCTACCTGTAAAATGGATAGAAAAGTTCCTTCTGTGAGTGGTCTGATTTCTACCAAACAAATCTGACGCGTCCCCAACATTGAGAGGGCAACTCCTTCCAGTGTCTGGGAAAACAAAGGATCCATTCAGCTTTGTTTACAGTTAGCTATCTATACTGACAGGCTTTCTGAAGGACTTGACTGAAGATGCAGGCTTTGCTAGTCAGACTGATCTGCCCAAGGGTTGTCTGATGGTGTAATTATCTTAAGAGTGAAAAGAGCATCAATGGTGGTGAAAGTTCAAGGTATAAATTGGAGTCTTAGTCCTTGTGAGTTCTGCAGGAGACTAGACTCAATTCTTAAGCAAGCGTTTAGGTCCCCTAATGGCCTATGCCTGGTGTTTCTGCAGTGCAGAAAAGCCAATTTCGAAGAGTAACTCGTGACCACCTGGAAGTTCTGAGCATTTTAATTCTAAATCATAAGAGGCCTGGGAACCAAGCTGGTTAAAGAGTCAAAGTGAAAATATCCTGATGGTTCCTTCTATTTAGAAGAGCTAAAAAGAGGTAAAAAAATGACGTCTAGTTGAGCAGTATTTGTCAGCCTGCTCTCCCTGGAGAGCTGGGATGAGAGGGAAGGCACAGTCAGGTGAGGACAAAATTCCACTGACAGAGCTGTTCGCTGGAATTTACTTCTTGCCTCATATTGCCTTGCTTTAACTAGATAATTTAATCCTTGTATGTGATAATTTGGGAATCAAGAATTTAGCAATTCCTAGGCCTCTAGTTGGGCAGTGTTTTAGCTAAGGCAAACCACGTAAATTTCTCTCTTTGTGTGTCTATAAATAGGGACAGTATCTGTTTATATTACAGTAATGTTGTGGGCATTAGTTGCTTAAAAACTTTAGACATCAAGAAAGCCTTATTACTAACAGATGTCTCTTTGACCCTATAGGTTGGCAGCACAAAGCTTCTAAGTGTTCAGACAAGAGGAGTTTTTGGAATCCTGTCAAAGAAAGTTACTATAGCTGTGTGTGTGGAAGGGAAATCCTGCAAGAGAAAAAGGAGTAAGGGTAAGAGCAGGGGCAACTGAGCAAGGGTTCCTGTAAAGTACGTACAAAAAGAAAGTTGTAGCTTGTCGTGCAGTTAACTGGCAGAACAAGAAGAGAAGGAGGGGCACCCAACTGAGGGAAAGGGAAATGGCATTTCCCATCCAAATACGAGAAGAGGTTTGAGATTCATGTTCTTGTGGACCTAAGTGTCATCAGAACATCTGTGTTACCTACGAATCATGTAGAGGTGTTGCTCCCTGATTATGATAATCTGCTTTGTAAAAGTAGCTCTCTGAGTCATTTAGCGCTCTGTCTTGAGCTGGAATGGTTTGTGGGACCTCCAACGGAAATGCAAATTAGCCTTAGATGTCTCTCTTCATGCTTCTTGGAAGAAGCGACACAATTCTTGAAAATATCATAATGATGTTTCTGTGACGTGCAAGCTTTTTATTATATACATAGTATAGCTAATCTGAATCATACCAATATGCCTTATGGTCTGTCTGAAAGTATAATGTATTCAAGTTGTACAGCAGGTGGTATTTTTCACTGAATGCGTGATCTGCTGATCTCATGTAAAAACAGAAGTTATTTTTTCAGAGAAGGGAGTAAAATGGGGAGGGCTGGGGCGAGTGCCCTTTACTAGGAAGGGACCAAGCAAACTGTAGTATATAATGAACATATGCACACCAGCTCCTAAAACTTAGGAATTTTTTTCTGTTTTCATTTAAAAGCCTGATCTCTTTCTAAATATATGTTTATTAAAATAAGTGTAGCAAAAACTGTTTCTTTATGATGATTAGGTGCATAGTGAATGGAGGTAGCTGACTCATTTCAGTTATCTTCTGTAATAATCATTTTTGCTTTTTGAATGTTCAAATTGTAAATTTTTCTATTTATAAATGCCTATTTTTTTAATTCTTCACTTTGAAACAATGTTGCACTGAAGTCTTCTGACCCATCAAATGACACAGAGTATCCATAAAAATGAAATGCTCATTCTGTGTAACAGCTAGGAGGCTATTTTTTCTGATTTAGAAGATGCTATTTTCCAGAGTATGAATAATGAAAAAAAACCTCATTTTGCAGCCGTAACTATTTTATTCATCTATTAGAATTTGTTGTAATCATGATCAGAGAGTGTTGTGGTAGGTGTGTTGAAATACACATAGCACCTCACAGAGCTAACAGTCTAAGTAGAAAAAAACAGATAAGCAATGGGAGAAGAATTAAATGCTATTCCTCTTCTGCTATTGAGAGACCTTGAGGAGCAGTGAACATTAATGGGTTACTCAGGGGCAGTGGCTGATACGTGAAGGAGGTGAACTCTGCATAGACTTATCCTGACCCTTCAACCTCTATACTGTAACATCATGGTGCTACTGTTTGACAGTTATATGGAGTGATAGTGGCTCTTTGTAAGACTAAACAGTCATGTAAACAGGACTACGGTTTAAGTGAAAAATTTAGCATACCCTAAATAGTATAAATGTAGGATATTGGGACCTTAGATCCATGGTCTTGATGTCTCAATGGTCTATGTACTGCAGGTTGCTGATGCCTGGAAAAGAAAGCCTTGCATTCACAGAGGGGATAAAAGTAAACAAAGTGCGACTCACCTTAAGGAAGTACTTTTCCTTGGACTAAAACCTACCTGTTGTGTCTTTTTGCCAGCTGAATCCTAAAGCTGCCATGAATGACAGCAATTAACATGTATGTGCAACCAGACTGTGAAGAGTTACTGCCTTTCAGGAGTTAAGCTAGCATCACTTGAATTGTTTTCACAAACCCTTTGAGCTGGCATTTGGAGAATATTAACCTTCACTATGTTACCATAAAGCACTTATACAGTGTTGACAGAGAACTGTCAACTCACAGCTGGTGCCAGGGATAGAAGATTAAAATCCTTTATTACATGAAGAAACTTCTGCATCTGATACAGACCTGCTGAGGTCTTATCTTTGTGCTTACTTCCAATCCTGTCATGTTGATGAAACTGTAAACTAGAGGCAATTCCTTTGGCAGCGTGACTGAAAGTATTTGTGTCATGGGACTGTAGCCATTTAAATCATAGAATCATAGAATACTAGGTTGGAAGGGACCTCAACGATCATCTGGTCCAACCTTTCTTGGCAAGAGCACTGTTTAGACAAGATGGCCGAGCATCTTGTCCAGCTGAATCTTAAAAGTGTCCAATGATGGGCTGTCCACCACTCCTTGGGGAGATTATTCCAGTGGCTGATTGTACTCATTGGGAAAAATTTTACTCTTGTGTCCAATTGGAATCTCCCCAGGAGTAACTTGTACCCATCACTCCTCATCTTTTCCCTGTGAATCCTTGTAAAAAGAGTCTCCATCTTCTTTGTAGCTGAACAAGCACAGTTCTCTCAGCTTTTCCTCATACAGCAGGCTTTCCAGTCCTTTGATTGTCTCCGTGGCCCTTCTGGACCCTCTCCAGCCTGTCTGCATCTTTTTTGTATTGTAGGGACCAGAACTGAACACAGTATTCCAGATGTGGCCTGAAAAATGCTGAGTAGAGTGGGATAATGACTTCTTTGTCTCTGCTTGGTGATGCCCTTGTTGACGCAACCCGTTGGCTTTCTTTGCCGCAGCAGCCCGATGTTCACTCATACTGAGCTTGTTGTCCACCAGGCCCCCCAGGTCCCTTTCCGTAGAGCTGCTCCCCAGCTGGGTAGATCCCATCCTGTGCTACGCTCCTGGAGTATGTTTTCCCAAGTGCAAGGCCTTATGCTTGTCCTTGTTGAACTTGTTATTAGCCCACTCTTCCAGCCTATCCTTGTCTTCCTGCACAGCGGCTCTTCCTCCCAAAGTGTCCACTTCCCCACTCAGTTTGGTATTATCAGGAAGCTTCAGCAGGGTACAATTGATCCCATCATCCAGGTCACTTATGAAGATATTAAACAGTGTTGGGCCCAGTACCCATCCCTGGGGAATCAATACTGGGCCCTTTGATTGAAGTTGAACTATTTCTACAGTCCAAATAATTAAATATGTTCGTTAATAGTTTTCCATCAATAAGAAATTCTGGTGTAGGAGTCTGTGTTTGGCTTTTTATGCAAGCTGATGATGTTTGTTTCAGTAAAAGTGTGGTGTTTCAACCATATGCTCAAATGTTAACATGTTTAATGCCAGCAACAGAATATTTACATTAAAGGACATGGAGCCAAGCTTAACTCAATTGCAACTTTATTAACTGGATTACAGTATTATCAGCAAAAACCAGCTGTGATAATCAATTGAGTGATTTCTTGCGTTTTTTTTCCTCTTTAATTTTCTGAACAGGCTCAGGCAGATCTGCCCTTGTTGGAAGCTGTGCTCTAATTACTATCTTAAGCACTAGTGCAGCAGGGTAGAGGGGGTTCCAAGAGGTATTCCACTTGGACCTGAAACCCTTGAGAGGGAAGGATAGGAAGGTAGGCATATCCAGGATTTTATTCCATGCTCCCTCCCTCTTTTCAGGGGACTAGAAAACATTATGTGCTTTCTCTTAACAGTGCATAATTTAGCTATGTTAAATTAAGCAGTAGTTCTGGAAGAGAGATTTTACAGGTAAGACTGAGGCAGTTGAGTAGATTGTCCCCAAAAGGCTGTGGATGCACAGTGTCTAAAGTAGAAAATGCCTCATGAAGTTTCCACCTCTCAGATCAGGCTTGCAAAGATTTCCTGTTTTGATTGTGTAACTGAACCAAGGGCTTTTTGCTAGAAATGGCTAACAGAGGGATAAACTAAACAAGTCAGCAGATGTGAGGAAGTGGTAACTCTGAACAAGGCATGGCATGAACGGTAAGTAATGGACTTCTCTTCTGCTCTGGTGCAGCCAGGGGAAATGGTCTGTTCATAGATTGTGTCAGAACTGGGACTGTGATGCAGGAATAAAATCTCTGTGCTTTGTTTTGAAGAGTAATGAGCAGTTTGTTGCCTAGTGGAGTCACAGCTAGGGGTAGGATGATGTGACCCGGAACTTCAGAATTTGAAAAAGCAGTCAGCCTTCAAAAAAAAAAGTACAAATCAAACACCAACCCCCTAACAACAGCCTCAACCCCTGGATGTTCATCCTGCCAGTTTGGAAAGAGGATGAGAAAAGTCTTTCTTTTTACAGTTCCCCTTTCCATCTGAAAAAGAGAACCATTTGAGGAGTACGGAAAGGAGAAGTTAAACGACAATTTTATGGTCTGTTTGTTGGCAAACACTAGGCCATTTTTTTTCTTCTTTCTTTTCTCCGCGTTCCCTTTCACCTTCCAAAGTTGTTAATTCTGGTTAGGCCCATTCCAGATGATCTCGGAGAGGGCTAACGGGGAGTTAGCTTCATAGTATGATCCTGCCACGGGTGATTTCTGCAGAAGATGGACCTTCGGCATCCCATGTGTATTTTGTATGCAATATGGCTGCCTTCAGAGGAGTTCTGCCTTTTTGTTGAGATAGGAGGGAACAGAAGGGGCACGCAGTGAAAAATGAAAAGCTGAGGAACTTGCACAGAGGAAAAATGGATCTGCCACATGAGATTAGGCAGCAATAGAGCTATAGACAGCTTCCTCCTTGCTGAGGTGATGTTTTCTGAGGCTGGGGAAGGTGGGTGTTCAGGCAAGGCAAGGGCTTGTGCACTCGTTTTTTTGGAAAGCACAGATTTGCGGGAGAGAGTGTTGGAACTGGAGTTGTCTGGGTGCTCAAGATGACAGAAGGCCATATGCGCTATGGAGGTGGTATATATGAAAATGAGAGAGAGATTAGGGTTCTAAGATGACTGTGGAGAAGAAGTGGATCTTTTTTGAGGGATCTTTTTTCCTACCTTGTGTGTTACTGCTCCAGTTTTGTACTCGTGAGTGGGAGCAAATGACGGAGACCCTTTTTTTCCCTTGTTTGTTTCTCAGTGCCCATCAGCTTTTCTGTATCACTCAGCAAAACCCTGTGACCCACAGTTTGACCACAGCAGCTTGTTTCTCATTTTGAGAATATGGTCAGACTGTGGTGATGCTTAGAAAGGGGTTATACAGATGGTAGCCTCAACTTCCCCAGTTATTTTAGGTCCCAACCACTTCTGAAAGGAAGATGAGCTTAGGGGGAACAGTTGATTCATTCACTTCTTAAAGCCATCAAGCTCTCAAGCTGTCTTGTGTTATTTTCCTTGTTACAGTGTCCTCTCAAGAAAAGATCCTGTATGATGCAGGCACTGACCCAAGAAGAAAACAGTAGTTGGAAACATCAGGAGGAACGGAAGGAGAACTTCCATGTTGGCAGAAACGTTAACATTTGGTCATGCATTTACCATGGTTTTCCAAGATTTTTTTAATGGTGTTTTTTTTTGCCCCTGTATTCAGCAACTTTGTCCAATTCCTTGTAACGAGTTAGAACAGACAATGGTTTTTTCATTAAGGTGATCACATGTGGAAGTTGGTTCAGTGGTGCAGACAAATGAAAAGAAGCTCAAACCTTAAGAAAATATGTTTGGAGGGAGGGAGATGCATAAAGATTAAGTTAATATGAAAATGTTATCCAAAGCAAACAATGGGCTTAAGTCTGAGTTAATTTTTCCTCTTGAAGTAGTTGGAAAATCATTGCTTGCATTCCAGATCTCAAATTTAGAGTGCAGTCATGCTTTGTGAAACTGAAGACATATTACAGATGTTGATTTCTATATGTGATTTAGTGGTTATGGCAAGTGGCAGATTTACAACATCAGGACTTTCAAGTTTTATTGCAGACTGAGTCATTTAGTGACCTTTGGGTGATTTGGTTAAACACCTACCCATGGAGCTTGATCTTCAGGAGTGAGGAAGGGCTGCAGCTTCCCTGGGCTCCCCTTCAGCTTGGCCAAGACCCGTGCAGAGGGGCAGGGATGGCCACCCCTGCGGGCTGTCCCATAACGCCCAGTGCCCCGCACTGCTGCCTGCCATCAGCAGGGGTAGCTAAGCTGCTGCCTTCTCCAGCAGTCCTCTTCCTTTCTTGTCCTCGCTCTTCCTTGCCCGGCAGAAGGGGCAGAGAGGCTAACCACAGAGCTTCTCCCCCTCTGTTGCCTGCACTGGGACAGGAACAGGAAAGGGGAAGTGATGCAGTGTGTCAGCTCAGAGGGCTGCTTTCCTGGAAGCATGCTGCTTCCTATGGAGGTGTGCATGGAGATGGAAGTTACTGTCGTCGTTTTTTCTTTCCCCCTCCCCGATGCAAAAGACTTCTGGTTGAATGTCCTGAAGTTTGCTTTCTTGGTGTTGAATTGAGTTTGTGACCAATGTTTCAATACCCAGAGTGGAAAAATGCCATTTGAATCTCTAGGAGACTTAGGATCTTTAGGAGATGTGGGAAGAGAAGAAGGTAAGATACTTCATACAGATTAGCTTCTGAGTTGATGCCACGTGGCAGTCAGATGACAGAGCACAGCTGCATGGCTGTGTGGTCACATTATCCACATCCTCACTGAGTAGTTTGTTGGTTACTTCAGAAAGACAAAATAGGGAAGGGGAAGGCAGGGAAGGCAGAGGGACTGCTGGGACCCACTGTGATGTGGCACAGGAGGGTCTCTGGTGCTGTGCTTCATGCTGGAACACATGAAAATAGTGAACAGCGAAATACCTTTGTGCACAGAGCCTGATTCTGTGAAAGCACAGGCTTAGAGGGCAAAGCAGCACAAAGAATTTTTGTGCAGACGAGTAAATGCTCAAAGATTGCCAGTTTCCACCTTCAGCATTGACTTTTTTCATACAAAGTGGTGGCAGGTCTGGGGCTACTGGCAGGCACAGGAAGAAGCATTCAGGTGCATGGGCAGTATTTAATGTCCCCATTTCCGCCAGAAAAACAACCATGGGCTGGGCTGGTTTTGGCTCTCATCTCTTCAAACTAGCTTTGCACATCATGCATGGTGTGCATACCACAGTTTGGGAAGTCCTGACCTAGATGAAGGGAAGCCAGTGAATTACTGCTCTCAGCCTGTTTGAAACTACAGTGCCAAAAGTGAATGCTGGTCCTAAAAGGAGTTGTTACTAGTAAGGTGCAGCAAGCCAGTGCTGGTGGTACTTATTTTTGACAACCAGACCCGTTATTTGCATTCTCTAAACTTAGTCCAACACAAAAATCAGGTAGAGAAGGGAAAGGCAGAGAGGGAGGTGGCCAATTTAGTTCTGTTGCTGTAATCCTTTGGCATCTTGGAACGCATCAGAAATGGATGGGAGAGGCACTCGTGGCTGGATGTGGTGATGGAGCAACTCCTGGAGAAAGTGTGTGGATCTGAACGCCGCAGAATCGTTGAGACACTAGCTTCGCTTCCTGCAATTATGAGGAGAGAGAGAGAGGAAACTGGAATAAGGAGTCAGACCCTGGCTAAAAGCGAGTCCCATCTTCCACGAGGCAAAGAGTATCCTAAAGGCATGATGAGGCTGGGCAGGATGCTGCCCTACCACGTCAGGGGTGGGCACAACCATTTTGGTGGTAGGGCAGGAGAAGTCAGAAACTCTTCACTACTGGCGACGTAATATTTCTGTGCCATTCTGGAAATACTCCAAGACTTCAGTACTTTATGCTGAATGTATTTAAAACAGCCTTGGTTATTTCATGAGGCTCTTAGGACATGCCTACTCTGCTATTTTTCATGAAGACTGCTACGTTTTGGTAAAAGAGGAGTGGGATTATATGACTTTGAGAGATCGTGAACAAATGGGTTGTGAGCTCTGCGTTTTTTTCCTTCATTCTTGAAAAAAAAAACCCAGCAAACAAACCCCAGAAACACAAAAACCTCTGAAAACAAAGGTGTTTTTTTTTTTTCATTGGGGAATTTTGAACTGTTCAAACTAAGCAGCTGTTTTTTCAGCTGTTGCAGGTATTAAACAACAGCAAGAAAATCCTCCGCTATGACCTGTCACAGGAAATAATCCTTTCTGGATCATGGTGAACAGCTGGGTTCATTGCTTCTCCTGCAATAGCAATCCTCAACTTCTCGACTTGTTACCTGCACAATGGCTCGTCAAAATTTTAAGCTAACAGTATAAAAAAATGAAATAATGAAATTGCAGATGTTTAAGTGCATCCTTGGGATTCATAAATTATGGAAGCTACAGTGAATTGCTGTTAGGAATGAATTAGGTGTTTGGAAGTGACCTGCTTTGAAGATACTTTTCCTTTTCAAAAAATGCTAAATGCTTTTGACCTTTCTCCCCATTTCGATGCAAGTGACCACCTAATAACACCGCTTCAATTTTGTTGCTTTTTTGTGATAATAAATAACATTTGCTTTTCAATGGTGATACTTGAATTATGCAAATCAAATTCTCACTTATGCCTTTTTTCAGACCCCATAAATCTGCGGCGTAATTTGTTCTTTAGTAAAATAGGTCAGGGGAAATGCAGCAATGACAAGGGTGGGCAGATGCATTTTAGATCCTCTGTTTAACTACATGTATGCTGTGTAATCACTTAAAAGAAAACAAGCCCCAACCCCCCCACCTCAAATTGGTGGTCTGCATAAACGTTAAGAAGTGGAAATCATGTTTGGAATTACCGTGGTTTGTGTTGTTATTGTTAATAAAGGGGCTGTTGCCAATTTATTTCACTTAGCAAATATCAGTGGAACAAGTCCTGAAAAAAATTTTGCTCTGAGAATATCCTGTAGGTTTCCTTTACTTGGAAACCAACATGTTTATTTCTGGCTTGAATCTGCTTATTGTTTAGATTAAAATCTGCTTTGCATGGTCAACATAGTTGAAAGTGAGCAGATTGCCTTCTGACATTATCAACACAAGAAAAATTGCAATCACAAATAAAAAGGCAGGAAATAACATGCATTACTTGAAAAAAAAACACGCAGCTTTCATGTTCACAGATTTTTTTTAAGGTGAAGAGTTACTTTCCTTCTCTTTCTCCTGCTTGCAAATCAAAACAGAACCCTACCCTTGAAAAGCACCGAAAAAAAACCTCGGGAACAAGCAGACTACCCCAGAAGCTGTTAAGCAGGCAGCTGGAATCTGTAATTGATGGGACAAATACAAGTGGACTTTTGCTGTGTCATTTCTAGAATAATATTTGAGATTGGTGCTGTGATTGAATTGTTAATTCAAACCACATTGTTAATAAAAGCACAGGGCAGAGTTGCCAGAACCAGCCAGACCAGAAACCCAGTACTGCGGATATGTTTAAATTCAGTATGTAGCAATGCAGAGTAATTTCTGGATGATGTCTGTACTCTCACACGTCCACCAGCCAAAGCTGTTTCAGCTGCTGATTGCGCAGGATGGGAGTCTACAAGATAATATGAGAAATGAAGACAGCAGAGTTACAAGGAGGGGACTTGGAAGGAGAGTAGTGCTTTGCACCATCCTACATGCATTGAGAGTAACGTGATATCCATAGCAAAAAAGGTGCATTTTAACAGAGATTAGATGTTCTCCGTGCCATGCTTGTCCCTTCTCTTTACTATCATTTTGACATTGTAAGCTTTTATAAAGAAAATTTGGGTGTAAGAGCATTAGACACCTTTAAGAATCAGTAGGTGAATACCAGTTCTTTGAAGATAAGCACACTCTGTCTCAGAGGACTTGTTGATCATCCAGCAGCAATTTGATCTCGTGCTCTGTTGGTTCAGTGATTTGACACACTGTGTTGGCATTGTTATTTAGGGCGTTTTATGTAAACCAGTATGAGCTGGTTTATCCTGTTTAGGGTGTAAGCTAGTTCTCCCATTCCCGCAACTGAATCGAACAATTTCATTACAGTAAATGCTTTCCTTATTTGGCTCTGAACTTTAACTGTGATCATGAACAAAACAGCTATGACCTCTGTCTTTGATGTGAGGTTTTCAGACGTTTCTTAATGTAAGACAGGTGGTGCTGCCTTGCCTCGCTTTGGATGCTTGTTCCCCATTATCTTTGAAAATTAAACCTTTTCTAAAAAAAGGATGCTGGTATCTGAAGAACCACCGTTACGTTTGTGTTTCTCAGGCTATGGTCCTGGGTTGCTGGTCAGACATAAAACATGGAATGTTGTCCTGGGGAGGACAGAAAGTAAACAACCCAAACTGTACGTTGTGTGGGCTCTCACATATGTCACCAAATCAACAAAGTGGGAGGAAATGGGCAAATAAAACTAGCAGGCATACAGAGTTTTAGCCTAATTTTTTGTTGGGAAGTTTTAATAAGTAACAGGGCAACAAGCATGGCCTTGGATGTTGTTTGTTTAATTTCCTGAAGGGGCAGGTAGTCCTTTGGTTTCTTTATTTCTCAGTTGTTGAGAACCATTGTGCTTGGGCTCTGTTCTGGTGAGTCTGATTGTCATAGATAAGAGATACCGTCTCTCCTGCCTCTGATCTGGAGCATTGGTGTCACAGGCATTGCTCTGCAGGAAGAACTAGTACACCTCCATCACAGCCAGCTTGTGATCAGCTAAACTTGGAAACTATTTGATCCTAGTTTTTCACACTTAAAACCTCAGACATGGACAGTCCTGCTGTTGCTGTTCTCAGAAGCACCTTCCTTTTCTTCAGGGCTGGGTGATGTGGCACACCGGTCTCACCTGAACCGTAGACAGGCTTAATTCAGGCAGATTTCAGAGCAGCCTCTTTACACGGTGGCTCAGAGGTTAGAGTGTTCAGGTCTCCGGTTTCTGATGGAAGTTCACCCCTTGTGAAGGTGAACAGATGGATCTGAGTCCCAGCAAGTAGGCAGGGAACTGTGTTTAATTCCCACATCCTGAACGAGTGCTCTGACTGCGAAGGAAGGGCGAGGAAACTGCTGCTTCCCCTGGCCACGCTGGGTAGTAAAGATGTTGCCCTTCCTCATGAGGGCAGAGCTACGTGCTGAACTGCAAATGAAGAGAAGGGCCTCCTGTTGCCCCGCACGAAGAGGCTGAGCCCCCAGAAGAGGTGGCTTTAAGGAGCTTCTCTCTCCGCTTATCGTGCAGGGAGCGGTTTTGCACGGATCGTGCTCTGCAGCATCGAGCCCTTTCCTGCACGTTGCACGGGGAAGCTACTTGCTGAAATCACAACTGTTGCTTCTGCTGCAAAATCCAGAGACTGAACTAGGTAAGTGCTTTCGTGTGGCACTGCTGTGCTGAAAACCTGGGTCCACAAATAAATAGTTTGTACCTTAGGGAGCATTAACACCACGATACTCTTGAAGTGTGTGCTTGTACAGAGAAAAGGTAGCATTTGGTACTACTTTCTACCCAAACCTTCCTCCCAGCGGTCTGCATATTAAATATACATTAAGACACACCCCCAACCCCCAATAACTACACAATTATGACAGCTGAAACAGAATTACAGGAGCTAAAGTGAAGTCAGGCCCTGTGTCCCACCCGCACTGCAGGGTGCTCTCAGAGCACCTGTCAGTCAGGATATGCATCTGCGTGACACTTTCTTTCCTGAAAAAAAGCAAAACAAAAAGCAGGCTTCCTTCCAGCCTGCTACCCTGATAAAGCTTATCAGTCGTAGTGACAGCGAAGGCACGGCGAGGGTAGCTTATAACGCGTGCATCTCTTTGCTCTTAAAAGTCTCAAACAGATGACACAGCACTGGAAATGAGCTCCTTGCATCTCATTGCTCTTCTACTGCTGGTGGGACATTTACCAGTAGTTACAAAAACCATCCAGCTGTAGCGTATGCAAAGCCTGTGCTGATATTTCTGTGGACCTAACAATCATTTTCTCAGTGTCCTGCTTGTATATAAAATACATAATAAAATATTCGTACAAGAAAAAAAAAAACAGTACAGTTTCTCTGGAAAGCTCTAAGCTGTCTGGGGTGGTCTAACACCCAAACTCCCGGTGGTCTACGAATTACCGGAATTCAAGAACGGAGGGGATCTTTCTCTTGAATAAGCAGCACGCTTAGCAGGAGAAATAAGGAAAAAGCACCTTTCCAAATGGCTGGTATAGCGCATTGGCATTTTCAAAGGTTGTTCTGGACTTTCAGCATTGACTCTGGTAGCCCTGAACTCTGAAATTTCGGTATATTGCATTAATTGCTTTGGATGGATGCCTTCTTTCTTTCTAAGCTAAGACCAAGCACTGAGGCAATTGTAGTTTCAAGATAATAATGTCTTTAGTTAAATAAACCCAAGACTCTGCCATTTTTTCAAACGTAGCTCTAACCCATTTGTTGCAAATTATGGCTTTCTGTGTTTGCACTGCTGTGACTACGCCGGTGCCTTATGTGGGCTCATTAATAGATTATTTCCATGTTAGCTGTAGGTAAAGCTTTGACCTAGAGCTGATTAGGGAAAAGAACTTCTGTATCTATTATCTTTTCTCTCTCATAATTGGTATAATTATGCTTCTGTGCCCTAGACAGAAATCTCAGACAGTCTGCTGTGGAGCCACAGAAACCGTCTGGACGGCAGGAATGGGAATTTGCTGTTGAGCAAGGGATGGCCGGGTTCTGTAGTGTCAGGGAAAAGCTGAGTTAGAGCATTACACAGAAGGTAACCAAACCAGCGGAGAGAGAGTTCCCTTCCTCCCCACCCAGTTAAATTCAATTAACTGGGAGGAATGCAAAAAGCAGGTTCTGTCATTTCCACTTTTTTTTTTTTTTTAAGGTAAATTGTCATGCCAGAATCATTTAAGGGCACAGTATCTCAATTTATAGGTGGAAATCACAGGCAGCATTGAGGAGGAAAGCATCCAAACAAAACCACTCAGGTTTTGACACAATACTACAGCTTTTTAGTAATGCATTCACCTGCTCTTCCGTGACTGGGGCTGGTTGGGAGTGTTTGCAGCTGTGTGACTGGGACTAATTGAGCACTGGGGTGGGGGCTGCTCTCCACAGGTGTAGGTAGGGTTCCCCTTCCCAGAGTGACCTGCAAAGGCCAGCTGGCTGCCTCTGGAGTTAGGTCATAAAGCAAAGGAGGAGAAGATGCTTTTCAAGGTAGATCTTAGCAGCCTTTAAGGGGAAACAAGTTGAGAAGGTGAGTTCAGTTTAGTACCTTTTTTTCATAAAGCTTCGAAGTTTTTTGAATGTAGTGCTCTGTTCCTGAGTTGTGAGATCAGCCTAGTTAAAGTTAAGGCTCGCTTTAAAACAGAACAGAAGCTACCAGTATGTCTGGAAAGCACTGAGCAGTTTCACTGGCCTACGGGAAAGATGGGAGCAAACATTTTATCAGAGCCTGTTGTGATAGGACAAGGATTAATGGTTTTAAACTAAAAGAGGGTAAATTTAGACTAAAGGAAGAAACTTTTTACAATGAGGGTGGTGAAACGCTGGAACAGGTTGTCTGGAGAGGCGGGTAGTTGCCCCATCCCTGGAAGTGTTCCAGGCCAGGTTGGATGGGGCTCTGAGCAGCCTGGTTTAGTTGAAGATATCTCTGCTTGTTGCAGGGGGGTTGGACTATGTGACCTTTAAAGGTCCCTTCCAACCTAAACTATTCTATGGTTCTATAAGAAATCTTGAAGCTTAAACTTGAATGAGTTTAAGTGTGTGTTGGAGAGCACGAACAGCTGTCTTTTTGTTGCCTCTTACACTTCCCACTGTGTTTGTACCTCGGAGTATGTGTTGCTTTTCCTTGTAGCACAACTGGACTGACAGGATTTAACAGGATTGTTGTTCTTTATGGCCATCTCAAATGTCATCGCTGTGGTACTATAGAAGTGTAATTCTTTTCATAAAATGGCAGCTGCATCTTGGCACTTCCCAGTAGGGCTGAGATGCAAAGCTCAATAGAAGGAGAAAGGAAATGATGGTAATAGATCATTGTGAGGGTGCAGCAAGCATAATTATTTCCTTGGACTTAGGGCTTGGAATTCCCACCTCGTGCCTCACAATGGAGTTCTCTGGTGAAGTGAGAATGGGTTGTTCTTCAGTAGAAGCAGCCTTCATCCATCCTTCTGAATTAATCTTGCAACCTGAGAGAATTGCAGCTGAGTGCCTGTATCTGATGTGGAGAGGGAGGTTGTAGTGTTTCATGCTCTTCTCCATGCAATGATAAACGCATGAGCAGCCCTTGGAAAAGAGGAAGAAGCTCAGGCTCTGGGAGACTGTTAGCTTAAGTGTTAGGATGCTTTCTTGGGAACTAAGAATTATAAATCTGGATCCCTTCCAGAAAGAGAGGAGCTTTAAGGCCTAATTACTACACCTCAACTAAATGCTAAACTAGTTGTGGTCTGACGACAATTACTCCTGCTCTAAGAGTAGGACTAGAGGTGCTACTTTTAATCAGAGGATGTGTATCATGAAACGGTGATACTGCTTCTTAACCCTTGAAGGCCCCAGACAGGCTGTAGGGTCTTCTGCCAGGGATCCTGAGCTGTGTTACTTGTCTGCCCGTGCATCTCCTCTTGATGTACCTGATTGTCCCTGGGTTTTGGGTAAGCTCAGTGGTTGTGTTAACACAGTCCCAAGTTCCACTCAAGGCCTGGTGATCAGTTAGATTCTGTAACGCTGCTTGTGGAGCTGCTTGAGTCCCTCTTTGGGGTAAATTCCTTGCTGTTAGCCATCAGCCCTACCAGGAAAGAAATCACTGAAATTTCACTGAATTGAATTTCACTGAATTTTTTTTAGAGTTGGAAGGGACCATAGAGATCATCTAGTCCAACTCCCCTGCTGAAGCAG
>JAOXNO010000033.1:25942656-25970518 GCA_028565335.1 Limnodromus scolopaceus
TTCTCCAGGCTAAAGAGTCCCAGCTCTCTCAGCCTTTCTTCATAAGGGAGATGCTCCAATCCTTGAATCATCTTTGCTGGACTCTTTCCAGTAGCTCCCTGTCCCTCTTGAATTGGGGGAAATGCGTGAAGATACTTTGTGTAATGGAGTTCGTGGGAACTGACAGGGGATAGGTGGACTTTTTTTCTTTGTTTGCTTGTTTTCACTATATCACTTAAACAACAAAAAGGCTTAATTCATTAAATGAAAAAATAATCCAGTTATAAATGGCAAAAGCACTCTGGGTTGTGCTGCTGCGTCCTGTGGTGTAACTACCCACATTCTTTCTGTGTTCTGTATGTGATAAAGTAACTTGGGGGAGAGAGTAGGGTGTCTGTAATCCCACGTTCCTGGCTCCCTGCCTGGAGGTGTTCCATAAGCAACACCAAGGATGAGCCATGATGTGGGGTGTGTCATGCCTTCTGGTTTGATGTGGCAGGGGATGAATGTGAGACTGTGATTAAGGCTCTCGTGATACGCCGTGAGACAGTAACAAGCGTCTGTGTGCTGTTGGTGGAAACAGAAAAGGAGTTTTGTGATGCCCGGAGAAATCTGCTCCTGCGTTGAACAGTACTCAGGCTGTGATTAAATGCTCTTAGAGCTAATAATTGTCTGAATTTTTAATACAGCATTAATATAACTGTTGTGCTAGTGTAATAACGCATTTTGGAAGTAAATATGTGGTTGAGCACAAGAGCTTGTATGTCTAAACTAGTTCAGTGGCTTGGGGCCCAAGAAAACAGGTAAAACCTCTTGTCAAGAGGAATGATACCGTTTAAGCCTGTGTTACCAAAGAGAAATTTGAGATAGTAAGCAAAGGAGAAACTGCCTGCATCTGGAAACGTTTCAGGCTTCAGCTAGATTCTTACTAATTTTAAGAGGCTGAGTTCCAGCTAAGAAGTGTAATTGGTTTATTAACTGGCTGTTACTGACCTTTCTCTCTGTTTACCTACGTTGCTAATGCTTTCTGTGCATTACAGCAAGAGATCATAGCTCGCGCTTTCTTCCTGCGGTGCGTGCAAGCATTTACTTTGCAGCACGAAACCTCTCCCTTTGGCTGATAAGGAGCAAGCTGTGCTAGAAGTGTGGCTGTTCAAACCGAGACACAGCTCCCCAGTTGTGCTGGGTGAAGGCTTAGGAGCGCTAATTAGCAATGGTTGAATAGGCCCACGTTTCACTGGGGACAAGCCCAGTGTGAGCAAGGCTGGCACGGAGCAGGTGGAGGAACTAGATGATCTTAGCTTGTTTAGACAACTCACTGACAGTTTACCAACCAAATAAAAAAAAAAAAAAAAAAACCAAACTTGCATGTTGACTGTATCCAGAGTGAGTCAGGTCATTTTACAAGATGTCTATTTTGGTTACAGAAGTGTATGTGTTTTCTTCTTGTGAAAAATATTGAAAAAGAGTGAGGCTGACTTTCTTCTAATGTGTGTGGAAGTTTTGGCATTCACGCCTGAGGTTTCCTTACCTCCTGTTTCCTTGTTATGTTAAAGTCTATTACTTTTTTGTAGACTTACTGAATATAATTTTTTTATTAGTGATCCAGTCATCATGCCATCTTCCAGCCTAAGGGAATTAGTCATTCCCAACACCATTTTTCCTTTCTCATTTTCAAGGTGCCTTAAAATCAAATATAAACCCCCACAGTTTGGGTGTGGCTCCCATGTGAGAGTACTTGAAGTGATTAGATTAATTTGTTGTTCATTTGACTTTCCTTTGGAAGTATCCAAAATGAGGGGCTTTAATGTTCATATTTTCGTGCTTCTCTTAAAATGAAGAGATGAATGGAGGGTCAAAATGCTTATCAAAGAATTTTGAGTTCTACATACCATCGCAGTTTAGATCCCATTCTTTGCCACTCTGAGAAAAGCCTTTCTATTAATTTCCTTACTGGTTACAGCTAATAATGTTGGCTTCTATAGGTATGGTAAACTGGTTATTGAGTTGCTATGAGGGGAGGTAGAGAGGATTTGAAAAAAAAAAAAAAAGAGAGAGGAGGGGAAGACAGAAAGATTATGTGTATATTTTCTGATCTTCTGGAAACGGTTTGAGTCACAAGCACTGAGAGCTGCATTTCAGTGGCTGCAGAACATGGTAGGATGTTCCCTGCCAGAGTCATGTGTGAGCTCCTGTCAATGGCAGTTCATTTTCTAGAATTAATATAGGTGGTCATAGTAATAAAGCTCCATGACAGAAAAATATCATGAAAGCATAAGCAGATTTTTTTTCTGGACTGATGGAGGGCAGTGGACAAGCATACAGAGTGAGACTTCAAAACCATGTGCTAAAATAATCTACTGTGAACAGAAATAACACAATGATAAATAGAGGTCACCTGATAATTCTCATAATGCCTTTTTTTTTTTTTCCCCCCCTCTAAATTTCTTTTCCGGCTAATGCTGTGGAGTCAGGCAGGGTGGTGAGCTTCACAGAAGAGTGGAGAGCTCTGAAAGGTTCCTATGGCCCCTGCAAAGCTGCAGCTGGTGTGTGATGAGGTTTAAAGTGCTGAGATTGTTGGGGGATGAGGAGAGCAGGATTTCTTAGTAGAAAGAAGAGATCTTGTTACTGATGCAGGAAAGTCTGGGCTGTTACAGAAGTGACAGCCTGGGTAATAGTGCTGACTAACTTTCTTTTGAACACGTTGAGCAAATAGATCCCTTCAGCACCTGAAAAATGGATGCAGAGAAGCAAATTTTCAAATTCCTGGGGGAATCTGGAAATTGCAGAAACTCACGTGGCCCCCAAAGAGCATCGAGACTTTTTGCAGTCGTTATTGACATCTTGGTACTGCTGTTCCAGGTGCGGTGCCGGCTCTGAAACCTGTATTCTGGCTGCCCAGATCGATTTCTCTGCTGTTCCTGGGGATTCACTTTACACCTGACCTCCTCGTGCTCCGTTCCCAGGGGTGCACTCTGTAGGTGGTATTGTCTGGTCACGGTTTGCATTCAGGTCCCAGCTTGTGGAGCCTATCAGGTGGAAGCCTATGTTATAAACGAGAAACCGGACACTCTGTAGATCACCTTGGCTGTGTCAATGATCCTCTTTGTCTTGGCCTCGCTTCCTGCAGCATTGCAACAGGCAACTGTAAAATCGCATTCACAGCAAGAAAGTGTTGCAATCGCTCTCCTCAGGCTGTCCTTCCTCCCTCACCACTTCTGTATTATGCCAGGATTATGCTGATTTTCACTATATCTGGGTTTTTTTCTTTTCTTTTAAGGAGGAAATTGAATGAGACAGAGCTATCTCCATTTTCTCTCTCCCAAGCCAGTCTTTCCTCTGTCACACATTCAGAAATCCTCAGTCCATGTCTTGCTTTGATAGGTAGCAGCTGCAAAATGGTGCTTCTTGTTCAGTACAGCTTGTATGCCTCTTGGAGTAAAAGTTGTGTTGAGCCTGGCTGGAGTTCTGCAAAAACTGATAAATAGGGAAGGGTGAGTGCAGTTCACTTGCTTTTGTGTCACTTCTTACACCTTCACAGTTATCCTGTAGTTCTCCCCAGAATGGCTGCATTGTCTTGCCTTGAACTTTCCCACAAGTCCTGTATCTAGTGTAATCTTAGTGCTTTAAAACTTTATGAATTGCCTTTTGGGAAGGACCTTTGGAGAACTAAGCTGTTGTGAGGGTTTCTTGCATCTTGAGAGGGTGAGAGGGTCAGGGCAGCACTGTCTTAAATAGCTTTCACAGTCTGAGCCCAGCCTTGTAAGCAGGGCTCTGAGAAAACCACACATTTCATAAACCATCTCCCAGAATCTGTACCACATATATCCCAGGTTTTGCAGTGTACCGTAGACTATTTTGTGAGCAATCAAAAATGGTATAAACAAGGTCTACCTTTGTAAATATGTAACTGGATAAAGAAAAAAAAAAAATCTTAATAAGCGTGGAAATAGATGTTTAAGTAGTCTGATCTACAGTTGGTCTGCACTCAAATACCTTTCAAAGTGGCTCGCTGAGTGTTGGGTGGTTTATGTGAGACATTAAAAAGAAGCTGAAGTACCTGTCTATATTCCAATAATCAGGTGGCTTTAAAAGGTTTCAAGCTGTGCACTCTGAAAACCTTGGAAGGCTCCAAGAGTGTGTAGCTAATTTGGCCACATACTTTCTACAGACTTCAAGACATTGCTTCATTCTTTCTCTTAAACCACAGTGATAAGAGTGGGGGAGGGGGAAGAAGTGAAATAGAAAATACCCTTTGCCCCAGGGCCATTTGCAGTCCCCAGCAGCTCGTTAGAGATCCCTGCTGATTAGTTGGGCTATGGCCCTTCTGCCTGCAGAGCTATGAACCAGTGGTAAGATGAACCATCTTCTCGCCTTTATACTTGGGGCAGTTCACTGAAGATGGCTTGGAAAAGTTTTGCACGATGGGCTGTTTTGTTTAGTGTGGTTTTTTTTTTTTTTTTTGGAACAAGTAATTTCCCAACAAGGCAATGCAGCATGCCTGTGAAGCTGAAAGCTAGGTTTTTTACGTTGAACCTGCTGTCCAAGACAACTAGAAGCATCATTGCTGAATTGTGTGGCACTTCTCTGGCTGAAAGTTGACTCTGACCAATGGGTTTGGATTTTTTTTTTTCTCTTGTAGCCAATACTTGATGTGGTATGATTAGAATCAGAAAAGAAATCATGTTGTATAGGTTTTTACTGGAAAAAAGAAAAAAGTAGTCAGCAGATCTGCATCTCTGGGGGTTGTGTATTTTTTTTCTTTCCCAAACATGACAGCATCTTTCCCATCTCTTGATGATGCAAATAGGATTTTATGTGTCATAATGAAATATTTTATCGATCATATTATGAAAAATCAATGAAAAAGTTGCCCTGGCTGTCGATTGTGTGTTCCCTACTATGTATGCAGTGACTGGTTTGACTGCTCACCATTGTGGCTGAGAAGAAAATACCTTGGGGTGCCCAATTATAGCAGCAGTGCGAGGAAATTCAGAAGAGTAATTTTGGTTTCCTTCTTTGCCTTTATGTTGGCCTCCGAACGAGTGGCCATTCCACTCCTTTCAGATTTCACAGCAGCAAGAGCACTAATGGCAACTATGTGCAATTTTGACTTCTCATGTCCGTGAGATTGAATCAATGCTTTTCCTTCCACATCTAGTAAAACAATTTTCCATGCACGCTGAGCAGCTATTCTTGTCTATACCTGCTTTCAGATGGACTAGATGAACTGGAAGATTTTATAGAAAGCCTTCTCTTTCATTCTTTCTCCCCCACTCCCCCCTTTTTTTTTTTTTTTAATAAACTGCAGATTGACAATGGAACAGTTCTCTAAAGGGGAGGTATTTTTAAGGCGAAGATGAGGAAAAGCCAAGTGTTTTAGTAGGGCTTATCTCGTAAGGGGTGGAAGTTTAAAGCAGCAGAGAAGAAAGCTAACATAAACAGAAAAAATAGCAGTTGAACTCTCCCAATTCGAGGATATGTAATTCAGGTGCTGTTACCATAGCATCTGAACACTTAAATTTTTAATGTATTTATTGTTATAACATTTCTGTGTGGTTTGGACAAGACCCTTTCGCAAGGGAACTGGTACTAAGAAACCCAGTTGAAGGGCTTGGACACCTAAAGCAGGTTCCAAGCAGAGTTTAGACGCTGAAATCCAGAACTGTGGTCTGTATATTCCCTGTTCAGTCACTACTTACCCCTGGAGGTGATGCATCTTCCTGACATCTATGAGCAGCTGGATTTTGCTTTCAAACTTGCTCAGGACTGCTCAGAATGGGAATACCACAGCATAGCTCATAGGGAAGTGTGACCTGACCCCAAAACAAAGTGTTTAAGTTCTGATCAAAGTGGGCTCATTGCTCAGGGGGTCTGAGCTCCCGACAAGCATCACGCCTCTGTTTTGGCCGCTTTTAAAGCGAAGCTGGGGAGAGAGAGAGCAAGCCTACTGGGGAAGGTGCTTGCCTATGAAGAGGAAGGCAGGGGTCAAGTGCGATCTCTGAGCACTGTCTTTTAATGCGCTGTTTAGTATTAACATCACATCCATAAGCAGAAATGAGAACAGGCAGCAGAGCTCTTCATTCCCGTACTACAAAGTCACACTTCCCCTTAGGCACAGTTCTCTCTCCCTCTGGCCCAGCAAATACGTTACAATAATTTGGGTTGAGTGGCAGGAGGAATCCCCTTCCTCGAGAAGGGGCATGTCTTAGACTAATGCTCTTGCGCTCTCCTCTGCGTTGAAGGCTTCAGTCTCTTCTGGCAGTTGTTGTAAAATGTTGACCACGCTCCTAACAGCAGCCCAGATAAGTTTTTGGAAAATGTTTGCGTGTGTGGTAGGCAAGAGATCTCATTCCAGCCTCTGTGGCAGGAGGTCATGTGCCAATGTATAATCTCTCTTCTTAACTGTAATTGATTGATCAGAGTTAACTGAACAAGCGAGAACTTTGTTTGCTCTTTGCCAGGAGCTGTTTTGGGAATACTCACTAGCAGCAGGGTCCTCCGTGGATCAGTGTCTGCTCACTACTCACTCCGTGGTCTAGAGGCAAGCAGGCAGACAGCAAATGTGCAGCAAGTCTCTTTGGTGTGTTTTTATCAGCACAAGTATAACACAAACCCCCACCCCTCTGAAAGAGGGCAGCGTCTTTCCTCGAGTGATAGTCCGTAAATTAGGCTGTGGAGATCTACCTACAGACACATCTAACAGCCGTGTGTAACTGGTGACTGTCAACTGGCAGCAAACTACTTTCTTAGGAAGAGGAAGAAAATGGCTGCTAGTGTTCCAAGCTGTATGTCAGCTATATGTAAAAATATATATATAAAAAAATGTCAGCTATAGCTGATGATATGTATACTTAGCTGTGTATTTGAGCAGTTCTATAGCATCTTACTACAAATGCACAAAGAGGGCACATAGGAATACTTGTTGGATTTGTGAGGTCCTCTACAGACTTTGTGAAGTTTTCTTTTTTCTCTCACACTTAAAATGGGGAGTTTTTTTGTGGGGGGGTGGGTCTAAGTATGTGTAAGCAAGCTGCTTTGCCTGCCTTTCCCAAGGAGGCAGCTGCTGCCGCAATAGTGAGCGTGGAGGAGGAGGCAGCGCTGCTTTCTTCATGTAACAGGCACAGCTGCTGGAGCTCTGGAACCTCGTGGCTACACTTGACCTGGTTTCCTTGACAAAAGCACATCTGGTTTTCAATTTGATTTAACCTGGAAACCAGGCCTCTGCCTGCGCCGGGGCTAGGAATCCTGCGTCACAAATCCCTCTGCAAAACGCCAGGCGGCTGCTGCTGGGAGAATTACTGAGACAGCGGATCTAATACACTCCCTGTGTCCTCCTGGTAGTCCTGTGAGAGAGGCTCGCCTTTTGTCTTGTCACCTTGCGTGTCTGGGATCTGCAGCTGGCAATCTGAGTGCTGTGGGAACCGTCAGACCCTCCTTGTACCGCTTCGGTTTGGCCGGTATCGCCCGGCACCTCCTCGCGGTGTCCCTCTCTGGGTACAGATGAGTTCCCTCTCTGCTGCCATTAGATCACCTGCTGTTTGTTGCCTGGGGTTTGGGACAGGAGGAGCCCGGGCTGTACTCCGAGGCGTGTGTGTTGTGCCACAGCCTTGCTCCCTGTCTTCCCTGGAGCTGCTGGGCTGCGGAGTTCCTGCAGCTCGCCGAAGGGTGCCGCAGGAGCCTGGGTCAGGGTGGGAACGGGCTGCCCTTGTTCGCATCCCGTGCCAGAGATGCTGGAGCAAACGCACAGTTGTTTTCATCTTAAGAGCCGGGATAATAAACGTCTGCAAACTACAGCCCTCTGACAAAATGCGTGATTGCTTCTGGTGTGGAGAGTGTTAACAGCAGAGAGACAAGCAGAGGGGAGATTTGCCAGGGTTTCTGATTGTAAGACTGTATAAATTCTTGAAGAGCAGGCAGGCAAGCATGAGGTTTTAAAATTCTGCCTTATACGGTCCCATCCCGTGTCCTGTCCGGCTGCGCGGATGCTGCACAGGTTCAAATACAGATCCAGTATGTGGAGTCTGGATGTTTTAAACCAAGGCCTGAACTGAAGGGCTGTCATGCAAAACAAATGTGCTGGGGGTGGTGGTGGAGGAGGAGGGAACAGCTAATAGATGTTTTCCCCTTGCTTGACATCTGTCACCTCCCCCCATGCCAACCCTTCCTCTGTTTATAGCAAACCATTTGCTCCCATTAATTAGAACTGGATTCCTGCCACCTGACCAGCTTTATGCCTGTACAAATGTCAACAGAGCCAGGACTACACAGGTGGGGAGAAGAGCTAGTCAGAGGAGATCTGTTGCATCTGTTTGGGGAGGGATAGATGGGGGGGAAAATGCCACACACACACACACACCACCCCCCTTTCCAAATCAGGCATGTTAGCTACAACAATAATTGAAATGCAGACTGGGAGCCCCAGGATGCCACTTTCCCCATCTCTTTTCAGAGCAGACTGCACTTTAAGCCATCCCCTCCAGTTAAATCTCTTTACCAAAGTGGTCTGTATGAAGGCTTACATACAAAAAGATAATGGTGCTGTCATTTTTACAAATAATCACAACGGGAGCAGAAAAATAAGAGGAAGATGATTACGCCTGAAAATCCGATGAGGTTCCAGTCGCTAATGCGGTGGAAGCTGAAAGGAAGCTGAACCACACTCCCGAGCTGTTCCTGCCAAGCACCGGGCTGGCTTTTCTGCTGTGATTGAGGAGTGTACAGCTGTGTTGCCATGACATTAGAAGGAAATGTGCTTACCCTGGGATGGTTTTCCATGTGTAAAATACTACAGAGACAAAGTATTTAATGTGCTAGTTGAAGCAAATCCTGAGTGGGCGAAGCAGGTTAACCTTGAGTAGCTTGGCTGGATTGTAAAAGGAGGAGGAAAAAACCCCAACCTGCAAACCCTCTCGTGGCCTCCTCCGGCAGCGAGTGCCGTGTTTCTGCCGGGATTATGAATCAAGACAGTGGCATTGTTTTTACACTGAGCATTAAACCCCACCTGAAAAGGAAGTGGAACAGCAGACTCTCCCCCAGCCCCACTCCTTCAAATAATGAAGTATTTTTTTTTTAATGTGATGTGGGAAGGAGGGGGATGATGTCATGAGCCTTTGTGTACCTTAGAATATTTTAAGCCTTTTACATCCTGTAAGATGGTGCTCTGAATCTGTTCAGGCAAGGAGGACCTGAACATCAACGTTGTGAGTAATCAAACCGCTGAACTAATGGCAAAATGATCTGGAGGAGGAAGAGGGGTGCCTTGTTCCTACGTCTCAAAGAAACAGGTGCAGGCTCCAAACCTGGAAGCAAAGCTTCCTATTGAAGTCAAGAGTAAGGAGATTTCCAAACAGAAAGGCCTGGGGTATGTTTTCATACCGTGTGGTATGAAATTCCCTCCCCTGTGGCCTGCCATCTGAGGATTCCTCCCTTGTGTTGCCCTGGGTGGATGGAGACCAGCGGGACCCCGCTCTGCTGCAGGGTGGCTACGGGGAGCCTGGTGTTTGCCGGGGGATGGAGTGCCTCGTGCTGCAGCGTGCAAGTCAAGTGCACAGCTTCAAGCCCCAGTTCTCTCTGTTTTTCAGAAAGAGTAGAAAGGGCAGCAGTAGATCTTCAAAAGACCTTTTTCTTCTACTTTCTTACCCCAGTGCAAGGTTTTTCTTTCCTCTAAATGGAAGGATTTTCTTTTTTCTTTCCTGAAAGAAAGGACTTTTCTGTCCTGACTTCATGCGTGTCAGGTATTCCTTTTGCTCGTGGGAGGAGAGGCAAGTAAAACACAGAGCTGACTGGCTCATTTGTAAGTTCTGCAGCAATCCCTCCAAGTGCAATATTTGCCCTAATTAACTTAGGGAATAATTTACAGGACAATGTAAAGGGGAGCACTTAATACATAAGCTGAACTGAAAAACAAACTCTCACATGGAGGGAGAGCTGTCATTGTAGCTCGTGAGGTGGTGGGGGTAAAATTGTCAGTCCTCTAAGACAAAATTGTCATTTACCAAACGCCTCAAAATTAATAGTTGTGTCTGCGCTGGGTAAACATAGTTGAGTCTAACAGAAGCTTGACAGATGCGTGTTTTTTCAGGAGGAGAAAAAAAAAAAGTTACCGTATCAGTTAAATAGCAGAGTATTAATTTACTGCTGAGATGATGATATCTACCAATTCTAATCTCGGTGCTGCTGGACTATCAGCAGGCTTCGGGGAGTTCAGCGTGACGCTTGTCACGCGAGTGTAGAAGTAAGAGAGAGCCCCGGCAGGCACCCAAAAGCTTTGTTCTGCAGGTCGGCGTAAACCACAGGGTTCATGTTTAAATCCAAGGTCTTGCTCTCCTGCTTTGAGTTTTACTTGAGTGAAAAGATTTGAATTTTTAAAAAAATGTTTCCTAATTCGTGTTTGAAAGCAGAGGTGAAAATGTGCTCATGGAGAAACCACCATTACTTGCCACTTCTTAATCCCTGCCGCCTTCTGTGAGGCGCTTTGCTTCTCCAAAAGGAGTCCCTTTGTTTAAGTGTGGTTTT
Organism: Limnodromus scolopaceus; assembly: GCA_028565335.1. Lineage (NCBI taxonomy): Eukaryota > Metazoa > Chordata > Aves > Charadriiformes > Scolopacidae > Limnodromus > Limnodromus scolopaceus. Next base: position 25,953,154 of record JAOXNO010000033.1, read on the forward strand.
CCTTTTCCCCGTTCTTCCAGGCTGGACACTTTTCAGCATGTTTGAGCACAATCACCTGTTGCGCTTAAATTTTGCCTGGGGTTTGTTCACCCTTGGCTTGGCTTGTCATCACAGGCTTTTCAGTCATTCCCGTAAAAAGCTGTATTGTCATCTCCCAGAGATGAGAAAAGGCAGAAAATGGCAGAACAGATGGGTAAGAGAAGAGGAAAGGAAAGGCAGAAGGTACCTGTGGGAGCTGGATGCCCAGCAGGGCATTAGTTACAACCCCAGTTCTAACTAATTTATCAGGGCTAGCAGCCTGGGGTTTTGGGTGGAGATGGGAAGTGGTGCCTTGGTCACCGCCACCGGAGGCACGTGAGCAAACTGCCCTTGTCTCGGGGAGAAGCCTGTGTTTTGGGAGAAACATGGGCAGCAGGTATGGTCTGACTTCCCAGTGGCCGTGGCTGGGGGTGCCTTGTGCCAAAGTTAGCAGGGGCTCTGAAGGGAGGTCTGTCGAGTGCACTGAAGGGAGAGCTGCTTATGTTAAAAGGGAACGTTGATTAAAGGGCAGGATTTTTTTTCCGGGGAAGGCAAAAGGGGTGATAGACCTTTGTTAAAGCGAGTGCATCTGTCGGTTCCAGCTGTCTAATGCGTGAGGGGGCACCTGCGCACGGAAAGGAGCAACACTTGGCTGCTGCCGTGTGCTAGCCTGCCTCAAGGCATTCCCAGCTGGGAATATGCTGGGAGCTGGGGTGGGTGTGTGTGTGTGGGGTGTGTGTGTGTGTGTGAACATTACAGATTTTTCTTTTGAGTTTTAAGTCACTTCCCCAAGACACTCATCTCTAAGAATGTAGAGAGTAAGGGGGCAGTCCCAAGGTGCGTGCCATTGATGGACGGGGGTAACCAGGGCTGGCAACACACTTGGGGTCTTCCAGAAAGCTTGAAAAGCTTTCAAGTACCAATTGCCACAGAAACATTTTGCAGCCGTGGAGAGAGCAATTTCTGCCTCTTCCCACAGAAGAGAATATTTCAGGATTCAGTCTTGATATCCCTTGAAGTTAAAAGAAGGGACCATGAAAACAAGCTTTTGTCTGGTGCCAGCAGGAATGTACGTCCTGGTATTGATTCAGACGTGCGTTCTTACTGCTTCTGCTTGTCTCTAGATTATGTGTGAGTTAGAGTATATGTAAGGTTTTAGGCTGTTATAATTTTGTTTTTTCTTAATTGTAGAATTCACTTAGGTTAGAAAAGACCTTTAAGATCATCAAGTCTAACTGCCAAGTCCACCACCGAACCCGTGTCCCTAAGCACCACATCTACACTGCCCCCAGGGATGGTGACTCCACCACTTCTCTGGGCAGCCTGTTCCAATGCTTGACAACCCTTTCAGTGAAGGGTTTTTCCGAATGTCCAATCTAAACCTCCCCTGGTGCAAGAATACTTTCTAGTGGAGCATCCAACCATTTGGGGGTAATTTGAAATTGAAAAATGCATAAACAGGTCCAGATAAATACCCTAAACTCCCCTTTGTCCTGCCTCTGCCAGGTGTGTATTTGTGGCTGTTACTTGAGCAGTGAGGAAATTCCAACAGTGAATATGCCACATTCATCTGTGTCCACAAACACCAGTAGGAAACCAGCAGTGATGCTCTACACCCTCTTCCTGCCCGTAAAAATGCCTCCCTCCTTCCCTGTAAACACCACAGATGTTACTGAGCAGCCGCCTGGGCTAGGTAGCGAGTGTCCCAAAGCAGAACTAGGAATAAATGGGATGTCCGGATCCCCTGTTCTGAAGTCCCTTGTGATGCGTTTTGTTTGAGTGTGATGCTTGGGTCAGGGAGGATGGAGGTGGGCGTGTGGGCCTGCTCCACTGAACAACTTGGGTTGTCCTGGTGTGTCAGTTGATGCATGCAGTTTCTGAGCTGCTGAAGTGAGCAATTCCCGCGTTTCTCATAGCACGGTTTTCGATGTAAGTTCCCCAGGCTGGTGGTTTCCCCGGCCCTACAACCATTGTCCGGTTCCCCGGGGGCTCTTCACCCGTGGCTGGTACTTGGGGCCACGTTTCACTGTGCCGGCTTTGTTGTCAGCTGAGAAAAATGACAGGGAAAGACAAGTTTCTGCAAGACAGACTTAGAGTGCATTAAATAAATATAAATTTTATTAAAAACACCCACATCTCAGCGTTATCAGGAATGATATAATAATAAACAGCTTTCAAATAACCTGCATTACATTACAATACTTACAGTATTTATAACCATCCTCAGATTCTTTTTATAGACATACCAAACATTTCATGAAAATGAATGAAACTAAAGTAAAAAAAAAAAAAAAAAAAGTAGAACATAAGCATAGAAAATGCACACAGAAGTTCATTACCTTAGTGTCAAACTGCTAAAGTTTCCTACACAAGTTAACCACTAGCTTTAGAAGTGAACTTTTTACCACTGTGCGTCAATCAAGATGAAAAATTCATTCAAGTAAAGTTGACACCACTCAGAAGCATCTTCAAGTATGGCTATAGTCAACCTGATAATCCTATACAAGCAATTTTATGTCTGCTTTGTCATTCGTTCCAACTGAGGCAGGGTTCTGTACACCAAAAGTTACAGTTCGGGTATTTACAATACAAAACTGATCCGCCAACTCAGCTCCTGCTCCGGCTGCCAGCAGTTTGGCAAATGACGGTGCACGGCATATTAACCAAACATCTACTATGGATTACATGAATAATATAGGACTTTAAAAAAATTTTTTTTAAAAAAAATCACCGAAAGATGAAGATTTATAAGGATTTAATTAATCTGACACATAACCATCATTAATTTTTATTTTTTTTTTTAAAAAAGGCGAAACTTTTGTTTCAATGCAGTGGGTGAAGTCACAGACTGAGAATTAAAAAACAAAATTGCCATAATAAATATTTGACCATTAAACCCAAAGGCCTCCTTTGATTTACTCGAGTTAGGTTGTGATTCTGTTAGATAAAATTTCTTTCGACCAAACTTAATCTTACAGTATATTGCACAAGATATATCTGGGACGTGGAGGTTTGCGTGTTTAGGGAAGCCCTTGTACAGACTGTACCTTTTTATATTCTATTTTATTCATTACAGTATTCAAGAAGCCTTGTTTAGAGAGTGACTTGAACAACTCTAGCAAACAGTCACTTGCCAAACCCCTGCCTTAACGTTTTTCCCTTTAATCAGCTCAGTGCATTCTACTTTCTTTTTGTTTATTCGTTTGAAACAGGCAAAACATTCTAGATCTCTTAAACACTTTCATTACAATAAAAAGAGCTAACGAATTTACAAAATTAGTTTTAGTTACATCAATACATGTACAAGAAAAATTAGAGAAGGGATTCAAAAGAAAAGCATTAAATCCCTGAAAAAAGAAAAAAAAAAACCAAAACAAAACAAAAAGCCCAAGAATAATATATTTAACCTATAACAGCTTTACATACACACAGGTGACACGTTGGCATAGGAGAACATGAGCTGAAATATCCCTGAATTTTTAGAACCAAAAAAAAAAAAAAGTTGAAGTTCAAGTTATACTTGCTAAAATGTCAAGTATTGAGAGAGTTTTTTTTGTTTTATTTTTTTTATTTGTTTTTTTCAAAGGCTATTGGGGGAAAAAGATGGTATACAATATATAAACTTTCACACTCAGTTCAATATCCTATTGCCAAACTAGTGTTGAGGTATATGACAAGTAGGAACATCACTCAAACCTTTTAATGTATTTTTTTTTAGCTCACATTATGATATATTTGTAGCAGGCTGAGTAGCACCATGATGTGAATTCAGCTCAAAACCCAAATATATATAGATTTAATATTTTTACAGTACTAAAATACTAAAGCATTGCGTTAAAAAAAGTTTTGTTTACAATTTAATTTACTATACAACTCTCCTGCTTTTTTTTTTTTTAATAGAAATTAATGATTTAAAACCACCACAGCAAGCCAGCTGCCTATTTTTTTTTTTTTTTTCTATTTCATCAACGGAATCACACAGAACTAACCCTGTTTCATTCATCTTGTGTAGGCATCGGTCTGCTCCATCTTCCTGGCAAAGAGGACACTTGCACCAAGAAATGACTTACACCACAATGTACATAATTATCAACACAAAAGCGATCTGCCATTCAATATTTGAAGAGCACACAGATCTTTAGAAACAGCAGAAGCCCAAGCTAACTAGTTGTAGTCTGTCGCATGCTGCTAATTATTACCTGTGGTTAATATAAAATTCTTTCCTTAAAACTGTACATATTTGAGCAATGAACTTGTCATAATAATTGTAGAAAACAGTTTACAGTATAGCTGTGTGAGATGAGCACCAGAAAAACATGTGTTTTGTGTACTAAAGTATTCCCTTATATCCAGTAAGCCCCATTTTTGCCATAACTGACTGTATTAAAAATGGATATGTAGCCCACTAGCAGATGCATGGCTAAAACAAAAGTATTTAAAAGCTTTTTTTAGTCTAAAAAAATTATCTTTGCATTTTAAAATCAAAGTAAACTTTTTTCCTTTTTTTTTTTTTTTTTAATGTCTTAGTACCTTAGCATTGTTCAAGTTGCCAAGCTTAGGTAGACAAAGTGCTTTTGAAACACTATTTAAAAAAAAATATCTCTCTCTCTATTTTATTGTCCTTTTCTAGGACTTGACTGGATGAGCAAAATCCAGAGGTCTTTGTAATTCCCATATGTTAAAAAGTAAGCTTATTTTAACACCAGGTAAATTCAATACATACATGAATGAAAAGGTCCTCCCTGTTGTCGAAGAACATTTGACTACATCATTGACATTTTGTTATAAAGGCATTTAACTGTTTGACTGTTAAAATAAAGACACCATTCTCTTAGATAGCACCATGGTTTTAGAATATCCAAACAAATTCAGTGTTTTGCTGTCTATTCATTATGTTTTATACTTATCTACTTTGTTAAATAAAATCAAGAGACTAATAAGATTACAGTAAAAACTGCATGTTAAAAAGCCATAATTCCAGTATTTCAGTACATCGTAGATTCAGCACCAGATGTTATTTTAAGATTCCTGCAGTTGTAATACTACAGTATTATTTTTTTAGGGTTTTTTTTTTTTTTTTTTGCTCCTGTTCCATGACTATGCAAACTTGATGACATTTAAAAGTGGCCACAGATGTGCAAAACTGTAAGGAAAAAAAAAAATCATCTATCTGCAGATTATCTCTTTCAGTAACGGAGCCAGTGTTTTCAAATGTAAATTGTGAAACACTTTTTTCTTTTGCTTTTGTTTTTGCATAGGATGCTTTGGTCTTGTTTCCTACACGCCATCTGTGACCACTTAAAAATCAGTGGAAAATAAGTGCGCTAGTGAGATTACCTCGTGTTGCTGGTGTGCTGAGGCTTTTTCCACTGACGGGTTTTGTAAAAACACTGTTCTCTTCTTCACCCTTGCCTTCCCCAAAACCTAAAGAAGAACTACCCTACTGACAAGGTGTTTTTTCAAATGAGGTAACCAACAAAGGTGTGAAGTTAGATATATCGGTTGTAAGGCCCTGTAACCCGTGTAAAGGCATATGGAGATGTCGTTACTGTGGAGTCTGTGGTGACCGACAGTGTCCTTTGTGCAAGAGACTTGATGAAGCGCAGGTACGTTGGCTCCGAGGGCTCGTGTGGCTCAGCAGGCTCCCGCTTGGCTTTTTTGCCGTAAGATTTCTGAGGCACGTAGTCTGGACCGTACTTTTCGCATTCCTCCTCTTTCTCTCTTGCCTTCTCAGCCATCTTTGCCTCCCACAGAGCCAGACCGTGTTTTGGCTCATTCATACTCTTGTGCTGGTAAAAGACAAGGGATATTCTGGTGGGATGGTTCCTGTTGGGGTTTTTTAAGGGAGTCGTTGCATGGAGCTCACGTTTTGCGCACTCTATGAGAATTGACCCATGAGATGGAGCAACTGCCACTCCTCCAATTTCTGGATCCAGAAAGCTCTGCTCGCTATCTGACCAGACTTCATCGGGATCCTCTGCTTTTTCTGGATTCAACACTTCAGTTTTATCTAAGCCACCCTGGGGAGTAGTCCTATCATGGTTTTGACCTGGAAGCATGTTAGACAAACCATTAACTGCGTGTGAAATCATTTCGCTATCCTTATTTTGGAGATGCAGTGAATTAGGAGGACCACTAAACATGTTTTGAGCAGAATGGTAGTCGTGTGCTAAATGTGGAAGGGGTTGCACGTGATGATGTTCACTGCTTTTACTCATGGAGGCATAATCCATGCTCGGATTACTCAAATTAGATTTTAACCTTGAGGCAACCTCCATAAAATGGCCGTCAGCCTCATGGGTGGAGTAAGAGGAGAAAGACCCCACGTGGTGTACATTTGGTCTAATGGTGCAGTTACTGAAGGAGTCTACCTGCATATTTTGGTTTCCGTAATTCAAGTACTTGGGACCAAAACTCTGGTTATTCCCGAATCTATGCTGGTATAATGTTTGAATGGGTGGTAGACTTAGTTTAGACATATGGTCTTGGCTCTGGCAACTATACAAGTCCACGTGCTGATGCTGGGAAGAGTAGGATCCCAAGTAAGGGGGGCAGTTGTCCATAGACATGTTTCCATTGCATTGGTAGGGTGGATATTGGTTATTTTGACTTAATGATCCTGAATAAGGGTTCATGGGACTGGAAGAATTCAAATAAGACCCCGCAGGCTGTGATGAGGTTGTGTAGAGGTTCATGGGACTGGACCCTCCATAGGGATCTGAAGTGTATGAAGAGCTTGGATAAGCATTGGCTGGATTAGGCAACCTTACATAGAGATTTGCAGAACCTGAACCCGAGTAAGAGTTAACAGGATTTGACTGAGGGTTGTTAGGGAGAGTGCGCTGTGGGTGTTGCTGCTGCTGCTGTTGTTGTTGTGTGGCTGGTCCTGAAAGACGTAAAAGATCTGTAGATGTGAAAATAAAAAAAAAAAAAACACACAACAAACAAGCTTTTTTAAAAAAAAACAAAACACAAAACCACCAAACCAACAAACAACATATTTATAGACTTTCATGATACACATCTATGAAATGTCTAAGAAAAGTATATCATATGATACATTAACAGAGATTTCCTTTCTCATGTCTCCAACACCATCCTTTAAGAAGCTGAATAGATACTAAGGCTACTCATCCTTTTTGGCGTGTATCCAGTGAGATCAGATGCTAGTGGCAATGGGGAAAAAGAGGACAGTGCAATCTGTTCAGAGTCACATGCTCAAAATCCAAAGAGTTGAATCATCGTTTAAGTAGCCCATGAAATGGAGCATCAAAGTCCTCCCAAACAGCCGTGCACAAGGTGACCTTCTTTTCCCTAAGAATAAATAATTCTTCTCATCTATATTAATAGAACTGTCTCAAAAAAATGTCCCTAGCTTTATGTAAAAAAAAAACAAGGGTGACATTCACTGACAGAGAGAACAGTTCAGTAACAAGTGAGATTAACCGAAGACATAAGAGGAAAACCATCATTCATTAAAGTGAAATGGCATCGTTTAACGGTTACAACCCTAGCCTAGGTCACGGGACAGCTGACTTCTATTCATAGGTATTTCAGTGACCTTCTGCCTGGCCTTGGATGTATCGCTTTTTTCCCCTCTCAGAAAGTTGCTGTAACAATAAAACAGTCACGATGAACTCCTTTGCTCAGGACTCTCAAATCTACTGATGAAAACTGCCGGGGATTGTTAAGTGGATTTTTAAACTCTTACTCCACTATGGAAACACCTGCCCTGCTTTTGGTCTTGAAGCAGAGTATACACAGTGGTAAAGAGGTTGGGCTTGAATCCCCTCAAATTAGGAGGTTCTCGGTAACAGTGGCAGACAAGTGAGTGATGTGTAGGTCATTCTTTCTTTGGCAGCAGCATCACACGCTTCTTTTTGTGGCTTCTAGCACTACTACTCCTTTAAAGGTACTTTACAATACCCTGGAGGGCAAGCAGAGCTTGCAAAAGCACCACATTTCTACCGGTGTTAACTATCCAACAGTAAAGGATTTCTCATACAATTTGCCAGTCTAGTATTTATAAATATTCAATATTGGTATTTACTTTCAAGAATTCTCTTTCCCTGTTACTTTAAAATATTCTTGGGCTGAGAATAATGGTTTTCTTGAGACTCGTTATAAATAGCCCCGATTTCTAGGAAGCTCCCCGCTGTTGACAAAGATCCCGACCAGATTCACGCGTTTACCTGCTAGCTGCTTTGCATGACCTGCCGCCTCAGAGCTGCCTTGCTTGTTGCGTGCCGCAGCAGACTTCTCTCTTTCAGCTTTGCTAGACCCGTTCTCCAAGGAGGAAAGCTTTTCTGCAGCTGCTTTCTTTGCTTCTAGCTTCCTTTGCCGACACGTCTTGACGGGCTCTGCTAACATCCTTACTTTTCGGCGAAAGGAGGTAAGGACCTGGATGCTGCCATTCCTCTTCTTCTCCTCCTGGCCTTCAGTGCTTCCGAACTCATCCACATCAGAGACTTTGTATAACGGGAGCACGTGGAGCTGCTCGTCTTCTGGTGTTTGACCGATTTCACGATTGTCTTCCCTAGTTAGTGTGCAAACCTGTTGGAAAGGTGTGTTAGAGTAACTCTCTCAAACCAGTCTGAGAAGAAGAGCTCTGAAATACTAACTAGCCTGTGCTTTTTACCTTGCCCTGCCACTGTTGGCGTTGGCCAACTTGTCAAGCTACTTGTCAACTGTAAGTTTCTGTGCGATTCATGCACATCACAACAAGCCTGCAATTTCATTTCTTCCACTGCTCTATTGGACAGCGTCAATGGAAACAGAAGTTGTGTATCTATTTCTTGTACTTGTGCCGAAATGAACAGTATAGTTAGGGATTATCCTAATGTGAAATAAACTGTGTGATCCATTGTACTGTGACTAGAGAGCTAAAAGAGCGGAACCTGGAACGTCATACTAGTTTTGTACTATTTTTTCACTAGAATACATTAACTAGCCAGCTATTAGAAGTAGCGTGCAATATAACGCTGCCATTGTACTTCACACCCCATTACAACGGCAACTTCCAGGTCTTTGCAAAGGAGCAAGTCGCTGTAATGTTAATAATAAGATTTAAGGAAGTTACTGTTGTGTCACGCAGCATGCTCATTGTGTTTGCTCCAGCTAAAGTAGATGTTGGGAGGATCTCACTGGAAAAAGATGCTGATACAGACATATTCTGTAGCAAAAGCATTGCATCAGCCAGTTTTTAGGAAGAAAGCTCAGCTAGAAATATGTATTCTATTGGTGGTAGTTGACTTGTCAATTAAGTCCGATGCTGGAAACAGGAAGAAGTTAGTTGGTATTAAAAAACTAGATATTTCCTTTGGTTGTGAATTGTTTTTTGAAATTGAATTTGCGCTGTGAATCTAGGTAGTTGCTTCAAATTACAACTCTGATTATTCAAAACTGAAGATTATTCTTTCTCACATTTACCCCAATTGTATTGTCACAGAAAGAGTAGGCAGGGAACAGAAATAATCCAATACACATTGAAAACCAGCTCGCTTTTCTGGTATCTTCTACAGAGCCTTTGATATGCGTGCTGGAGACCAGAGCTGAAGAGAGTAAAGGGTGTGTGTACAATACAAAGGATGGCAGGGCTTGCGACTTTCTGCTCATCACAAGCAGGGATGAAATCCACAACTTCCTAAACTCTTCTGGAAAGAAGTTATTTGTTTCCATTTTTATTTTATTAGAAGATATAATCCAAAGTTGTTAGGAAAAAACTGTTTCAAGAGGACAAATATAAACCATTTCGTGCCAGGAACACTGAAACGGGGATTTCAGGCCTGCTGGGATCTTCTTTCCATTGTCTTCATGGTTTCTCTTTTACCCGTTCTATATTAAACCTTTCTTTAATACACCAAAAGTCTCATTCATTTGAATGAAAAATTGTGTAGGGGATAATATGTTAGCTCAATTACTGCTTAATGTTTCTTTTTTTAGCAATCTGCGTTATGCAAGTATAAATTTAAACAGATGGGAGATAATGAATTAAATATATGAAATTAGTGCTGGAGCAAGGAGGCTGTATGTATCACAGGCTTACCAGTGTGCTCCCGTTCTGCATGTTGTGCAGGTCTCTGTGAGCATGAGCGCAGAAATCCAGGCAGGCAGTGACCCCTGAGAACGGGCGACCTTCTTTTAAACCCAGGCGACACTCGGGCGCTCTGTGTTCATACTCGATCTGCAAAAAGATGACGGGCATCACTGCAACCCAGCTGGATGCTCCCGTACACAGAATTAGCGCCAAATGCTCCGCTGTGACAACATACAAGTTTGCTAACAACTTGGATGGAGGTGGCAACGTACAGATCTTGAAGACAAAAAAATCCAGCAATTTGATAGCAATTTTGTGTCCATGCTTAATTCCCTGCTGTTTTGCTCCCCGTCACCTTCTGTCTCTGGTGTGACTCTGAAATTGGCCAATGATACTTTTCCTCGTGTGTTACTTCTGATTCGCTGCCAGTGGTTGGTGTTTTCACATGAGAAATGCAGTGTATGGTTTCGGCGTCTGGCACCCTAAGAGTGATATGTTTGTGTAGACTGGAAATATACCAAACTATTAAAGGAAAATGGCTTTAGAAAACTGACTTCAGAATGACTTCATGAAAAATAGTAATTAGCTTTTTGATTTGTAATATTTTGGCGTGCTAAACATATATTTCATTAGCTTAAGTATGACTCTAACTCCTGACCAAAAAGAGAGAGAATTCAGTCAAGACAGTACTTTCTACCTGTGCACTCATTATTAAGGAGCTTTACACAGAGTTGATAATGCAACAATAAACCTTACACAAAAAGAAAGGATTTTGTAACGGAAGCTCAAGCCTTAGACAAATGAAGGTTTCATATTTTATTTAGAGAATTAAAAATGAAACCGTGTTTGTAAAATGCTTTGCTGAAATTCCTGAACCTTTCAAGTGAATGCAAAAAAATCTTAATGGAATTTAATGGATCCCATTTTAAGTTAAAGTGAAATTAGAAGTTTTGCCAAGTCTTGATCCAAGATCACTAAAAGATGTCTAGTTTGCTCAGTGACCTTATTTTTAAAATTTGGAATATTTACTTGCCTGAAATATATAAAAGCAGTACAGAACTTGAAACATGTAAACTTCTTTGGAATTCAACTAGAGTAGTCTGAAATGTTAGTCAGACTATAATTATCTGATTAAAGTATACTGGTACAACTGCTTTCTGAGACGTTCTGTTGGGTCCAGTTGGAAAAAACAAATCCTTTCCAATTCTAGCTTTTAATCCAGTAGCAATCCAGGCTTGGATTAGAATAAATCTGGGAATCTGGAATTTCTTTTTGGGATTCAAATGGGCATTGGTTTTAGGGGTTTTTGGTTTTAGAGCCTTTTACAGTACCATACAAATCAGGCCTCAACCATCTCTCTTTAAAGTCACTGACAGTAGCTTGATCAGGGTTTGCCCACAAATGCCAGGTCTGCATGAAAGTCTTGCAGGAGGCGAAGCTGTACACGCGCCTCATTACACAAGGTAAAAATCAAAACTTGTAAAAGCATGTGTTTTCAACAAGTGTCGGGCAGGTCCATGGCTTACATGGAGAGAAGTTCTTTTGTGAATTTTTGTGGGAAAAGAAAAGCAGCCCAAGCAAAGAACCATTCTATTGTTCACCACCCCCTCATTTTTTATTCTTCCTCTTCCTTTCTTCTCTTGCAGAACATCTCTCAGATACTTGGACAGATAACCACAGCTAGTGGGCACACGGCCACAGTTTCCTCCATAACGAGCCTCCAAACATTATCTGATCAGGTAAGTGAAATTGGCTACGTCTGCTTACCCTCTCTAGTTGCTACTAAATGTGCAGGAGTGAGTTTTCTGGCAAATAAAAATGGACGGTTTGGTGTTAGTCTACTGTTTCCGTTACAGTTGAAAACCTGTCTTGTGCTGGTTGCTACAGCATAATGCTGTCAACAGGAAAGAGAGGAGATGTCATAGGTTGCAGTGATGCTGATAGTTTGGAGACTGTAAGTTCTGTGAATGTTTGTAATGATACTGAACCTAAGCAATGAAAATGAAGGCCAGCAGTTATGCATTTCCAAGGGGTATTTTGTCCAACTACAACGCAAGTATCTGAAAGAGTTTTAGTAAAGGAATGCAGATGAGAGACTGCCAAACTGGGAACCTCCTAAAAGCTTTGCATGTGCTAGTATCTGTGGACGCTGCTTTACAGAAAATATGCACACGCGATGTGCTGGTGCAGGCAGGCTGAGTGTGTTCAAACATGAAACTGTGTTTTAAAACTTTGGTGAAAACTAAATTCGTCTGCCACTTGAGAGAGCAGAACTGAAACTATGGCTTCGGGACTCGAGTGCAGTATGATACACGGCCTTCTGGCACTGCTGCCAATCTCACACCACCTTCATGGCTATTTTCTAGCCATCTAGCCATTAGTCATTGGCATGACTAGTTTAGCTGGTGAGTCATGCTAAATCCAGGAATTTGTGTTGCAGAGCTGAAGAGTTCTGCTCAAATGTGAAGGAATTTTATTGTGTTGATGTAGGTGAAAAGATTAGTTCTGTTCAGTGGACCAAATTCTGCTAGTTTTACTTTTGAAAGCATTTTAAGTGGAATTGTTCATTTCCATTTGTCTTTACCCTGATGTCAAAGGAATGCTGGCACAAACTGTATCTAATGGTTTGGTGCAAGGTCGAAGCATTGGGAAGTGTGGTAAAAATCAGGTTATTTGCATGACTGCTCCAGTTCCTTTTTTCCCCAGCATACCTGGTTGTTATACGCATCAGGTGCAAGCTTCTTGTAGGTAGGTGCCATCAGGGTTGACAGGTTCTGCAAATTGGATTCTAGTTTTTCTTCCTGTTAGGAGATGAAATAGAGTTCAATGACGTTTCTATACTGTATGTATGGAGTCTAAGAAGTTATGGTCTTTACACAATTATGTTTACACTGATAGTTGTGTAAAGGCCCAGACCGTTATCATTCTTGTTTAGACAATAACTGTTGTGAATCTCCTTCTAATTTTATTGTTTCGCAGCCTTTAAAGTAATGAAGTAGTAAAGTAGTGTAGTGTTATCCTTGCAAGAGGACATCACATACCATAATCTTAATTTGGTTTATATTAAGAAGAATCACATTCTTCAACATTAAGATGTTTTAGTTCAATACGTGATGATCCTCCTTATTTTCCTTACTGGAGTTTTGGGAAAATAATACTCTTCAGAAAGCTTGAGAGAATTATCAGAATGGTCCATCAAGTAAATCTGGCTAATTTAAGGGGTTTGCACATTGCAATGACAGCACTTCAACACACTAAAATATCTTTTCATGCAGCAATTTAAAATTACTTAAATACTTGAGACTTCAAAAACTTCCTATTTCTTAAGCAATGAAGAACTGTGGATGCGTCCAGTAGTTGGTGATATGGAGGTAGGAACGACCACACTTCTTTTTTTCTATAAGGAGCGGACACATAGTAAAACGAAGGGCTCTTTAAAAATGAAGTACTCTAATAACATACTTCAAAGTTGTTCCCCATCCTCTCAGGATGAGAATCCCAAATTCAAACCTTGCTTACACGAGGCCCTTATTTTTAATTTCAGGTGCATAAGGAACAGTGGTATACTGGAGTGGTATACTCATTTTTAGGAGTTTGTATATTTTAGGAATGTATGAAGAGCTGTGAAAAACCTATGGGTTTGAGACAGATGTATGTTTGATGCATTAAAAGCTTCTATCTCCTACTGTGGGACTATCCTAGTTTGAGACTCTGAAATGACATGATGGAATTGTCAAAAATATCTTGCTGTGACCTTGTGGCTGCTGCCAGAACTTGGAACTCTTGTGTGGCCCATAGGTTACCATTTGTGTCACTTGTAGTTTTTATTGGTGAGGATCCTGTTTGTGTTGTCTATAAACTGTGTCTATGCTATGGGACCCAGCCCCTGGTCTGGGCTTTGGCTGCCCCTGACTTTGTGTGGAAACAAGATTGGAGGGTAAAACCATCTTTTCCGCCCAGCTCTGGCTTCCATGGGAAGTAAATCCAGGAATGCAAGTTGGAAGAGTGCCCTGGTGGCCTCTGGCCAGGTATCCAGCTTAGAAAATTTTGGGGGTTTAGGATTGCAGGCTATGATAAAGAAGGCTTTGTGCCACAGCATGGTTGGAGGTGAGCTATTCTGTAATTCTTGGGACCGTAGAAGAGCAGTAGGGAGGAAAAACATGTATGTTAATTATGATGACATTCTAAATAGCATGCCGTAGGATGCAGAAGTGCCTGGCTCTCTGATCATGTGAAAGAAATGCTCGGATTTGTGTAAAACACCAGAATACAGTGAAAGCTGTGGCCCTATGCGGCTGTACACAAGCAAGGGACTAAATTTGCACGTGCTTGCCAAAAACCAGAGCGGGCCATTGGAGCCTCCCAGACACATGACTAGCTGGAGGTGTCCAGGAGTCACTGCAGTCATGACTTCAAAGGTATCTTGTGCCCAGGCTAAGGTCAATGTTTTTTTTATTACTCTGACTCGTTTTAAACAGTTGGCAGTTTGCTGTAACACAGAGCCCGGTCTGGAAACATTCAGTGGGGCAGGACCATACATAGAATGAGTCTTCCTATCCTCATCTTGGAGTTTCATCGTGTTTGTCTCCATGCAGTCTGCTCTGGTTTCCAGTTGCAATGTTGTGTGCGTTCAGTTGGTAAACCTTCCGCTCTGCCACCGGGGAATGCCCGATTGCAGGCCTAATACAGCCACAATTATTCAGGCCGTGCCCTCTCCTCTAATTGTGAAAGCCTGCAAACATGGCTTCAAGTCTCAGGGCTTTTACCGGCTGTCGGAATTTGGACAGTCAATTCAGCTGGCTCAGTGACTGGAATCAATCAGTTTTGACTGGCAGTTATTTAATTACCCTACATGTATGCCATTCAGGCAGGGCTCTGGCCCCTGGTCTCTTGTACTGTATCTCTATTTGCAGAGTGACAGAAAACGTTTCCTTGCAAATGAGGCTCATTTTAGAAATGGACACCAACCTCTTTTGGGTCATCCCCCATCAGCTTAAACTTTCTCGGAATCTTGCTTCTGGCAAACTTACAACCGTTGTAGTACATGCTCCAGGAGCAACCAAAGGAAAATGAAGCACCACAAGTTTCAGGGTCCAGCCCTTGACATGCGCAAGTCCGCCTAAAAAATAAGAGAATATAGCTGTTAGCAGCAGGTGGGTCACCCCGGGGCGCTCCCACAGTGGGCACTGGCGTTCTGCTGATGCTCTGGGGCATCACTGGTCTTGGATTGTCTTCCATCACTAAATAACGAAGAAATGAGAGAGGCAGACACATTATAACAGAAGATTTTATCAGAGTGAATAGTTTTATGTTTGCAAAGCAAGGACTATGGGTTTTCTATGCTTCTGTGAGAAACCTGGCTTTGCTCAAAAGAGGTCATGTTTGGGTGGTGCCTTGTTAGGGAGCAATAGTCATGGTACCTGAAAAGGGTGCATGCTGACAGCACTGCGAGAAGGTGGGAGCCCTCTGACAGGGGCTAAGCAGTAATTCCTGAAATGTGATTCTACCCATGAAGCCGACGTAACACACGGTGATAGCTATGTTAATTTTGGTCTAAATGTTCTTCGGTCTCAGAAAGACATGGGAAAGCGATATAGTGCAAACTCTTTAGATTCAGGCTAGCTTCTATAGGCTGACACTGTGATTTAGTTCATCTAGTTTTCATTTCAAGGTTGAAGTATCTGCTGTCTGGCGCCCTGCTGAGATCTCTTCCTTTAAATATACCGAGATGCTTCGCAGCTCCGTGAAGATGTTTTTCCCTGACTTATAAGAATGTTTACTTTGCTTTTCTCCCAGGGTTTGTGGGTTTTCAAACTGCCTGAAATAGTTGGAAAGGTTATGAGTATTTCAGGGTAATAGCACAAGCAGAAGTGCCGGGTCTGAGGCTGAAGGTGGGGCTGCCAGTTTGGCGAGCAACCCTTTGTTCCACTTACTCTTCGTTGAGGGCGCACCGCCGGTTGGTGAGCGTGCCGTACTTCCTCAGGGTGTCGGTGAGTTCGGAGTAGAGCTTGTCGGCCAGGCTTGTTGGGATTCCCTCCCAGACCAGGATGAGAATCACAATCACGGCCGTCTCGCACGTGTGGCCCGCTCGCTCGCGCACCAAGCAGAGTAGCTTTTCCTCCTGACTGCTTCTGCGGACTACCTGCATGCACAGCAAAACACACCCCCGGAGCCCCAACACAAACAGTGCGTTTCTTAATGCGAAGAGCAAGAGAATAGGAAACCTCAGCATCAGTGCGTGTGTGGGGAGGTGACTTCTGCTTCTGTCTCATTAGTGATACGGGCCGGGGCTACCCCTTCTGTTTAACGAAGCTGACTCTAGGAGGCTAAGCTTGACTGACGGCATGGAAAGCCACGGTGGTAGAAACCAGCTTTGTGAAGGTATCCCCCATGCTCTGATTCAGCAGAAATATTCTCACGAATATTTGTTATGGTCCAGTTTAATTAGTGGGCAAAAGGAAGTGAGCAGTGTGATGCCTCCCCGCACAGAGCTGGATGGAGGACACTCGGGCCGAGGGCAGGAGCCGCGTGGGGGAAGGGAGATGGCTAAGGAAAGGGACTAAGAAACCCTGCGTGGGAGCTCTCTCCCTTTCCCTCCCAAACTTAAGCAGCTAAACTTGTAATGGGCCACTCAGCTTTGTGACCTGCCCTTACTGCAAACAAACATGGCAGTGATGAGAGGAAAGCAGTAGATGTTGTTCAAATAAAAGTGTCCTTGCTTCTGGGTGCTTGCGCTGCTGTGGGTATTTCTGAAAAAAAGGTGCAGCCTGGCACGCATAGAGACTATAATCATGTATTCAGTTTTTCCTCATCCTCTCTTTCCCCAGCCTGCCCAAACCACTCAGTAATTTGTGCCACAGTACGACAGTGTTTGCTAAGAGGGTGTCCTAACGCCTCTCTCAAACTGGGAGCGCATTTTAAAAACATCACAGTGGTGCGCTTACTGGACTTATTTGTAAGCCAAAATTAACCAGCAATGAGGATGTCTGGTGGCGTGAATCTTAAATCTAAGCAAAACCACCTTCCCTCTCAGGTTTTCGTTCCTTTAAGCCAAATTTTATTCTTTCCGTTCTGCAAGCAGTAAGTGAAGGGGGGTGGGAGCAGGCTAGAGGCATCCTGCGGTACTGCTGCTGCTGAGCTATTTTAGGTTTCAAAGTGTCAGCAGCTAACAGAAGGACATGTCACTGCCGTCTGCTTACATGAATCACAGAATGGTTTGGGTTGGAAGGGACAGTAAAGATCATCGAGTTCCAACCCCCCTGCCATGGGCAGGGACACCTCCCACCAGACCAGGTTGCTCAAAGCCCCATC
>JAOXNO010000033.1:25970618-26018057 GCA_028565335.1 Limnodromus scolopaceus
CCCTCACAGGAAAGAATTTCTTTCTGGTATCTAATCTAAATCTCCCCTCTTCCAATTTAAAACCATTACCCCTTGTCCTTGAACTGAACTAGATTAGTCTTACCGTTTGTGTGCATCACTTACCCATTTAGCAATTGGACATCCTTGAGAACTTTTGCCTTCTTTCCCAGTGTAGACAACCCTCTCAATCCTTATAGCTTTACCCTTCTGTCCAAATCTTAAACAAACAAAAATATGTACAATGAGCAGATTCATTTGGAGCTGTGTGAGCACCGAAAAGATGGAGCACGTTTGCCCGTCTTATCTTAAAAAATAAACACTGTGAATTACAGGGAGGGATGTGCAATGTGGTTTATCTTGCCGATTTTATTATAGTGGTGGATTGGTATGTTAAGAGAGGCAAATGTCTTTAATACATCACAGATGAGTAAAAATTATCCATATCACATTTATATTCCCAAACCTTTTAACTGTTTCTGTAGAGAATTTGTTATAAATGACATTTTGAAAAGTGGACTTGAAGTCTCTCTACTTTGGGGAGGAATGTGACATTTTTCTTTAATTTCTGGGTTAAAGTAATTACTCTGAAATGTATATAATCAGTTGTCATGGAACAGCTGGCATGCAGTAGTCACTATTAATTTTCAGTGCTTGTTTCTGGCTTAGATACAGTGTGAATCAGTTAAGTCATGATTAATTTGCATCATATCTATTTCCTTTATCATCTGCTCATAAATTCTTACTTCTTTACTTCTGCCTGACTGTTATACTGAATTTGGATCACAAGATGCCCTCAAATGATGCCATTTGTGTGTGTCTTTAACCCCACATGCAAGTAGTGCTGTTACCCAGAGCAAATGGGATCCACTTCCCACGTCCTCTGACGGACCAGGTGGAAATGCGTGGCAAATACTACGTGAAGCAAATCTTGACTCAATAAAAAGCATCAGACCTGTTAAGGTCATGCATTTCCAGGCATGTTGTCGGGCCAGGCCTCTCCCTTGGGGCTGCTGCAGCTGGGGGGTGCCCCCACCTGCTGAGCCCTCGAGCACAGCAGGTCTCAGGTGAGGCCGTGCGTCAGAAACGTGTGGAGACTAAATCACCGTCTCCTTGTTCTTTGCCTGTTACCTATAGAGCAATCAAGACAGTTCCTTCCTGTTATGCAGCCATTTAATGATGTCTTGAGCACTTTTGACCTTTCATCCCTCTTGTTTTTGCGCTAAAACCTTGCTGACATATTTAAGAGTAAATATTTGTATTTAAACTTCTGTCCTGTAAAGGAAATGAAAAGAAGCTTATTTTTAGATGTGATCTCATTGTGAAATTTCAGTGTCACAGGAAATTATACAAATAAAATCAAGTTGTACTACACATGTTCTGCGGGCAACTCTTAGGTCACTTTTTCCTACTTAGGCTTGGATGTTAGTATACATTTGTTCCTTTAATTAACCACATTAAAAACAACATTTTAAAATCTTAACAATTTCTATCAATTTGCTAATCTGGATTGCAGGATAACTGTGCAGATGCTACTCTAGAAATACGTTGTACATTACACACTGGGAGTGAAATGAACTTTCTCTCAAATCTTTTCAACTGTCACAAAGGAATTTGTGCCTGATATTTGTCATGCTTGCTTTCAGGCCAGAGCCGATTGGCTTTAAAACCAGAGCAAAACTCACTGAGCATGAAGTAGGGATTGGGAGAAGCAAGAGGTAATATGTATGTATCCACCACGGATTTTGCAAGGAATTTGTTCTGCTCAGATATTAACTGCAAGTCTAAATCCAAACCCTGGTTTGTTTGGTGGTGCTTATACCTTAAAAGTCAATCCACGTTCATGGGAAGCCAGTTTAAGTGTGCTTCAATTGTCATTAGTGTCACCAACTGCACTCGTGTGCTTGAGAGTATCTTTTAGAGTTAAGTGCTTTTTTTACTTAGGGATACAAAATTAACTAATGAGGAGGAGTTCTGGAGTTCTTCAGTCAGGGAATCGCACAGTTCATACCATATGAACAGTTGAAAACTAGCCATTATTCAAGTGGCTGCTGCTATACTCTGCTGAACCTGGCTGAGTAGATGCATGTTATCTATAATCTCTCAGGATTTCCTTCTGCCAACATGAAATGAAATTAAATGCAAAAAAAAAAAAAAAAAGAAAAAAGAAAACAAAAAAAAAGAGAAAAGGTGAGGTCAATATTAAGGATGAAAAATTACATTCCAAAGTAAAGAAATGAAAAAAAGTTTCATCTCTAATAATTGACATCATGACATGAATGACTTTCCTCTATTATTTGTAAATACTAAAGAATTAACCAGTCAATGAGAGCTCTGGAGATAACAAGTTGTAAGAAGCTCCTCAGGAGGGTCAGTGTTCACTGCCCCTTTGCAGGAAGAAGCTGATTTGTGTAGTTACATGCATTTGAGCTGCTCACAAAGCTGAAAACAAGTATTGGGGCAAGGCCTGCACAGGAGTCACAGGGAAGGAGGCGCTAAGAAAAGAGAAAGGACCTGAGGACTTAGAGGTAATCAGAAGGGTTTAATATGCCTTAAGAGGCCCATGGTCATGCAGGGATGAGCATAAACTAACAGACCTTGCTAAGAAACGGTGCTCCTTAGCTCAGACAGGGCACTGTGATAATGCCCATTTACTTTTGGTTCTGCAACTATCTGGAGCTGCTTTGCAGTTCTGGAGTCTTTTTTAAGGTATTCAAATTCCCATCTGTCTCTGACTTACTGGGGAGCTTTTTGTTTGCTTATTTTTCAGAGGGGAACTGAATTCCCAGACACCTCTAGAAATCTGGCCATTGATGTCTACGCATGCCAAAAGATACAAGGAATGCAGAATTTACAGTACAGAAGTAACTTTTGTGACAGTTTTTAATTTAAGTATCTTAGAAAGGCTGGTGGGTTTTGTGCTTAGGCGTATTTTTAAATAGCACTGATCATGTATCCATTCTGTGCCATTCAAAATTCCTGGTTTGGTTGGCTTTGATGTAATAAATGTATCATGGGATACAGGGATTGTCCACAATCAAGACAAGGCTAGTTTTGTGCAATACTCTGAGGCAGGGGGATGTTTTTTCACAAAACTGTTTATCAGTGCTTGGGCTGAAATCCTATCCAACAACTTTGTGGCGCTCCTCTGGACGTGACCGAGTTAGATTTAGCCCTTCAGGGTTTTACTACACACTTCGTAATTTGGGTGGGGAAGGGGGGCACTGATTTTGGAGTTTGGTGTTCTGCTCTTCATCTTCCTTCTACCTTGGCATTCTCCTACCCAGAGGGAACACCAGGTCCGTGCCTGCTTTTGCAGCCATTGCCAACCCTCTTGCTTGGCAGCCTGGTGAATACTTGTTCCTGCTTGGGTTTGCTGGCATCTGCCTCAAAGTGCGCAGCCTGTGCCAGCCAGCAGACTATTAGCCCTGTCAAATATTGTGACTCTCTGGTGAATAGCACAGTGCGTAATGTTGGCAACACTGGAGTAGCTAAGCCTACAAGTAATTACTTGATTTGCAATTGTTTATTTCTTTATGTGCAAAAGCTGGAAAAATTCTGACATCCACAAAAGGATAAACGTTAATCTGCCCTGTGCCTTTGCACTAATTACCTTTCTTCCATGATTTCTCTAATAGCTGCCACATTAGGACCGGCTCCTAGATGGGTATAGAAAGGACCTTCATCTTTTTCAATAATTTGCTCTGTTTAAAACAAAATAAAGGTTATTACTTTGAAGCTTAATTCTTTAATGTAAAAAGTCACATTGCAAAGCTTACATCTAGCTCATCAGAATACTGCTGTATGGGTCTGGGGTCAGAGTTTTCACACTTATGTCTAAGGTATGCTCACGCAATTTCTACAAAACATGCAAAGCACGTGGCTAATCCTGCAAATAGCCGTGATATGGACTGTGTGCCTTTTGCTAGCACAAACAGTTGTTTCACATCTTGGACTCTAAACTGAAATTCAAAAGGCATTTTCCTGTTATCACCAAACAATTGTTTCTCCTTCTCCCACTTCCTCCTCTCCCAGTATCTAGAAAGGAGGATAAATGGGATAACAACGGTAAACATTGACGTTAGTGAGCTGTACAGTACTTGTTTTTCAGCAGACATGTTACAGTGTAGGAACCTACAACTTGAGAAAGTGGCCAGTAAGGTTACGTAGAGAATTTCTGCCACCCACAGAAAGACTCTGTGAAATGAAAAAAAGCAAGTTTGCTGAAAGAAATCCTGCACAAGGCTCAGTCAAAATGTTCGTATGCTAAGAATGTGCCCTCAGTTTACCGCGTGTAGGTAGGACCATGTCAGCATTCACAACATATGCTATATGTGTGGTTTGATACAAGAAGGCAGGCTCTGGCAATGAGAAAGAAATGGCCAGGCTCTGCCTGGGTTCAGGAGGAGATGGAGCTGTGCTGACTTGTCTGAGGGCTGACTTTATGCTTTCTGCTGTGCTACCTCCAAAGGCTGGATGAGGTGATGCTGCTCTTGACGTACAGCCTCTGGAAGAATGATGAAGGCATGCTATAAACCTCAACATGTCGACAGGGGAATGGTTTAATTTAATCTTCCTAAGAACAAGTATTGGTAGAAAAGAGCTATAAACCCTATCGATTATGCTGTGGCACTGGGTTCTTCAAAGAGGACAAGGAACTAAGTTTTATGCTCCTTTATTTCCTAGAGGGTCTGCTAAGACTGAAGAATTAAAATGCAAGTGGAGGATAAGCTCTTTTGCTTAGCTAGTGGTTACAGTACTGGCTAAAAATATAGTAAGAATAATGAAACGATTGCCAGAAAATCTTGTGCCAACTACACTGCAGAAACCGTCTCAAGACAAAAAGCCCCAAACAACTTTCAAAAAAACTGTATTTTGTAGGTTGTTTCTTATAAAACAACAAGGAACAGGCTTCCAGTTTTCCTCCTGGGAGCTTTGGAGATCCACTAACTCCTCTTTTTGTTCCCAAAGTGTTTTTGGTCACTTCTGAGACATAGGCCCAGGTGGCTGAAAAGGCGAAAAGGTCCATTTTGCAGTTTTGGAGGACCACTGGTTCAACTTTCCTCTTTTGTAGTTGGTATGAAATCTCAGTTAGTGAAACTATAACAAGGATTTTTAATTTTTTTTTTTTTTGTTCCCATTTTTGGCACTGAATGTTTTGTCTCAGCCTCCATAGTTTATCCAATAGAGTCTGAAAGTGCCTGTTGGACCTGGCTGTGTGCAGTGTCAGTGCTGTATGGAAGCTCGGGCTACACAGCCCTGCCTGTCACTCTACTTTGCTTCCCTCTGCTCTGTTCTTCCAGCTTTTGGAGATCGGGTGTGCCATGAAGAAACGCTGAGGGTCCCCCTTGCTGCTTTTTTGGAGCTGCTTGTATAGCTTCTCTAAGAAACTGCTGCTCTCTTTAGCCTTGCAGGAGACAAGTGTGTGAAAGGGAGGATAAACAAGTTAATCTTAACTTGCAACAAGCGAGAAATAATCTGCCATCCCTTCTTTGTTTAGGCTTTACTGAGGGAAACTTCAGCGATTTCACTCTTAAAGCTAAAATGGCATAAGTTTTAGACCCAGGACATATTTTATAAATGCTATATCTAACCTTGATGAATAAATTAGAGCATAAAGTTATGACCTATTTTTTATCAGCACGTTGTCATTACATGTCTGCTGCTCAAGGAGAATGGATGCGAGGGGATACATTACTGGCCATAAGCATTCTGACTGTAAAAGCAAATAGGCAATTGCTTTATGAAATATTGAGAAAGGGCCCGTGTGTAGGGTTGGATGAATAGGCATATGTATGTAAAATTGCAATTTTATAAGTCTTTACTAATTACTATTCTAAAAAAAACAACCCAAAAAATCCTCCAACAAAAACATCCATCTAACCCCGTGATCCTAACTTGAAGGCTCATTTCCTTCCTGTGAACTAGTGCATTTTTAGTACATCTCAGCACTTACCCACACAGCTGCAGGATGGGAAATCATACTGGGTTTTGGCAGGTGTGTCCAATAAATTTTTTACAGGAGTATCCAATAACTTGGAAGGTGAGTCTAAAAAATTATTGAGAACAGTTCCAGCTGTTCTTTTGGTCGGGGTTTTCTCAGCAGACGGGTTTGCTTGCTGATCTAAGATTGGGGTCTGAGTGTCAAAATCTGCAGCACTGGTATTTCTTGATAGGATGGTAATAGGGCCTGCTGTTTCAACCTTCACATGTTTAGGTGATTTGATAGTAAAAGTCTTGTGATCAAACAGTGATTTGACCTGTATCTGTTTTAGCTGCTGTTCCATTGTCTCGATGATGCTCTTTTGTTGCATGTTCTCGCAGCCAAAGTGCTGATTCTCTTGTTTAATTGTTTTCTTCCACATTTTGTTTTCCAGCTGTCCAGCTGATGGACGCATGCAGACATTAGGCTTTGTGCCAGCCTCGATTTTTATAGGCTTGCGTGCTGGACTGGGACCAATCTCGGGTTTGGGTTGCTGGTACGCTTGTTGCTCCTGTTTTTGCAAGAGATGCCACCTTAAAGCAGCGTGTTTTTGAAAATCCTTAGGGGTTTGGGACTGCAAATGAGAGCCTCTCTGGTCTTGGGAGTGTGGGGCAGCTTGCTGGCTGTGTGGTAAGTACCGCTGAGGAATCTGCGTAGCTTGTTGGCTCAAGAGATCTTGGTTCAGGCTACCACCGTAGCATTGTGTTTGCTGGAGCGGTGGTAGCTGTATCACTGAAGCTTGTTGTGTCTGTTGCTCTTGTTCTTGAAAAGAGTGATTCACATCTTGCTTTGCGGTCAAGTTATTTGAAAAATACTGCACGTGTTGCAAGTCCTGCATCTTGTTGGCTCCAAAGCGTTCGATATTTGGGGCGTTTTCTTTCTTCTCAGCGATCAAGTGCACGTTGTTCGGGCAGGGATGCTGCAGACCAGCGTTTGCTTTCTGAGTGTAAAGGGGAGCTTTGTTGTTCACGCTCTGTACCTGCTCTAGGCCTAGCTGAGGGCTATGCAGGGGGAATGCGGTTGATTTCATGTACTTATTCCCAGTTTGAAAACATTCATCTGCTTTAAGTTGATTGAAGGATGTCCTGTCTAGCGGCTGTTCAGCATTGCTTTGGGAGTGGGAAATGGCTTGGGGCAGGTCTTTATTTTTCATTTGCAGAGCCTGTTGCTGGTTTGGGGTTAGCTGTGAACTGCACGGCAGTTGCACCTGCTGTGCCTGTTTTTGAAGCATCTGTTGCAAAATGTGTGAATGCAAGAATTGCTCGTTTTCCCCTGGCTGGGGATTCAAGTGCTGCTGTTTCAACGGGGCCCCTAAAGGCTGTTTGGCTTGTTGTTCTGGTCTTTGCTGGAAATGGAGCTGCTGCGGAGGGTGTTGCTGCACTTGGGAC
The DNA here is from genome assembly GCA_028565335.1 of Limnodromus scolopaceus. Classification (NCBI taxonomy): domain Eukaryota; kingdom Metazoa; phylum Chordata; class Aves; order Charadriiformes; family Scolopacidae; genus Limnodromus; species Limnodromus scolopaceus. The sequence continues at coordinate 25,977,987 of JAOXNO010000033.1, forward strand.
TTGAGTAGGGAATCCATCTTCGTGAGCTGTGGCTGCGGTGAGTGTTTCTGGAACGGCAGCTGCTGGTGGTCAGCTGTGGGACGCGGCTGCAGCTGGGAGGTCTCGCTTTTGTACAGCGGAGGAATTTGTTCCTGTTGCATTATCTTCTGGCTCTGGGGCTGCCCTGAAGGCCCCTTTAATGCATCAGGACTTCCAGCATACTGTTTCGTATAGGCTGTTTCGGCTGTGTTCGCCTGGAACTGCAGAATTGATCGCAATAAAGCTTCGCTGGGCTTTTGGGGAGGCTCTCCCTGGCGGAACTGGGTGGAAACCAGTTCTATCCAGGCTGGTTTTGAATAATGTTGAGCCTGTTGCGCAGGCTCTTTCGCTTGGTCCTTTGCTTTGTCGGGAGGAATCTCAGGTTCTCTGTGTCCTGGGAAAGGCTGATAGTGTTGCTGCAACTCACCCTCGCTTCCGCGCGCTTGCAGGTTTTGGAGGGGAGGCTCTGACGCCGGCGTCATTTCTTCTGGGGGCTGCTGAATTGAGGCGGCCGCAGCAGCTGGCGGGTTGCTTTCACCAGCATCTTGTGACGTGCGTGCCTGCTGCGGAAGTCTCTGCTGAGGGTGAAGTTGTTGCTGGCTGAGGCTGGGACTTTCTGACATTGGTCCCTGCTGTTGCCCTTCATTCTTTATCTCCCCAGGAAGAGTTTCATCACATCTGCTGTCAAAGGAATGAAGTCCTTCTCGCACCACGACGGACAGTGCACTGTTCATTTCTGGAGCAGGAGGAGTAGAGGAATCTTTGTGAAAAGTTGAGTTCTGTTTAAAGAAAGCACCATTTTTTTCTGCTTGCTCAGAGAACCTTTCCAGAGCGGCGCTCTGAGCTTGCAGGTTACTGCTGGAACTTAGAGAGAGGTCTGGGTTGGGAACCTGCCCTACGTTTCCACGAACAGTACTGTTTCCTACGGGTAACTGGCGTGGATCATAGCCTGGAATCTGTTGCTGTAGCTGTAGTTCTGGTTTGTGAAGCGAACAGCTACCTGGCAATACAGGTGGGTTACTGGAGTCTTCTGCGTTGTAGACCTCAGTAACCACTACAGCTGGCACTTGAGGCAGCTCAGAGTTTGAGGTCTGTGGGGAAGTGATCTGCCCTGAGGTATGGGATGAATGTGTTGTCTCATAGGACAACTCATTAGTAGCCTGACTGGTAATGGCATTGATATGAGATGTGTTCTTCTGCATTGCTATGGAAACATGTTCTGGATAATATTGAGACAGTGTTTTCTCCAGGAGTTCACCATGCATGCTTTCCATGGAAGAGGCAGAAACTGTAGCACCATTAGGCATTGGCACTGCCTTGTTCTTGAGTAGTAAGACAATGTCCCTGTTGTGGCAATGAACGTTTTCCTGCTCCTGCTCATCCTGAATCAGGAGGTCACGAGGGTTTTCTGAACCACCACTGTTGTATCTTGTAGACTGTATCAAATCTGAAACTTCATTTTCTTGTCTTGTAAAACTCTCGGGTTTCTTCTCACTGTAACAATTGGAGACGCTTGGTTTTTCATTATTATCTTCTGGCTCAGCTTTTTCTCCGTTTACCTCTTTGTCTTGTTTCACTTTCTTGTTCTCATGAAGTCCATACAGAGAGGGCTCGCTAAAAGTGCGTTTTATCCCACCGTTTTGCATATATTTGGAATATACTTTCTTTTCTTGTAAAAGGTCAGGGCTAACGCGGTTGTTTGGGCTTCCCTTCAGGTGGGGCACTCCATAGCTGCTGTTAATGAATAGCCGCTTGTGGTCTCCATTTACTTCAACTTCAGGCCTCTCTGTTGCTGGACTTCCATTCTGTAGCTTCACTGCAGAAGGCTCTGCCGGGCAAACGTGAGAAGATTGCGGTATTAGAAATGGACTCAATCTATTGCCGTCAACATGGTTGGTTCTGTCCTGTTCCATCTGGCCTGCTCCGGGGCCATCCACAAGGCTACCCTCTGAACGTATCTGAAAAAGAAAAGAAAGGGGAGAGAATCTAAGTCAATTTTAGTTTCTGTTGATGGACAGTCAATTACCAACAATTCCTGCAGCATTCAAGCACCCATCATCCCGACCAGCTCCCCCGCGCAGCGTGAGCTCGCAGGCGCACCTGAGGGGCGTTTCACTGTCCTGTCACATTTTGCAGCCCTGTGTCTCCCTTCTCTTTGAAGGTTTGCTCTTCAAGATGAAAAGAGAGTGAAAATACAGAGTGGCTCCTTACCCCCATTTAACACACAAGCAGATATTTTACCAAAAAATATCTCCTAATGGTGCAAAAAATATTCTCTGCTTTTGGATGATTTGCATAGACTCCTCTATTGTCACTTTTTCTCCTTGGTCATGCCGAAACTGTGGTTCCCAGACTTGGTGCTTAATCCTGTTATTTGATTAAGTGTGCCAAACCTCTTTTGTGTGACTTGAAGGATTACTGCCACCAAGCCTGCCAATTAGAGGGGACCCCCCCCCTTTTTTTCTGTCTTCAGCAGTCTGACAAGGTCTTTTAAAATTGGCATTCCTAAAGACCACGCAAGTGGCACAATGCACATGTGAGACAAAGCCACGCATGATTGCTGTCTGTAGTTCATCAACATCTTCGTAATATTGACAAAAACAAATCGAGAGATTTCTGAAAGGTCTGATGGAAGTGGTATTTTTTCAGGTATTAATACCCTTTCAAATTTACATACAGACATCAAGCATGGCTTAAACTACGCATTTGGGTTTTGAACTGAGCCCCACAGCTGTGGAGCTAGCATTTTTTTCTTCTTTGTTTGGATGGAAAATCCCATTTTCTTGTATACTCTTTATATTTTATTTATAAAATGAAGTTTTTCGTTGGATAAAAGTACTGATAATATGCAGTGAACAAATTCCACATAATGACAAGCTAATCCTGTTCACATGGATCTTCCCAGGATTCACAATCCCAGTTAACATAGATAAAGCCCCTGTTTGACTCTGCTTGTAATTTATTCTTTGTTGGCTTTATGGTTCTCAACCAGTCACAAACAACAGAAGACAGACCGACAGAGGGTCTTACAGATGTGAGATTGCACAGAGAAAATTTAGACTCATGCATGTCTCTGTCCTGAAGCTTTTATTTTCAGTTTGTATAAAGGGAAATCTGAAGGATTCTCCAGTACCAGGTCATCCCTAGTTGGACTGCAAAGTCAGGAGAAGCACTACACGTGGCTGTTATTGCCACTGCCTAGGAAGAACTACTACACTGAAAAATCTCTTCCATCACGGTTGCTCTGCTTATATATTTATCCTACAGTAATCTCTTTTTTTTCTTTTTTTCTTTTTAATGCTAAAGAACATCTAATTTATACAGTTTTCAGTGCAGTTTTGCCTTACTCAGTTGAGTAATATGATTCAAAAATGCTTTTAACAGTAATATTCATTGAAGGGATTCATTACATCCAGCAGAATCCCCTCTCTGCTTGCAGCTCTGATTTCAGTATCAGGACAATTCAAACATCCCTTTTGACTGGCACCCACCTATATGATGACTTGTATCTACTTCCTCCTTATCCCAAACTTGATTTTAGATTTACTTTTGACCTCCTGAAGTTTTTTTTCTTTTCTTTCTGTACTCAATTTATGTTTTGTATGACAGAAGTAGAGAAGTTATCTCTGCAAGTAACAGTACTTAAAAAAAGAGTTTTTGAAAGGAAGGCTAAGAATAGGGAGATGGAAAGAAATGTTTGTCCATCTTACCTATTTTCTTGACAAGGTAAGGCAGGCTTCTTCCCTTCTAGATATATTTCAGTATATTTCCCAACCTAGCTTTGAAGTACCGCAAGACACAAGCCTTTGCAGCTTTCCCAGGGAGACGATATTCCACGCTTAACAGAAAGCAGCGTGAAAAGGATTCCTCTGATGTGTCATTCTAGGCCAGGCGGCGGAATGATACTCCCAGAGTGTCTCAAAAATAAAATGTCAGCCTAATTTGGAACCCATTCTTTGCCTTCACACCTTTCATACCTAGAAGTTGTAGCTGAACCACAACTCAGACGTGAGTGTGTAGGCTGCTGTATTTCGCAAGCATGAAATGAAATAAAAGGCACCATAGTAATTAACACTGTGCTGTCAAGCCGCTTCTAAAATATTTATTTCTTTAAAAAAAGTTTTAGTCTGTGTGACTGAGTCATGAGAAACTTCCTCTGGCCCTCAAAGTCTGCCTTGCTGCTTGTGTTCTGGCGTATCGTGTGGGTTGCAACTAAATTCCTTCCAAGAGTTCCCAGACAATCCTTCTCAACTCATTACTGATGGGTAAAAACACCTTCTTGTTTAGAAGTGGGGGCTGCCCGACTTCTCTAAACTTCGCATTCAAACCCCTTGAAGGAGCACACCTGTGCTTCAGAAAAGAGTCTTAGGTTCATGCCGTCCTCAAAAAACACAAGGTTATCTTCACTGTGTGATACAGGTTATTAGTCCGTATGGTATTTTCAAAGACCTCATGGTACGCGTCAACCAGTTCCCCCAAATTCTGACCACTGACAGGCACTGGTGTTAGACATTGCAAAGGACATGGGAGTCATTTGGTTCTTTAAAATAAAAAGTTAATTCATTGATTAAAAGTGCCAGATTTGCATTCTTTGAAATGCATCTAGGACTGTGATGACTTTGCATTATATTTATTTCTCTCTCTGTCTGCACTCAGTTATTTGCAGTCCTTGAGTCACACCTGAGTACAAATCTTGCTTGAGCAGCTACAAATCACAGCAATTATCTGTAATTTAAAGCTGGCAAAAGACAAACGGCAATGATACCTTCATTACTGGTTTTAACTGGGACACCATAAAGATATTCTTAATGCTACTACAAAGCAGACCTGGTTGTGCCTTACGCAGTCTCTGTGCTCTTCTTTATAATTGTTGTGGAGTGACCTGCCTGCCTCTCAAAGTAAATCTACCCTTCCCTAAGCGTAGCAGTTAGCCTTTTTTCTCTTTCCCATAACTGTATTTTATCCGGAATGTTTAGGAGCTCCGCATATTTTTCTTCAGCTATAATTCATTAGAAATTCAAGTCACATCAGCAGCATCTGTGAAACAATTACTGCATCTAGGACTGACTCTGCAGTCTAATCCATCATAATTATGACTGGCCTCTTTGAAGATGCCACGATGCGTGACTTAAATATAGCACGTTACTGTGCAAGTGGATCAGCATCTCATCCCACCAATATGCATTCAAGTTATAATTCAGTCCACCAGCATTTGATTTTTCAGATGCAAGCAATGTACATACATTTATTTCTTGCCACATATGGGACACGAATTGGAAACCAGGTACTGAAAGAGTTTGAGATTAATTTTTTTGTTTGTTTTATGGGCAAGTTTGGCGTATTCCTGCCACCTCTATCAATACCGGAATACCAAAAGGCTGTGGAAGGCTTTGTTATGAGCGCAACAAACGTTTCTGCGGCAACAAAAGTACTCTTAGTTACGTCACTTTCTTTCATGGAAAAATCTCTCTTTACTTGTTTTAGCCAGCTCTAGAGGATTGTACCTTATTTTATATAGCACCTGTATCTGGGGGGTTTGTGAATGCAAAGCAGCTCAGACGAATGAAGGGACAAATACACCCACTGCAGGGGAGCACAATCTTCTGCAAAGCTGGGCAAGATTCCCAGTAGAAAAAGTAGGTGGGAGGATGCTGTGTTATAGTACTCGTGGCCCTAACAGGACCAAAAGGTGGGATGTCAGATGGGTTGTTTCCTCCTCTGGGGTTAGCTGGGATAGAAATCTATTTCCTCGGAGCAATATACCTCCTCAGATCCCGACCTCAGCTGACTTGTGCTTGAGTGATTATCAGGATGAGACTTAAGAAAGCAGAAGTCAGATACCTGGAGTCAATGGCTCACTGGGGTGTCCCTGGAGCGCTGCCACAGCCTCCGTCCTGCTGGCACCCTTCTGCCACTGCCAGATGACACGGATGTGTAAACTGCTCCTGGACAAGAAACCCCTGTAGCACTTTCTAGGCAGGAGGTGAATTTACCTATATGTCTTGCCAAGCTCCAGTTTGGTAAATTGTACTTTCTGCTTACATTCTCCTGCTCCTACCACCTGGGTACAGTAGTTGGCTTCACATCTGGCTTAATTTGCTATGTATGTATGTGCAGTTGTGCAGTTGATTCTCTCCTTTGAAGCTCATGCCTCTGGCAGAGGTCTAAATCCTGAACCTCCAAGAGAAAAGGCTCCTAAGTGAAGGGATTTTTTTTCTTTCCTATTTCAAAAATGAATGAAAACTTGAGAGAAGGCATGAGTAGAGTTATTCTGAAGTAAGGACACTCATACATGGTATTATCAGAAAGCTTAATTTCTGCACTAAAAATGTAGATCTTCTGGACTCATATACATTTGAAATTATTTCTGATTAATTCTGTGTCAAAGTTTTCTCTTTTTTAACTTCAGAACAAGAAGCAGTGTAAGCAATTATAATGATGCTTAGCACCGTGATTTATAGCTGTGTGGCTATCGTGGGATATCATTTTTCTCTGGCCTACCTAAGTAGTAGTTGCTTCAGCTGTGCCTTGGGTTAACACCTATAAGCAATCTGCAAATGTCACTAGAGGAGAAAAGATGTGCCATTAACTCAGATGGCTAATGGGCGATGTAACACATCAAAGCTCCTTATTGGTGAGACATTTCCATTATTGCTGGGATAAAATGTTGCATACATGAAAACAGTGACACAGTTTAAGGATTTCCTATATGTTTCGCGCTTAATGTGCGCTGTGTTTATACACTGAGAAACAAAGCAAGCTTCCACATGGAAACTAATGGGAGAGGCAAGGCCAGGAAGCCTGGCAAGCCTGCCCAGGCTCTGGATGGTTTGCCATTTGCAGAACAGCTTCTTCCCAAGCCAAGGTCGCTGGTACTTTGTAATAAATACAATACCATCAGAAACCAAACCCCGTGTGGGCCTGCTGTTTAAATAGGGCTTTAACGTGCTTTTCTGAAGTCAAGGCACCCATGAAAGAGAATTTTAACCCTGTTGTCCAAAGCAGATTTGAGATTGCATTCATGCCCAAGGTGAATTGAGGCTCTGAACCTCAGAACCCACCCTAAGGATTTGCTCTGCTCCCTCCCTGCATCACTGCTGCCTCGCTGCAAGTGTGGTGGCTGAGGAAAACACAGTGAAACTCCAAGGCAGATGTAAAGGAGGCCCCAGAAGGACAAGGACACTCTGTTGTTAGCTGGGCTCTATGGCTTACAATGGGGTCTTTTTGCACTGCATTCAGCTGTCTGTTCATTTGGAGAGTATATTTATTCAGTGCATTAGCAATGCTTTGGAAAAAACTCACACAAGGATGCTGTGCCTTCTCTTTCCCTTGAAGGTTTAAATTTAAGGCTGTATTTCTTTCTAAAATATACGTACGACTTTCTCATTGTTGCTTTAAACAGCAGTTAAGGGGTTAATCTAGAAACTACTGGATGAGACTCTGTTACTGTATTCTGCAGGAGGTCATATTACATGAATATAATTGTCTTCTCTGGCATTTAGATCTACGAATAATCTGTGTCAAACAGAAAAGAAAATGTGGGATGGCTAAAATCTGTTACCTAGTTTATAGCTAATTTATCCTTAATTTACAGGGAAAATGGTGACTAGTGAATATAGATATAAGCAGACATCAGGGAATGAAGAGCATGGGATCTGTGAAATATGAAGATTAATAATTCATTAAATCTTATCCAAGCCAGAAGCCTCATAATTCATGCATTTTTAAATCAACTAGTGCTAACCCCCCCTCAATTTATTGACACCAGTTCTTGTGTTTCAGTGGTGCAATGATCTAATTGCAAAAGCACTTGAATCAGTTTGATTTTTGACCTGAATACAGAGAGCAAGAGAGTAAAGCTGAACTGGTCCCTTTCCCCTTGCTACATCACATAACCATCAAGAAGACTGCCTACTGCATAATGTCTACCCAGACATGAAAAATTGCACTATTTTAAGAATTGCATAAAATCAAGTGGAGTGAAAATTAAATGCCTCTACAATACAGGTGGAAAAAAACAATTATGTGAAGGAAATGAATTCAGGAATATAAAATGCAAGCAAATAGGAATTATAATGTCCCATCACACAGCTCCTATTATTTTGTGATTTATGTCCTATAAAAACTTTGCACCTAATTGTTCCATGTAGCACTTCTAACAGAAGAAGACAACTCTTCACCTGCAACGCCACCACAGTGTATTTCTAATCTAGTGATTAGAAATGTTTCCTGAAAGGTTGAACTTCAGAACCAGGTTGGATTTAAGAGGCAAAAGGACCTTCTTGCGGTAATAACCAGAACATTCAAGGTGAGGTTGGCACCCATGCTTGTTCTTGCCAGTTGTAAGCTCATTTCTATGGTTTGGATTTAGAGTGTTGTGGATTCAGGTGGTTTATACTGACAGGCCATCGCACAGAGCGGTATTACTTCCCAAGTTAACCTGTTTGACATTACCTGGGTTGTTTATACACCAGCATACTCTTAAGACCAGTATGGCTCAATTTCTTGAGCACCACCTTGACTATTATACATCTTTCACAAATACAGGGAAGCTGAACTAAAACACCCTTTTGCCTTTGCTGTTTTTGAGAGTTGCTGTAGCTGGTAAGTCTAATAGGAAGGCTGTGGGGATGGGAGTTACAGTCCTAAACTCTGGGGATGCTCAAATAAGCGTGCGCCGAGTGAGATGCTTCTACGCCTGGGTATAATGGGAAGCTTCTCTTGAGTGCCTGTGAAGTTTGGACCGCCAAAATTGTTTCAAATTGTGACCCACACAGGGCATCATTTGGGTAATTCACCAGTGCCTGTGGATTCAACATTGGGAAACATTTTGGGGTAGGGAAACAGCGCCAAGTTCTCTTTTTTCCTTCCTCTCAGCCAGCTGTCATGCTCGGTTAGGTGTGTGGAGCACAGGTCGACAAGGTGGGGTGGGCAGTACTATTGGGTGCACAGACCTGGTTTTGATTTCTGGAGAAACGGTGTCATTTGAGAGCTGATTTTTCCTCTCGGTACTTCAGCTACCCCATGTGTCCAATGGTAATGATGATACTGGCTGCTGATTAAAATCAGCTATCCGAGAGCAACAGCTAACTGCTCGCGCTGCTCTGACCGAGCTGCGTAGTGCGGTCTGCTTCTGTGTGCACGCGCCAGAATAAGCAAGCGTTGGTGGCTGAACCATTCTTTGAGACACACTTGATGCTATCAACCTGCCGTTTAGGGAAGGTTACCAAGAGGTCAGTGTCATCATTATCTTCCAGTTTCTATGATCTTTTTCCATCTGGCCTCAGACCGGGATATAGCGTGGATTTCTTGGGTTGATGACTTCCTGACACCAGTGGAAGGTCGGTTATCCGTGATGATTTCATCACAGCTGTCAGCAGAGTTAAGTAATTTGCTATTAAGTAGAACATCCTCCTCAAGAACGAAAAGCAGTGGAAGAGATTCTCTTGGTGCTCTTCACCCCATACTATAAAGAAGAAAGGGAGGACCCAAAGGAAAAACCACTGGCAAGCTAAAGATTTCAGGGTTTCATCATGTTGGGACAGTAACATTAGGAAATAGGAACAAAACCGGTCCTGTTTGGCATGTGGGTGGAAGAATTGACTGAGGAGAGTACAACACTGTGGGCTGCAGCCTCCTCAGAAAGCCTGTTTACACAGCTCTGTTTTCCATTATCCTTTGAACTTCAAACAGGAAATCCGGTTGGTCTCCCAGTTCTGATGAAAACAGAAATTTTGGATGAAATGCCGTTTTCTTAAATTTCTTCTCCAAAAGTTGAAGGTGAGGATCGTGCCAAGAGGAGAGTGGGGAGAATGCAGAAGCAGGGGTTGATGACTCTGAGGATTACTCTGACTGCTGCTCCCATACGTCCCGGATGATAAAGCATAGCTTTCAGCCCCTTCACGGGACTCGCTATGGTAGCCTTTATGCCCCTATACGCATTCCTCCTCTGTTTTTCTCATGCCTCCGCCACACCTAGGCTGGGATGCTGCAACAAACTCAATTTTCGGCTGCTATTCTTGGCCATTGAGAAATGAGAGGCAGGTGCTGGGGATCCCTGCTGGGGGCAGCAAGCCGCAAGATACCCGTGTCTCCGTATGCAAGATGCTGCATGCCGCTGCGGCTTCTGCGTGGTTTCCTACGTCCTTCTGGGGATTTACTTCCAGGTGGTGAAGTTGAAGGACTTGAGCCAAAGCAAGGGTACTTGCTTTGGAAAGATCCTGTGCTGGCTTAATTGTTGCATGATTTGATTTAAACGTGTGCTTTCACGCCCACTTGTGATTTTTTTCTTTTTCCGGCCTTGTACGGCTTACAAACCAAACCAATCGCTCATAAACGCACGGGAAAAATAGGTTTGTGAGGGGCTTGAGGAGGCCCTATTCCTCAGCTCCAGGGTAGCACCAGCTAGAACTGTACCAGTTCACTCCAACTTGTTTTCAAAGGTCTCTAACAATGAAGGTTGCATAATAACCCACAGCTAAATACAGTGCTTTACTAACCTTACTTATTAGAAAGCTTCTGCCATCTAAAACATAACTTTGGATTGTCTCTTCCGATCTACCACAGGCTCACAGAACAGGTTTTTTTTTTTTTCCTTCTGTTCATGACATCTGATCTCCTCCCTGGGTGGATCTATATCCATACCATTTGTTCCCTGACCAGATGCACAGAGGTCGCAAAGCAAATGCAACAGTCTGCTCTTTGGAGACCTTATGCACATGCCACATTTTGCTAGACTTTCCCCGAGTTCAGATGTTTGATATACAAGCAGCTATAATATCTGTCTATATAATATTTCAAATAACTGTATGAATTAACTTGGCTTTCCCCCCAGTAACTAACATCAGTTTTATTCCCTCAGCATGAGAGGGACTGTATAAATTCCACTGAAATCAATAGAACAGGCTCATTACTTCTAGCAGAGCTTTATAGAGGAGGTTGTTTCCTTAAAACTTCTGACTTCAGTATGTTTAAGTCTGTGAGCTACTGGCACAAACATCTCTTCTGACTTCCACTGTTGCTGAGGCACCACAGAAGATAAGAATCTAATGCATTTTTAGAGGTCTATTAGAAGATGCTCCCTGGAGCTATGGTTGCCATTCAGCTTCTTTCTGCATTCGTGTGTGGTCTTCAGGAGCAGTTTTCATGTGGGTTATTGCAATCTACACACAACAATGGCATGGATTATCGTGCTGAAATCTACATCTGAGAAAATAGTTACAATTGCCTCTCCAGATGTACAAGAGATGAAAGACAAGGTGCTTTTGATGACCAGAGCCAGCTGACGACCTAAGAACAGTCGAGATCTAACCTTGATAAAAGCACAACTTTGGGAGAGAAACGAAACGTGGGAGCCGGCGCTGCCTTGCCATGGTTCTGAGCGCACAAGAGAACTCGGCACGAGTGCTGTTGCCATCCCCTTCAGTTTGGAGATGAAGACGTGGGACTACATTTTCATTTTCAATACTCAACATATGAGCTTGGAAAGAACTTGATCATTGATTAATCTTAGATAAAATGGCCCGAGGTCCAACCAAATTGTAGGTCAAGAGACACCTACTTCACATCATGCCAGTATTTACCAAGGAGTTACAGCCTAGCTTCTTAAGGCTGGCTTGAAACCTAGATTTTCTGTAGTTACCATCTTGGGTACAGTCATTTCCCACCCTCCTTCCCCCTGCCCCCTTCTAATTTAAGCTTTTTATTACTTGGCAAGAGAGCTTTTAGCTTTTTCTTTAGAAGGCCACTATTAATCCTGTTCTGAGGATCAAGCGATGGGCTCTAGTTTGTGCTTCCACACAACTGAGGCCATTTCAGAGTTCCTTCTTATCTCGTTACATCCTTGCTTACGTAGAATACAGTTTTTTTCTATAGCCATTTAAAATTTCTTTCCATTTAAGCATAAACGGACAGTATATGAGGATTTTATGTATTTTGTGGCAAGAAACATTTAGTTAGAGAGCTACTAGAGAAAAAAGCTTATTACAGGGAGACAGGCATTTGCCTTTCTGTGGAAACTCTCTTTGGTGTTTCAGGGAAACTGGAAACCAGTAAAAAGTCTGGATTTTGTGAACAGGATGTTTGTTTAAAAACACAACTCTAACATGAAGTTTTCTCCCTTTAACCAAATTACAAGACTGGATAAAAACTTGGGATTGCTATGCTGAGAAAGGGTTGGGATCCCAGAACGAGCTGGCATTCCTGCTTTTCTTTAATTTCCAATAATTCAAAGCACATTCTTTCTCCTGTTTAAATTTTCCTCTTTATGGCGAGATGCAACATGAAGAGACAGAAAATTCGCTGCCGCCAAGCTAAAAGAGAGGGGTGTGTGGAAACTGGCAGACTGTGTTTTAACTCTCGCTAAGACTTTCAGACTCCCGCAGCTGACACATGGAAGAGCGGTATTTGAGCAGTCCTGAAGGGAACTGCAACACTCCTCTCTCTGTCCTTCCTTTTCAAATATTTTCAAAGCTTTGAAAACAGTTGGTTGTTCTTCGTTCTGGCAACTCGCCATTTGCTGCCGGCTCACATCAGTTCATAGTCTTCAGAGGTATCCAGTGGCCCGCGTGGATTTGAGAGTTTGAAGCTCTAATGAAAGACCTTTGATATTTGGGGATATTTAAGAGACATACAGAAATGGATGAGTTAAAAGAGCTGTTGTCAGTTCCCGCAAAACCTTCTTCATATTCTCAGTCACGAGATACCGTTTCACTAATTGATTATTGTCTGTCCGTAACGGAGTCATGCTCTTAGTGCACAAAGAAGCAGTGTGGATGAAAAGCTCACCATTGTAAAGTACACACTCAACTGGATTTAGAAAGCTGGGAACTATAGACAAATCCGAGATACAGGAGTATTTTGAATGAAACTCATAAATCATAGCTGAGACCTTTTTCAGCTTAAGTAAACATCTTTACTATGGATGGTGAAGATTAATGGAAGCATTTTAAATGCCTCTCTTCACTCTTCCTTGAAAGGGTGGCAGGTGAGCTCTCCTCAAAAGGATCAGGTGACTTTTCGTTATTTAAATCCACACCTCCAGCAATGAGGACCTGATCCCGCAAGTCCTGCAGAACCGCTCCTAGCTGGCAAGGTTATGCGAGGCGTTTGCCAGGCTGGTCCTTCAGCCAGAAGTCTACCAGCTGCGGTGGTCCTGAGCTCAGGAATGCAGGTGAAGGGATGAACGCCTTGCATTGTGCTGGTCGAGTTTCTGTAAGCTTATGTATATCCTTGTAGGTGAAGTGTGATTGCGCAGCACAGCCGCTGCTTTTCTTGCCAACGCAAACTTTCACTCCCTCTTCCATCCCTCTCCCTCAAAACACGTCAGGGAGAGAACAGGGTTGGGGGCAAAACAAGGATGATGGGTGTTAAGCTCTGGCATATGCAACCGGTTTCCCTCAGAAGAAACTGCAACGCAGCCTGCGCTTGGTAGTATTACTCCTGTACAGCCTTTTGGGGCAATGAACAGCTGCTTCTCCTTTAAAAAAAGGCTGGGGCCAGGGGAGGGAGGTTGGGAGAAGAGAGGAGACAGCTATCAGGATACTAGATGTCTAATGCAGTCAGTTCAAGCTAACATGCATGCCACTGTTGAACGAATATAAGGACACTTTATTTTTTCGTTTGTTAGCAATTTGAGGGGCAGCCAGCTTGATTATGAGAAAATGAGCTAATAAGTTTACTGTGGGAAAGGTAGGGGACAATGATGAATGGCAAAGTTTATTTGCTCGTTACATTCCCCAGCAAACAACTCTTCCTAACAGCCTCATCTAGCTCACAAAAGCTTGCGTGTAATTGATGTGTAATAAATCAGAAGCATGCCTCAGCTCCCCAAACCAAAATGATCTTAAAAGTTTATGATGGGTATTAATGATTTATCAAATGTTCTGAAAAGTTAGTTGCACCTAAAATTAGAACTAAAGATGAGATGGGCAGAAAGAAAAAAAATATCCTAGAGTACCTGCAGTTAACCTTTAAAAAAGCACGCAGAGGACTAAAGCAAATCAGGTGAGCACTAGAAACTGGGTATGTGTTCCTATACTGTCGTGCATCAACTCTGCAGCAGTTCCTCCTTCAGAGGAACTATGACGTGAAGCTGTTCAGAGTCTATATTCAGGGTGCTGGTGCCTCCCAGCCCATCCTTTTTCCTACCTTCTCCCTTTGGCACCGTTAAGGTCCTTTCACTGACTGGTCCCAGCAAAACCATGCTGCTCTCTTCACACCTGGCACGTGGGCCAGGGGCAGGCGTGCAACACAAGGCGTGTGTCAGCACTGCCCTGCAGGGCTCCAGTCCTGTCCTGGAAACCCATGGGGATCCCAGCAGCTCCTGACCTCCCCCTGCCTGAGCTCCTTGTTCCCAGAGCTGTGGAGACAGGGATGTCTTCAGAGTTGTCAGAAGCTTATGACAGATGACCTGTGTGATCAGGATGCCGGTTACTCTATGTTAAATATTTGCTTTTTTTCCTCCTTCCCACTTCCTCATACACAGCAATATAATCGGGCAGTACAAAGTCTTAGTCTACGCTTTAGTTTCTCTGGCTTCATTGAAAAAATTCAATGTCTTAAAAACAGCTGCTACTACTTAATGATCTTTTGGTAACTAAGGCTGATTTCTTTTGTTATGCTCTCTGAAGATTAAATTTTGTTCTGGACTCTGTTGCCTGAAGGAGGCTATTGTAAAACAAGATACTCAGAAATCAGCAAAAAGATGTTAAAGCTAGAACAGAAAAAGCTAAAACACTTTAACTCTAGGGGTGCTGCTGCCAGTAACTTTAAGAAAAATTCCTGAGATTAGGCTAAAACCAGTCTGGTATTGTGGGCTCATGACTGAGGAACTACTTTATAACAAAAGGCTTGCAAAAGAATAAAACTTCCATGGTGTAAGAGAAGCTTCTTTGATGTTAGCTTTTAAATCCTGATTTGATCAAACATGCAAATAACTAGAGTAAGCATTGCTATCGCTTTAGATTGCGAGGAGGGAAATACAAAACTCAAAGATTTGCAGTCCCTTTTACAAGAGACACGTTGGGGAGAGCCTGCATCTACTGAATACTGAAAAGCTCAATTGAGATTATAAAGGAAATTGCTACAGAAGATTAAAATACGTGGTCAGCAGTAATAACTCTCCTTCTGTTTGTCTCAGATTGTATTTGTGTTGGAGGAAAGATCAGTGTACTTCAGATAGCAGCAAGGAAGAGAGAGGGAGGTTTTGAGAGAGATTTTCCATGGCAAGGTTAACAAGAGGAAGTGGATGGGGACGGGGGAATGTTCTCCACGGAGCTGCAGGAAGTTGAAGCTGGAGGAAAGCAGCACAGCAACTACAGACTAAAAGCTAAAGACTTTGATGAATACAAACACCGACAGTAGTTTTTGGAGATGAAATTACTGAGGACTGCCATGAGGATTGCCAAATGACCTGGACTTCGAGTCTCCCCTTGTTGGGATGCTCCTGCAGCACCCGTTGGGGTTAGCCTGTCCCCAGGGACTGGCACGCAGTGACCTTCATTGGGTGTTTATTACAGAAGGCTTCCCCCTTGCTCAGGTCAGCTAGGAACCTACTGCATAGTTTGTGGAACCAAAAGTTATCACTATTTTTATTGGTTATAAAAAGCCTTTGTTTAAAAAAAAACCAATAAAAGGATATATACAGAATGCCTGTGTGTGCAAAGGAGTCAGAGGATTGCAATGAAATTCTGGCTGAAGTGATTGTAGCATTTTATCTGTGCTCAGTCTGTTGCTTAAAATTATAATAGCGGGCAGCCCTGCTTTGGCAGGGGAGTTGGACTAGATGATCTCTAGAGGTCCCTTCCAACTCTGCCAATTCCGTGATCCCGTGATTCAAGGGCCCAAAAAGGAGGAGAATGAAGCTAATTCCTCTAGATACGGCTGATGAGAAAATCCTCCCTTCTTAATTGAAACTTTAAGTTCTTGCTTTGCAACTATGGCATTAGTTTCAAAGTAACTGAAAAAACTTTGATTTAAATAGGAACTTGTCCACACGGCCCTCTGTATCTCCCAGAGCACAGCAACTCTGTCTGTTTCCCTCATCCTGCCGACTTGCACTGAAATCCTCTCTTCTGATCTAGCCTGGTACCAGGAGACGCGCTCATTTGACCCGAGATACCAACTGCAGGATTTATGAAGCCATTTCTTTGAGGCTAAACGTCTCTGGGGAGCCTTTCTGCTCCCTGCAGCGAGCAGTGGGTTACTGAACGATATCGGGGCTTGCCATGTGACACCACTTGGCCTTCATTTTACGTTCCAGCTGAAAGAGGGCATCAGCCTTCACCAATTATTTTGCTCATACAGGTCACCGCTGCAGATACAGATTCAGAGGAAATTACAGTAAACAATACCTAACAATGTGCAAAATTTAGGAAACACATTTTGTAAGCACTTTAATTACTCGCTGTTACCTCTTTTCTGTTAAAGGTACAGATACATATTTTTCAGGGTGGCCAGACTGCCACCGCATCCCAGACTGACGTGGCTGGGAAACCTCGGCACCTTTTCCATCCCTGGGGAATGCAGCTTGCAAAATGCTATTCCCACCTTTGGCTCCCCTTCGGGCACATGGTAGGCACTGTGTCTCTATCTACGTACGGTTCTTTTTTTGAACACTTGGGACCTAACACGAGAAGTGGGAGGCTGTGCATCTGCCTGTTGAAATCACAGCTCGTGTGTGTGTAAAACAGTGGCCACAGGCCACGCACTGTCTACAGCCTGGCACAGCAAAGTGTAAAAGAGACAGTACAGGATATAGGATGGGTTTTTTCTGACCATTAGTTCAGGGATAAACTATTCATAGACATTGTAAAAGAAATAGCTATACTTTTAAGTTTTAGATTAACTTTGTTGACTTGAGATTTAGTGGGTTTTCAATAAGCAGACTGGAAAGAGAAGCAGCCGTAACATCTGTTGTTAACTTTTGTAGGTTTAGTTTTAGGTACAACTACTTAAATAAGTGCAAAATTTGTTATTTTATTTATATTTTCATGTCCATGTACTATACATGGAAAAGAGGGCCATAAACTTGCACCCATTGCAACGGACAGGAAAACTGGTATTGACTAGAACAGAGATCAGATTTTATGCAGAAACATCAGATTCTAGTAACTTAGAGGTGCTACTTTCAATAACAGGAAAAGTAGTCAGTCATGGTATTTTTTATACTGGTCATGCCCCAGTAACTCCCACAGTGCTCTTCTTTTGTAATACTGAGTCTTTCATTGCTTGACAATGTTTATTTGCATTCTTTGTATTTTTTGCTTGAAGGGAAACTCTTCTGTGAGCCTTTTTTTAAAAAAAAAACACAACAAACCCAACCACTTTAATTTTGAAGTCTAGTTTCTGTATTTCTTGTCTTCTCAAAGGGAAAAAAAAAATATATCTGAATGAAGAAAAGAAGACAGATAATATTAAGTACCTGACACCTCCAAAGAGCAAAGATCATCAGCTTTTTGTTTCGGTGTTATAGTTAGAAAGTGCATTTGGCAAAGTTATGCTGTCAAATAGATCATCTGCTGGGAAGAGTTACACAATTCTCTCACTTGTATTTTTTAGTCATGACACAAAGCTTAGTTAAAGTCAAGTCACCACAGATGACAAAGGAGAAACTGTGTTTCTTCACTTAAAATCTTTTGTGATCTTAAAATGCACAAACCAGTTGCATTAGTTTCCTGCCCTGTACAATGTTGATCCTGAACGTCTATTCCAAAATTCCACTCATGTGTCTTGCTGCATTTTTGCTCATGACAATTCAGCATCTGAGCATTTGAGTCAAAGTTCAGGGAAGTCAAAATGACACTGCAAGGTCTTAGATAAGAGGGATATTTCTAAAAGACACCCTATACCCAGAGAGGTGTGTATTTTCATATCCCATACGACTTTGGTCCATGGTCAGTGTCTGTCTTAAAAGCAGAATTGCAAAATGCTTTACAGCTGGAAACTGAATCAGTAAGAGATGGGCAGAAATCTCTTTCTTTCCCTGGTTCCACAGTCCTCACAGTGGTTGTTTTTATTGTTTTCATTTCAACATTAGTTGTATTTGAGAGCTGCTGAGGAAGGAAGACAATCTAGGCAAATCTCATGCTTACACTTTTTGTCCTACAGAAAAAGTTCTTATATTTCTTTTTCTTTTATTCTTCCCAATCTTAAAACAGAGCTAAGATTTTTCTTGGCTGCCTTCAGCAGTGAGAGAAAGGGATTATTTCTTAGCTTTAAATGGCATTTTAGCAATCCAGAAAAACAAACCTCTGTCATAATGAAGAGTAATATCTTCACTTTGCAGTAGGTGATACAAGTAGTGTAGCAAGACTATTGTTTTTGCTAGGGTAAACTCTAGTTCTGTCGTTCAGACATAAAATAGGAATCTCTCTAGATTAGGAGAAGGAGTTACAGAAATTCATAATCCTTGTCACAGTTGACTTTTTCTCCCCTTGAGCTTATGGGTGTTTTCTCAAGTAGAAGTTCTTGTTCTTGCTGTGTGTGGAGGAGACAAGGACAGTATCACAGGGGGAGGCCATTGTGTTTTCCTAAAAGGTAAGTTACTATTTAGGGTGGGAGGGAAAGAACAGAAAGAAACTGCTTGGAGGAAGATGTTTGCCTAGGGAAGGAGAAAATACATAATATCACAGGTGAGATCAATTACACCTAAAAGACTGTAAGAAAAAGAAATGGGGGGAGGGGGTGTTTCCAAAGTTCATAGAAGGAAAATGCATCCACCAAGGGTGGAATGGCAGAGGCCAGCATTCAGATTTGAAACTCCTGGTTTTTTTAGAGAAAGGATAGGATGCGGCTTTTTTTTTTTTTTGTATCACCATCTGATGAAATGTTTATTTAATAGAGAAGAAAAGAAAAATGCAAATACAGGAAATCTTCATGTGCCCGCGTTAAGAAAACCCTTAGAGTAACTAATGCATAGAATAAATCCTGTTTTAGGCAGGTAATGACTTGAAACTCCCTGCTGAAAACAAAGGTGGTTCACAATGATGCGTGACAGATGCAGAAGCAATGTGACTGTGAGATGGCACAGTTATTCCAGTTTCAGGGACGATGGGAGTTTATCTAAGGATAAAGGAGGGAGGGATTCCCTGTGCAAGGTCAGTGTGGGGGAGAGATCCATGGGGAGACCAGCTGTCTGTACTTACTAACCTCTAATCCAGCAGGACAGCTTTGCTGTGCTGCTCCAATACAGAACAGGTTAGGTTGAATGCCGATGAGGTACCCGCCATCTAGGAAGTCATTTTCTGTTTGACTGATTTTGGTTCTTGTTGTTTTGTTTTCCCCCTCTTTGTATGTAAAACAAGCGTTCAAGGAGTTCCTGAACAGAGGTCGCCCTGCTCCTCTGTAATAACGGCACTGCGAGCAATGCTGAAGGGCTCACCAGCACTTCCCAAAAAGCCCCGATAGTACATAAATTCAGATCTTCACCAGATAGATAATTTTATGTGGTCTGCAGAAGAATAGGCCTTTGTCAGAATGAGATGATAGCTGACTTTGGTTGCAGGGGGAGGAGGGAGTTTTCTCAATTTCTGTGTATTTCTATTCAGCTGCTGCAGAAACATCCCCATCTGCTTTGAATCTACATTTTAATTCCAAACCCTAGCAAGAAATGAAGCAAGCTGGCTTGCTCTGCCTGGCAAAGCACACACATAGCAAGTTGCTGAGCTTAAAGCTGTTCTAAAACCCGGGAATGTAACGAACTTACAAGCCAAGTTACCTGGTTTTGTGGTGTTTAACTGGACAATGATGATAATCAGAAAATGATACTCATCAGTCGGTCCTTTAAATGTTGTCACTTGAGTAAGAGTATGTGCTTTCTTTGCTATCTGCTCTGTCATGACAATTTGGTTTAGGGAAGTGACACTGTTAATAAGAAAACCCGAACCCATTTCATTTCTCTGTTGAAAGCAGGCAATGGAGCTTTGCCTGCTCTCCTGCATGATTAATGGGTAGTGAAACAGAGGGTGCAAATTAAATTGTTGATTACCCTCATTTATAACACCTATGTTTGAACTAGTGTAGTAGGACATGATTTTTGCCACTAACAGTAGAATCTTGCATATTTATACACATATGAATGCTCAACAGCTTATTTTAGCTTTATGATCTGCACAGTTTGAGTTTTTGCTTGCCCTTCCTAGTGCAGGAAATTTTATCCCTAACTGTCAACAGGTGTCAGAAACAGAAGCAGCTGGAGCCAGAGCTGAACAACATTTCTGTTCTGATCTGATAAACTTGCAAATAAACCACATGTAACTTCTGTTATGGACGCTCAGCAAGAGCTAATCATGATGCAGACCTTAACTTAATTTCTGTGCCTGTTTCACAAGCTGTAACGGGGGATAGTGAGTGATACACAGACTAACTTGCAGGCTGATAAGAAGCAGAACTGCCTCTTAAATTGCTCCTGGCTGAAAGGAATCGTAGAAATGCAAGTTATTTGCATCGCATTCTAGAGAAGAATATAATTTAAGGGATTTTTTTTGTGATGGAAAGAAAATGGACAAGCGAAACCGCTGAAGCAAACGTAAGCTCTTGTGAGAAAAGACAGAAAAAGAGAAGAGGGTTTACTGTGAGCTGAAAGGGAAAAGAATTGAAAGATGCCCATTCAAATGCTTCATCTGCCTGCTAATTTTAATTAAGACTCCTCCTTTGTAACTATGCCACAGAGCCTGAGTCTTTTAAGAAAAAAAAAAAGTTGTCACTAGGCAGATTTCTGAGTCTCCTGATTGAATCATCATTTTAATCTCTACACTGCCACCCCCCTCTCTGGAGCAGAAGCTACCGGCTGCATTATCTGACAATTAACATACTGAGAAATGCTACTGTACTCCTCGGGGAGTTTCAGTGATGCAAAACACTGTTTTGCTGTCTGACAAGAACGCCAAAACCTTTAAAATATCCTGTGTGATAAAATATCCTGTGTTTCCTGAAGCCTCGATGCACACCTTGTTTTCACCAGGAAAAAGTATTCTTCCTGAACCTTTTCTGAAGCAAAAAATACTCCTCTCCTTAATTCCCCTTCCCTCCCCTACCAATATCCCCTCCAAGTTTGGAGAACTTGATAAGTACAGTGGTATTTGCAAAGAAATACTGGTCAGTGACATAAACTGCTGCCTGGGTTTGCATGTCTTTGCTCGGTGTCCTTGTCCTTTCTCGGATCCTTCCTTGTCTTACTGCTTCACGTTTCACCTCTCTTCCCTAACAAGGCACTAGAAACAGCTTCTTGCTCCATGCCTGGTGGGGTCCCAGCCTGCTCTTCTGCACAGCCCCCCTCAATCCCATAGAAACCAAGCCAGGTTTATTGAACTGGGTCACTGGTCCCAGTTAGACACCACCCACTGTGCCAGTCTCCTCTCCTAGCAACATGAAAGGTAGGGGGGGTGCGTGTAAAAAAAAAGTGAACAATTCCTTTCTGCATCTTCTCCCTCTGCCACCTTTGTCAGCCAAAGCAAGGTCTGCCCACAGGGACAGGCTAATTGAGATGCTGTTTGGCAGCAGACTCTGTCCTTGCACAAATGTTCACAAAATGACTAATTAAAAACAAGCCTCTTGCCCTGCTTCCTTCCCTCGACAAGTTAACATAGGCATGTTTTTCCTTTCATTATTTTATGGACAACAATAACGAACACGCTAAGGAAAGAGCACTTCAGGAACAGTTTTGTATGCAGCAAATACCCAGGGTGGTTGTCCTTTCTTCCCCCACACCCTAGTGGCTGCCTCCATTGCTGGGAAGGTACAAACCAGGAGGAAGTGCAAGAAGGGGGTGTGTGGGGAAAGGCGGGTTGTTCCAGGCAGCTTTTAATTATGGAAAAGGATGAAATACACTTAAGCGTAAGAGTTCTGTTTCTGTTGTCCCAAAAGTACTTTGGGTATTCGATCTGAGAATAAACAGATTTTCTGTGAAGCCAAGCAGGTTTGGTCTTAGTGAGGAAACCCTTCAGGTTCTGCTGCTCAGCTGAGTGTCTGTCCTCCCACGGCCTTGCTTGGAAACCAGAAGGCACCAAGTAGGAGTGCCGAGTGCTGTGTTACTCCAGAAAGCACACATGATGCCAAATGGGCAGAGCTCTTAATTACATCATAGCTAATCATGGTGTAATCACAGAAACATGCAAGGAATTGGAGTAACTTTAATTCAGGAAAAATAGCTAACCGGGTTGTGTAATGGGGAAAACCAGCAAATGCAGGAGAAGAACGCAATGGTGAGGCGACCGCTGCAAAGGAGGGAACGGAACGATTTCCACGTTGATCGGAGATTGTGAAGCAACAGGCTGGATTTTTATCTGGCTGTTGTACGTGACTAACACGAGCTCTGTGCGTACATGAAACGCTGAGGAACTGCTTTCACTGTTACTCCGCTGCGTGTGCGTTCATTGTTGTCTAAGCTTGGGAATAATTGCTGTGAAACTTTCAAGCACGCAAGAGTTTTTCCTGTAGGCAGAGTGGACAAAACCCCAAGGGAGAAAAGAGTTGGCTCCTTGCGAGGACCTTGATCTCTAGACTTGGAGAGGAACAGCTTTGCTGTGCTGGAAAAAGCTGCATGTGCATCCACGTGCTTTGGAGGCAGCCTCCTCCCTGGGCCTGGGCCAGCTGCCCGGTAGGAACATGCTGAGGAAGCAGCTCTGGGCTCCCCGGGCTGCTGGGCGAGCACCCGCGAGACACAGGGACACGGAGGGGAAGCCCTGTTTGTTCCTGCCGAGGCGAGGAAGGGAGGATGGTGTGGCACAGGGCCCACCCTGCAGGTGGCTGGTGGACGTTGTTCTTCCCAGGGACTGCTCGGGAAACCTTAAAACTTGAGTACGAGACTGAAGAAATGAGCAAAAGATAGCCAAAACGTGCAATGATGTTTAAGCACATTGGCATGCAGATGGACACCTCCTGGGGCTAACGTAATTAGAAACTTCATGGGAATTACCGAGTACCTATCTGACTTTCTAGACATCTAAATGCCTCTGCAGAGACAGTCCTTAGGGCCTGTTTTACCAGAATTCAGGTATGCAGGTTTGGTGACCACGATACGCACAGATCAGATGTTTGCGAACGCAACTCTCCTGCCAGGTCCCCGAGCTCTGCTGTGTACTGCTGGGGTTTGGGTAGGCAGCTCTCCGAAACGCCTGTGGCTGGCATTCCATCGGCAGTCCTGTACGTAGTTTGTGGAACTGCCGCTGACCTCCAGAAGATCCTGTCAATACGTGGACAGTTGCCAGAATCAGCCTTGTGAAGCTGAGGTCAAAGTGTTATGCAGAAAAAGGTGCAGTAGCGATTCCACCTTGAGCTGTGACCTCCCTTGCTAGGCAGGTAAATTAACTCGGTTACAAGGAAAAGCCAAACCCTGCAGGAAGCAGGGCTCATATTTCCATATGTAAAACCACTTTCCCCTTACGTTAATACCAAACCCTCAACACAGAAAGACAAAGTAGCTTGATTTACAGGCACAGAAAACTGTCTTCCTCTAAAATAGTTAACTACATTTTTGTTCAGAGTAAAGAGAGGGCAGGAACTGAAAGCAGTGATCTTTACATGTTGGGGTTTTATTTATATAAACTATACAGAACACCTTGACAATCTTTGGGATACACAGAGCTATATATAGAAATGTGAGTAACTGTATTAGTGAGCGTGACGCTGTACGCAAGCCAGAATATTCCCGAGTGTTTTCACTCATGTGCTTTCCTTCTCCCCTCTAGCCTTGCATAGGTTATTCTAAATCACTTTAGCATTATCTAAAATATTTTTTTCTTGCCTTTTATGGTAGTTCTTTCTATATGATTACTGTGTAGTCCGAGACTTCCTCAAAACCTCCCAGTTTGTCTTCCACTTTCTACTAAATAAATACCTTTATTAGGATCTTGTAAAGCTCTACCTCCATCCCACTGGAGCAGGTTACTCTGCAGTGAGCAGGTTACACAAAAACCTCACGGATGGAGAAGCAAAAGAGCTATGACATCAGAGTCAGTAGATCAATAACCCCAACAGGCTGATGATTCCTCCAGAATTGGTACATGCCTGTTGTTATCTGTTATGTACAGAGCCTTTTAGACCTGAACACTAAGCTAAGAAGTAAGATCTTTCCAGGCCATGCAATCACACAAGGGGTTTCCGTATTGTTACTTGTATTTTGAGGTTGAAGAACACAATGCTCTGAACTAGTATTGGTTACTCCTGAGCTGAAATGCAAACGCTAGATGGTTCTGACGGGAGTGGGAACTATTCCCGATTTGGGACCCATGTCATGCTTTCCAAGCAGATAGTTCTGGGAGCAGCAAGCCTCAGGAAGCCTGAGAGTCCCATGGGTTTGCTTTTTTGGGCGACTGTGAGTTTCAGCAGAAGCTTTTCCCGTGGCTGGGACACGTATAAGGGCTCTCTCCCATGAGGGTTCTCTGGCATTTAATAACATGTGAAGTTATGCATTTGTTGTTCCCTCGCTTGGGATGTTTACAGAGTTTTTCTCCTTTACCCAGCTTCCGATCTTCACAACAGTTGGAGCACTAAATCTCTCACACATGGCTGAAACCAGCCGGTTGACTCAGACTCTCTCTGTGGGGGATGGACAAGCGCTCATGCACAGTATCATCACATATTATTCATTTTGCTGGGAAACTACAACATGTATTTTTCTAGTCACAAGAGGGATGTGTGACAGCAGTAGCTTGTGGTAGTGAGCAGAATGGTCACTGGTAATAATGGGTAAAGGAAATCTGTTCAAACCAGAGAGCAGAAAGCTGTCAGACATACCACCTTGACCACAAGTCAGAGGATACCAGGGAACACTATCTGTAAGAACTGGAGTGGAGAGGAGACAACAGAGAAGGGTAATTTTTAAACAAGCCTGGACAGTAGTTGACTCCTAGACCCTGCAAGGTCAGTGGAGATTATGTGAGGAGCTCCTCTGGAGGCAACTGGAACAGATTCATGGAAGACACTCACTGTTTGGGATCACCGAGAGAGGTGAGAAGGTAAGAAGTAAAACCAAGCAAGCCTTTTTCAAGCAATAGACTTACTGCAATTTGGGACTGACTAGAGGACGGTACTTTGGATTGATAGCTTTCTTGTCTTCTGTGGACAGAACTTGGTAACTGATTGTTTTGGGGAAAGCAAATCAGAAGTGTTTGACAGGGCACCCAGAGCAGTGCTTCAGAAAGGGGCAGGGCAGGGAGGTGGTGCAGTTTAGAAAAATTCTGGTTTGTTTTAATGCATGTTAAGTCATGCAACTGCAGGGTAGGAATTCTGCGCCAGTCAACAAGTTTTCCCAGAGAACAACTTCACACACTTTAAAGTGACACACATGTGAAAGGCTGGAGAGCCTCAGAATCAAAAGGGACTGGAAGCTGGGACCATGCTAGAGGAAGACTTCCTAATTTTTAATTTAGGAAGGGAACTGTTTCGAAAAACAAAGTTGCAGGTAGTTGCAAAGTTTGGTGGTGGGAACTGAAGAGAGAAGTTTGAAGGATGTGAAGGGAAGCAGGGTAGTAACAAGCAGAAAATGGGTAAGTGCTTTGGGAGCAAACATGCTGCAAAGAACGAAGTAAGGAGAGTGCTGTGTGTATCCAGATACATAGGCAGACCTTGGTTAGATTAGAGAAATCAGATGTCTGGTGTTCTTTGGCTAAGGGAAAAAAAGCAGTGAGATAAAAGGAAGGATCTTAAAGGAGAGCAAGAACAGATGAGTGAGAATGTGAAATGGGGAAAGCTGGAGATGAAAAAAGAGGTTCTGGATACAGTGGAAGAAAAAGCTTACGAAAGCAAGTTTTGAAATAAAACAGTGATGGTTTTCAGCTTGTAGAAAGTGAACAGAGCAAGCGAGAGGTGAAACAAAGTTTATATAGCAAAGAATGGAGATGATCAAGAAATAAGACTTTCTGGGTTTTTTTCCTTTTAAAGACATACCACTAACAAAATTGTGAGGTTTGGCTTTCTGTGAAGGAAGGTTGTTGCTCTTACCTACTTCTTGAGCTAGCGTGGTGTAACCAAACGGTAATAGTGATGGACGTGATGACAGAAAGGTCTCTAGTGACTACACAGGCAGAAGTACACGTGAGGATGAATTTACCAATCTAGCTAGTTCGTAATAGCTGCTATGAACGTCCCATTCAAAACGACCAAATGGCTTATACGATATCTTTCCTGTGACCCGTGGAACCGAATCTGTGTCACGGAGTAAGGTCACTACACTGTCAGCTGGGTGACAAACCTAGTTTGAGCATTGACTCAGGATTGCAGGCCATGGGCCTCGGGCCAAGGGATGTCGAGCGTGCCACAGAGGTGACGCGCGTACTCCCGGCGGAAGGCTTCCAGCCGATCGGCACGCCGCCACGCCGTCCCCGCGCCAATTCATGGAAAGGCAACCGGGCCGCCTCTGAAGGGAGCGACTCGTCTGGCTGTCCAGATGGATGTGGTGCTGTGCTGGCAGCAGTGAAAACCTGGCGGAGAGGAGGAAGGAAGCCTGTTGGGTAGTCGTTGGCCGTGCGTGACCAGCTTTCTAAGGAGACTGAACGCTTGCCGAAGATGCCCCATCAGCTTTGGCCAAAAAAATCTGGTAATTTTGCAAGCAATGGAGGAGACCAGGGCAGATGTCACACTGCTGTAGATCAGGGTAGCTCCACTGATGTCAGTGGAGCCATACCAGTTGAGTTTTGGCTCAAGATCTGAACAATGGCATTACCACAATGAAACTGTGTTACCTACGCTGCTGTGGAACAGTACCGTTCCAGATATTCCTGGTGTTAACACAGATGTAAGCCTGTCCCCTCGTGCACTATTGCTAAAATACGTTGGTGCTGAGAGTTTGTTTGGCATTTCTGTGTCGGTTTGAACAGTTAGCAACCTCGTTGCTGCAGTTTAATCCTCCAAACAATGCCATGACAACTGTACCACACGGTGCCTGCCGGGTTCAAGCAAGGACATAGTGGAGCGCACGTCAACAGTGGAGCTGCAAATGAGGTAATGTGTTATCAGCAGACAGGTCAGGGCTCTATGTATCAACTCTTGGAGCACAGAGTGACTAAAAATAACTTTCTATAGCAAGTACCCATTTCCCGAAGAAGGAAATGCTCTTGTTTAACACCTTCCACCCCGAACAAACTAGGAATGACTTATCACAGTTCCTGCATCCCTTGATATCCCAGTGGTCTAGCTGGATGACTGGCTCACGTGCTCTGCTTTCACCTCCAGAAGGTGACTAGGAGTCAAGAGTAATATAAAGACCTGAGCAATCCCAACAACATCCCCATCACCTGACGGTCACCATGGGTAATATTACAGTTATGCACCAGCCTCTCTCTCTCAGGAATCTGAGAGCAAGTGCAGGACTGAACTACTCCTCGTGCCTTTTGAGGCACACATCATCAGATCAGGATCTAGACTACTAAATAACCTCACGTGTCAACTTGCCACTTGGGTCTGAACTGTGAACAGAGAAGCCTTTGGCTTCTGTTATTAAGCCAGACTTTATACCCGTACACAGACACCAGAGAGATCCCAAGCAAATAATATTTCTATTCTTAAGAAAATTAAAAATCACTATTAATTTGTAGCTTGTAGAGCGTCCCAAGAGGTTTATTTTATCCACTAAACTGTAGTGGATGTTTTGGACCTTGCCACGTGTGAAGAGGTCTACAGCACAGCACTTCAGTGAGAAGGGTGTCAGTCTGTTCACCCTGGCACTGTGGAGCAGTAGCACTTCAAGTCAAGGGGAGAAATGAGTAAGGTTCAGCTTCTCATGAACACCGGGCAAAAAAAGTTTCAAACTTAGTTCCTCTAGATGTATTTATGCATCTTCACAAAAAAAGGTTTTCCTGATTTCTTTGGCAGCACGTTCCCCTACCTTGTCCAACAGCTCTGATGCTTTCACTACTGGCCAGGCAATTTCTATTCCCCCTGCCCTCCTAATTATTGCTTTTCCAGATGTTTACATTAGTAAGTCATGGAGTATGCTAATCCTATCTACTGAAAGTGGCAGATTTACAATTGTCCCACTACCGGCCAATGCAATCTTCTCCTGAAGAACCCGCAATAGAGGTCAAAAATCTCAATATATAAATAAAGCAAGCTTAAAACGCTACTTGCATTAATAGAAGGGGAGGGATCCTCTTCAACAAAAAAAGCATTTTGAAAAGGCACATACTAATAGATACACCAGAAACAAGCCTTCTCTGAAATAAATAATCCATGGCACATCTCCTAGTGACCAAAACCACAAGTGTTTTATTAACACACATAAGCAATGAGCTTTAAGCGGGGCCAGTGGATCAGACAGGCCAAAACTCCTCTGTGTTTGCATCAGTTGACTCAAGACTGGGCTTTTTCTTTTTTTTTTTTTTTTTTCTCCCCTGACTACAGACAGTGCAGAGAGTATAAAAAGGACAATTAAGCACCACTGCTGAGCATGTCTCTTCTTCCCATGTTGCACACCCTGGCAACAAATCAATTTTGTCTTTTGCTGTGAGACTTTCTTTCTCTCCACTGGCTCAAAATTACTCTCCCAGAATCCTCTAGAGCAACTTTTTTTTCCTCTCTACAGTTCATCCTGCCAGTTGCCACTTTAGTAAATAGCATGTAGCAAGCAATAACTTTATTTTTTTCCATTCCCTCTAAAGGTTAACTATAGGTGAACGTTTTATCCTTTATAACAAGTAATTGACATGCATGAGCCAACTTTCTGTTCAGAACATAATTTGTATTCTTGAGAGATCTGTGCATATTCTTGTTCATATTGCTTCTTCCCTGAAGGGATCTGGGAGGGGGAGGAGAGGGAGCAGCTTTTAAAGTTTGGCTCACAAAAGTTACAGAGAATGATCTAGGCTTTCAGCTCCATCAGATAAATGGTAATGTAACTGCACAATGTACAGTACAGTGGCACGTACTGATAGGAAAAGAACAGAGTAAATAATGGGGAGGGAGAAGGGGGAGAAGGGAAGTCAGCAGGCAGAGAGAAGAGAATACTCAGCATCCAGGCAAGCTTGCCGCTAAAATATAAATTGGCAGAAACTTTTATCCCAAAGGCTGGTGGGCTTACCTCCCTCATTACAGACACAATTCAGGTGGGGTTTTAATGGGAGCTTTCTAATGAAAAGTCAATGCAGTTCTTCATATCCTTACACTTGGGCAGCATTTGCTTCATTAAACTTAATGATTCAATCCCAAGATCACTGAAATCAGATTTGTTTCAGTCACTTCAGTGGGTTTAGGATTAAGTTTAGGAAAGCACCATTTTTATGGGGGTGCAGTGGGGGTGTTTAAAGAGCGTGTTTTTTTTTTTTTTAATAAATCAAGAGTCTTCTCATGTGGTTACATCTTCTTGTGAGAAGGTCTTTTCAGAATTTATGTATATAAAAAGAGTGTCAGCACATGTGCAACACCTCTAATTTAGAACATAGCTTGCGGGTTGTGGTCTCCTCGGTCAGGCTGGTAGGTGTGGTGGGTACAGCTGCATAATCCTTGCAATGCTATAATCTGTCAGCTGCCACTTTAGTCCTTTAATTTTACCACAAAACAGTGAATTTTTATTTTGTAGTAAGGATCTTCAACCCACGTACGTATAATCTTTTCAAGATTAAACAAATGTAAGACCTTCTTTAGCAAACACAGAACATATTGCATAGCGTAGTGAAATCACATTTAAAAACTTGATGTTCACACTTTCACCTTCAAGGGTAGGTCCTGCCTCTCAGAAGTGACCTCCTTAGGTCATAGCATTCAAATTTGTGGTTTTAAAAGAGTGAACAGTGTATTTTTACTCAAGAAAACACAATTTACAGACAGAACTGGGACAGGATTATATATTGCATGTTATCATGGCAATTTGCGAAACTTAGCTGGTGGAGAATCTTCACGCTCCTTAGGTTACAGGATCCTCTTGTAGCGTGACTTGCAGCTGCCCACTGCACCCACTAACAAGCATTCTCCATACACAGATCCCAGTTGTCCCGTAAAAAAAAAAAAAACCAACTCTAAATACTAAGTAACTAAGACAACTTACGCAGGCACAGCCACCTATCTTGTACAATGAAAGCCCGGAAGAGCACCACGAGGTTATTCTTTCCACTCACACTTTATTTCAAACAGGTGTGCAAAGGGAACGTATCAGAGAGATTTAAATAGAAGGTTAAGCAGACTGTGAATTTCCATCTACGCTTGGTCTAATTAAAGCTATGAACATACTTGAGACTGAGAATTTTGTTTAGAGTAATCCCTTTATCAAAACTGTCATATGCCAGGAAACGTTAGAAGCAAGAGTTTCTTATTCCCCGTGTTCTTGAGCTACTGTGTCTGCCATTTAAATATCAACATTTCTCAACAGCTTTCAGTTTAACCCACAGAGGTTTCCCACAGTAACTACTGGCTGACTTACGAGCCCCTTACTCATACCGGTGATTAGTTAATTCCACAAATAGCTCCACTGACTGCAATGGGATCACATTTAATTATGACTGCATCAACGTAAAAGATTTCCAGCCCTGTAGGACTAACGCAGATAGCTCTATGAGATAATGGCAGCAGCAGTGCTCCTGGGGGTTCTGATCATCACTCTGTTTTGCTGCTTCTGCCTGTGTGAAGGATAAGCCACTGCACCACAGAAAAGTGGCAAAATGATGTTACTACTGCAAGTTGTGCTAAGTCTGGGTTCGTTTTTTTCCATTGTTGTCCTCCTACAAAGAGCTCTCTGCCTCTTCTGACTCTTGCATTCTACTCTAAAAGCAGTATTTTAAGTTCTAGGGTGCAAGGACTTTCTCAACTTTACACTGTCTCACTTGGGGGGTCCTGAGTTTTGCACTTCTACCCAGTATTTGCACTTACAAATAATTAACATATTATACAGGAAAAATATTTATGTGCTATTTATGTACCACGGCAATGTCTTCAGGCCTCAGCTGAGCTAGGGGCCTCCTAGTTAGGCACTGTAAGGATATACAGTGTGCTTTTGAACCCCCTCACTGTTACCTGTTTCTTCCCAAAGGCTATATTGTGAGTTTCTTACACGGATGCAGTTAAAACTACATGTGATCTCACTGCAGTCAATGACATTATTTGTGAGATGAACTAGTTATCACTGTGGAAAAATGCTCATGTTCAGGTCTACAGTTAATGAAAGGAAAAAGGAAAAAAAGCTTTTCAGTGCTGGGACTACAATCCTACACGGAACAGCAGTCAAAAAGCTAGGACAGGAAACAGGTGCTCACGCATCCAGCAAGCCCTCCTGAGGCCACCGAGTGGGTCCAGGGCTAAATCTACACACAGACCACAGGGTTACCCATTCTCCCAGGGCTCCTTTTGCTGGTGTCCCAGGGACAGATTTCCCTGCTAAGCTTCTGCCTGCATGCTACAAAGCTTTCTTTTTTGGGAACTGCTATGTAATAACCTAAAATAGCCTGCCCCATCCATCCTGAGTGCAGCTGGGCAGAGTTCCTTCATAATATCTGTCATGCCTAAAAATATTCCTGTTATGAAAATAGAGACACAGATACTATGTCTGTTTTTGTGTGCTGTGCCTGGGTGTTTAGGTATGTGTAGGTGCATGTGGGGTAAGTCTGAGGGTGAGCTTTTTCATCCATGGAGCATGAATGCTGTACTGAAGAGTTATGTAAAACAGTGAGCTTCATGAATAGGGACTTGATATTTGTTGCAGCGTATTTGTCTATAGCTCTACTGCTGCACTATAAATACATCTAAACCAAAGCAGACAATATGTAAAGCAGGGGAGGGAATACCTCTGACTTCTAGACTTGCTGAACTTGCAAAGCTGTGGGCAGTGCTGCTCACAATAATACTTCACAGGGGTGAGAAAGAGAAAAATACAACCAGGAATGAGGCAGGCTAAGCCTTACGAGTGAGATGAGGTATAATATTTGAATGTTTCCAAGGGAAAAACTAAAGGACAATGCAAAGTAGGCAAGATGTACTTTGACTGGTGTGTAAAGGATGGATGGTGGTGAGGACCATAGTGACAAAGCAGAAAGGTGGGAGGTGTTTTAGATGGTTTTCTGGATGTGGTTTTCTTCCTCTGAAATTTTTAAGTCATAGAAAAAGCCTGTAGAGGAACCAGATATGACCATATAGAAACAGGAAACGATGAAACAAATTAAGTCATGGGGTAAAGGAAAACCTTATTAGTTCAGTGTTTCTCACAGCTTTTTTCCCTTCTTTCTTTTTATTTAAATCATGATCTATTCAACTTCATAGAAGAGGCAAACTCTGCAACTGGGCCTGCCCAGCTTAGGTGTTTTAAAGTGCAAAGGGAAGTAAAAAAACGCAAGCACAACCACCTGCTGAGTTTAGGAGAACAGAAAGAAACAAAAGAAAGGATGAAGCAAAGAAAAATCCCAGGTTGTCTCTAGTTCCCTCTGAACCTAGTCC
This sequence comes from Limnodromus scolopaceus, assembly GCA_028565335.1. NCBI lineage: Eukaryota > Metazoa > Chordata > Aves > Charadriiformes > Scolopacidae > Limnodromus > Limnodromus scolopaceus. The sequence continues at coordinate 26,010,357 of JAOXNO010000033.1, forward strand.
AGGTCAGCGCTGTTGCTAGTTATAACACAAGATACAAGTTCCAGATTTTATGAAAGGATGGATATTTCTCACAAGTGCTATCTTTACATCAAGTTACTCTTGCTTTGAAACCTTCTTTGTTTCATAGTTTCTACAGTTCTGTAAACCAATATCTCCATGTACTCATCCTCTGTGACTGATGAAAACTACTTAATTCCCTGGAGGGAGAGACACAGGCAGATGAGGCTGCACTTTCTTGTCCAGTTCTGCACAGAAGAACCAGTAACTCTTCCAAAAAGACTGCCATTTACACCACTCCCACCTCGAATATCCTGATTTAGTGAAAACTCATATTCATATATATAATTAACATTTTAAAAGGATTTCTAAGGTCTGTATCATAGCCTATAAAATTCTTTGGCACATGCAGAGGAATTTAGGTACTTTCAGGTTAGAACAGTTTTGGCAGAATAAAGAAAACCAGAAGCAGTAATAAAAAGCCCAAATCCCTGAAAGTACATGATGTGTCCTTCCCCATGCATTAGACTGCAACAAGTGTGTTGATAGGCAACATTAGATATGCAAGGATGAAGTAAACAAAAGGCCTGAGGATTGCAAAGTAAATATTTGGGTGTATTAGCTAACTGTTTGTGGGTGTTTTGTGCTTTTAAATTTGTTTGTATTAACGTTTGAGTCCAACTCACCTTCCAAAAAAAGATAACTGAAATGATCTGTCTGCTGCCCACAGGCCTCTCCTGCATCAATATTTTTGCTTATCTCTCTTCTCATGTTTCATGTCATTTCAAGCAGCTCTTTAGCAAGCCACAAAAATGTTAGCTATCCAGTTAGGTTTAAGTGGACCCCAGCTGAAGTAAATACTCCACGCAGGCATACTATCTTTCTTTTCCATTTCTCGGTCAGTCCTCTTTGGGTCTGCTACATGTAGATCAAGAGTCTTTAAAATGTTTAGTGAGGAGACCATGCATTACAGAAACTATTGCTTTCACAGTGCTGTGTTTCTATAGTAACCATCTTATTACAGCACTGCAGCCATCTGCTTTAAATATTAACTTCACAAGACCATCAGGACTAGCTTAAAACAATATCACATGTTCATTAAATATTAAAACTAGAAACAAAAGGAGAGAGCTACAGGAGAGTGCTTTTTCCTCTTCCTTCAATCTAATCTTTTTTAAAAAAAGCCAACACTGGTTTGCTCTTTTTAGATAATTTAACAGTTCATGCCATTGCTTTAGAAAGAACTTTTTAAGTGACCAGGCCGGCGGCATAAACTACAACTTTCTGAGTGTTGGCAAAAACAAATGAAGAGAATAGCTTCTTGGGGTAGGTGGTCACTTTGTGTATGTTCCTCCCCATAACAGATTTCCTTGACCCTGCTTTCGTAGCAGTACTCTCAGACATGCTCTGGCAAAGTCTTGAGAGGAGGGAGCACACAGGAATCAGCCAGCAGCAGCTGAGAAGTGCCACACTGGAGCAAACAACTGTTTTTATGGTAGTCTGCTAAAGGGCAGATGCCTCAGAGAAAGGCATAAACACTCAGTAATGCATTCAGCCAGCCTCCAGTTTACAGCCAAAACCATGAGACTTAAAACCCCATAGAGATGGTATCCTAAGGAGCAGGAGCCTGGATGCTGTCCTAATTCACAGAAATGCCTGCTACTTACAAAAGAACCTGCATCAGCAACAGGTTGTACCAGCAAGGTCCTTAGATTAAGCACCCCCAAATCATATTTGTTTCCTTTCAGCAATTTGAAATATGTTGGTTGTTACTTCTTCAAATACTCTCTCTCTTCAAACTGGGCTAGAGAGCAAAAGGTAAGCTCCTGAGAGCCCTCCTCTGCCTTTAACATATGGTATCTAGCTCACCCTCCGATGTTATTTTCACTGTGCATAACTTCCTGCTCCCTTCTTCTGTGCCCGTTTTGAGCCCCTGACCCAGCCCAGGCTATTGCATTTGGAGTCAGAATACATGAAACATCATAACTTGGAAATTTCATCTGAAAATTTCACTGGAACAAATCTTTCCATGGCAAAAGAAGGCACCGCCGGCACTGTAGCTCACAGAAACCTTCTTAAGTGTATTGGGTTCCCTGAAACACACTTCTGCCTCCATCCACTACAGCTTAACAAAAAAATACATATTACTAAGATCAACTACGGTATTGCATCTGGTTTTCCCAGTTCTCTTTGCTGCCACATTGAGCAAGTGCCTGCACTAAGCTGTTCATGATACTGTCCAGATCTTCTGCGGGAGACAACTCCTTGCATTATGCATGGAATAGCAGCAGTGTGCCCAGGTAACACAGACACGGTCCTTGTCCCAAGAAATTCACAGTCTAGTGGATCACCAGACCCTCACAAAAATGCATAATTACTTATTTTAAAATTCCCCCAGTATGCATTTCCTCTTCCTTGATGACCCCAACTTCTCTGTTTTCACACACTAGCTTTATTTCTGAAGTTCTTCTGGGGTTTCTCGTATTGGCAACCCAAGGGCAATATCTCAAAAGGCAGGAGCAATTGTGAGCATGATCACTGAATGAGGAACAGGAGTTCCCGGCGTTACAGTGAATATCAAGCTGAACAGTTGATGTCAATCCTTTTGAAAAAAAAGGCAATTTTTGCACAGGCTATAGTCCTGTTTGTGTGGCTTTGTCAGACATTAAGTTACCTTTCTTCTCAGCCTTGGCAAGGCCTCAGCTGGAATGCTTTATCTGTCCACAAAGAAAAAAGTTGATCAAAACAAGACAACTTGGAAGAATGCAGAATCTCCACTAGCAGAGGTCTTCTAGAGCAGATTATCTATGTATTTGTCAAAAAGTGACAGTTATGATTTATCTGGCTTGGGAGAAGAAGATGGGTTAAATTGTCTCTTCCTTGGCTATTTTAGGCACCTTTTAGGAACAACTTGTCTGTCTTTCTCACTGCTGTGCACTTGCCCAGGGAAACTCCATTTAGTATACCCTGGAGAGAATCTTCCTGGATGAGGACACAAGCAAATTTGTACAGGCCATAAGTGGCTCACAAAAGGGAAGACACTGCCCACTCTTCCCCCCAAAATTAAACAACCCCCAGTGTTCCATATCAAAACTTTACTCCAGAGCATGGAGCTTCATAGTATTTGCCATGCTCAAGACACCCATTCTCTCCACATTCATGGACCTACAGCAAGGAAAAATAATTAGATTTAAAAAAAAAAACAACCTACCAGGATAGTGGAACTTGAGTAGAAGAGAAGGCCTAATTTTGCTGCTTCTGGTGTATCTCTATTGAATTCATAAATCAGAGTTTCTGCTGTTTGTCTGTTACATAATAAAGGCTGTTCTCTTTTGTTGATGTGCAATTTGGCTTCTAGAAATGGGGGTTTTATCATATTTTGAAGTTTTGGAGGTTGGCCCTGACCAAAGGCAGGCTGGTGGGCAAAGCATAGTAGTGTTTCTTGTAATACTGAGAGATGTGGTAAGAAACATCAGCACCTCACTGATTTAATCCTGTGAACATGAAGAAGAGCCATTGCTGGCAGGGCTTAGTGAACTTTTATCTTTTTAAAACTTACTCTATAACATGGGGTTTTCTTGCTATCCTAAAAACACCTCTGGGCATTTTTCCCCATACATTCCCCAGCACTGTAAAAATCTAAAATACTCCTTGTTCCTTTCACTGATTTTTGCCACACACTGTAGTTGTCGTGACTCTCAAATTAACAGGACTGGCTTTGTGTTTAAGTAGGGTGATGGGAAGCGTTTTCTGCCTGTGGTTTGTGCTGAGCAGATATTCTGCAGGCCTGTTGCATGTTCCTACCTTGCCTTTGAGTGCTGCGGGCAGTTGTTAACGTAACTTAATGTATTGTCCAGCAGGTGTTCTGTATGTTTTCTCCTCTGTGCACAAAAAGAGTAAGCAGTTGGTCTGTTAAGGAACTGTGTTCTGCTGAGAAAGCAGTGAGTAAGAGAGACAGAGGAACAACGTGGTCCCTGTCTGTCTGCCCCCTGGGCCAGGGAGTCCTCCCACTGCCCCATTCAGAGTTGCAAATTTTGGTAGCACAATTCAGATCCCATCCAAGATTCCCAGCTCCAAGAATCATCAGTGAAAAATCCCTCAGGTAATGTAACAGGCCCTGTTACATCTCCATCTTTTAAAAATGGTTTTCTAGTAGATTGGCTTTTGGTGCGGGCAGGGGAGAGAGGGGATTGGCAGATAAGTATAAATTGGTGAATAATATCTTGCTCTCTCAGACACACGTGTCACAGAGAAAACTATGGTTGGTGATAGTTGTTTATTATGCCAAGGGGTTCTTTTCCCCAAACTATGCACTGGCATGATTATTGATTAGCATATGTTCTAAGTATAAGAAAAAACAAAAGTCCCGAGTCTGTTCTCTGGTAGTTAGGTAAAACTTTTCATTAAGAATTGCACCCATGCCTCCGAAGACATAATTAAACTTTAGGTGTGCCTTTCGCTGAACTTGTTAAACAAGATTTCCATTACTTTTTTACCTAGAGGACAAACCCATGACAGAGTCTGTATTTATTTTGAGATACTCATCTAAACTGACACAATGGCGGTATTCACCCTGTAGCATACAATGGTAATCTTACACTACTCGCTTCCATCCTGCCCCCAACTAAAAGCATTGCATAAAATAATCTCCATCATAAGCAGCATTTCTTTCCTTATATTCTCTTCATTGGGTGACTAAAAGAAGCTCTTTGTATAATGTAAGAAAATGTCATAAATGGTAACAATAAGAAGATTCGCTGAGTCAAAGATGCACCGACACATCATTTGTGTATCTGTATAGATCTTACACTGCTTAAGTTAAATGTACTGGTAAAGCCCAAAGACATCATAAATACTAATAAAACAGTCTCTGTAAACCTCAGTACTTTCCGATTCAGAACACTTTGAAAAGCACTTTAGCCCTTCTGGAGAAAGACTCCAGAAGATGTACAACGATGTACCCATGAAAAAAGCTATATACATTTAGAGAAGATTTTACAGTAAGGCTCTCTTTCTCTGAGTCTGCCCATCCTTGTACAGTTTCACAGTAAGGTAGATTTGCTTTCCTCAGGCAGGAGAAATGCTACGAACAACAGCAGTGACCTATTTTCAGTACTTCCATTCTTATTTCTAGGTCTATTACATACAGCGTAATGAACACTGTAATGAACGTTCAGCAGTGAAAAGACATCAATAACCGACACGAGCACATTTGCACTCATTCCGAATGCAACATTAAAAATCAGCTAGGAGACTGGACAAAACCAGCGATGGGCCAGGGGCTGACCTGCAGAGCACTTCACCTGCTCAGGTTAGAGCTATCCGACCACATGAAACGAGCTAGTGACCAGGCCAGAGCGGGCACATGTTGGCCTCTCTTCTTTTGTTTACACAGTGAAAGAAACTCTGCAGGAGCTTTAACAACTCTAATGCAGAGCTGCCGTGGGTATGGATGGAAAAGGTGAAGACTATGGACTTTAAAAAGTTTTATTCAGTAATGGGATTCAATCACATTAGGGAAGAGGCACGGAGAAGCTCGTCGTGTAGCTTTCCTAAGGACCTTGTCATTATGATATGTCAGTGTTTACAAACACTGAGATGTATCATAGTAACTAATATAAAATAGAACTACCATCTTTCTACCATCTCGTCTGCTTCTGAAAGGTCAATCTTTCTATTTGGGTGGGCAAAAAAAAAATCCTTCACCATTTAGTAGGCTTCTGCAAAACTGGGATTAAATTCTTTGATTCCAAACGTAAAAACTGGAAGTGATTTATTAAAAAGCATGGGTTATTTTTGCTGGTTTAGCAGCTTTTTCAAGAAAGTCCTGTTAATCTTTGGCAACCAGTCACAGTTATATAGCCTTTCTTCCTCCACATACATGTATTTCTGAGAAAACTTCAAGAAGGCTAGAATCTGTCAAAAACTAATGGCCTGACCACCTACTTCCATTTTGCAAAAAACTGCTAACTTCTAGGAAGGAAACTGCTTTAGAGTAATCTGGCATACAATACAAACTTCTCTGAAGAACTTCAAGGGTAAGGAGGGGACACTTTTTTTTTTTTTAAAAAAAGTAGGCATCTACTGTGTCCCAAAGTGATTTTTAAAAAATATATATCAAGATAGAATGTGGACATTTGACAGTTGAGCACACAATGCCTGGTTTGCTAAAGGGGCGTTTCAGCTATGCATTTTTTTCTGAAGGCCCACGTCAAGGAAACAAGTCAGCCATACAGTGGTATTCCTGTTCTGTAGACGGAGGTGCGTGTCATTTGGAACTACTAAGGCACCTTTTTCCTAAATGGATGGTCACAACCTGACTACAAAGCATTCATTACTGCCCGAGTGCAAGTGTTAATAAAGGAATAAAAAAGGAACTGTCGATCAGGAACCACACGATCACGCAGTGTGCTTTTCTTTTAGCCAAAGTAAGCCAGCTTTGCAGTTCCTTCCTGCTTTGAAAATTGTATGTACTTTCTGAGTCAGTTGAAGGCAGAAACAGAGTTACGGTGCCGAAGAACACAGTCACTTCTATCCCCGAGTTGCTGAATCACTAACCCGCCGCTCCTGCTAGTTAATAGTAGCTATTTTTAGTTTACGGTGGAAAACTCTCTCATGGTGGCAACGATATTTCAAAACAGTTTGGGAGCGCAATCATCTGCCTCGACCCTCTGATGTGTTCTCGGAGCCTTGCCTTTGGTACGAGCGCCTGGCTGTTCCCTCCCGGCACCGGCGATCTAGGTCACCCTCGGCGGGCGGGATGCGGCACTCGCCGCCGCCGGCTTCTTTCATAAGTGCCCGTAAGAGTTGTGGGGTCATGTTTGTAAACACTGCTGCCATGTGCGCGTAAGCACGTGGTGAGACACCAGCGTGACCCGCAGTGCCGAGCGGAGAGGTAAACCTTGGCGCCGGCGTCGACCGCGCTGAAGCCACCCAGCGCCAAGGCTCCGGCTGGCACCCGCGCCCCTCGCAGCCCCGCCGGGTTACTTGAAGGGCAAACGGGGGACCTTTTTCCTATACGTGGCACACGTGGATGGGCGCTAGTGTTGATGGCCTCCAGGCAGGTTCCTTCTCTCAGCCACAAGCAAACGGCAGCCCGGAACCGTTCTGAAGAAAAATAAAACTCATTTCTGCCCTAAGTCACTGAAACTGGAGCCAGCGTGGTCTCCTACAACACAATGCAAAACTATGGCTATTAGGAAAAAAGAATTGTATGAGGGCACGTTGCCAAAGTTTCCAAAATGACTTCAAAGACAGATAACCGAGACTTCGTGTCTGTAATAGCTTTTCACCGGCCTTGCGCTGATGAAATTTAGACCGCGTTTCAGGCATTTGAGGAAGTAACTCCTAAATTATTTAAGTTTATCAGTAGAGGTTGCATGAAGCTAGATATGGCCAGTACAACCAAAAGTCACAAGTCTTTCATTTCCTCTTAACGAGAAATTAGCAGATACAGCCACCCAAAGCTTAGGGCAGTAAGGGGGGGGGCGGAAGGGGGGGACAGTCTGTGGTTGCCGACCCTCTCTCTCTCCATCCATCCCTCCCTCCCTCCCTCCCATAGCAGCTCTGTTTCAAGTGCAGCTGTAAGTCTGGCTGGCTTTGACCTTTGGTGGGAGAGCTGAGAAGGGGACAAAGAGTTAAAGTGTTACCAGTCGCTGCTGAGTCTGCAGTTCTGATCCCGGGGAAGGGAGAGGGTGTGCAGGC
>JAOXNO010000033.1:26018157-26028859 GCA_028565335.1 Limnodromus scolopaceus
ACCAGTCGCTGCTGAGTCTGCAGTTCTGGTCCCGGCAAAGGGAGAGGGTGTGCAGGCAGCAGCGGGTGAGCGGGAGGGGGGTGCCGGGGGGCGGGGGGAGCATAAAACAAAGGGAGAAAAATAAACAGCGCACACCCCGAAACAAAACAGGGGAACAAGTACAGAAAAAACGCTCCTCTTTTGAAGAACGTGGGCTTAACTCCGCGGAGTTTTATCTTGCTATCTGAACTCCAGGTACAGTAGATATAGGAGTCCTTGAACCCTGAACTCACGAGGAGAGCAGCAAAAAGTGAGTCAATACAATTTTAGCTGAGCGGCTGGAAAGAAGCCTGCTTTGTCTTTTTGTGCCTCAGCTATGGGAGGCCATTTAGTGCAGCAACACCAGCTGTTCAAACCTCTTTCTTGCTGTATGCCAATGGCCTGCTAAAACAAAGCAAAACCAAGGCAGTCTTCTGCAAGTCATAATGCAACTATGGTTTCAAATACTAGCTGCTCCAAGCTACTGGCGTTTCGTTGAGACCCATCTCTTAAACCTGGCCAAAAAGCGGTCCCCGGTTGGTTAGCGGGAAATAAAAAAAAATAAATAAAAAAAATGTCCCCATTCATTTCCACAGAGTTTCTGAAAACGTGCCCTACTGTAAATGTTACCCAATTCCCTAATAGCGTCTCTGGAAAGCAGAAAAGTACCTTCCTCGCTGTTGCGTGTACGTCTAGCTAGCGCTCTCCAGCGCTACGACTCTATCGAGCAATAAAGTTTCTATTTTTGACTCACCGTGGACGACCTTGCTCTAAACCCCTGGCCTGAATATTGCTTAAATGTAAAACGAGCAAACCCGAACGAGCTAGCAGACTCCGCCAGCCCGGCGTAGCCCTGCCTTTGGCCACGACTGCTACCAGCAGCCGTGGACGTGGGTGAAAAACAGGGGTTCTGGTGAAGGGAGCGTGGAACCCTCTCGCTGGTTACGTGGCGCCTTGGGGACGCCCAGGAGGGTGTTTGTAAACAGCGTGGCCACGTGCACGAGAGCCACGTGGGGGCTCGGCCGGCTGAACCTCCAAAATGCTGTGGGGAGAGCAGCGACTGGGGGAAGCGAGGAGGCACGTCCGAACACTCATGCTCCATCTTTTTTCCCCCCCAAGTAGTTTGCGGCGCTATTGGATCTGCTAAACATGGCAGAGAAAAATCCATCTGTCCTTCACGGTCAAGTGCCTCTGTCAGCATCCAGAGACACTGCATGAGCTAAATTACCCATTGGATTTTATTTCAAAAGGCATTTCATCATGGATCGTATCACGAGCCTGTGAATGCTCGTGTGAATACTTAGGGTAGGCTCCCCGTTAAATGCACCATGTACCAAACCAGACCGCCTGAGCTATGGCTACTGTCCACAGCAAAGGAACTCCAGAAGACTGGAGAGAGGCAACATTAATTACTGTTTCTGATTCAGGTCTAGGAGGTAACAGGTGACTGTTGCATAGAAACCTATGAATGCTGCTAAGGTTGTGCCACCTGCATGGCTTTGCACACCCAGTTTCCAGCAGAGAGACTTCTGATGACAAATTAAAGTTCGTTTTGGTAGATGTTTGGGTTCAGGGTTTGGTTTTTTGGTTTGGTTTTTTTTTTCCCCCCCTTTCGGCTCTGCTACCAAGTATGAAGTCAGCATGAGGGTTCGTGAACCCTGACAAACCTTTAATTGATAAAGCAGATCAAAACGGGAGTCGTGTGGTAGGTTGGAGCTGATGTACAGGAACAGTTTGCAGACTATGGGAAATCTTGCCTCAATGGATAGGAGGATCAAGGGTATTAAAGGTTAATGGGAATTACTGGAGTACCTACTTATTGAAATGACATTACACAACTTGGTTTCACACACTGCAATTAACTGACACAACACACTATTTTTAATTATTACTAGCTCCTTGTGAGATTTTGCTAATTTGTTTTAAGGTGCAAGGAGACATCTGCAGTGTCAGTAAAACTGAGATAACATCCCTTCCTGCGCCCTTTCTCACTTGGAGCAGAGGGTTTCGATAATGCTGCAGTCAAAGCAGCACACAAAAAGCCACCCACTTCACCGAGGAGATAAACAACAGTGTTTAGTTTGCTTGGTTGCTTTGGATGATCACTGCTGGTTTAAAGGTCCGAAGGCTTGTGCAGCAAAAAAAGAACATGTTGTCAATCAACAGAAAATGCTACTGAAAACCAACTTCTGAAAAAAAAAGTGAAAAGCTACTTGTTCCTGAGTCTAGTTTCTGTTTCTTAAAATTGATACTTCTGTTATCTTAGTAAGCAGAGAAAACTATCTGTAAACCTCTGAATGAGCAGGAAGGAGGGTATCATGGGTAATGCACTGGTGCTTAGGAGATATGGGTTCAGTTCCCAGCTATACCACAGCTTTCCTGTATGTCTTTTAGGGTTAAAAAAAAAAAAAAAGGCACTGAAATGAATGGCTCCAGCAGGGTTTGTACCACGTTGCATGATCTGTGTGTGCTTTGGCTCTCAGTTGTTGCTGATTAATTTTGTACCCTTTCTCTTACTCTTTGCACGTTTTGCCTGCCCATTAACATTAGCACCCTAGGGAAAAAACTACAGCAATGCTGGTTAGGAACTCCTCTTAACACACACACACACACACACAGAGCAGGTAGGAATAGCAGCTTTCCTTTATTTACTGCAAATATTTAGTTTTCTGGAAGGGAGCTGCCTGCCTCTGCTTTGCATTATAAACAAGAGTTACTAACACTCTGGCCCCTAGTGCACTGCCAGACTCCTTTTCTCTGTCTCCTTTACTGAATTAAATAGCAAAACAGAACAAAAATGGCTTATGTTTGTACAGCCCCAAGCACAGTGGGGTTCTGTTTCGTGGCTGGAATATGAGGTGCCTCCTAATGTGCAATAATTAATTTCTCTCTATCCACTCTCCTTATATTTAGAAGCATCAGTTGCCATCCTGAATTAAGACTCATGCTCCAGCTTGTCCAACAAAGTATCTCCAACCAGCTAGTAGCAGTTGTTTCAAGAAAAAGCAGCCATTCAGTAGGTAGTTACAGACTTGCTCTTCCACAGGCAAAACTTCTTTCCAGTCCATCAGCTAGGGTTTATATTTTGTAGCAAAAATCATGTTAACTTGCAACTGCTTTGAGAAGTTTGGGGTTTTAAAAGTAAGAATTAGTTTCTAGCTTCTATACCTGCCTTTAAGTCATTTCCTCTCCCTCCCCCGCTCAAATAAGAAAAAATACCCCCAAAACCTACTTTTCTTTTTTTCAGTTGCTACAAAGTACGTGACTGACTAGTTGTCTCAATCCTGCAAGTGTCTCTACATAGGCAGACTGTTACAGCTCTGTGAGCTCAAGGAAAATGAATAGGGCTTTGTGAAAAAGGCAAGGGCTGCCATCAGTCTGCAGGATCACAAGTCAGCTGACAGCACTGGGGGGAAAAAAAAAAAAGCCACCTATACCTAATGTATTGTCAACTGCACAACGCAGGCACAGTGGAAAAATAGATGGAAATCTGTGTTTTCCTACCTGGTGTCTCAGTTCTCAGGAACTATACGTAGTAATACAGAAAACAGATTAGCTCAAATCTTGTTTTTCCTACTACTTTTTCATACCTACAAAAGCTGCTTCTCTGCATTAAGGATTACTGGGAAGCAGAAAAGTACAGGTACAAACTTATTTAAAGAGATTGAATGTTCTGTGGAAAGTATGGAGGGCGCCATAGAAACAACAGAGAAGAGAAAGGCTGTATTTTTCCGTTTTGTGCATTTTTCATGTTTATAAATATCAAGAGTGCTTTTCCCTATTTGGTCAGTATTTTCATTTGCTCCTGGGTATGTGATGTGTACACTCTCAAACTGACTGTGTGTGGAATGGAGGCTCACTAGAATAGATTGACTTTCCCCAAAACGTCTACTGGTTACATGAGTTAAGTGTTAAACCTGACCCTTTTCAGTTTTGCTCAGCTTTCATGTTTTTGATTTTCACTCTTGCCATTTCAGTAACACTTCAGACCTTTCTGGGCAGACAAACTTGAAATCAGACAAGCAAGTAAAGGAGTACAGTGGGAACAAAAAGTTGGTCATTTGAAAAGAAAGTCTGTTAAAGTTGGTAATACATACACACACGTACCCCTCACCTCTCCAAATCCCAGGAAGATGGAAGTCCAATGTATTTCCCAGCTCTCCTATGTTCTCTTTCAGAGACAAAACACGTTCCTTTTATAAAGCTATACATGCACTTTAGGCTTCAAGGAAATATCTCACTTCTATAACCTTTAGTAACTTTTGGGGAAGGGAAGCAACTCCTGCTTTACTGCAACAATTCCTCATTTTCCTCATTTTACCATCAGCAGGACAGTAATGCTACTTGCACACAAGAGGAAATATGCAATCATTCTTTTCTCCCTTTTGCTTACATAAGAGCTGAAAGAGTTTTGTGTCCTTTGGCAAGTATAAAAATTGTATAACTTCAAAGTATGTGACTTCAAACACAAGAGGAGTAGCACTGAAAGAACAAACAGATTAAACAAAGATGAAAAAAAAGTATGAGGGGCATGAAACGGGGGTGAGTGCTGCACGAACAGTTGTTGTCCCTCATGCTAAGGGACGAATATGGAAAGTTATTGAAGGATACTAAAGTTGAGAGCAAAACTTTCCTGTCAGCATCAGGCCTAGGATTAACATTTACCCTTTGATATCTCTAACAGTACTAAAAGTGGCAACAGAAGGAACAAATAGTCAGTGCAAACTCAGAAATGCTTTTTTTCGCATATTCTCTTATATATTCTTTATTCTTGACTGCTGCCTTCTGCTACCCAGCTGCTACAAAAGAAATGGGAACTGTGGGTCAAAAAAGTCAGAAAAGAAAACAAAAGGAGGTGAAGATCTTAGTGAAACAGAAGCAGGTTCTGGATGTGACCCAAACAATTCTACCTAGCAAATGAGAGGACAGGGGAGAAAGAAACCACCGGAGTTTGAACAAAAACACAGTGATTGTAATCAACATTAATGCAAAATGGAAGCAACCAATGTGAACATACAAGTAATAGCAGAAGTCCCATATAAAACAAGATCTGCAGACTGGCCTTCATACTCTGTTTTATGATGGTGAATACCATGACTCATCTTGACAAATTCGGCATATGGAATATACACTTGTACCAAGTGCTTCCTCCCTATGTGGAAAAACCAGTTCTTGGGATTCATTTTGTAAAGCAAGCGATGTGCTTTGCACACCAGCCCGAGTGCTTGCTGCAAAACTGCATGAGAAAGTCTGAAAAATGCACATGGGACTGGAAAATAACATTTGTGAATGAGGAGCAGAACCTCTGCTAATAAGGCCCCACAGTGCACACATAGCACAGGCTGTCTCTGGAGACCAGAACCTGTCTGACAGCTTTGGTTTAGGTCCACGGGGAAGGGCGTGAAACACATTGTCAGTTGGGTACTTCTGACCAGCTACGATGTATTTTCATCTGTGATTCCTCAACGCATCTGGGCAAGACAACCCCAATAATTACCACCACTTCTCCTCTCTCCTTTTTTTTTTTTTTTTTTTTTTTTTTTAAAACAACAGATCAGTGGCATTATTCTTTTAGTTGAGTAAATGCCCAAATCTCCACCAAGCTTCTTATGTCTAATGGAGATCCAAAACTTGCCTTGCAGTGGTATTAGCTTTCGTAACAGTAACGCCTCTTTGTGTCAACACGTCTCATTAAGTAATAAAGACTTTCAGCTATTTGATTTTACTTATAAAGTTAGTAGGATTCATGATTTCTTTTTTGTTCTTTAAAAAGGGAATTGTTCTAGTATTCTAATAGCCAGTGAGTCATGCCTAATTAAGGAAAAAATATATAACCATTTACAGTGGGATTCTTGTATTGCAAAGAGCTGTTTTGTCATGAAAGCTTTTGGGGATTGAATTCCATGTAAATTTTTTAAAAGGGGAGAGGGGGCAGGGAAACCATCTGAAACCTTTGCAACAATTCCCTTAACCCCCGTCTTGTACTTAGGGTCAGTCCGTTCCAGGCAAACGCGTCAACACAGCCCAGATTGCGCTTGAGTGGGGGGAAAAAAAACACAGCGGCATCTGACAAAGGAACCAATGACACAGAATGCAACACAGATGCAGAAAGCTCAGCCAAAACCCAAACTACGATATGTTTTCTTAAACTTGGCTCTTTTTTTTTTATTTTTATTTTTTTTTATTTCTTTCACCCCACTCTGCCGCCCGTGAGGACCAGGGACATTCCTAGAACTCTGTCCTCGCTGGCTGCGTCAAGGCAGCTGCTGAGGATGCTGGGACACTGTTTGTAAACACTTAACCACGTGCGTGCAACCGCATGGAGAGTCATCCTCCTGACCTAAACGTCTACCCACTTGGTAAGCCGGGGTATTACCGCAATGGAGCCAAATCCCTTTCCAACACGATGTGACTTAGAGCAGCTCACGCCAGGATCTTTGGAAGACACAGCTTGGACTGCTTATGCGTTATTAGAAACGAGATTAAGCAGAGAAGTCGTTTAAATTTTAAGTCATTGAAATGTAAGGATAAGGTAGCTCATGTGGAATAAAGAATGCACTCATTATCCTCTTTATACGTCCGTGAAAAATTTAACTTAAGCCTGGAAACTTCTCCTCCCTCACGCATACACCTGCTGAAACCAATATTCGTACACTGTGAACCCATGTGGAATTTATCTAAGGTTAGAAGCAAAACTGTAGAGAAAGCATGAAGATATTCCATGTTGCCTAAATCGCGTCATAGTAATTAATCAGAAAGTGCCAAGTCTATTGCCCTGTACCCATGGAAGACACTTGCAAGGGGTACTTGGTTATTTAGCTATTCCTGGTTATCTTAGCTATCTAACCACTCACCTGCTCACTTCTTTGACATTGTCTTTTAAGACATACTGTATTTCATTAGGATTAAAATGCTGAATTTTTCTTTCTTGCTGAACTTGAGCATAGAACAAACCTATTCCTTTGCACACCGTGAGAGAAATGCTGCCTTTATTTTTATTTTAATAAGAGGAAAAATCCACACACACCAAGAATTAGGTCAAACTGAAGCCTCAATACTGCAAGCCTTTATTTATTTGTAAGGATAATCCTACCGGGGTTTCTCACCATACGTATGCTACAAGGAAACAACACTCCAACTTGAAACCCACACCTCCACAGAAAACTTTGTTTTTCAAGGACAGTCTGAATTTTGTTCAGGTTGCTAAGATGACTCAGCTTTCTGGAAGGTCTTTGACAGAGATGAACAAGCCTGCTTGAGAAGACAGACAGGAATCTAAACCTTTACAGCTTTTAATTCTTAAAGTGTTTTTCAAAGCATAACAACTTTCTTTAAGTTGTCCCTAGATTTAAAATCCTTTACTATGAACAACTAGTAGAACATTCTTTCTGATCATCCTATATGGCAGGACATTTTTTTTCCCCCCCCCATTTCAAGAACAGTGTGGGATATGCGAGTAAAATTAGTTAGCTGTTCTTCCTATTTCTCAAACCCTGTTTTTTTCTACCTTCCTTCTTTTACTCCCTGCTACGTAATGGGAGACACATTCATAGTATTTTAATCCAAACAACCCTTTCGGGTCAGTCATCAACTGCCCTTGGGATTAGTCCATCTGATGCTGGAGGTTCAGAATTATTCCTTAAGCCCACCACCTCTGTCTCCACCCACTGAGCAATTTCTTGGGAAAATGGGTGATTTCTTTTTTTTTTTTTTTTTAAGAGACTTGTCTACCCTAAGGGAAGGCAGAAGTGACTTATTTTCAATGGGTGACTGAGAAGATGATTACTCATGGTACTTTCCATTTGTAATTGGGTACAAATGGATATTGGGACCAGCTATGCAAATTGAACATGCAGGCAGTGACAATCTGAAAGTGTAACAACCGGAACTATGGCAACTTGTTACTAGTTACTTGTTCAGTGTTCAAAAGGATATTTTTCCTGCAGAATATCATTAAATGACTAAGAAGGTATTCACTGCCTTATGGAGTATGGGATCGGAATAATGGTGCAAGTGTGATTGATTCATATAATTCCCTTTTTGGCTTTCAGCCACGATGCAGTCATATGCTTTATCTCTGTTCAGACTACAGCTTTTTTTTTTTTTTAAATAATGATTCATACTACATCCCACTCCATTTCAGAACCAGCACATTGCCTTTCAAAGTGATGTCACAACACTTACTGCTGCTGGCTGACTGCCTTAACAGCAATCAGAGAGCTGGACTAAATAAATACTGTATATTATTTGGCAAAATCATTTGTGGTTGTGTTCTCCAGCACTGTTTCCAAGATAACCACCAATTCTACTTGAAACTTGGCAACTTTGTTCTACCACTTTCAGACTCCAATTGTGAAGCTGGCTTACAGATGCTGCTACCACGCTTAGAGCTACTGTGTGGCAGTCAAGTGAGAGAGGTAGAAGGGTCACTCGCTGTGGCAAGCCAAATTTGACAGCTCATCTGAAATTGCACCTTGAAAAATAGACAATTTTTTAAAAAGGACTTTATTTGGCTCCCAAAGAAGCACGAGACACATCTTCCACTCGGAACAAAACGGAGCAAGGGATTTAAAGTCACTGCTTAGGCTCACTGTGAGAAAAACAGTCTACTGCCCATGCAAGTAACTTAGAAGTGAAACACTCTCTGTAGTCCCAAACAGGGTCGGTAGCATTACTCCAACCCAAACTTCATCTTTTTCAACACCTGAGCAGCAGATTCGTTCCAAAACACGGTATTTTTTCCTTTAGGGCGGTCTGGCTGTTGCTAGTATTTGAAGGAACCATATGGGAGACGGAGTCCCAGCAGCATCTGAAGTGCTTGGGGCAAAAGGGGACAGTCCCTTCCAACTCCGGCAGCTGAAATCCAACAGCAACTACAGGGTCTCCCAATTCTGCATACAGAAACCAAAACATTTACAACCTCCTATTTCTGTTACCCAATACAGCACTGGTACCAACAAGAGACCTTGGAAATCTGTCCGTCATAATAACTCCTCAGCAGGCACACGTTTCTTGTTCTTTAAACAATGTTGACATGCCAAAGTCTAGGACCATGCGTACTATATCAAAACAATACCAGTTTCCCTGGCTAAAAGCCAGGAATCAGCACAATGCCAAAGTCCTTGTTAAAAGCCTTACTACGAACAGTGATAGTTCGGCAAATTCGGGAGCCTCGGCATCTCCCATTCAACCTTTTCTTCTTTTGAAGATTTGTTAATAATTAGTTCTGAAATGGGCAACACAAAACCACTTTCTGAGGCTCCCTGGATGCATTCACAAAGTTTTTTGATGTCACTTCCCAAAATGAAAGAACTATTTCCACTAAAAGATGACTTTAGAGTTCTTCATTTCACATAAACAGCAGTTCAGTCCCACCACCTAAGCACTTGTTAATTTTCATGTCTTTGCCCTCCCTTTTTTTCTCCTCCCTGTGCTCCGGTTGCTAGATTTAAATGTTTTCTGACTTCACTGGCGGGGTTCACCCTACGCTTTCCATGACACTGAGGAAGAGAGACAAAACATTGCCCAACAGTGATTTATTTACATTGGTTCTAAATTGTTGTTTTTCTGCAGGATAAAAACCAAGATATGTACATTCTTTCAAAGCGTTAACAGCAGCAGATCTGGCAGACCAAAAGTTCTTGACTTGCTAGGTTTATCAACATTTTCAAGACCGAGCTGACATAAATATAATAGAAAGAATATCATTTGGGAGCAGGAAAAGAAATATACAAAACTATCTTAACACAGATGCAGCAAAATATTATCAGTGTTTGAGTCCTTTGAGTCTTGAAAAAAAAAATAAAAAAATAATCAGGTATTTTAGCAACTGAGGACTGAAGTTTCAAAGGACATCACCAACCAAAGTGCCATGTGTTTGAGACAGAAAGAGCTGAAGGAAGTAGTGTTTCTGCATGACAGTCTATTAAAAAATGTTACCTGAAAATTGCTAGTCACAGACCTTTAGCGATAATAAGCAAGTGGTAACCTATACAGAAACTGCAGAGTCTTACCTTTATTTGGAGGGGTGCAAGAAATTAACTGTGAGGTGATCAGGAAAAGAAAAAAAAAGAACCACCAAGAACAAAAGAAGTTTTGGGAAATGTAACGGTAGTTGAGGGGCAAACAGCCCTAAGGGCTCAAAGAAACATGCTCATTTTCAGTGGCTACTGGTAAAAGGAGCCAATACGTTCATCACTCACCACTTAAGCAAATTTGTCTAACTCCCAAAACATAAGGTAAGGGACAACTTACAACCTATGCTACGCCGGGAGTGTCTCTTAAAAGAACACTGCATGTACCACGGTGTTGGTTTTGCCACCTTTTATTCAGTCAGATCCTTCTTTAACTCGAGTTTATACATGACTCTTGACCATTAACATCTCCCTGTTGAATATCTTAGGCAACCACGTCCTGTTTTGCACTTTACAGCCTCCAGAGAAAGTGCCTTAGTGGAATACACACGCAGATACACAAGTGAATGTTACTACACTCACCCCCTGCTGCAGTAAGTCAACCTGCCATTAACATGCAAATAGAATGGCCTCATTAGCCGACAAACAACACCCACTGACCTGCTTTCACTAGGGACAATATTTCCTCATCTCTGAAACTCCTGAACTTCACATCAAAAAAAGAAAAAAAAAAAAAAAAAGAGGAGAAAAAAAAAAACCAACGTGCTGAA